>JAUPFN010000002.1:11296473-11907092 GCA_036924255.1 Apodemia mormo
ACACGGAATAAGTGCTAAAACACATATATAATATTTCTTTGCTTAACATTTTTAAATTTCTTCACTTGGAACTTCACTTCACTTAACTATAAATTTCTCACATGGATATTTGCAACACAAATCATTTTTGTGTTGCAAATGTCCATGGGCAGTGGTGACCACTTTCCATCAGGTAGCCTACTTGCTCGCATGCCTAAAAATACTATTAAAAAAAGCGGCCCTTAGTATAAATTATAAATTTATCTTTAGTTTAGCTAAATATCAATTTATAGTTTTACGAATCGTATATCTATAGCATAACACTATTTTGTCGAATGGATAACACTTGTTTAAAACCCAAAATTATAACAAAAGTATGAAGTTTGTTTTTTGTATGTTTTAAACAAGGTAACACTTATATAGTCCGCATGAAGTCCCGGGTTCGATTCCCGGGTCAGGCACATAAAAAATGTAATTTTTTTTTCAGTTTTCTGATAAACACAAAGTCGCCCGGGATTGGAAAGTGCCCTGTTGGCGATAGGCTTGCCACCTATCACATTGTGGAACTAAGTATCTTCGGCTAATCGTGGGTGCACTTGTTGTACCTCTGCCTACCCTTTCGGGGATATGGGCGTGAAGTAACACTTGTTTGAAACAAATAAAAAACAATCTTTATACTTTGGTTATAATTTTACTTCTAATTTTTCAGCAAACACTTTCAGCACACTACATATAACTAGTTTTGTTTTAATTTTTCGTAATATAAATCGGAGTATCAAATAAACTCTAATATGTCTTAAAAAAGGCAAGTGAATTGTGAAATAGTACAAGTGCAAAATATAAAACAATATTTTTTAAAAGACACTTCACTTCTTCACACACTTGTTATCATACGAGAACTTTTGTATATGCAACATTTTTGGGTAATTTACATAGAAATGTAACATTCCCAAATTAATATTATATTCCATTTAGTCTGTAAATGATTCATGATTATAAATTGGTATTTTATTTTTAAAAAACAACTTTCTAGTAGTATTTCTGCAATTTATGAATCTACACAAATATTAGAGAAAAAAAATTGATTGTTGTTATGTTTGTAATGGTTAACCCATTAATTACTTAAACAAATTTCAATTTTTTTACCTATATAAATAAATAAATAAGTATTTACGGGACAAATTACACATATACAAATACTGTAATATACATAATAAGCATTCAAACCCGGAAATACAAATATTTATGCTCATCACAAAAGCTTGTCCCCGTCGGGGATCGAACCCGAGCCCCGTTGATTGTGAAGTCAGGGTCGCTAACCACTCGACCAACGGGTCGGCTATAAAGCTACGTTATTCCAGAGTAACATACGTAGGCTAATTTTTCAACCGACGAAAAATCGGATTAGATTCCTAATTCGACGGATACATTTTTTAAGATAGATCACGCATAACTTTTTATATTATGGTCTGATTTCAATAACTATTTTTTATTGGAATGGGTATACCACGAGGATGGTCCCATTTAATTTTTTTTTAATTCTCATAATTACTGAGAGTACGTAAACAAGAGATAATTGATTGATCACCCACTTATTTTAATGTATAACCACGCATAATTCGTTTGTAGTATTAAAAAAAAATTTTGTATAAAAAATATATATTATTAACTGACTTCTCCTCTGTCAAAAGTAGTATTGTGTTTGGGTCACTTAAACGACGCAACGTCACGGGCAACAGCTAGTTAGGAATATAGAGCGAAAGATACTCGTAAATTGCCATTTTATGTAATTCGATTTTTTAATATTGCATGCTCATAAGCATGTTGCACGACTGTTCTACTCAACATGTCAAGGTCAAGCATTTTTCTGGACTTAAACTGTATAAATATTATATTATATTTCATTAATACAATAATATTAGTCAATTAGTCCACATATATAAACAATGACCCTTTTATAAACAAATTTAATACTTTGAAACAATATTTGCCAAGTGTATAAAAAACTGATATTTTTTTCACTGACGGCCTGTTGTCTGTATATATGGATTTGCCACGATTATGCTCAAAATATGAATTTAATAAATAATAAATTTCACTGGACAAATTACATGAATTGATCTAACCCCAAAGTAAGCAAATTATTTGCTTGTAGCATGGGAGTCAGTCAACAATACTAATACATAGAAATACATAATTATATAAATACTCTAATATATTTAATAAACACCCAAACCCAGAAATACAAACATCTGTGCTCATCACACAATAGCCTGTCCCTGCCGGGAATTGAACCCGGACCCCAATACGGAGCTCAAAATATACGTATATTTTTGTAACAGCTTCAGTATGTCACGGGATTGTTCCCTTTTGAAAATAACTAATTCAGTGTAGTTTAATTATGAGTCTTTTATAAATGAAACCAGCGTTGTGAAGCGTTCACTTTAGAATTTTCTAAACTTTTTGCATATGAGCCCCGTTAGTTGAGTGATTAGCGAACCCGACTCTGTAACATTGGGGCTCGAGTTCGTTTCCAGACAAACATTTGTGCAATAAGCATGTTTGTTTTTCTGGATTTGTGTGTTTTTTAAACCTATTTGAGTATTTATATATGTATTTCTATGTAAAAGTATCGTTAAAAACCATATTACAAGCAAGTAATTTGCTTACTTTGGGGATTATATCAATTCGTGTAATTTGTCCAGTAAAAAATAATTTAAATGCTAATATTTATTTATTTGTAAATAAGGAGAAATTAGTAATTTGTATATAAAAAGAAAAAAGTTACTATTTGATTCATCTACCGGTATCCTGTAATAAACAAATAGAGCTAAAATTTAGCATACAGCTATTATGACGTAAGAAAATTTTAAAAATTCATCATCTGAGCAGATAAAACATTTTTTTTAAATTAAGTGCAAACAGAACACTGCATAAAAGAGTAGGTATGTAATAGTTATACAGTACTTGCAATTGAGTTGAAAATTGAGTTATAATATTTTATAGGATTTATGCGAAAATTTAAAAGTAAAAATAAGTTAAATTGGAGTGTCTGTTTGTAATATTAAAATAGCCGCTTTTTACAAAATGCATATGGATGTATACACGGTACATATATCAAAACAACATTTTTTACATTTTTTGTCTGTCTATCCGTCTATCTGTCTGTTTGTTCCGACTAATCTCTGAAACGGCTAGAACGATTTTGATGGGACTTTCGCTGGCAGATAGTCGATATAATAAGGAGTGACTTAGGTTACTTTTATTTTAGAAATTTTTCCACGTGAAGTTGCGAGCACAGCTAGTTAATAAATAAATTTGTAGTATTTCTACAACATTATCTTATTAATTGTGAATGAAGTAGAGCAGCAATTGATAAAATAAATAAATTATTTACTGATATAATATGTAAATGTTTACATATTAGATGTAAATCTTAATGCATTTATAAATATTATGCAGAACGTTAATATTGTGAACGTGGTAAATCATTCGGGTTTTATAAAAGCAGTAATACTAATATTACGGAGTACACATTAGTATTTGCGCAAACAGCTAACGAGGTCGATGCAAGACCTTAAATTCTTAAATACAATATAACTTCCTTATCTGAATAGTAAATAACCATCGGTAGTGTAGTTTTATTTCATCTATTCAGTTCAGTTCAGTTCAGTTCTGTTACAGTTAATATTTTCGAGTGATATAGTTTGGACAGTTTTAATAATAATTTTTAATTTGTATACATAAAGAGTCGTGACTTACTGACTAACATACGAACGTCAAGGATAAACCTCGGACAACGAAGGCTTAAAATTTGTCGTAGAGGTTATTATTACAATGTAGAAGAGTCATCTATATATACATAAAAATCAATTGCTGTTCGTTAGTCTCGCTAAAACTCGAGAACGCCGGAACCGATTTGGCTAATTTTGGTTTTAAATTAATTGTTGAAGTATAGGAAAGGTTTAAAAGGTGAGAAAATATACAAAAAAAAAATAGTCATTAAAAAGGCAGAACAACGTTTGCCGGGTCAGCTAGTAAAAAATACTTTTTCGAGATTCATCCTCTAAGATGCTGAAATAGGGGATAAAAATATCTTACATTGAAAAATATCATCACGCCTGGTTCTCTTGCGGGGCAGGCAGAGTAAATAGAACGTCTATAGATTTTACAGTTTATAACGAATCACTGATCTTACATTGAAGGCATGTTAATTTACGCGCAGGCGAAGCTACGTAATTATATACATATAAATGATAGATATAAATACGGTCAGTAAATATATCTATCATCTTATGTTTGGGGATGGGTCTACGAACTTCGACATTCGACCGAATTTCGGTTTAAATGCCGAACATTCTTCACTAGAAAAAAGTAACTATAAAAAGTATATATTATACACCTACTTGCAATATTTTGACTGAAATTCACACGAATAAACTCAATTATCATTCAAAATAATTATCGAATAAACTCAAAAACTACTGAACCGATTTGATTTTTTTTACCATTAGAATCCTCTCCCGAGTAAAAGGCTAACATTAGCTATGTGAATCACTACTGCCATGGCTACTAGGTGGTAGAGTTCAGCAATCTCGGTCAAATACGTCCGCCTTTCCCATGCCTGCCAGCCGATCTTGTCACTGTCGTATTCGGGTTTGGAGGATAAAATAGCTGGTAAACGAATGCATGTAG
The DNA here is from genome assembly GCA_036924255.1 of Apodemia mormo. NCBI lineage: Eukaryota > Metazoa > Arthropoda > Insecta > Lepidoptera > Riodinidae > Apodemia > Apodemia mormo. The sequence goes on from JAUPFN010000002.1 coordinate 11,301,148, forward strand.
CATTAAGATCCATCCACAAGCATATCAACACAACATAACATTGGTGTCTATAGGCGATGTTTATCTCTTTTCATCAGGAGGATCATTGGGTTGTTTTATTTTATGATATAAAAAAGAATGAGCGTTGGTGACTGTTTCACATCAAGTGGCTTACTGCGCGTACACATGTCGATACAACAAACTGTCTCACTTTCATTGTTAAATGACTTAAATCACTTCCGCACAAATTTGAATACATTAATAATTGTATTCATAACAAGGTCATGAACAGTTCCGTTTACCTTGAATATAGAGCAAACTAGTTGACTAGATTTGTCGAGTAATAACACCTACATACAATACACTTAGCTACTACAAGTTATTTTTTAAATACAGGGTTTTTTGCAGAAATTCCTTTATCGATTTGCAACCTTCCGCTATCATATATGACCACTGCGACGTCATTGAAAGAATGACAGAGAGTGTAAAAATACAATTAACTTACCGAAAGGCCAGAAAATAAAAAACGTTAAGTGGCACAGTTATTCAACCTCATCCACCAGATCTTTTTCAGATGGCTCTCCTGATAGAATGAGGAACCATCGCCTATAGACACTCAAGATGTTAATGCTGCGTTGCTATTCGTGTGACGGGATAGCAGTGCCGTATGTATAAATTTACCGGCTACCTTTATTCTTCAAATCGGAACACGACAATGACAACCATTATCGCTATTGCGGTAGGAATGGGTTGTTTGGTGTTACCAAATACCGAATCTTTGCGGACTTCCACCACCTAGTACTCACGATAATATTGACACGTATAACCAATTGGTCGCCTTTTACGACCTGCCTGGCAAAACAACAGCCAGTCTATTCTTCAAAAAAGCACGTACCAACATGGTGGATATTTTTCCTCTAAAATATTTTGTATTCCAACAAAAAAACCTCGGTGAGATGTTAAGAACTCTATTATGGTAGTGACACTTATAGCCAATTATTCGCCTTTTACAAACTTCTTCGCAAAATAGAGGATGGTTTATTTGGATAACACATTGATCTGGCCCCTTTTGATTTTTATTTTTTGATTACCAGGTGATAAGAGTTCTACAATGACGAGAGGGGGTCAAATACTAACGTCTTAACTATTCCTATAGATAGCAAACAAACTGATGGTTCTCCTTATGGAAAGAAGCAACCATTGACTATGACACCAAATATGTTAATGGTGCATTGCTATCCTTGTAGCAAGGTCATAATGTCATATGCATCAATTTACCGGCTACTTTACCTTATTCTCTAAATCGGAACACAAATGTGACAAGTACTGACTTTATTATGACAGGAATAACAGGCGGTGATACTAGAATCGGGCGAGACGATGGAGAGATCTACCACGTAATAGCCGTGATGGTAGTGACTCCTATAGCCTCTTATGAACTGCCTGGCAGAACTACAGAAAATCTATTTTTCAAAGGGGGTCCGGACTAACACGGGGAAAATTACGCCAGTGCGTGGCACTGTCGTGTTCAAGCTTCTAGGTAAGGTAACTGGTAAACTTACGAGTGTAGCATATCATCTTGTCACAGGGATAATAACGCTCTATATTTAGTATTTTTAGGCAATAGTTTTTCTATGCATCAGGAAAGTTATCTGCTTATTTTTTATGATATAAAAACATCAAACAAAGGGTTACGGGGCACCACTAGTTATAAATCTTTACGAAATAACTTACAAAATAACTGAGTTAATAAACTGGCTATCAATTAAACTAATCAGTTAAATCTATTGCTAGAGCAGTGTGACTAATTAAATTAGTTGTACTCAGTGTCATAACTCTATAATCGTTTCGCAAACATGACAAACGAAACAAGTCTGCGAGCACAAGTGTCAACAGCGCTTAAACCAGAGCAAGTGCAGTGCAATAACTGGTTTAATTCCACTATCACTTAGCTAATCTACAGATAACATAAATTATGTCGATTTAAATTCGATTGCAATCACATAAAAAATATAAACAATATTAGTATTGTAAACGGTAATGATTTTCGAGGTGATGTTTTCCTTATGAAGGCTGATAACGTCACACAAAGATGAAAAAAAGAACATCCCAGAAAGACACAGTGTACTGCCTGGGACTAAGGTCCATCTAAAAGCGTTAAATCCTATAATTATACCTACTTCACACGAAAGAAAAATAACTTATAGCGCAATTTAGGATTTGCTTTAATTTTATGAATTGTAGCATTAAAGATTGCTTGCTATAGTACCTTATTTTTGTTTAATAGTAATGACGACAACTCACACGACGACGAATTTATTAGTCTGAACTCGCTTTTATTCAAAAATAAATAATTACACATCTATTTTGAATAAAAGTGAGTTATTGCTACTTTTATTGCCATTTTCATTCATTTCTTTTTTATACAATAAAGAAGCCCAGTTTATATAAGTTTTTAAGAACTCTACTACAAAATAAAGTGTCACCAATAGGACACCAGAGCCTTAACAGTAGAAGTGTGCTAGATGAAAATAGCCATTTTAAATAGCTATTTTATTTGTGATGGTCAAATTTAAGAAAACTCACAATGTTACAAACTATTCCCATACAACAACCATATAGTTGGAGTACCAATAATTACGCTGGACAAATAACATTAATCGATATAACCCCAAAATAAACAAACTATTTCTTTATATATTGCTTGGTAATTAACTTGTTACTAAATTGAAATACACTTACAAATACAATAATATAATTTAAAAACCCCAGAAATATATCAGGAATTGGGCCCGAGCCCCATCGATTGTGCAGTTACGATCAATAACCACTCTACCAACAATGGAGTGCTAAATAATAGTAACAAACACATATCATTAAACAATTTATACAAATTAATCAAACTCCAACCACATAAGCACATTTTTGCTCGTTATAATATGGGTTTTACTTAACGATACCAGTAAATATAAATACATATATAATTACTGAGATATATTTAATTTTCTTAGATCCTAGATATATAAAAATAATAACACCCATGCTCAACTCACAATTGTCTGCCCTGTCGTGTATCAAATCTGAACCTCTTTTCAATTAACATCATTAGGCGTATACTTTATCCACTTAACCAACAATACAGCATCATCCATAGGCCATAACACTTATGGTACATTTAACAACCGGACTATACTTGTATTTTATATAGTATTTTCAAGTACATAAAAGCGTAATAAAGACCGCCCCGTTGGTCGAGTGGTTAGCGACCCTGACTACGCAGTCAACGGGGCCCGGGTATCAATCCCCGACGGGGACAAGTATTTGTGTGTAGAGTATAAATGTTTGTATTTCCGGGTTTGGGTGTTCATTATGTATGTAAAAGTATTTATATATGTATTTCTATGTATTAGTATCGTTGACTAGCACCCATAACATAAGCAAATAATTTGCTTATTTTGGGGTTAGATCAGTAAGTGTAATTTGTCCCGTGAATATTTATTTATTTATTTAAATACTCTAGCTTCTACCCAAATTTAATGCGAACAATATTTATATTATTAACATACAATTAAGCAACCTAGTAGGCAGATAACCACCGCTGTTACCCGCGTAGTCAGGTAGTACATAATTAAGACATACTTTAATTTATCGGCTTCCTCACTATCACTATTTAAGCTGAAATACGACTAAAACCGAAGCCTGCTAGGTACTGACATGACGCTCTTGTAAATTACTTAAATAACAGTTTTTGTTATACACCAAATAAAAATTACGTACCTATAAAACCCAAGATCGTAATTTTAAACTAGTTTCTATAATTACTATAATGGACAATTTGTTACTTAGTATTCGACAAATATCACGGGTAATTGAAGGCCTTGAATATAATTTTAAATGTTAAGACACCTGAAATTGATTAGTTATCATTACGATTACTGCGTCTAACGGATTTCCTTCTCTTAAGTTTATTAAATGAAATCCAGTTTAAAATGTTTATTGAAATAATATATCATTATAAGAGTTATGGGTTTTAAATATCTTAAATTCAATTTCCTGAAGCAGTAAATGTGCAATAGGGCAACAAAAGTGACTCATTTTCAGTTTAAACCGTGCCATTATGCTAAAATAAATTCTAATGTTTAAAATAAACCGTTCTAATTAAAAGCACAAATAAAATTTATTTTCGAATACTGCATCGAAAGAGAAGTCCGTTTTATATTCCGGATTTGTTTCTTCGTAGGTAGCGGTTGTGAACCTTCTAAGTTATCAATACTAAGATGAATTTAAAAAAAAAACTCGGACAGACTCAAATTAAATAAATGAAAATCAAGATAAAAATGTAAGTTAAGATTAAAATGTATTAAGAGGCATATTTATTCTGGTTCGTTAAGTTATAATACAATGACGCCTGAAACCTGATATATATTTCCAACCTACATACGCTGATTGATGAATGAAATTAAGCTTCCGGTATTGTTAAATGACAAATGAGCGCCTAATGTAGCGATTATAAAGCCAAAAAAACAGCGGATGTCTGAGGTTTCGTTTGCGCTATATTTCTATAAATTAAATTTTCGGAAACACTTTCGTGGTGGATGTCTATAGCGTAATAGTTATATATGTGCTAGATTCTACCATCTATATCGAGTAGCTTATTTTGTATATTATAACTTGACCTGATTTCAACTAAAAGTTAGAAAACAAAACGTCGCTCATAAAGAATAGTGACGATATTCTTGTATGTTATTTAAAATTTACCTGAAAACAAAAAAAAAGTTATGAACAAATCGTATTACTCATTAATTTATTATTATAATCATCATCTTTCTTTGTCGCTTTCTGTTTTTTTGCAGTGTGTAGTTAATAAAATTTTTTATGGTCAAATTTTAAATGTTGGGATTTATTAACTCCAAATTATTTATTTAACGTGTTTTAACAACCTGAAGCCAGAGAAAAGGTTGAATTATTTTTGTCATTACCTTGCAAATATTACAGAGTTTATTTGATATATTGACCGGAATCTCATATAGCGAAATAATCGACATACGTAAAATAAAATTGTTTTAAAGAGTCGTATGCGCAAGGTATAACGAGTTTCGTTATAATTTGTGTAATCTTGTTCACTTGGATTTACAAGCTTGTAAGCTAGCTGAAATTAGTGTGATCTCTTTAAATGTGATTAAACACTATCAACTATTATTAACAATATATACAATAACAAACTCCCCCTTACCATCCCTGAAAGTATTTAAAGATAAGTTAACTCCTAAAAACGTGGAGAAAATAATAGGGAGAATTTAATAGTGATTTATGTCCGACCATGTGTTTATGTTTTGAAATAAACGGTTTTTCAGAGAAAGTTTGATATTGAGATTTTTAAGAGGGAGATGAACGAAACATTTTAAAGGAATAATGGCATTGGCAACTTAGTCATAATTTTATACATTCGGTTCACTCTATCTGCTTTTCAAGGGAACCGACGTGATTATATTTTTGTATAGAATCAAAGTCTGCGCTGACACACCTACAATATCTGTAATTCACAACCTGTAATGGAACATGATATTATAAAAAAACAAGTTTTATTTATTATTTTGGGTCAAGTACAACAACAATGAAAATTTTAGCAAGCTTCTTTAAAATATTGCGTTACTTATGTAGCATCTTCATTATATCATCTATCATCAACGCTTACTGTATGAAAAAAAGCATCCTTACTCAGTTATGTACTCGTATCATTTACGAGTTTTTGCTTGTTAAAATGATAGGTTCTTGTACAATCTTATGCATTTCTGTCGCAGATGGTTATTAATTAAATTGATTAAATTTATAGCCTAAATTATTATAAAAAAATGCAAATTAGTAAATTAAATAACACATAAATAAATACAACTTTATTATTTATGCTACATATAGGTAGCAATTTAAATTCGCGCTTAAATTTTTTTATAAATGAATATATATACTAATTTGCCTCGTAGCCTAGGGGTTAGCTTATTTGGCTCACTCAGATCATGAGATGAGATGAAAAGTGTTATTGAGTTTTTTCAAGGTTTTTCTCGAAAATCCAACATCTCGTGAGAGCTCGCTGTCTGGCGGGTGGTTAATTACCACTCCCGTGCCTCGAATGATTACGTAAAACCGTAATATGCGGCGATCACCAGTCATCGCGCCAACCGACAAACCAGTGAATCGTGGTAAACCATTAGTCCATAGACATTCGGTTTACTTTCCCTACATCGCAAGGGAACTGGGCGTGATGATATTTTTTATCTAAACAAAATTATATGATAAATCCAATTTCTCTATATTTTTCTGGGTCCATTTTGGAAATAGATCTCCTGCCTTACTGCCAAGCATATTTTCATAGAAGAGAGAACAAACGAGCAGGAGGTGCAACTGATGGTAAGTGATTACCGTCGCTCTTGGATATCTGGAATGCTAGAGGTTCTGCAGTTGCGTTGTCGGCCCTTTTAGAATGAGTAAGCTCTTCTTGTTGAGTAATATGGATAAACTTGGCATTAACATCATACTCACTAAGTGGTAGAGTATAGTATATAGTAGCTATCCTATACATTTTTGTTACAAGAGTGTCAGTGTTTGTTACTGTTATCTGCGGATCTGACGAGTAAGGCAGCCGGTTAACGTATGCGGGTGGCATTTCTTGCCATCCACATAGATGCAACGCACCATACACCTTTATTTGCGAATAGGCGAATCTGAATTGTCATATAATTTTTTTTGAGGATGAGACAGGCTTTCAGCAACAGAACAATGCTAACGTTCTTTTCAGGTTTCTAACTAAACTGTGACTACATATTTACTGTCGATATACCGTCGTATGATAATAAAAACTAAGTAACTAATATAATTGCCATTTTAAGACAAATAAATTTTATTTTTTTCTGTAAATGATTTAGAAAGAAATATAGTAAATGAGTTTTCCTCCTTATATCTCATTTCAAAATGTGTTTAGGGACTTTGTGACTTTTTCAGGTCAAGATAGAGATGATAACATTGTGTCAATAACTGAAAACCCCCAAAATCGTACTTAGTAAGTCTTACCTTTTAACCAACGATATAATGGTTGTTTATTCTATTGGAAGAGACACCTGCTTGTTTGTTATACCATGACATAAAAAATAAAGTATCGAGATGAATAGAGAGTCGTGGTGACTGTATTTTATAAAGTTACGAAATACTTAAATCAAATCCAGTGCTTACAGAAAATAACTTTTTCAATCATCTTATTTTGTGCTAACAACAAAGATGTAACGATTTGGGTGACCTAGAACAGCTTCATAATAGTGGACTAGTTGTCTTTTTAAATAACTGTAGATAATTCGTGAATTTCGTAAATCACTGTAAGTCGATTGATTAACCGGTTAATTATTTCGCTTAAGCGGGTGTTGCCGTTCCAATAACACAATTACGCTTTTAAAATTGATTGCATTGTAAAGTGATAAATTAAGAATTTAGTGCCGTAAATCTATTTCTAATACGTATATAGGTATTGATAGTGCAACTTATCATGTTCTAGCTTTGCTTAGTATAAACAGGGGCAGATTTATCCATAGCGCCGCTCTGGGGCTCTGTTAAAATAAATCAAATATTTTAACCACTTACTTTTATATATTTTTTGAATAGTTTTAATTTTATATAGCATATTGAGGAAAAATTAACACATACCCATTTTTTTAAACTGTCACCCATATTGATAGTAGCATTCCCAGCAACTTTGTTCGTATGACTCATACACATCACATCACATACTTTCAATCTAGTAAATAGTAGCTTATCCTACTAGGTAAATTTTACGTCTTTATTATATCACTATAGACAAATTGATGTACCTAAATATAAATTAAATTTTACTAAATTTTAATAAGCTTTTCGTTTATAATTTATATTAGTGTTTTAGGCTTATGTAAATTTTTGCACAACACTATTACTTAAAACTAATTTATAATGACGAAATATTCTTACTTTGTTCGTCCGAAAGATGCTTTGAAAAGCGAAACCAGTCGATTAATTTGAAATAATTTGTCTATATTTACAGTGCAATAAAAGTACAAGTGCATTATAAGTCAGTTTCGAGTAATAATAATGGAATTTCACTAAGTGCCGACAATTGAAAATGTAAAATCTTTTTTGCATAATATCATGATCTCAAAAAAATATTTTACGTTACCTTTAAATCTTAAACTGTTTTGTTAGACCTTGATTTATATGTACAAGATCGCAAGAACTTCGTCAGCCATATCATATTATTTTTTCTTTAACAACATAAATTATAAAATATTTAACTTTTGTTTTATTGTATTTTGATTTCACAGACTAAAAAAAGGTGTTTTTTAATATTTTTAATATTATTTTATTTAAAGTTGGTGTCCTTTAACAAGAGAAACAGATAAGGTTTTATCTCGAACTACATAGATATTATAGACTGTGGGAGACCTACAAAACCGTATATCTATATTTATTTGGTCTGTGGATTCTATGTTAAATTTAAATTTAACTAGTTGTTAATTCAATACCCTCATTTCTATAACGAGATTACAAAATTATCTGACGACATAAACATTTTTATAAGTGGCTATCACAAAAATAGTAAGATTTGACGTAGTTTCAGTTGAAGTTATACAAGTTGCCCAGAATATTAAAACAGTTTACTTAACACAATATGCCCTTTAACATTTAAATATTGAATTTTATGAAGGCAAATTGAGTTATATTGCCGTCATAAGATAAATAATGTTTCAACCTAACACAGATTTACTAGATGCGTAAGAATCTGTTCATGTTTCGTAATTAACCTAGTAACCTAAAGTATACATCATTAAGATTATTCAAATATAGCTCGCTTGTGCTGCTTGTTTACTTTTCTATGGAATTTTTGACAGCTTCGTTGATTAAATATTTTGTGACTCTAGGCAGGCTATGGTCACTAAAATTTAATCAACCATGCGCGACGTTTCCTATTGGTTCGTAGATGAATCCCTACCCTAACCTACTCTACCTACATAGTCTAGCTCAAGGCAACAGACAAGCTCAGAACTTTGTGTGATTTAGAACTTTGTGTGATGAGCATAGATGTTTGTATTTGTAAGTCTGGCTGTACATCAAATATATTTATATATTTACATTTTGCCCCGTGTCGGTCCGGGCCCCCCTTGAAGAATAGATCAACTGTCATTCTGCCAAGAAATTTGTAAAAGGCGAATGATTCGCTATACACGTCACTACCATCATGACTCTAGTGTTCCACAACATCTCGCCCGGGTATTTAGTGCCACCGCCTTACTTAGGTATTCCTGTCGCAAAAGCGTCAATATTTGTTATTTTCGTGTTTCGGTTTGGGAGATAAGGTAGCCGGTAAATTATGCAAGTGGCCATTAACATCTCGCCACGGATGACAATGCATCATCAACATCTTTGATGTTTATCTTATCTTTCTATCGGGAGAGACTTCTGCTTGTTTGCTATCTTATAATAATATTTGTCTCCGTGTTAATCTCGATACCTTTTTGTAGAATAGGTCAACTGCCTTAATTTTTTTCTATATTATAAGATAACCAACAAGCAGATGGGTCTCCTGATGAAAAGAGTCAACCATCGCCTATAGACACCAAAGATGTTAATGGTGCGTTGCTATCTTGTGGCGAGGCCTAATGTCACTTGCTACTGCTAGGCATCTCGACAAAAGCGAGAGAATGCTAGTATGTAACTAACATCATGACTACTAATTAGATGAAAGAGATCTGCATCGTCTCGATCGGGTTTTGGTACCACCGCCCTACCTATTTCTGTCAACGTGTGACGATGGCATTTCGCCAATAATACGTAAGGTGGTGGTACCCAACCTGATGAAGATACTACGGAATTCTACTCCCTACTAATCCCAATGGTAGTGGCATATTTGGTCAAAAATTCACCCTCCAAGAACTGTTAAGCAAAAAGAAATGATCTAGTCCCACGGACATTTATTAGACAAACACTAAATCGAAGAAACCAATAGCGAAAGTAAAGCAATCTAATAAGCCGATAAAATAACAATACAGTCATTAGGTAACAAGATCATAACAAAAGACAAAAATATAATACGTAATGACAAATGAAACACCAGTCAAAGATTTAAAAGCAAACAGTGTGACAATGACAAAACATTTCTATATCAGGATTAACGGAAATCTAGTTCTGTAATAATCTTATGTAACGTTTTCATAACGATTTATCTTTTCTTGATAAAAGTATATTAAAATTGGGAACTGAGTAGTGTTTTATGAAACAATTTGAATAATGAAGTATTATTTTAAAACCTTAATTTTTTGGATGTTTAGGAAATAATTTTTAATTTTAATTTTTAAAGTACATATTTATATTTATATCAATAAGGAATGAATCTGAATAAATATACACACTTATGTGATGGCTGACATTTTTTTCTAGATTTATTTATATCTCTATCCATAATAATATTATGAATGTAAAAGTCTATCTGTCTGTCTGTCTGTTACGCTTTCACGCCTAAAATATACCAACACAACAAATAGGTAGAGAGCTCCGCTACGCCAAACATCAAGATACGGCGATTAGTTACAGTGAATTATAGTGAATCGCTCCTGTGGTCTAGTGGTCTGGTTGATCACATGAGGTCCCGGGTTTAATTCCCAGGTCAGCAAATCAAAAATGTATTTTTTTCAGCTTTCTGATAGAAGTAAACGTTGTCCAGAATTGGATAAGTTCCTGGTTGGCGATAGGCTTGCCACCTGCCACATTGTGGGACTAATAATCTTCGGGTAATCGAGGGTGCACTGGTTCTACCTCTGCCTACCTGTTCAGTTATACGGGCGTCAAGGTTGTATATGATAAAATCACAATGACACTAAAAAATAAATAGATATTTATTTGAAATTACTAACAAATACCAATGATAACAACCCTAATACGGTTTGATTAATTTCCCATTATATCTATTGTATAAAATCCAGAATTATTAATTATATTATTATTATTAACTAGCTGCTGCCCGCGACTTTGTCCGCGCGGACTTCGTTTACTTCGCGCAGCTCCTCCCCCGTAAGTGCTAGCGTGATAATATGTAGCCTATATGTTGACCTGACCTGTTAGTAATATTCATGCAAAATTTGAAGTAAATCCGTGCAATACTTTTTGAGTTTACCCCGGACATACATGACTTTCCTACGATTTTATTATATGTATACTTATAGATAATTTAATTATTTATTTTCGAGAATAGTTGTAAATATAATAGGGGCTACAGATTAAAAAAATAATACGAACAGTAAAATAAATATTATTATGGTGATTCCTTTTATGGGGTAGGCATAACTAAGAATGCTCAGATTGGCCACAATTCAACAATTTTGTTTGCTTTATAGATAGAGTTTTTTTCAAGTAACACTTTGCCGATTCAGTGATCAAACACTATTATAGTGATACATTTATGAATATTATTATCAAAGTATTTTGTAATAATATGTTAAATAACGATTTCCTTGTATTAGTTAACATGCGTTGATGTACTCACCATGAAGGTTACAGGTAAAGATCAATTATTCCTAGTTACACGAACTAAAACAATTGGTATAGCCTTGCCTACATCCGAACTTTTATTAGATAATGTTTAGAAATCTTTAATAAGCAATTACTGCACGAATACATAACGTATTTAAGTTTTTTTATGTAAAAAAAATGAGGAAATATTTGAAGAATATAGTTCATGATATTTTTTATGATTTTGTAATCGTTTTATTTTTATATAAAAATAAGGAAATATATTAAGGAAGATATTCCTATTAGTTACAATTATTATTATATTGCTCGACCGTCCCATGGTCGAGTGGTTAGTGACCTGACTACATAATCGATGAGGCTCGGGTTCGATTCCCGACAGGGACAAACATATGTCTGATGGCCATAAATGTTTGTATTTCTGGCTTTGGGTGCTTATTAATAAGGTTTTTTGTATTTATATAATATGTATTTCTAGGTATTAGTATCGTTGACTAACACCCATAACATAAGCAAATAATTTACTTACTTAGATAGATTCGTGTAATTTATCCACCAATATTTATTTATACATTTTTTTTATTGTTGGTTTAAGGATGTTGGAAGAATAACACTATTTGGTAACTGACATAAATCTGTTTGGTAAACTTTTTTGCAAAAATTTATTACACCCATTAATAATATCCTTTTTTTACTTTCTTTTTTTTATAGTAGGGGGGGGGGGCAAACGAGCAGATGGTGCACCTGATGGTAAGTGATCGCCGCCGCCCATGGACATCCGCAATACCGGGGGTATTGCAGCTGCGTTGCTGGCCTTTTAAGAATGAATAAGCTCGTTTCTTGAAGTTTCCTAAGTCGTATCCATTCGGAAACACCCCCGAGGGTAATTGATTCCACAAAGGAGTAGTACGAGGCAAAAAGTGTCGACAAAAGCGCACGGTTATGGATTTCCAGACATAGAGGTGGTGAGGATGGAACTTTAAATTTTGACGCTATGTCCGATGGTGGAATTTAGCGGCAGGAATTAGTCCAAACAACTCGTCGGAACACTCCCCATGATACATACGGTAAAAGATGCAGAGCGAACCTACATCTCTGCGTAACGCCAAAGAGTCAAGCCGATTAGAAATAGCCTGGTCGTCGACGATTCGAACCGCTCTACGTTGAATGCGATCAAGAGGAAGAAGCTGGTACTGAGGAGCTCCACTACTACAATTTATTTGTATGTAGCATTTGTATACATACACCTCGTCTCTAACCATAATGTGACCATGTAATGCTAAATAATTCTCCTTCATTTTACAGCCTATAGCAGACACTTAATTTTTTTTAAAGTTATTCTCATTTCTAGTTTAAAGTAAAAAAAAACGTTGTACCCGTACCTTCTCTCTCTTGTTCCCTAGTCAGCAATAAGTTAACGAACGAATACATAACATACTTACTGAAGATTATTTTGTGTTAATATGAGTAACTATTTGAATTTATGTAAGAAATCATGAGCTACATGATAATAAAATCAATATTTTATAAGTTTATTACTATTATGATTATTTTATACAAAGAAGGATATATTTAGGAATATGTTATAATTAAAATAACACAAACTATTATAATTTTATTGTTGATTGACATAGATACATGTCTACATATCTTCACGCCAAGTCCCCTACGTGGTAGGCAAAGACACCGAGAACTCCGAGAAATATACGCTGATTGTGAAGACTCTTGACACCCCCTTCGGACAGCCGCTAATAAATCGAATCGTAAAAAATATTCACGGGACAAATTACATCAAAAGTAATCAAATTTAATGATTGTGTTATGGGTGTTAGTCGACGATACTTATAAACTACATTGAAATAATGAAATATTTACATTTATATTAGTTGTTATTATTCGTAGTTTGAAAGACACTAATAAATGGATAAATACTGGAATATATTTAATAAATACCCAAACCCAGAAACAGAAACATTTATGCAAATGTTTGTTTTGTCGAGAACCGAATCTGAGCCCCATCGATTATGTATAGTCAAGGTCGCTCACCACTCGACATACAGCGCGGTCGAACAACATAATAATAATTTTAACTAATAGGTTTTAACTATAAAAAAATTATAAAAAATATGTTTTTTATGTTATTATCACGAACTATATTTTTCGAATATTTATTTATTTTGTTACCAAAAAAACCTTGGATATATTGTCACGGGAGAAATCACTTATTAAATGGATACACCTTTCAAGATAATTTCTTAGTTTGTCATTGCAGCTTACAATTACATACAGAAATACAGAGTTATACTACTTAACAGTGAAATAAAATCCTAATTTTTAAACCATGTCATCTCATTTGGTACGATAAAACAGTACAACATGGTTTATTTCTATTTTTTCACAATATAATATAACCTACACATGTGTGAATTTTGACAGTATAGGAGCGTTTGCTCATATGTGTGGCGACGCTTTTCCTTCCCAATGGCGTGTCTATTAGTATTCATGTGCTCTGTAGGAGAAATAGATAACGCGGTAGTACCAAACCAGAGCAATAAGATGCAGAACATTGTGAACCTTTTGCCTTTAACGAACTCCTGAACTGAATAAAGATTGGGTTGTAACTTAAAAGTCGTTTATGCGCAAGTATTACCACAACCTTATCCTCAAAGCTAGAATACAATGCAAATATTATGTTGAAACAAATACGTAAGATGGCGGATACGACCTTAAAGAGGCATAGTAGAAATCTACCAACTAGCGATCGTGGTCCTAAGGGGCCATCCATAAATTACGTCACACGTGCAAATTTTAAGACATCACATTTTTTCAAAATATAATATTACATCACTTAACATGATACTTAATATTACATCACTAAATTTAAAAAGCTACCTGTATAAATAAAAAAATAATCTAATGAGACCATTATTCCAATGTAAAATTGTAAAATATGTGACATCACACTAGGTAGGATGGGACAAATGTGACGAAATGTGATGTGAGCTATGACACGGACGGGGGAGGGGTCAAAGTCATGAAATTCGTGTGGCGTAATTTATGGATGGCCCCTAATGGCTCGTTTCATCTTCACTAACCTCCTACGAACTACTTGATAGGTAGATGGTCTATTCTCTATGAGAAGTACCATCTACTTATCTCTAGGTATATAAAAGAGAGAAAGTAAGCAAATGTATGACAAACTGTAACATCCATTTCTCGATCTGTACGTTGCGTCTGGCTTTACATAAACTTAACGAAATCGAAAGTAAGAATGATTAGACGAGTCGAGATAACCACTTTCGATGAGTGTCGTTATATCGCCGGTAATACAAGGCTAGCGGTCCACCGGTTCAGCTGGTTTAGGGTAAACCGGATTTAAGAGTTTAACAACATTTGTTTACAAAATTTTGTTGAATCGTGAATTTTACACAACTTTAGAGATGAATGTTTAGTGTTTTTTTTTTTCATGATTATTTTTAAATATAACTAAAGGGCTCGCGTTTTAGCTATACTTAATATTATAAGGTGAAATTTGTAAGTTTATAAGTTTGTTTGTAGAAAATAATTTTTGAAACTACTAAAAAAATTTTAAAAAAATCTTTACTCATTGATATAACACATTTTTTCTTATTTGCATCCACATAGGTTACAACCATATTCTATACTAATTCGACTATCTTATCCTACTAATAATATTATAAATGCAAAAATTTGAATGTATGAATGACGAATCAAAATGAAAATGAGAAATGAAAAACGACTGAACCGGTTTGGATGAAATTTAGCACACATATAGATGATGACCTGGAATAGCACATAGAATACTTTTTATCTCAGAATAATAAGTTTTTCTCTTGGGATTCGCCAAAAAATTTTATAATGCATTATGACTTCAGGGCGCAGTTAGTATTATAAATGCGAAAGTCTATCTGTCTATCTGTTCCGCTTTCATGGCTAAACCGCTGATCCGATTTTAACGAAATTTGGCATTGAGATAGTCAAAGATTCGGGATCACATAAAGGCTTAGGCACGTTTTAGGTGTTGATTTTTTTATCAAAAATTAACTCCTAAAACGACTAGAGAATAATAAATTACGCATCTTACTTTTGATTCACCACGGCTTTAATATTACTATTCAGATGTTAGTTCAAAGCGCAAGGTTATTAACTGGTATACATGTGACCCAGATTTTACACCCCAACAACAAAGATAGCACATCGCTAATATAAAATGAATCCTTGTATATGTGACAGTAATCTATTTGAGTGAGGAAGTCCATATATTAATTTTCATGATTTGCCATACAACGTATGTTTGCCCCGTGTTGTTACGGGATCCTTTGAAGAACAGAACAACCGCGGTTCTGGCAGACAGAGCGTAAAAGGCGATCGATTGGCGATACGTGTCACTAACATCGTGACTACTAGGTTCTAGAGTTCCGCTACGTATCGCCCCTGGTACCTGGTACCACCGCCTATTCCAGCCGTAATAGCACCAATGCTTGTCATTGCCGTATTCCGGCTTGGAGGATAAGCTAGCCGATAGACTTATGCATATTGCTATCCCGCCACACGGATAGCAACGCAACATTAACATCTTTAGTATTTATAGGCGATGATTTCTCTTTCCAAAAGCAGAGCCATCTGCTTCTTTACTTTCTTATGATATGAAAACAAAAAAAATCTTGGCTATAGAACTGACAAGAAAAGCAAAATCAACTGCACCAATCAACTATCAATAAAAAGTTGCAAACAGTGCATACACAACTTATGAAAGTTTTATAATACACTTTTTATAATACACGCTTTGGTTTCGTTTGGGGACGTGACAAAAAAGGCAATTTTTATTTTGACGTAGGTAGGATAGTATGTCAGTTTCTCTCGCCATGCTTTGTAGCGCATAAGAATTCATAGTTTTTATCGACTGTTGCCCGTGATTTTGTTCGTGTGGACCAAAACAGTACTTCCATTTGATTAGCTGGGTAAACAAGTAGCCTTTGGTGGTCTTAAACCATCTTCGCATGACCGACCTTTCAAATGAAATCAGTTTGGGACACATCCATTGAATAAAAATGGCAGCATTAATCTATACATATAATAAAATCATAGGAAAGTCAATGTATGTCAGGGGTAATCTCAAAAAGGACTGCATGGATTTATTTCAAATTTTGCATGAATAAATATTACTAACAGGTCGGGTCAACATATAGGCTACATATTATCACGCTATCACCTACGGGGGAAGAGCTGTGCGGAGTAAACGAAGTTTGCGCGAACGAAGTCGCGAGCAACAGCTAGTTAATTCATATTTTTGTAACATCATGTCACATGTTAATCATACTGATGATATTATTTATTCATTTATTTAACATTAAAAACTAACGTTACACCTCCATCCACACTATTATAATTAAAAATGACAAATTTAATACAATCCTTTTAAACCACTAAATATAATCATTCGATATATTTTCATTTTAATTAGTGTTATATTTTGGTATCATAATTAAAATAAAAATAGTTTTGTCATTTTTAATAACGCACTAATGCTTTTATATTCATAAAAATACATTTTGAATTGTTCGATCTGAAATATTTACTCTACAGAGGTTTTGTTCCTATAAGATTATAATCTTTTGCTTCTAATATAATAAAAAATAGGTTTTTGTTCTATAAGATTATAATCTTTTGCTTCTAATATAATAAAAAAAAAACCTATTTTTTATTATACTAATTTTTAATGCAAACCATGGTTTGCATTAAACGTTATTTTTATATAATTTGGGAAGTATCGATTCAGTACCTCTTTGTCAGTCAGAAATTTCATTATTATCGACTAATCAGTTAAGACATTAGACTGAACACAAAGTTTTACAAAAGGAAGGTTATCGTCAACAACAATATGGTTAATTCCGTCTGAGTAAGTTGCAATAAAACTTTATCACCAATGATATGAATGTATATATATAGCCGTAATATACAATCTATTACTTTTACAAGTAAATAATCCTTAAGAATATGTCAATTAATGATGTTATATACATTTTGGAAGTATTCGCAGGAAGCTTTTCGGTCACACACGAAACAGCACCTTTTTTAACAGCAGGGGTTTGCTCGAATGGATACGACTTTCAAGAAAAGAGCTTACTCATTCTTTCTAGAGCGGCAACGCTGATTCAATGATCACACACCATCAGGTGAGCCACCTATCTGTTTGCCCCCTTATGTAGGTATGTAAAAAAAACGGAATAATGCTCACCAACTAGCCAAATGTCACAATTGTAACCTGTCATTTTTTTTTTAATTTACATTCAATTAGCTGTTATTCGCGACTTCGTTAATGTGATCAAACCATTACTTCCTTTTGCGTAGTCAGATTAAAAAAGTAGTCACTTTCACTTCTGGATAGTGTAACTTTTTAGTAGCAAAATATTTTTTAAGGTCGTTCCTAATAGTTCCTAATAGTCGTTCAAAATAGTTTTGAGTTTATTCGTCGCAAATATACAAAAGTACAACTTTGTTCTTTATGTTAATATAGATATACGTATACATAATATGTAGTTTTACTGGTAAAATATAGATTATGATCCGCTTGTACCAAACTATTTAAATAATTTTTAGTGAAATTAATTATTAAAATTTAATTTAATATTAAAAAATAAGTACTCTAAACTTCCAAATAATTATTTTCCTCATGTAGATCTCATAATGTAAATTCCAATAATAATATTTCGTGACGTTTAATTTCTTTCTATTTTTGGATGCTGATCTCAAGGCACATAATTTGTTAAAAAGGGACTTAGTTCAGGTAGACAAGTCGTCAATTTGGGGTTAAGTTACCTCTTAAAACCTGTCTGAGAATTATTAAGGTTCTTGTGATTATTTAAAGGCCTAAGCCCTTCGTGGATCAAAGACCTCTTTATCGAAAATATTGCATTTAACGGTAGAAAGATTATTTTAATTTCATATCCTTTTAATGTTATCAAGTAAGATATTTTATACATATTTTCCCCATATCGGTCCGGTCCCCTTTTGAAGAACAAGCGATCTGCCGTTTTGCTAGTCAGGTCGTAAAAGGCGACCGATTGGCTATAGGTATGTATCACTACAATCATGACTACTAAGTGACAAGTGCTGCAGCGTCTCGCCCAGGTACACACTACACAGTACCACCGCCTTACCTATTCCTGCCGCAATAGCGTCAGTGCTTATCATAGCGGTTTGGAAAGTAAGGTAGACTAATGCATTACCATCCTGCTATCACCACCTTCTGGTTTCTCTTTCTATAAGCTGAGCCATCTGCTTGTTTGTCATCTAGTGTTTGATTTTTTTTCCAAATAACTATTTTCGTATACTGTAAATTTCAATAATAATTTTACATGTGTAATTTCTTTCTGTTTGTGGATACTGACCTCAAGGCACATAATTTGTTAAAAACGAAATTAGTTCAGGTAAATAAGCCGTTATTTTGGAGTTTATTTACCTTTCCTAACCTTTCAAATCTAACCGGTTTTTTTATAATTATTAAGGTTCTTGTGATTATTTAAAGCCCTAAACCCGTCGGATCAAAGACCTCTTATCACAAATGTGGCGTCAAACATTAGGAAGATTATTTTCAATTTCATATCCTTTTTACATCATCAAGTAAAATATCATATACTCACATATTTTGTCGTCGACATATTTTGGTGATATTCTATTTGTTATTTAGTAAGCATGTCAGTACTTCAGCTAAGTCCAAATTTTTATTTCTTCCACTTTATTTTTTTAGATAAATTGGATATAGATTGAAGGAAAGATGAGGAAATAAAATCTTAGAGCCTCCGACGGCGACGGTTAGATCACCTTAAATAAACGAAGGAGAATTGGGCAATGAAATGTGTGTAGTCCAGCACCTTTTGAGCCAAGAATCACTGGAACTTCCTAAGTTACCAGTAGTAATATAATAATAGAAATATATATATATATATATATATATATATATATATATATATATATATATAATAGATAATAGTGGAAAAATTACTTAACTTCTATGCTCATCACACAAATGCCTGTTCCTGTTAGGAATCGAACTGGAGCCCCATTGATTGCGTAGTCATGGAGGCTAACCACTCGACCAACGAGGCTGTCTAGAAATATGTGCCGCTTATATGCTTGACTTCAACATTTTCATGTCGTTATTTACCATTAATTGCATAAAAATAAGGTGTAGCAAAATTTTAATGTTTTGTGCTACATACAATGGAATAAAAATATTGTAGCGATGACAAAACATGCTTTATAAGTTAAAATGTCTTTTAACATCATTTAATTAAATACAAAGTTAGTGTACGCTAAAATATTTATTGAAGACTTAACATAAACTTAAAGAGCTATTGCAAAATAAGACTATGCCTATATTGACTTTCCCACATGTGCATTCGTAAATAACTGCATTAGAATGCCTTTAATTACCAAAGCTATTTAATAAAATAGCTTACCGTACTTAAATGTAATGTAAAAAATCTAGTTTTTACTTCCATTTTCGTAGGAACTCAAACTTCTTTAACTATTTAAAGCATATGCATTATATATTATATCAATCCAGTATATAATTATCAATCCAGGTTATGTTATTGAATTTAATATTATTTTTATTACACCAGGCATTATATCTATCAACATTTTAAGCTATCAGACTAGAAAGGTTCTAATAGGTGTTCTCATAAATATTATAGCTCAATGTTACTACTGTTTGCTACTAAACTTGTTCTTATATTTACAGTCTGCAGTACTGCTAACTATCCGTTATGTCGGTCTCAGTTTTAATAATCTCGTTTAGATATATATATATATATATATATATATATATATATATATATATATATATATATATATATATATATATATATATATATATATATATATATATGTGTGTGTGTGTGTGTGTGTTTTTATGTGTGTGTGTGTAAAAGCAAGCAAATATTTTGTTAGGACAGGTGATGTCCTAGTAAGAAAGCTGGGCGTCAAGCGGGAGAATTCTAATTATTAGAAGATAGTTATTGTGAGACGTTTTCTATTCAGAAAAACAGATTAACGATTCCCATAAAACGAGCGTGGATCGTGTCGGTTAGTTTCTGTTAGAGATCTAGTTTAAACGTGTAAGTAAATCAGTAGAGGCAGTCAGATATACGAGTAGTAAATATGTTGAGAGGACTGATATCAAAAATATTTATTTTCTATTACAGGCATATTATGTAAACTTCTTGCCAATCTTCATTCCAAATCAGAATTGTATACCAAATATCACGATCGAAATAAACGTGCCTTTGTTGCTCCACATTTATAGCTAACTTTCTATGTATATCGGCAGTTTCGGATACATTTGATGTCGAGGAAATACCGAAAATATTTAAATATGCCTATATAACCTTTAAAGTCAATTAAATGTATACATAACTGACTTTATTATATCTAAATGACCAATAATATTACGAGTATGATGTGTTATATCTCTTTATGGAGTGTTCATGACAATTCTAATTTCAAAAACTTTTATATTATGAAGTTTTACGTAACGTTTACACTTTCCCGCGTTTTCACGCGTCATGCTCATACCGACATGTCGCGACATTAAACTCTGACTTCTGTGTATTACTTTGTAAGCGTGTTATTATAACGCAATTGAAACAAATTATGCACAATGCACATGTGTGTATCAACTTTAATATTTTTAAATTAAAGGTTAGTGACTACTTAATAGCTATGGCCTATTTAGTCCAGGCGGGAATAGTCAAAAAGGATGTTGATCCAGAATAAAAAATGGGCTTTATTGGTGTTTGGACACTAGACAAGTAATAATTCATCGATGCGGCGATCTGTAAATTATCCATTTTTAGGTATCTTCTATTCTTTTTTTTCGTTTTGATATGTAAATTGATATGTAAGACATAAGTGAAAAGTTTTACCCTTTAAATGTGTTTTGATCAACAAAACCTAAAAATTATATCTTGCACTTTAATTGGTTTAGTAACGGTTGTGTCAACAATATCATTCTTGACACAACCGTTACTAAACCACTCTCAAAATATTTATTGCAATTTTAAATTTTCTATATAAGGTACAAGGAAAAATGAAACATCAAAATTTTTATTTCCTTTCTCCTTTAAATTGAATTAGTCTAGCACATTAATAGGAAAAGGAAAAATGGGGGGAAAATTTCTGTCAAAAAATTGGACGAGTTACCGCCGGACCGTGGCCGGACCGATGGAATTATTATTTTTCTAATGCCAAAAACGCAATTAAATCCACTTTAGTTCTTATTCTAGAACCCCACCCGTTTTTATCCTCGCTAGGACCATAATTAATACATCTTCAAAGATCATTGCATTAATATTTGTCCTCGTCTTGTGTTTTCATTGTTATGACAAAGAGCATTTGGATAAAAATACCAGAGCATACTTATATCAGCGAATGAGGAAGTTTAATATTCATAGCATAGTAATTCATCACTCTGAGTTAATTCGGGCTCCTCTATAACCATCAGTCTTCTTTCTGGCAGTTCATAAAATGCGAATGCAAACCTGTTATTACTCCTCGAGTTTGATACCACCGCCATAGCTTTTCTTACCGCAACAGCGTCAATGATTTCTTTTATATCATAAGATAAGAAAAAGTAGATGGCTCTCTTGATATAAATATAAAATCATCGCCTATAGACATCGAATATTTTGATAGTGCGATGGGATTTGGGTGACGTGACGTAACGCCACTTGCATTAGTTTACAAGCATCCTTACCCTCCTTAAAAAAGTATTAATGCTATTGTGGCAGGAATAAGTAAAGCGGTAGTACCAAACCCGAGCGAGATGTCGCAGGTTGCTTATACCAGCTTGTATTCACGAAAGTGATGGTAGATTTAACCAATCCTTCGCCTTTCATGGACTGCCAACAAAAAGGCGGGAAATCGTTTTTTTAAAGGGGCCGAATCAACACGGATAGATGACTTACGGTGCTGTAATATTAACTTTCACTTGCGTTAATCTATGCGCGCATGTTCTGGTATTTTTAGCCAAATGTCATTTGTCATAAGAACGGAAATACTAAATCGAATAGTAAATTGCAATGATGTTAATACATGTTTATTAATTACGGGCAATTCAGTTACTATTTTTACTACTATAAGATAGCAAACAAGCAGATTGGCATCGTTAGAAGAGTTCCAATTGTTTAACATCTTAAAATTATCATAACGCCCTTTAGAGGAAATAAAGTTATATTTTTAAGGTGCTATGTTATTTATTTTAATATTTTACATCATGTGATTTTTAAGATATTGGAGTATTATATAAGGCAATTTTTCTTCAATCAAGCTGACCCTCGCAGTTTCGTCCGCTAGTAGATTAACATACATAATATTATCATTGATATAGATTTCAGGGTTCCGAAGCCAACAAAGAACCCTTGATATTTCACCATGTCCGTTCGTCTGTCCGCAACCTTACTCAGAGGTTATTCCTACTACAAAGCTGTAATTTGGTTTGAATATAGATACTGCCACTGCACTTCTTCATATAAATTTTTACTGTGCCAAATTTCACACTCTTCAGTCCGAAATTTTCGTGAATTCGTAAAAATTTTAGCTTTATGTATTAATATAATAATAATAGATAGATAGGTACTCTCTTTTTCTATTTGCTATTCGATTAAGTTATTCGGAGCGACTATTAAAATTCGGTTTACCTACTTTATCCAACACACAAGGGAATTGGTGCGATAATATTTTTTTTAATTATATTTAAAATTATATTTTATTTTTCTAACCTTGTAATAGATTACGGGATGAAAGAAATAAGACATGGCGTTAATTTAACTAGTAATTTAATCCAAAAGGGGAGACCCCGTCACAGAGTTAGGTAACCAGAGGCCACTCAGATGTCAAGACTGCGGTGTACAAGCACGTTACAAAATCTTGACATTTCCATCATTTACATTAAACTACAATACTGTAACATTTAAGTGCTTATTACTTAAAATCTACATCCTAATAATGACGTAAGACTAAAATGTTTACAACAGAGAAGAGGTATTAACCTAAATTTTAAACGGACCTACATAGGTATTAACTAGTGAGAAAATAATACAAAAATATATAAAAAAGAATAACAAAACATATAAAAAGCGAAAAAAACATACGGAAGAAAACAAAAAAAAACAAAAAGGAAACAAAACAAACAAAAAACAATCATAATTATAATTATATTTACTTTAATTTACGTTAAGTATACATATACATGTGTGCGTTTTTAGACAATCTGTATACTAATAATTATTACAACATAATAATATGAATGGGTATACGTAGATGAATATGCACATACATGATTTATGTACATCTATGCATACACATATAAAACACTAGAAAACACGATGTGAATAAATACAAACTTGCGTATACTATGCAATAAATTCAGAAAACTATTCAAATTAAAAATATAATAAAGAAAATTTAATAACAGATCGAGATTGATGCAGTGTATTCCATTTGCGCCCTTCTTTCTATAGCTTATACAACTCTACTAAAAAAAAAACAGATACTAGTGATCGCCTGAAATTCGAACATATAATCTTACCCCGTGTTGGTTCAGGCCCGCTTTGAAGAGTAAACTACCTTCGATTCTGCCAGGTCGTTCATAAACGGCGAGCGATTGGTTATACGAGTCACCTCTATTGTAACTACTCGATGGTAGAGTTCCGCAACTTTTTGCCAGGGTCTGGTACCTACCATCATCTTAACTATTCCTGTCGCAATGATGTCAATTCTTGTCACTATCCTGCTCCGGTTTGGAGGGTAAGATAAGAAAAACATTATATATGCCAAATCTTAGACTCCTGCATTCGCGAAATTTCTCCAAAAAGGTTTCAAAATTTTTCCTTAAAAACGCGAGGTAGCCTGTTTGGCTAATGTCACATTCGAGACATTCGGGACTAACGGTGGGTAATCTTTATTCCTCGGGGTGAATTCCTTTACTTATTCCGGCTCCAGCCACTGATATGATTCACCTTATTTATTTCTTTTTTCCTTTGGCTCACTTCGTACTTTTTTTATTATTTATATATTATTTATTACAGCGTATCATATTTTGTAATCGTATCTTTAAATTAACGTTTCCCTTTATATTTTTCTCACTCCCACCAATTCCACAGTACTATGTTAGTAGTTTTTTAGGTTGATTATCGCTTGTCGCGTCTAATCAGATACCATTCACTCTCTCATTCTAATCGCAGTACGCTCAGTCGCTCACTATTCTGGTCGGAATATATATAATCCCACGGAGACGATAAGGATTTGAAGGAAAAAATAATCTTATCGTATCCAGCTCTGGAATCAAAGGCAATTCAGTACCTCCGAAATTACACACCTCTACTCCGGACCTCATAATTAAGAGCCAAAAACACTTCACCACGAAGCAGTCAATTTTAATTTACTTAGAAACGGACACCTTCAACGCTATTGAACTATTGCTAAAGAGCTACGTTGTCTACGATTAATAACTGTATGACTTTCAGTTTTTTGTATTCTAAATGAATGAATCTAGATTTTGGTTTTAAATGTAATGATAATCTTCTTCATCTTTGGTTACTGGTTCAGTCAAACGCCTACTTTATATTGAGGGTGTAATTATTATAACGGAATAAAAAAATATTTATTTTTCTAATTATAAGAAACAATTTTACTCTTAGCAAAACAACTAAATTATTTCCTTAAGAATTTATGGCCAGTCATACTTAGTAGATAATTACGATAAAAGTAGTTCTAACAATTCTTCATTAAATAAACGAGCAAGCAATACTAATGTTTATATCTATTCGTATTAGGAATCATTTATCCTGTTCAGTATAGAGAATTGTCGATCGTACAAGTACATTCACTTTAGGTTGCGTGCTAAGAAAAATATGCAATCGACACGCGGCGTTGCCTTCCGCAAATATCGCGCACCTGTGAGATATGAACAATCCGATTTTATCCGTAAATTATTTATTTATACGTACGGTATAAAACCAAGCTTCATTATAATAAACATAGAAGTATTAATCAATTTCAGACTTATTTATTAAACATATGGTTGCAGACATTTATTCATATTAATATATCTGTCAAATAATAATAGATATATAAATGTAAGTTTTTTTAATCGTATTGACGTAATTTACTAAATATAATAAATACAAGTCTTAAAATCCTTATCCGTTATGATGCTAATTTACCAGATGACTCGCCTGATTATGAGAGGTAACTGCCATTTAAAAATACCAAAGAATATTTGAATTTTATCATACATTGATAATAATATATAATAATATTATTTATAGTTTGATTGAAAAACTAACGTAAATGCCAAAACGTCATAGCGTGTCCGTCTGCTAATAAAATCTAAGAGAAATTAATCAGAAAATTGATAGATCTTTACTATTTGTAGCTATGTACCTATACACTTCCAAGAATCGTTCAATGCAACGTGACGATATTGTATTCCCGCAACTCATTTACTTATTATAGCCAACAATATTAAATAAATATATTAAGAAATGTAAACTGACTTAAGTATCACTGAACATCAATTATATAAATAAAAGTTAGCATAGTAAAGTAGTTCGTACAATATTAGAAAAGTTTCTGAGTATTTTACCCACACAATACACACACACACACAACTAAAGATATATAATAAATATCGTTGGACTAATATAATATTAACTGACCTAACACCAAAGTAAGGCAATTATTTGCTTGTGTTATACCTATGTGTTAGTCAAGGATATTTAATACCTGCATAGAAATATTGAAATATTCATATTTGTAGTTTAATATTATTCGTATTGTAAATTACAATTTTATTATGCAAATGCGAACACGAAGAGCTCCAAAAAGATAAACATAAAATAAATTAAACTCATTCATCTGTAAAAGTCTTTTAAATCATAATTTACTTGAGCATATCAAAGTCAATGTCACTTAAAGTACAATCAAAGAGATTTAATGTGATATACCCAATTTTTTTCCTACAACGTTGATTCATTTAAAAGTGTATAAATATAATGTTAATCTCTATGGAATCAATTTGAAGCACTTTTTCAACTATTTACTATCAAGTATCTAATTAAAGATGAGTAAAAGTGGCAAGCGGTGAATATTCGCGTGATTTACGATTATTATTATGATTTGTTTTAATTTAATTATTCCACGATATTTTTTACATATTAGAGTTTTTAAGCTATTGCATAGCTTCTATCGCGGGCCTTGTGCGTGGAGACCGAATCCAGAAATTCCGTAACGAAAAACCTAACACCCCCCACTTCGACCGGCACAGCGGTGATATTTTTTAGTTTTTCCATCTATATATATTCCACAGTTTTTGTTCCATAAATAGGGTTATGCTAGAAATAAAAAATATATGCTATAGTTTATGGATTGATAGAAGAGAGTTGACATTTTTTAAATCTGGACTTTTGAGCGATGTCCAATCCATGCCTCCCACAATTTTATAAACGAGTAACACAGAAATGCTATTTTTAACGTAAAAGTGGAATTTTATTGGGAATTCCATTAAGTTTCAAACTAAGAATTTAAACAACGTAGAATTCTAACTTTTCAACATAAAATATTTTATATAAATTGAACTGTATCATAGAAATAAATCATAAATCAACTTCAACATAAAAAAAAATGATAACTATTACCTTAATAAAAGTATAAAAGTAATAATACCACCTCGTCTTAGTATTATGAACGGTAAATCAACTACTTTCCCAGCTAAGGAAGTGAAAATTGCAATAGTTTTTTCATAGCAGCTGTATCAGAAAAACAACAATATATTTCCTTGCCTCTTGAGAGAATCCGGTGTTACGTTGTCATGCATAATAAGGAAAGTTACGGAAACCTACTTCACGCCTTTGCATACAAAGACTTTATAATCACGTGGTTGAGTTATTTGACTAGCCTTTTAATTAGCTAGCTATTAAAGCCGTTAGGCACCTTAATATTAACTTACTAAGTAAAAATATACGTGAGGTGAAAGTTTTATGCAATCAAAAACATTACATATTTTACTATAGATACAGCAGCTTTTAAGAGTTAAATAATACTACGAGTAGCTGCACATTGAATTTTCACCCCATGTTGGTCCGGGCTCCTTTGATGAATAGACCAATTGCCGTTCTGCCAGACAGGTCGTAAAGGTGACCGATTGGCTATGCGAGTCACTACCATCGTGGCTACTAAGTGGTAGAGTTCTACATTGTCTCGCCCGAGTCAGTTACCACCGCTTTACCTATCCATGCTGCAACGGCGTCAGTACTTGTCACTGTCGTGTTTCGGTTTGAAAGGTGAGGTAGCCGGTAAACTTGTGCATATGACATTAGATTTCGCCACAAGATAGCAACGCACCATTAACATCTTTGGTGTCGATAGACGATGGTTGACTCTTACCATCAGGAGACCTATCTGCTTGTTTGCTACCTGATGACATAAAAAAAATCAGCTGCATTATAAAAGTTTTGGTGAATTTCACGGGAAAAACATATTTATCTGGGTTAAAATGTAATTCAGTCACTTCATTCAAAACAGTTTAGCCGTTTTTGCGTGATTGTGTAAAAACATCCAAAAATACCAAGTTTCGCATTTAAAAAAATCTGTAATAGATCAAGCCAGAACTGTAAAATATATTTTTAAGATTTGTTACAGTACATTTACACTGGTATATTAACATTTTCATCCGACTTTCCAATAATGAGAGGTTCTTAATACGGCTGTTATTTTTGTGTTTCTTACCTCAGAACTCGTTTCTTTGTGTGCTCGATCATATATGACCATCCCGTTGTTCGAGTGGTTAGCGAATCTAACTACGAATCGATTGGGTTTGGGTTCGAGATCCGACAGGATTTCTGGATTTGGGTGTTTATTATGTACGTAACCGTATTTATATATGTATTTCTATGTATTAGTATCGTTGACTAACATCCATAACACAAGAATATAATTTGCTTACTTTGTGGCTAGGTCGATTTGTATAATTTGTCCAGCGATATTATTATTATTAAACCGATATGGAAAATACTTTTTTCTTTGCGAAGGGAATACCCTTCCCATTCGGTTCCTTATAAATTTGGTGATAATTTGATTCAGAGTTTCAGAGTAATAGAGCAACGGAAATTGGTTGTCAATCTCACTGAAATTAAAATGTTACAAATCATAACTAAATACATAATATCATACTAAGTTTCTATTAATATTATGTGGATTGATGGATATAAGAAACTACGGAAAACAATGTAATGACCGAATATGTGATGACATTTTGCAATGTTTATAAAACACGTATCTATTTTCTGACTAAAAACAAAACAAAACAATGTGGAACAGTTTACTCCAAATGAACTTGCCTCTTATAACCTTTCGTAACCGCTAAACGGGTACTAATTTTTCACGGTACAACTCAGATTTAAACCGCAACATTGAGGTGAGATGTGCTAACAAACAGTCCGGTTCACACCTTTTATAATATGTAACGTTCATTTTATTTGTTTTATATATTATCGACTGTATTATTTACTTTATTATTTGAATTTTTGATATTGACAATAATTACGCACTAGCAATGCCTCACATTTAGTATACTTAATTAATACTTAATTGTAATAAAAATTGAAAAAAAAGAATACTCCCCATCGTGGGCGCTTGGTAAAACTCCCACAATATAATGATTATTTTAAATGTACACACGTTTACTGCTTCACAATTTACAAGCCTTATATTTGTTTCTAATTTAATAGCCAAACACTTTAATATTTTACAGCGTCACCAAGACTAAAAATTTAAATTCTTGATTCCTGATGATGCAGTAAAATATGAAACATTGAAAAATTAATTGAATTTTACCGGTGGGAGGGATGCGCTGTGCCGCGCTTGCAATATTTCATGTAACTTTCGGTTAATTTTTACAAATTGACAAATTCGCTGCCTATAGAACACGAAGATAAAGACCCTAGAGATTACTAAGACTGTGTAGTACCAGGTGTTTTTACTGGTTATATATACTTTGCGACCAACTTGACTCTGGATGACCAAGGGAACACACCGCCTAACATCCCGCAATGTGATAATTTCATGCCAGAACCACAATTTCGGCAGTCTTCTGTGCGTAAATCACTACTTTCCTTGGACATTAACAAGTCGAGTGGGCCTGATGGGATCCCTCCGATTGTGCTTTAAGTATGTTTTCCAGAATTGGCGCCAGTATTGACGCACCTATTCCGGCTCTCCTGTCACTCGGTACCGAATTCATGGAAAACAGCTTTAGTGCATCCCATCCCTAAAAAAGGAGATCGGCAAATAGCCATAACCTCCTTGTTCTCCAAAATCATGGAGGCACTTATAAACTGTCAGCTCCTGAAGTATTTAGAAGATCACCAGCTGATTAGCGACCGTCAGTACGGTTTGCTTCGTGGCCGCTCAGCTGGTGATCTTCTAGTGTACCTGACGCATCGTTGGGCTGAGGCAGTTGAGTCCAAGAGGGAGGCATTGACAGTTAGTTTAGACAAAGGAAGGCCTCCGATCGGGTATGGCATAAAGCCCTTCTCTCGAAGCTGCCTTCCTATGGGCTTCCCGAGAAATTATGCAAGTGGATCACCAGTTTTTTGGCTGATCGGAGCATCAAGGTCGTAGTCGACGGTGCATGCTCTGAGCTCAAACGTGTCAATGCTGGTGTTCCCCAAGGCTGCGTGCTATCACATACACAGTTTCTTCTGCATATCAATGATATGTTGCGAATGTGAATTCGTATACATTTGTCGTGTCACCTCGGTTCGAGAACATTCTTCTGACAGCCTCAGCCAGTATTGGAATTCTGGGAGTTGACATATCGAACAACGTTCAGTCCCGCGGTCATTTGCAAGGAAAGGCTAAACTAACCTCAAAAAAGCTTGGTCTACTCAGCAGAGCAAAGCAGTACTTCATGCCAGCCCAGGCCCAAATTTGACCTCACATGGAGTACTGTTCTCACGTCTGGGCCGGAGCTCCTCAGTACCAGCTTCTTCCTCTTGATCGCATTCAACGAGCGGTTCAAATCGTCGACGACCAGGCTATTTCTAATCGGCTGGACTCTTTGGCGTTACGTAGAGATGTAGGTTCGCTCTGCATCTTTTACCGTATCTATCATGGGGAGTGTACTGAGGAATTGTTTGGATAAATTCCTGCCGCTTAATTCCATCATCGGACATCGCGTGATAATTTAAAGTTCCATCCTCACCACCTCGATGACTGGAAATTAACAACCGTGCGCTTTTGCCGGCACTTTTTGCACTACTCCTTTGTGGATCAATTACTTGCAGGGGTGTTTCCAAACCGGTGCCAACCAAATTGGGTGCCGGCAATGCAGCGGCAAGACCCCCGGTATTGCAGATGATCATGGGCGATGATGATCACTTACAATTAGGTGCACCACCTACTCGTTTGCCTCCCTCTACTATAAAAAATATAATATTCCAAACCCCTACAAAAGGGCAAAGCATGAATAAAAACTAAAATGTTTAATTAAGATTCAAAAATTAATTTATTCATAGCCAATAATTCAAACCAAATTAAAGTATTTGAATTTAAAAAAAGAACGTGAGATATGAGTGCCCAAAAAGAACAATCATGATTTATTATTGCCATCAATTTTGCAATATATGAGTCATAACTTTAATAGTATTAACTATTAGCTTTTGTATGTGGCTTCGCTCACGTCAAAAGTTATTTTCTATCTCTCGGAAATACTGTTTTTTCTGAATTGTGAAACATGGAAATATCACATTTTTGTATTAAATTATCATTTACTTTTTTGAACATTGTTCAATAAAGTATCTTCACACCCATATCCCCGAAGGGGTAGGCAGAGGTACAACAAGTGCACCCATGATTAGCCGAAGATACTTGGTCCCATAAATGTGATAGGTGGCAAGCCTATCGCCAACCGGGCACTTTCCAATCCCGGGCAACTTTGAGTTTCTCAGAAAACTGAAATAACACTTTTTTTTTAAAGTGCCCGACCCGGGAATCGAACCCGGGACCTCATGTGGTCAACTCCAAAGCTGGACCACTAGACCACAGAGGCGATTGTTCAATAATGTTAAAAAAAGTCCCTTACGTGAATACTTGTTTCCTATCTCTAGATAACACTTTTTTTTGCATGAGCGGTACCCTACGACTTTTTTGTACCCCTGGCTACATGTACCTATACATGATGATTGGATTAGTAATTAAGACGTGACAGTGCAACACACAAACTTACTATCGCATTTATTCTTAGGAATTTCGGCTGTTTGGTTTGCAATGAATGCTAAATTAAAATGCTTTTAACTGTTCTAATAAATAAATTTTTGTCCATCTTAAATGGCAAACACAAACTCCAAGTCCAAACAGTCTGAGTTGGCAATAAGGAAAGTAATCATTTTTATAGATTGTGTTGTATTTAGATTTTTTGTTATCTATTTAACCTAAACGACGTTAATATAACAATGTGGTCGTTTTTCTCATCTCAGATATGTAATTAATTGAGTTTTCTAAAATAGTAACCGAGCCAATGTGGCGGGGGTCAAATATCACAAGCACAAATTATTATCAACTACGTTCAAATTACCCAGAAACCAAAACACGACAATGGCATGCACAAATTTTATTGCAGCAGGAAAAGATGGAAGACAGTGGTACCAATCCCCGGGGAGACATTGATTATAGGGAATAATGTACAGGTTGACTGGTAAAAAATTGTAGCTTCCTCATTATTAACATATAATAACATGTCCTAAACGTCATGAAGTTACATTATTTTAAATTGACAATCCTTAACAAATATTTAGTTGAAAAATTTACTTTTTTAAACGTGTATCTCGAATTGAACAATATTAACTTTTCTTAAATATACCGCTATAACTATAATTCATCAGTTTGACACGTTATTTATTAGTTAATTTACATCACCGCGTCATATCACAATGTTGTCACTTTTCTAATATTGAAAAATTTAGTTTAAATAAAAAAATCTTTTGGCTATCTTAAAGACATTTACTTTACAGTTTTAATCAATTTATCACACTTCATGCCTAATACGCCACATTAACCATTAATATTTTATAACGGTCCAGTTTGACACTTTATAAGTGAGGAACATACATTATTTAAAATTGTTAATCCTTAAAAAATATCTATTGGAAAATTAGTTTTAAGCGTTTATCTCAAATAAAATAGTATTAACTTTCCCTAAATTTATAATTATAACTTGTTATTCATGAGTTTGACACGTTATTTGTAAGTTAATTTACCCATATAATCGCGTCATATCACAACGTTATCACCTTTCAATTAATATTCAAAGAAATGAATATCTTATGGCAATCTAACAGACATTTATTTTACGGTTTTAATCAATTGACCACTCTTCATATCTGATACGCCTCATTAATCTAAAAACATTTTGCAGCGGTCTTGATAAATAAATCCTTAAATATTAATGGCAAAAAACAAACACGGATGACATAAAAGCCCTTATATTTTAAGTATTCTCCATAGCTATATATGTTTTCTGTGCTCCATAGTTCTAGTACTAACTTCATTTTACTGTTATAAAACCTATGTTTTATTATTAACAACAACAAAAAAGCAAGAAATGTCACACTATTTGCCGAACTTCGAAATGTTTTGCCCAATAATACTGCATGTCACTGACTCTACTCATACTCTATTAGGCGATACGACATTATGAATATTTTTAAAACTTGTTTATATAAAAATATACAATAATGATTTTATATTCTTATCACATTATTTTTCGCTATCTAATTTTCCATTTAATTCGCGTATAATTTTATACTTTTATATATTTTTACATTATCCCCAATACCAAGAATAACAATAATAGTTATTCCGTTTTTTAATGTCACGGGATAGCAAATAAGCACATGGTTATCCTGTTTCATCAGTTTAACACTTTATGAGTGATGAAGATATATTATTTGAATTCTTAATCTTCTAGTCTACGTAGAAAATTTTAATTAAAACTTTATCTCGAACCAAACAATGTTGACTTTTCTGTAATACATAAGTTTTTTTTTATTGTTGATAGGGAAGCGCTTGACCACGATTTCGCCTGATGGTAAGCTAAGTTGTGGCCTAAAATGGAACGCGCTTCCCTAGAAGGTACTTTTATAAGTATAAAAGTTAGTAATCCATCATTTTGACGGATTATAATTTTTTTTATATCATAAGATAGCAAACAAGCAGATGGGTCTCCTGATGAAAAGAGTCAACCATCGCCTATAGACACCAAAGATGTTAATGGTGCGTTGCTATCTTGTGGCGAGGTCTAATGCCACATGCATAAGTTTACCGGCTACCTTACTCTCCAAACCTGAACATGACAGCGACAAGCACTGACACTATTGCGGCAGGAATAAGCAAGGCGGTGGTACCAGACCCGGGCGAGACAATGCAGAACTACCATCCAGTAGCCACGATGGTAGTAACCGGCATAACCAATCGGTCACCTTTTACGATCTGCCTGGCAGAGCGGCAGTTGGTCTATTCTTCAAAGGAGCCCCGAACCAACACGTTGAGAAATTATATATGAGATACTTTACATTAGCGACTCATATTTCAATACTAGCTGTTGCCAGCGACTTCGTTCGCGCGGACTTCGTTTACTCCGCACAGCACCTCCTCCGTAGGTGATAGCGTGATAATATATGTTGATAGCTTATATGTTGACCCGACCTATTAGTAATATTCATGCAAAATTTGAAGTAAATCCATGCAGTACTTTTTTAGTTTACCCCGGACATACATACAGACAAATAGACAAACAGACAAACAGACAAAAATTCTAAAAACTATATTTTTGGCTTTGATATCGATTTTAGATCACGCCCCAAGTATTCTTTTAAAAAAAATATACAATGTACAGTTTTGACTTTCCTACGATTTTATTATATGTATAGAATAGATGTAGGTATTTAAACAAACGTATTGTGACAATTTATATACAATCTTTTTATTTCAATTAATATTTCACTCTTTATACCTAATACGCTTCATTAATCTAATAAAACATTTTATAACTGTTATCAACTTTCGATTAATAATCAAATAAAGGAACATCTTTTGGCAATCTAACAGACATTTACTTTACGGTTTTAATCAATTAATCACTATTCATACCTAATACGCCTCATTAATCTAAAAAGATTTTATAACGGTCCTAATAAATAAATCCCTAAATGTAAATGGCAAAAAACGAACACGGATGACACAAACGCTGTTGTTTAGGTATTCTCCACGGTCTATTGACTTCATTTTACTGTTATAAGGCCATTTAAACCTATGTTTTAAAATAAAAACAACAAAAAAAGCAAGAAATATCACACTATTTACCGGACATCGCAATTTTTTGCCCAATAACACTATGTCATAGATTCTACTCATACTCTGTTAGGCGATACCAAGGAAGTTACATTCTACCCGGAATGCTTACACGCGCTTCAAAATCGTTCCGAAGAGTACCACGACATGAGTGGAGTGTGTCTCTTTCTACTAAATAAAGCGCCAATCGCCATATTATAAGTGTGGTCATGCGTAGTTTGCAAATTACTACTAACTAATTCTACTAATTTGAGAAACAGTTTTTGCATTGCATAAGTAATTACGTAATAATTAAAATAAGCACATTTTAGAACTCACAGTGTTAATTACAATACATTTTATGCTAATGTATTTATGGACGTTTATGAATAAAAGGGATTTAACGATTACCGAATATATAAAAATCTACCATCAGGATAGTTTTATTTATACTGGCAATTGCAAGAAAGGGACAACATCCACTCTTGTCGTTGTCTTGCTCAGAACGTTTTCCCCCTCTGTTAAGTAAGAAACAAATGTCAACTTTATTAGGAACGAAATAAAGTACATTTTTATTTTTCATATATTGCTTCGTAGTAATTCCAGTTATCGTATATAAGTTCCTTGGGCGATACATTTCGGATGTATTTAAAACTCGTTTATAAACATACTAGCTGAGCCCGCGACTTCGTCCGCGTGGAAAAATTAAAAAAAATAGCCTTAGTTACTCGGTATCACATCAGCTATCTTCCAGTGAAAGTACCGTCAAAATCGGTCCAGTCGTTCCAGAGATTAGCCGGAAGAAACAGACAGACAGACAGACAGACGAAAATTGTAAAAAATGTTATTTTGGTAATCGTACCGTGTATACATCCATATGCATTTAGTAAAAAGCGGTTATTTTAATATTACAAACAGACACCCCAATTTTATTTATTTATATAGATGGCGTCAACGCTTGCATTTCTCGCAGATAAAATTGCCCTTACACACATCAATTGATTTTTTTTTTGGTAAATCTATCATATCCGAATTCCGGGTACACTTTAAATATCAAGTCTTTAATGTTGGTTACGATTTCACGAAGGTTTACCTATGTAAATTTTTTTTGTAGCCTAATTCAGGAACTTTCCCTAAGTAACACTAACCAATCAATATGATCTTGTTTGGAAAATTGTGCTTCCTCTACCTAAATGACTGCTCATGTTGGTATACTTACAGCTTCAAGAATTAAACAGTTTTCCACAATGGGGAAGATTTAAAGGAAGATTTAATAATATCGTAACTACAAATCCTTATTAAGTAGCTATACAAATACAGTACTTACACCTACTTACTAACGAATTAGATACATATCAGGCCAAAGCGAACGATCATGTATCCCTCAACAACACCGTAAAATAGACAAAATAGATAAGAGTATTCAACTACTACAAAGTAAAGTGATTTTTTCAAAGAAGGAAAATCCAACGTTCCGTATCAAAGAAGTCTATTACGAAAGGAGCCGGTCACACGTTTACTTCGCGCGGGCCGCAGAGGTTAAAGGTATATGATTCCACTCATGTACCTTAAAAAAGCCGGCTAATTGCGAGTCGAACTCGCGCATTAAGGGTTCCGTACCATAATCTATAAAAAAACGGCAAACAATCACGTTTGTTGAATGGGAGCCTTCTTAATATTTATTTTATTTTAATTATTTATTTTTAAAGTGATTTTATGCAAATGCAAAAGTGAGTTTATGCAAAAAAAAACACGTTTGTTGTGTGGTGGTCACCCTTAAATATTTATTTTATTCTTTTTTTAGTTTTAGTTATTATAGCGGCAACATAAACACCTACATCATCTGTGAAAATTTCAACTATCATGGTTCATGAGATACAGCCTGGTGACGGACAGATAGATAGACGTACAAACGCACGGACGGACAGTGGTGTCTTAGTAATGGGGTCCCGTTTTAAAATTTGAGTATGGAACCTTAAAAAGTATAGTAAAGCCAACGCTCTCACAGTTCGGCTCTTCTCGGTAATGTTCGGTTCTCGTTCGGCGGTCAGAGTAGCGCACCGCATCTAGCACAGCCTTTCGATAAACACCTAGGTAATAAAAAGTATCTTCACGCCCATATCCCCGAAGGAGTAGGCAGAGGTACATGTGCACCCACGATTAGCCGAAGATACTTGGTCCCACAAAATATGTGATAGGTGGCAAGCCTATCGCCAACCGGGCACTTTCCAATCCCGGGCAACTTTGTGTTTCTCAGAAAACTAAAAAAACTCTTTTTTTTGTGCCCGACCTGTGAATCGAACCCGGGACCTCATGTGGTCAACGCCAACGCTGGACCGCTAGACCACAGAGGCGATACCTAGGTACTATTGTTGAGTTATTTTCCTTTTACATTTTTTTTAAACTATGCATCCAAATAACATGGTATAAGAGCCAAAGTTTGTCTTCATAAGATCTTCGTGTTGATGAAGTACTTTTCGTTAGTAAGGATTAATATGCCTGCGTATAATAATCCTACTGCTCAAAATTCACCTTATTAAAATTATAGAAAATTTTCTATAATTTTTCGACTCAAAATTAGAATATAATAAAAAGAGATAGATATATTGTGTCGCCGACTTTTTTGTGCATCTACTAAAAACCAATATATTTGTAGTACATTGTACTTACGT
Source organism: Apodemia mormo (assembly GCA_036924255.1). NCBI lineage: Eukaryota > Metazoa > Arthropoda > Insecta > Lepidoptera > Riodinidae > Apodemia > Apodemia mormo. Next base: position 11,338,746 of record JAUPFN010000002.1, read on the forward strand.
GTACTTAAGCATTACGCCGGCCAGCACACGCGAATACAGCCGTTCGATACCGCTTTTTCTTCCGACTTAGTTTACCAAATATCAACATTTTACGCTAAGAATAACTGTAACGTAATGCTTGATAGCCTATAACTTTCCTAGCTATCATTCATCATACACGCAAAATTTTTTTCAATCCGACTTGAATTAGCGGCTAGCGCATTCAATGAACAAACAAACATTAAAATACTCGTATCACAATCATAATAAACATAAGTCTAAACTCAACGATTAAATTACATCTACATGTGTTTTAATACGTTAGCGCGATGTATTTTCGTGCAGCGACACCTAGTTAATTTGCACTACGTTACGCTTTATTTCGATTAATTTTATTTTCCGTGGGAACGAAATATTTTCCCGCGATAAAAAGTAGCCTATGTCCTTTCTCGACGTCTAATCTATGTTTATGCCAAATTTCATCAAAATCGGTTCAGTGGTTTAAGCGTGAAAGCGTAACAGACAGACAGACAGACAGACAGACAGACAGACAGACAGACAGACAGACAGACAGACAGAGTTACTTTCGCATTTATAATATTAGTATGGATAAAGTAATGGTATTATACTCTTATCACATTATTTTTCACTATCTCGTTTATCGATTTTATTTGCGTGTCCATTTTACACTTTTATATTTTTTACATAATCCCCATGTGTAAAAAACAATAATAATAAAAATAGTAATTCCGTTTTTAATGTCACAAGATAGCAAATAAGCAAATGGTTCTCTTGTTTCGTCAGTTTAACATTTTATGAGTGATGAAGATACATTATCTGAAATTTTAATCTGCTTGTAGCAGATTAGTTAAAAAATTTGATTTGAACGTTTATCTTGAACCAATCAATATTGACTTTTCTTTAAGACTTATGAGCATAAAAGTTAATAATTCATCAGCTTGACGCACTATAGATATGTATATGAAATATTTTCCATTAGCGTGTCGTATTTTGACGTTATCGCTTCGATTTTATTAATTAAATGTTTAGGTATTTAAACAAACGAATAAACAATCTTTTGATTTCAAATTATATCACTCTTTATACCTAAAACGTTTTATTAATTTTATTATTAATCTAATAAAATTTTTATAGCAGTCCTAATAAATAAATCCCTAAATGTTAATGGCAAAAAACGAACACGGATGACACAAACGCTCTTGATTAAATATTCTTCACGGGCTATTGACTTCATTTACTGTTATGAGACCATTAATAAAACCTATGTTTTATCATAAATAAAATTAAAAAATACATAAAAATGTCACACTATTTGCCGAACTTCGCAATGGTTTGTCCTTTAACAGTTCATGTCATTGACTCTATTCATAGTCATTAGGCGATATGACATTTAAGGCGTTTTTAAAACTTGTTTATCTATACATATAATAAAACTGTAGAAGACTGAATACTGTACATTGAAGATATTTTGATTTTTTTTTTTTTTTGGAAAGCACTATTTAATCGATGCTGAAATGAAAACAGTATTTTTTTAATTCTTCGCTGTCTGTCTGTATGTCTGTATCAATGCCGCGCATCACGCCAAATCCATTGAACGGATTCAAATGCAATTTAGCATGATTAGACTTCATACTCCGAAAAACGTTATAGGATACTTTTTATCCCAAAATTCAGTACGGTTCCCGTGGGATAGGGCGTGAAAGTCAAAACGTATATTTGGCTCTAATTCATTAAGCTATTATTTTTTTGTTCGAAAGAACACACTATAAAGATTGTCCCTTAAACATTTCAAGGTCATCAATTTCGTAATTCAAAAGTAACAGAGATTACAAGTTTTAAAGGTTTTCGGGTGGCAAATCCAGTTAAACGTGACACCCGGAATGTATAGAAACTTTTGAACGTACGGTTCATTATAACTTAGTAACTGCATTTCATAGTGTTTGTTTAGTAAATATATCCGTAAGTATCGGTTCTATATTTAACCCGTTTTTAGTAAATGTTATAAATTCAATTTTTCTAGCTTAAAAATAGTAATATGTATACGACCTAGGGACTTATATAGGTAATAAGTGTAGAACCTAAGGACTAAGTACAACTCTTAGGAGGACGAGAACATTTTATTTGTAAGAAAAATAAAGGTCAATTTTCAGTTTTTAGGTTTCCGTAACCAACGGGTAAAACAGGACATTATTATTAAGAGTTCACTGTCCGTCCGTTTTCTCTTTTCTGTCTATCCGTCCCTCACCAGGCTGGATCTCATGTACAGTGATAAATAGTTAAAATTTTCACAGATAATATATTTCTGTTTCCGCTAAAACAACAAATACTAAAAACAGAATAAAATAAATATTTAAGTGGGGCTCCCATACAACTAACGTGACTTTTTTGCCATTTTTATCGATTTTAATAACGACAACTGTTACACGCTTGAAATATACATAGAATATTTCGTTATATATTTATTTTAAAAATAGATAGAATAAAATAAATAATTAAGAGGGGCTCCCATACAACAATCGTAATTTTTTTACCTTTTTTTATACATGATGGTACGAAACCTTCGTTCGCGAGCCTGACCCGCACTTGGTCTGTTTTTTTTACCAAGATCTTAAAAAGTATGCGCCTAATTGAAATTAAGTATACTAATAACATTTTGAGAGTGATAAATGTGGAGGAAGCGAGACAAGCCTGCAGGGATCGTGATGTATGGCACTCGATTATCTCTGCCTACCGCGTGAGGGATCTGTCCTGAAGATATGTATGTATGTAATAACATTTTTCTTTAAAAAATTTTACGTAAGGATAGGCACTACGTAAGGATAAGGTAACTTATGCATGTGGTACTAGACCTCGCCACAAAATAGCAACGCACCATTAATATCTTTGGTGTCTTTAGGCGATGGTTGCCTCTTTCCATCAGGAGACCCATCTGCTTGTTTGCTATCTTATAATATAAAAAAAGGTTGCGTAAAATTTTAAAATACTACTGGGGAAATTCACTTTTTTATATTGCAAAGTTAGCCTTTAACGTAACAAAGGACAAAAATTCCAAAAATAGTTAAATCAATCGGATTTCTTTGAAAACAAATAACAGTCCTGCAAAATGTAGATGTTGGAATGCATACACTACTTAGTATACCTATTTACTAAAGTAAGACTCCAAAAAACAATATGGTGACCTTTTGAAAAATATTAGGTCTGAAATAGGAACATGAATAACTTCAGTCCAGGAGAAGATCAAGATCTCACAGAAGAACATTAGAAAAAATAACATTTGTGAGAATCAACATTTTTTAAATTAACTTTGTAGTTTGTAATAGTAGTAGACTTTGTAATTTGTTATTAATAAAAAACAAAAAGCCCTTGATTGCTTATCTTGATTATTGAAAATGATACATATAATACTATTATTTTTAATCTTTAAGACCATCTTTTAGAGGTTAAAAACAATAATATTCTCGTATTTTAGGAAAGTGCAATGGGATATCTTTTTATTGAAATTCTTTTTTAATTAACAAGATAAGCTTTGTAGTCAAAAGCTATTTTTTTTCTTTCTATTCTATTATAATTATTATTACCTTTTCATTACTTTTTGTATGCATAGATGTACATAAATCATGTATGTGCATATTCATCTATGTATACCCATTCATATTATTATATTGTAATAATTAATAGTATAACATTACAGATTGTTCAATACGTGCGGTATATGTATATGCATACTAGAACAACAACAACAACAACCCATTACAAATATTATTATCATAACAACTTTTTTAAGGGAATAAAATTGAAGGTGAAAGTATCGGCTTTTATCTAGAGTTCCTAACGGGCAACGATGATTATTCAAGCTATTTTTAAAATCTATGATGCATTTTTAATAATTTAAAAACAGCTGACTCTTTTGCAGTAGTCTAAATTTGACAACCGGCCTGTTAGTAAGGGGGAAACAGTATTTGCTTTCAGCAAACGTTATGCTATTACTGCAATTTCATAATTAATAAGCCTAATATCTTAACCTTGTAGATCAGGAACATATTACTTATAAAAAATAACAAAACCGGGTTTTTGTAATTTTTTGCCTGTAAGTATTTCGAAAAATATGCGTGCTATCAACATTTATATTAATAAATTTTAACTATAAAATTTTACTCAATGCTAGGCATTGTAAAAATTAGTAATTTTGTTTTCTGTCGCAAAATTAGCCTTCAACGTAAAGAGGTAAACTTGTCAAAATTACCTATATCAATCTTTAAATTATCTAATTTTCTCATCACGTATCGGCATGGGAGTTCTATAATCTAATATAGTCATATGGAATGAGTATATAATGGCAGGCAAAGAAAACTGTAAGCTTGACTGTAAAAAATATAAGGCGTTACAACATAGGCCTATGTTAGGCGTTCCAATGTTGTTTTGTGTTAACTTCAAAACTTTCTAGAGCCCCACAAGGCACAAGGGTAAATAGTAAAGTCAATGTGTTTTCAAATCCAAACAAAAAAGTCCCTTTCTTGATAAAAGTGCTTCACCTTTCAGAGTATTGCTGAATATGAGAAATACTGTGGTCAAATACAAATAATTACTCTGCAGTATGACAATCGCGTACGAAGTCGCGGCTACAACTAGTCTAAAATGATACCATAACCGTTTCATCTTTTTATCAGTTTATTTAATGCTATTTGATATATCTATTTTATTCGCGTGTCCATTTTATACTTTCATATTTTTTTTACATAATCCCCATAATATGTGATATAGCAATTCTGGTTTTTTAATGTCACAGGGGAGCAAACAAGTAAAATTGGTTCTTCTACATCATTGGTTTGACACGTTCTGAGTTACCAATATTTATCATTAGGTAATAGATATCCGCAACGTCTCACTCTGGTGCAGTACGATGGCTATACCTATTCTTGCCTGAATCAGGCCTCAGACACTCGCCTATACCTACCGCGATAAGCACCAACAGCGCACGACAACTCGACTTTGCAGTTCGCAAATCAGTCGGGGCCGCCCCACAGAGTACTTTGTAATATACCTAAAGGCCGCCCCATGCTTATGAATACACGCATATCTGTACGACCGCAACGGCTTCCCGATCATCGTCCGTAAGATTTATTACTGTAACTCTTGTAAAATGGGGAATCATAATACAAATAATTGCTGAGTGGATGGCTGTCTCATAAACAGAAGGATGCAAAGTTTTCGTTTTTTACTTTACCGAAACATTCTGAAACGTAATAAATATTTATGTTTTGTTTAGTTTACTCGTAATTTTATAAGTAGGTAGGTTTTAAGAACTATAGGTAAGGATTACGTAGATTTATCATGCCCCAGTATTGCAACTTGAAATGCGCCATAAATTATATTTTAAACATTAATTAATTATTAACAAAATTCAGTTTCCCCGTATTGATCAGAGTTTCATTAAAGTATAGAGCAAATGCCGCTATGCCAGGCAAGTTGTAAAAGGCGATTGATTGGCTATACGTGTCACTACCATCGTGACTACTAGGTGGGGTAGGTGGGGTAGGGGTATGGTTAAAGTTGGGCGGTAGACTTATGTATAATGACATTACCATCCTGCTGCACAGATAGTAACGCATCATTTACATCTTTGGTGTCTATAGGCGATAGAGTATCTTTTTTTTCATATCATAAGATAGCAAACAAGCAGTCAACAGAGAGTCAACGATCGCCTATAGACACCAAAGGTGTTAATGGTGCATTGCCATCTTGTGGCGTGGTCTAATGCCACATGCATAAGTTTACCGGCTACCTTACCCTCCAAACCGAAACACGACAATGACAAGCACTGAAGCTATTGCAGTAGGAATAGGTAAGGCGGTGCTACCAGACCCGGGCGAGACAATGCAGTACTTTACCACCTAGTAGCCACGATAGTTGTGACTCGTATAGCCAATCGGTCGCCTTTTACGACCTGCCTGGCAGAACGCCAGTTGGCCTATTTTTCAAAGGAGCCCGAAACCAACACGGGGAATCTTTGAGACTCCATTAGAAAGGATAAAAGTTACGCGTTAGAAAGAGATGCTATTTCTAGGTAAATATAAACGTAGGTAATCAAGCGCCGCGCGGTCTGAATCCGCCTTAATTGTATCGTAGCAAGAGTCCCTATTTCTTTAAACGACTTTCCGGAATGTCTCTTCTGTACTTGTACTATTATATATTCTGTGCCTGAATAGGGTCAATGCATAATTTTGAAGTATTCTGGTTTGGAAGGTAAGGTAAATATGTAGCATTACCATCTCGCTACATGGATAGCAGTGCATCATTAACATCGTTGGTATCTATAGGCGAGGGTTATCTTTTTCCATCAAGATATCCACATTCTGGTTTGCTATCTTATGATATAATAAAAAACTGGCGTTTGCCCTGCGGTTGAAACCTTTTACCAAAGTAGAAACTCGACCATAGACTAAATATGAAAATCTCTTTTAAGTTTATCAACAGATTTAGACGTAAGGAAAATAGTATGTATTCATGTGTGTGTATTATCATATAGTGCATATGTCTAACAGTCTAGTGTATGTTTTTATCAATTTAATGTATTTCTAGTGCATATTATTTTAAAATGTACAGTTTGTGCAGTTCTACACAATATAAGCTTTAACTTGGCCAAAGAACACAGGCGGTTTTGATTTTGTACATCCCTTGTGTGTCTTACGGAGTGACGAAGTTTTGTAAACCAGAATAAATGTTAACGTTTTTTAAATTAATTAAATAAAATATATCGCTAGGAACAATCATATAAAAAAATATGCAGATTTTAATTGGATTGACATCTATCATATTTAAGTGTTATCATTGTATAAAACTTTAATTACACTTGCATTAAAACAGCAATAAGTTTGTATAATTTTCATTATAAGTATCAAATAAAAATTCTCCGTTTTTGTACTAAGAAATAGATTAAAGCTATTTTTTTTGTTATTTTAAGTATCTTAAAAGTGTTTTGGCAAAATCTCAGCTCAGAATTATGTCAATGTAACTTAGATTTCTGAGATTGGCAGTTGTTATTAAAGACACCCAATGACAAGATAAACACCTAAACACAGACTACTAAGGTCAGAACTGAATGTTTACGTTAACCTTACCTAAATTCAAACTTTATTTAGCTATAATTCTCAAAGATTAAAAAAAATATTTATTAAATGCATATAAATTAGAGTTGATATAGAATGTTACGGAATATATAAAACTTTAAGGTAACAGCTAAAAAAACGATGTATGAAGTCTCGCCCGTGTTCTTTCTAATTCCTCCGTTGATTGTATTATTGTAATTGTTGCAAAAAGGGGTACAAAGTATTTGCTTCACGTATATATTATATGCGTGAAGTAGCGATGGACGATTTACACCGATGTATTTTAAACACTCGATGTTTATTAACGATGTATCGTATAGAACCGATGTATTGTTATTACCTCAACATCGAACAACTATCAATTTTTTTTAATCGATGCATCGAAAATGCAAACTCTTGACAAATACGGCCAAGTTTTGTGAATTGGAACGTAATAATTACAATTAAGTCAACGTTACAACGTTTTCAAACGAGCAACGACACGACACTGCACTGGGTCGAATTTGGCACACTGTATGAATATAGGAGCAAGTCTCTTTACCAACATCGACCCAATGTGGTGTCAATGTTGGTACACTGAGTATACGAATTTGCAAAGTAATGAGGAAATTGCTGAATCCGAATCTGACAAATCTGATAAAACTTAATTTCACAAAGAACACTTCATAAAGAAAAACTGAGAATTTTTCTTTATTTATTTATTTATCCACATTTACAACTATTATTATAGGTTGCTCTAATGTAATAGTGTAGTCCTTATAATATTACAGCAAACATATACTTTAAAAAATAGAATCCGATATTCTAAAAATCGTATATAATCGTATATAGAGCATATATATATAAAAAAGTCAGATTTTATCTTAAAATATTTACTAACAAAAAATTAAAAATTATAATCATTATTATTGAAAAATGTCAAAAAATTAATAATTTAAGAAAAAAATAATCATGAGAAAAATCAAACTTGGTATTTACTATTACTACTACACAAATGATATATTATTAAAAATTATCAAAATAATAATAATTTAAGAAAAATTATTTTAAATAAAAAAACAAATTTGGAAACAAATATTTTTACAAAAAATAAATTATAAGTCTGATCAAACAATAAGTCAGTTAACAATTAAAAAACAATTATTACAACTTATTTGGTAACGCTATATCAACCTAGTCGCCATAACGTTACTCGTTCGAACTGGCCCTTTATGAAGTGATCATCATAAGTTAGTGCACCGTAATTGGAAAAGTAACAAGAGTTTGTCTGATGAACTAATAGTCTATACAGTCGGAAGATTAAACCAAAATCCGTTAGAAAGCTGGAAGGATTATAAAATACGATTCTCAAAATTGTACAAAATTGCTTTCCAATTTTTAACAATTGTTGGTACATTTGTCCCTTCAGAAAGACTTTTTTCGCGGGCAGGGCTGATTTTGACTGAGCAAAGAAACCGGTTGAAGGGAAAAAGGTTAAGCTTTCGGTTTTACACCGTGTTGAAAAAAGTATGTAAACAAAATAAATCGATTTTTTTCTAGTGATTGTTTATTTTTTAGTAAATATTTTTCCTTGTATCTAGTTAAAAAGGTTTTCTTTTAGATTCGCTTAGAAATATCTCAGCATATCATATGAGCTATCTGGCCAGTAAATTAACAAACTCTAGTGTCTGAATTTATAAAAGAAATCGCCTAAGAACAATAAACCTTACACATGTCTATAGAAAAAGCAATCGATGTATGGAAAACATCGATGTATTTTTTAAAACATCGATATAACATCGATGCTACATTCTGATGTCTTGCATCGAAAAAAATTGCTTCACGTTAGGGATGGACGTATAAAAAAACAGCGATGTCCCTGTTTTTTTATACGTCCATCCCTAACGTGAAGCAAATACTTTGCTTAAATATATAAACTTAGTTTACGTAACAATTTAGATGGTAAAGTATTATTATTCACCGATTTAATTGTTAAGTTATATGACAGGCATGCTCCGCTGCGACCAGTTCGTATGAAACATCCACCAGCTCCCTGGATAACTGATCATATCCGAAATTTAATGGCGCGACGCGATCGCCTTAAGCGTAAATTTATAAAACATCGCTCACCAGAACGTTGGGAAGCTTTTAAAATTGCCAGAAACAGATGCAACCAAATGGTAAGAAATGCGAAACGGCGCCACATACTATCGAATATAGAATGCTCCTCGTCCACAAACATCTGGAAATTTCTTCGATCCCTTGGAGTTGGAAAGCAACACTCTGAACTACCGTCCCACTTAAATGGTCCTAATATACCTTTCAAAATTTTTAGAACGCATTGCATACATCCAATTTTCTAATTTCGTATCAACACACAATTTGTTGAATATCTTTTAATCGGGCTTTCGTCCATGTCACAGCACATCAACTGCTCTTGTAAAAATAACTGACGACATACGGTGGGCAATAGATGAAAGAAAAGTCACTCTTCTCACTCTTCTCGATTTCATCAATGCGTTTAACTGTGTGGATCATGATATCCTTATAGCTGTTCTTCGCTCATTAAATTTATCTGACTCAGCAACTGCGTGGTTTAAATCTTACCTTAGTGGGCGCCGACAACAAACCCGAAGTAATGACTTGCAGACAGACTGGTGCGACGTTATTAATGGTGTACCACAGGGTGGTGTACTATCTCCTCTGCTGTTCTCCGTATTCATTAATGTAGCCGTTTCGTCTATTTCCTTTTGCTCGCATCATTTGTATGCTGACGACTTACAGCTCTATATATCTTTTAAACCGGATGATCTAGAACGTGGTATCGGCAATATGAATAGTGATCTGAATGCAATTAACACTTGGGCGAACGACTATGGACTTATATTAAATCCGGACAAAACACAGGTGATGTTGATTGGACATGATAGGTTTTTATCGCAAATTAATTTACAGAGTATACCCCAAGTAATCCTCAATGGTAAAAGTATTCCTTATCTTACGTGTGTCAAAAATTTGGGAATCCATATAAGTAATAATCTTTCATGGTCTCAACACGTAAGTGAAATTAGTCGTAAGATTTTTGCATCTATGCACGCATTAAAACGATTAAAAAACTTTATACCCTTCAAAACTAAATTGACCTTGGTTAATGCGTTGCTGTTACCCATTTTAGATTACGCTGACGTATGTTATACTGACTTAACTGAAGAACTGTTGAATAAACTTGATTGTCTACTCAACTTATTTATTCGATACGTTTTCGGATTGCGTAAGTATGACCATATTTCCCAATTTCGTTCACAATTGAAGTGGTTGAATATCCGATTTCGGCGGGATGCACATGTTCTTTCATGCCTATATAACATACTCTACAATCCACTTTCCCCAGCTTATCTGAGAGAACGCTTTGAATTTATTTCTAGTCAAGGTAGGTCTCAGCGCTCTTGTCATCTCAGTACGCTGATATTCCCGGACCATAATACTGCAACATATTTTAATTCATTTACTGTTACTGCAATTCGTTTATGGAACGCTCTTCCATCCGATCTACGTGATGCTCCTTCCCTCTCTATCTTCAAGTCTCGAGTTTATGATTATTTCTTGAAACGGCAAAATTCTTAATTATCCTGTTGTTTTTCTGTTACAGTCACTGCTGTATGTTCATTTATGTTGTTATATTGTGTGTATGTATGTATATGTGTATGTGTATATATATTTATATGTATGTATATATGTGTGTGTATGTGTATATATATATTTGGAATATGTATAATACAGTATTTAGTTGTTTCCTTGTGCAATTATATAAATGTAAATAAGTATCTAGTTAATTGTGATTAGATTTTATACTTCAATTCGCAATAATATGCTCTTACGCACTACCCAAGTTTTTTCTCTCAGCATAACCAAGGTAAACTGTGAGAAAATGCTTAATAGCATTAAGTTACGCCTTTTGTACTGATTTGTGCAATAAAGTGTTTAAATAAATAAATAAATAAATAAATTTACTTTTTTAAATTCACGTATATAATATATGGATAATTAATATTTAAATAAAGGAACATTTTCTAGCAATCAAACAAACGTATAGCTACTTTGCGGCCAATTTATCGTTCTTCAAACCTAATACGCTTCATTAATTCTACAACATATCATAATGGTCCTAATATATAAATCCCTTAATGTTAGTTGAAAAAAAAACATAGTTGACAAAAATCTATTACTTAACGATTCTCCACGGGCTATTAACTATCTTTTTTATTGTTTATTTATTGTTATAAGACCATTATGTTTTATCATTTATAAAAGTAAAAAAACATAAGATATGATACTATTTTCCAAATTTCGTAATGGTTTGCACGTTAACACATGTCAGTGACTACTCATAATTCAATTAGGCGATACGACTTATTTTATATTTTCAAAACTTCTTTTTACAAAAACATACAGCAACGACTTAATTTTCCAATTATTTTATTTTTCGCTATCTGAGGTAGGTATCTATTTTATCTATGTGCCGATTTTGCATTATTTGTGTTGCACCACATATAGTTGTTATACCAATAATTATTCTGGCTTCTTAAATATCATAAGATAACAAACAAGGGAATGGTTTTTTTGCGTGAAAAGGGTAATCATCACCAACGATGTAAATAGTGAGCTTACTGAATGTAGCGCCACGAAAATAAGTGTACCGGCTGACTTACCCTCTTAAGCTAGAACACAACTGTGGCAAGCGTTGATGTTATTAAGGTTGAAATAAGCAAAGTGATGGTAACACTCACAGACTAGACATTTAGATTCTGTCACCTGGTTGTTGCAATGGTTTGAATACGTTTAAACCAGTTTAAATTTGCTCGTCCTTTCATAAGGTATCTGACAGGTTAACAAATACCCTATTCTTCCAAAGGGGCCAAAACCCACACGAGCATATAATACATGTGCTTTTAAAGGTCCTGCCAAATATTAAAATTAAGAAATTAATATTGAATTGAAAGTGCGTTTTAATTATAATTGTAAAAATATTGCAAAATAATATAAAAATATTCATTTAAAAATATCCCACTAAATTTTTGAATTGGATACACTCTTGTCAATCGACCGCCGTCAGTGTGTGCGGTGTGCCGCACACCACACACACTGCCCGGCGGTCCCGCACACCTTGTGCGAGAGAAACGACACGAGCTGCGCACGACATTAGTGACGAACGATACTACCGAATCAGCTGAATTTTGCATTAACTTAATAAAAATTTTATATCCATGCGTCGTGTTTTCTGTCTCGGATAAAAATAAAATTTTGAATTTTAAAATTTTTTTTGTTAAAGAAATCGAACATACTATCGATTCTGAACAGCCTCTGAAAATTTGGCAGGACCTTTAAAAGTAACCCTGTATACACTGCTCTAATAGTCTAAATTCGATTTCTAGGTTCAGTAATTTTTTGGATGAGGTTTTAAGTTCCCTAACAAATATCTATACAGCGAAAAATCAAGAAAACATGCAAATTTTGACGTGCTAGTCATGATAGTAATTCCTTTTCTTGTGGGATGTTACGATTTATGATTTTTTTTTTAATTTTTACGCCACGCAGTGTAAGCGTAAGCATGCTCAGGCTCGCCGCGCCCGCGGTACTCTCAAACCAGTCGTTTAAGATGGGCGGCATTCTACATCGCTTAGGCATTTCATTTATTTCCTTTAATTTTACTATGTTTTTAGGAAAAAACCATTGAGTATTATAACAAATCAAATTAAACAAAATTATGTTTAAAAAATCGTCAAACAGTTCCCAAACAATTTTCCAACAGTACAATAGACCGTCCCTTACACCCTGTGTAATTTATATGTAAATATTTTTCTTACAATAAATTGCACTAAGCGTGTATTTTGGCAGATGTCAGATGTCAGATTACCAAAACAACATGTACTAGTTTTATGCGTGTTTCATTACTACATTATATTTAACTCGCATTTCAAAACTATTTAAGGCGAGGCATGGAGACAAATAGAAAAAAAACTGGTTTGCTTAATCAGGTTTTTATGTATTAATTGTTAAATAACAATTTTACAAAAATTACACGATATACCTGAAAATATTATCTAAGGAATGTGCTAACTTATTACATGATAGAATGTACTTTACTTGATCATATAAAATTTCGAAAACAGGCTAATAAAATATCTAAAACAAGTAATTTGTTAATAATATTTCTAATTTTCCACGTGATTTTATATGGTGATATTTAGTTTTAAATACAAAAAAGAATGTGCTAAAGGAGACTGATACCGTTGCATACAATCTTAAGCCCTCTTGTAATAAGATGAAAATTATGTTAATTAATAGCTAGTTTAACATTATATAAGTACTGAACATTTTACAGATTTTAGCAATCTGAGAGTAGAGATATAAGATATTCACTAAAAGTAAGGTTACGGTACTACGATATACTTTAACTCATTATAACTGTTTAAAACTGTTTAAACAACTGATACCTACCTGTAAAACAGGTAAATATGTTTTATGTTTATAAATTGACACAATACTAAAATACAGATTTTTGGAAACCACAAATTAAAGGATGCCTTCCTGTAGTCTGTAGGTAGTAGGTAGGTACGTATAATAGCGAACTGTAGCGAACTGTGAAGAATCAAGTCCGCGACAGTGATGTCAGTTGTAATTGTCACTTTTAGCTGTATTAAATTCACAGACACTAAATCGTATTAAGTTCGATGTAATGTAATCAATCGATTATTTAAATTGTATCGATTATATTTTTTCTTTTTAAATTATAAATGGTTTGTAAAATAATGATGGTACTTACTGTTGATTAAACTAAATATTAATCAAGAGTATAATTTTACATACACTTTCGAGCTTACATTCCGATTAAAATTATTTACATAAATCGATTATAATGTTATCGATTATACGATTATAGTACCGCAAACTTATTTTCGTGATTTCTTTTTCTCAGAAAGCGGATGAAGCTCATATTTTGAACTTTGCAATAGAAAAATAGTACCATTTTTTGAACCACACTTCAACCCTTTACATTTGGGCCCAAAAATCCCCTTCTCCTTTTGGTTTTCAGATGAAGTCCTATATTTATTTATCCGAAAATTAACACGTTTCCTAGCGGTTTCAGAACATACCGCGCTTCCTATAGAATTGACGCGCGTCGAAATACCTCGCCTTAAGCAATCATAAAATTATGCATGTGGAAATAGACCTCACCACAAGATAGCAAGCACCATTAACATCTTTGGTATCTATAGGCGATAGTTGACTCTTTCCATCAGGAGACTCATCTGCTCGTTTGCTATCATATGACATAAAAAAGCAATAGTTATTGAAAGTTTCCACAATGCTCCAGTAAGGATACTTACCCACCTGGGCAGATGATAAGTGATAACCAATGAATCGTAGTGAAACGGCGCACATTCGAACATTTTTTTTTAAATTATAATCACGAGACAAATTACACTTACTAATCTAACCCCAAAGTAAGCAAATTATTTGCTTGTGTTATGGGTGTTAGTCAACGATACTAATACATAGAAATACATATATAAATACTAGAATATATTTAATAAACACGCAAACCCGAAAATACAAATATTTATGCTCATCACACAAATACTTGTCCCCGTCGGGGAACGAACCTGATCCCCGTCGATTGAGTAGTCAGGGTCGTTAACCACTTGAACAACAGGGCCGTCTAATTCACTATGCCTGCCCCGCAAGGAAATCAGCGTGATTATATTCGTATATTTGTGATTTCCATTATGTTACCAGTAACCTTCACCGGTTTCTGTTTGAATTTCTCAAAAGCAAATCTTATTGGCACTCCGCGTCCGCAAATAGCGCTGACACATTTCCCAGCGAAAAGTTGATAATTTATCTTTATGTAATAAAATGATGGCACCTTAATCGTAGACAGTCTCTCAGAGCTAATCTAAAGATGAATTAAACTATTAACCTTAGGCTTGGGAAATATCTTAAGTCATCTTACAAGTTTCAAAATAAGCTCAATGTGTTTAATAAGTACAAAGAAATACAAGTATACATCATACAATGACGTGGGAAAGACAATGAGAACATGCCGCCTTGTGTTCGTATACAACCTTCCTGCCCAAAGTGTGGTAAAATCTTATACGAAGCATACCTGAAAAAGAACAAAGATATTATAAATCATTTGAATGAACAGTCATAACTACGGAGGAAGCAAGATATAGAAGAATGATGAGGATCCATGCAAAGTTGGCCTCAAAACAACTCATGTTGATAGATGCTTAAAATAATTGATTATTATTGATTTCTTCTGAAATGTAAATTGAATCACACATGCTTTTTATAATGCTAAAATTTACGAAAAACCTATAAGGATTATGATTACTAGAATTTACAATTATTACATACTATTTTAAGCCATTCACGCCGCTGTATATCGTCAACATAGACAGTCTCGTCGGTTAGATTGCAAACAAGCAGATGGCTCTCCTGATGGAAAGTTACCAACGCCTATAGATACCAAAAATGTCCATGGTGCTTTGCCATCTGTGTAGCGGGATAGCAAAAGCTATTAGCAATGCCATATACATAACTCCATCGGCTACCCCACCCTTCACGCTAGACAATGACAAGCATTGGCGATATTGCGGCAGGAATAGGTAAGGCGGTGGTACCAAATATTCGGACGAGTCGTTGCAGAACTCTACCCCCTATTAGTTACGCTGGTAATGACACATATAGCCAATCGGTCGCCTATTACGACTTGCCTGGCAGAACGGCAATTGGTATATTCTTCAAAGGAGCCCGGACTAACACGGGGAATTCAAAATATGAAATATTACAAAACTCTCTTCTTAGTCCGCATAATTGTTATGAGCAGCTACATTGCTACATAAGCTCTGTATTGCGCGTATCCCGAAACGCTATTGGCCGGTTATTTAGTTTCGTTTACGAGTTGGATGAACAATACTAACAAAACTATTTCGTAAATAAATAAGACATAGAATCTATAATGAATAAAACAGATTGAACTACATATTAGTAACGTAACGTTTATTGTAATGCTACGAACATTGTGTAGTAACAGGCTTTATGCAATATTTTTATTTATAAATCTTTGTATGTGTTACTGAATAATTTGAAGATGTTTGTGTGTTTAACGGCCGGTTTCCGAAACGCAAATCAATTTTAACAAGCAATTAATCTGTGGTTAACATAGATTAAGCACAGATTAATTGCTTTTTCAAGCAAATTTTACAAGCAAATGATCTGTTAAACACAAATTAAAAATACCGCCAACCCGAGAACCTAGTCTTTCTTCCTCGGGAACTCGGTTGAAAATCAATCATCACAATGACGGTTAACAATACAATAATATGGAGGTTATAATTACTTATAAAGTCTTACAATACTTACCGAAATCTATTATTAAAGTTTGAAATCGAATTTGAAATCATGATTCTAAGTCAAAGGGAAGTACCCGATAGGTTTTGATTCCGTTGTAAAATTGCAAAATATAACAAACAGCCATATTCTTGATCACGTTTTATTGCGATGTAACTAAAAATTTACGCTTTCGGATTTTTTTCTTTACGGTCTTATAAGATATTGTTTCCTGCCAAATTTTATAATTCTAGGTCCACGGGAAGTACCTTAGAGGTTTTGGTTTCGTTTTGAAATCGCAAAAAATTGCAAAATATGTGACATAAATGGTGATATCTTTTAATCGCGTTGACTTACAAATTTGAATTTTTCACAACCGTACCGTAACGTGAACCGTAAACTTAAGTATTTGATAAAAAATATTCGAAATTATGGTGTTTGGTATTAACTATGGTATTCCAAATGAACTACGTTGCTTAGTGAGTTAACCGCCAAATATTTCAATATAAAATGTTTGGATACGATGGCCGGCGACTTCGACATGGCGCGGCGTCCCGGTGAGAAAGGACCCTTAGGTCAAAACTGAAGTCCGTTTTTATAGATATTTGGTATCAGAATCGAGTATTGAATACTCAACATCAATAAGGTCAGTCAGGTCAGTCTTTTATATATAAAAAACACAGCCAACCTGAGAACCTCGTTCTTTTTTCTTAGGAACTCGGTTGAAAATCAATTATCACAATAACGGTTAACAATACAATGATATGTTGGTTAGATTACTTATAAAGCCTTCAATGCTTACTACCGAAACCTATTATTAAAGTTTGAAATCGAAGAAAACGTTACAAAACAAGATTACAGTACACGGGCCATTTGAACTCGAGTTGGTCCTAAACGCTAAGCGCATCGAGAGCTGGGAAGATTCGCAACTACTGTGGGATCGCAAAACAAAGACTTAGTATGTCGGCAATATGTCTAATTGCTTACTCACTTTCTGTAACCTACTTTTTATGCAATGCACTAACGTAGTTCACGTGCAACGTGCTTTAAATTCGGAAACCTATGAACTTATTGAATTTATATAGCCTTAATGGCTAATACCCGGGCGCTTCACTGGACGTTAATTCAATGGAAATAAAAAATAATTTGGATAGACAAACAAATATTATATGACCTACAATTTGCGCATTTACGTGTTTTCCCTGAATAACAAGTTTTATTATAATGGGTCGAGCAGTTCTTGAGTTAAAACAAGAAAATCATTTTCTCCTGTGTTGGTCTGAGCTGATTTTGTAGAATTAATTCTTTTATGTCATAAGATAGCAAACAAGCAGATGTCATAAGATAGCAAACAAACAAGCGGTAGGTTAAGAAAATTTATTTTATTGTGTGTATTTTTCCCCGTGTTGGTCCCGTGCTAATTTGAAGAGTAGATCAACTGCCGTTCTGCCAGGCAGTTCGTAAGAGGCAAACGATTGGCTATGCGTGTCACTATCATCATGGCTTCTACGTAGTAGAGTTCTGCATCGTCTCATTCATGTCTGGTACCACCACCTTACCTATTCTGCCGCAAAAGCGTCAGTACTTGTCACTGTCATGTTCCGATTTGGACGGCAAGGTAGCCGGTAAACTTATGGTTATGGCATTGACCCCGCCACAAGAATAGCAACGTACTATTAACATCTTTGGTGTCTAAAGACGATGGTTGTCTCTGTCCGTCAGAACAGCTATCTACTTGTTTGCTATTTTATATGAAAAAACATACGGACAGTCAGAAAAAAATTCAATTGGAGATTAGTGGTTGTGTAGCAACATGTGCCTTGGAAAAGCGCGTAAAGCTTTTAGTACCGGTTATGGCTGATAAAAAATTAGTACCAGACTATTACCATAATAAAATAGGACGGGCGCTGCCCCAAAGAGTTTCCAAAATACGCCGGTATTTCCATGAAGAGTTATGAATATAGAGGTAGCAAGGTAAATCTGTCTTAATTGTGATTTACGATATAGATGACGTGCCAGTTCGGAAAAACACGACTCGAGTCAAAATTTGTTGAACTCGAGTTACCGAACTCGAGACTTTGAATGGGCTAATTGTTTGTGACTGCTTAATTTTTCTAATAATTGTTAATTCATCTAATTATGTTGTGACAATTATCGTTACTACGTAGGTGGTAAAAAAGTTGTTTTTAGCTGTAGCGGTCCAAGCAACTGTGGCACCGCTGGTCGTACCGCTGAAGGGTCATAGTGTGATTGAACCAACGGGCCAACTATTGTTAGGTGGCGTCATAACTGTGGAAGTTGATGACGTCATACAAGGACGAGGAAGTGGAAAAGGAAGATGTTCACAGCCAGGCAAGGTGTACCGCGTTGAAACTTGTATATAGTGTATACAAGATAAATAATTGTGATATCGCGATTCAGAATTTTTATTTTGAATTTCATTTTTTATTATTTTTTCTTTTGAATTTCATTTCATTTTTTTTTTCAATTTTTCAATTTTTATTTTGAATTTCATTTTTTATTATTTTTTCTGGTAGCGTTTGTAGATTGCTTGAACTTCTACATAGTAATTGCTATATGACATAATCATAATGTATTTATGTTTATGTTGTATATCTATTTAAAATAAGTGCCTATAATTTAGCGGCCAAGCGCGACAGAGTTTGGCTCAATTTTTTTTTATAAGGCTCCTCCGATGAAGTTGGTTCAACAGAAATATTAATTCCATTCGCTAATAACGGCCAAGTTAAAGTATTATTTTTACAACAATAACTTCGGATGCTTCTTTTTAATGTGATTAAATAACGTGATAGTATTTCCCATATATTTGAACGAATCTTACCATTTTTTACAATTTACACGTCCACACTCTGGCTATTGAAACACGTTCTAAAAGTGTTTTTTCTTAAGCTCCCAGTATTTTTAAATGTCGAAATTAATAAATATTATTAATAAACGATACTTTTATTTAAAGTCTATCTCAATTTGTTGACAAATCTGACGGATTATCAGCTATCTTCATGCCAATTTTCATTAAAATCGGTTCAGTGGTATGGTCGTAAAAGCGTAACAGACATACTTTCGCATTTATAATATGAGTATGGATAACTTAAATTATATTGTGAATAGAGACGAATCGGACTTTCTATATTATGTTCCGGTTTAGAGGATAACATAGCTCATTAAATCATTCATGTGGCATTAGAATAAAAAAAACAATTGGCGGGAAGGGCGGCCTTCAACTGCCGTCAACGAAAATAATGTCTCTCCTGTTAAGTGGTTAATTGAAGAAAACCCCTGGATTACCTATGAGACAATTCGAGGACTATTGGGGATTGGTATGAGCCAAATTTAGAAAACTTTACACGAAGAACTTTGAAAGTTCGTAAACTATGTTGTCGTTGGATCATCATCAACTCACAGCGGAGCAGAAGTGGGCTCGCGTCGAATGGTGCTCACAGATGCTACTGAAGTATGACCATGGACATTCTTAATGCTGTTTACGACATTGTCACAGGAGACGAAACGTGAATTTATTGTTTTGAACCCGAAAAAAAAACAGCAATCTTGTGAATGGGTGTTTGAAAATGAGAACAAGCCAACAAAAGTGAGACAGGCGAGAAACGTTGGTAAAAAAAATGATCGCGTTTTTTTTCTCAGCTACGGGTTCCATCTGTACAATTTCACTTTAAGATCAAAAGAGTGTTAATGCCGAGTGGTATTCTACTATTTGTTTACTCAGGATGTTAGAAAAAGTTCGCGAAAGACGACCCAAAAGCCGCATTCTCCTACACCATGATAATGCTTCTTCACACACGGCCAACAAAACAAATTCATTTTTAGCTTCCGAAAAAGTACATCTTGTCACTCATCCTGCGCACAGTCCCGAAATAGCACCCTTTGATTTATGTATTTTCCCAAAATCAAAGATTTGATAAGAGGTTTTACTTTTATCAACTCCGAAGAGGCAGTGATAGCGTTCAATCAGCACGTAGAAAACATGCCTTCAGATCTGTGATCCTCCTGTTTTAAAAAATGGTTCGATCGTATGAAAAAATGTTTAAAATGCAAAGGAGATTACTTAGCAAAGCAATAAACATAATATTTTGGTTATAACATGTTGTTTTTTTAAGTTACGCAAAACTTATAGTGTGACCTACGTAATTAATTATGTCTCCGCCACACGGATGACAATGCACTATTAACATTTTTAATATCTATCGGCGATGGTTGTCTCTAAACCCGGCAAATTTTCCATATAAATAGAATTATCAATACCGCATTTAAAAAATAGGAATTGATGATAGAACGGTAAAAAATTAGGGTTGTACGTATTTTTAATGCGAAATCATAAAACAAATTTGTTTGTACACAAAATCAAAATAATGCTGCGGTGGATCACCCTTATCACTTAGGGGTATGAAAATTAGATAACAACCTATTTTCAGACCTACTGAATATACATATAAAACTTCATTAAAATCGATCAAGCCGTATCGGAAGAAAATGGTAACTAAAACTGTGACACGAAAATTTTATAGATGATAATGGTTGTCATTGCCCAGATCATCTGATAATGTTTGTACTCGTATAAGTAAAACCAGTAGGGTATTAACTATGTATATGTATTTAATTTATTGTGAAACAGTACAAGTGTATTAATAGATAAATATTTACACGATTTAGTGTCATTGAGTCATACCGGTTCACTAAAATTCACTAATATGTTATTTCGTTGGCCAGGTGGATCATTTAAGATGACAGTTCTACATCATCTTATTTACTTTAAATTAAAATTTAATTTTTCCAGATAGAAAAAGGCTGCAAAAGCCTTAAAATGGCAGTCGCATACGAAAACCGAATTTTACTGTTTTATATAGCACTAGCTGTTGCCTGCGACTTCGTCCGCGCTGACTTCGTTTACTCCGCACTGCTCCTCCCCTGTAGGTGATAGCGTGATAATATGTAGCCTATATGTTGACTCGACCTGTCAGTAATATTCATGCAAAATTTGAAGTAAATCCGTGCGGTACTTTTTGAGTTTACCCCGGACATACATACAGACAAACAGATAAACAGACAAACAGACGAAAATTCTAAAAACTATATTTTTGGCTTCGATATCGATTTTAGATCACGCCCTAAGTATTCTTTTAAAAAATATTCAATGTTTTGACTTTTCTACGATTTTATTATATGTATAGATATACCTATCAGCTGCAGCGTGCAGCCCACTGCATTATAAAAGTTTTTGGCAAATTCTGCGGGATTACCTAATTTTTTCGGGATAAAAAGTAACAGGTCATTATCTACCTGTGTGCCAAATTTCATTCAAATCCGTTCTGTAGTTTTTGTGTGATTTAGTAACAAACATCCATCCATCCAAACATCCAAACTTTCGCATTTATAATATTAGTAATATTAAATAGATAAATGTTTTGCATATCGTATAATATTAGTGATATAATGTAAATAAATGCTTTAGATACTCGTATAAACATTCAATTTAGATGTAATAGAACACTCGTTGTAAACATCTGTACATCATTTCAATTACTGTATATGGCAAACTTTACTAGATTTACCATAAATATCCAATTCGGTATGCGGATTAACCATCACATTAATGGTGTTACCTTCTTAAACAGTAGTGACGTTTAAT
Organism: Apodemia mormo; assembly: GCA_036924255.1. Lineage (NCBI taxonomy): Eukaryota > Metazoa > Arthropoda > Insecta > Lepidoptera > Riodinidae > Apodemia > Apodemia mormo. Next base: position 11,360,889 of record JAUPFN010000002.1, read on the forward strand.
TAAATGGCGACTCGTAGATGACTTAACTGGTTAACACCTTTAAAAGAATGTTTGGTAATGTTTATTCCAGTAAGTATCACTTGATAACCTTTGCATTTAACGATCGTTATTAACATCGCTTGCAATATTTGTTTCAATTGTTTAGAAGTAACCATTGAGATAATAATACCTAATATACTTAATCAAAACTTTGAATTGATTTTACTGGATTTAATCTATACTAAAATTACGACTGCTAAAATTTATCTATTTTTTCTTCAAGGCTAAATCACTGAACCGATTTAAATAATAATAATATCGCTGGACAAACACATATTGATTTAACCCCAAATCTAGCAAATTATTTGTTTGTGTTATGGGTGAAAGTCAATGATACTAACACATAGAAATAAATTTATACTGTTACATATATAATAAACACCTAAATTTAGAAATGCAAACATCGATGCTCATCATACAAATGTTTGTCCCTGTCGTGAAGAAAATGAAATGTTGTAAAGACATAGTTATAGACGTGGGGTCAAAAAGAGGCTATTTTTGTCCTATAACCCCTAAAGATCTGAAATTAGGAAAGAAAAATCTTATAAATTTTTTATATTGATGACATGTAACTCTTTTCGTGGGTGAAGCTACGTGGGTTATTTAGTATTAAATACTGGTGGTGTATGTACATTGTACATTCATTTTTTGTCAAATTTCGTTTTATATCTGACTTACATAAATTTTACTATATTGTGAAATTTTGTATATCTTTCTGTCTATCTGCAGTCCCGGGATAACTTTAGAATTTACCCACTCAAGAAGTAAGAAAAGGCTTAATCGATTTTGATGAATATTGGTATACAGTGTGAACACGTTCTGCACAAATGAGTGAATTTACGTCCAGCGAAGCGAACGGGTGCTAGCTAGTATTGCTCTAAAATTCGTGTTTTTTACAGAAGAAAAATAAGTATTATATTTATTACTTTTCTTAGTATATTTTTATTGTGATTTCTTAGCTAAGAGATAAGACGATATTGTAAACTTTAGCGCATTCGCGATGACTACTTTTAAGCCAAAGTTCCTTATATTAAAATAGTCTCATTATTTCCAAACACATTTACTTAGTCACAATTTTCGATCTAAAATTTACTGAGGAGCTAAAGCTACATACCTACTTCTTATTAAATGTCTCCTTTTTATCAATCAGAATGTGTTTTCTGAGAAATATTATGCTGAGAACCTTTAAACGGCATCAATCAAAATTCTAATGGGATTAAAGCTCAAAGTCGTTATTACGAAAGGCTGGTTTCGTTGTTTCTTTATTTAAACAAACTTTTTAAAGCAAATAAATTAAGGCAATTCAATATAGAATACATAGTTGCTAAAATTTTTATTAGAATCTTCTAAATAGGTCATTAAGATAATTATTTTAATAGAATGCTCAATAGGATTTCAAAATCTTAGTGGTTGATCACACAAGAAATGGATCACCATAGTTTTAAATAAAAAATGTAGGCTTTTTACTGGCTATTAGTAATATAACTGTGAATAAATGAATTTTTGCAATCAGTTTAGTGGTTTTGAAGTTATCCTTTACAATTAATATTCTATTTAAATTACACTGTTAATATTTTAAGTTTCTAAAAAGGATGGTTGTATATTTACCACAGGAGAGCCATCTGCTTTATTCCTATCCTATGAAATACTTAAAAAAGTATCATTACGCTGATTCCCTTGCAAGGTAGGCAGAGTGAACCGAAGGTCTATAGGCTTCCCGATTCATTAAAATTATAACGTTAAAGTTGCATATTATTTCATGGATCTCTTTATTTCTATAAGCTTTAAAAATACATCAGAGCTTTTCCTATAATCATTAAATTAAAATAATATAACTTATGTTTTGTTAAAAATGTCTTACTAAACCATTCATGTATAATATTTACTCTTCGGATGACCGAATCAGAAAAAAAAACTAATTGTAAGTCATGACATATGCAACTTCACATAAGATGTGCAATGTCAGGTAGAAATCGAATTTCGCTGTTTCGTATGTATCGGAGAAAAGTACTTTCGAGTTTTACATATTATGTAATAACTGTACTCTGGTTGTTAATTTTTTAAGATTTTGAATAATTAGGAATGAATTTTGTATAAATATATATAATATTTAACTATATAAACTTAACTACATATTGCCTTAAATCCAAAAGATTCCATTTTTAAATCTTAAAATTAAAAACGAGCTACTTGAAAGAGAAATTACTTGATTGATTATTAAAATCAATCTAACAATTTATTTTTTTAAATGCTTATACAATTTCTCAACACGGTAGGTAGCATGAGGTATCGTATAAATTTATTATAATTTAAAATAATATTATTGAAAATGTTGATAGGTGAAAGGTCGAAAAAACATTAAAAACGATGCGAAAGTGAGTCGATGGACGGAATATTATTTGTTTGTAGGTTTATTTAACACTAGCTGTGCCCGCGACTTCGTTCACGTGAAAAAAATTCTAAAATAAAAATCCGCAGAGTTCCGTTCCCGTGGGATTTCCGGGATAAGAACTACCCTATGTCCTTTCTTTGGTCTTAAACTATATTTGTACCAAATTTTATCCAAATCGGTTCAGCGGTTTAGCCGTGAAAGCGTAACAGACAGACAGACAGACAGACAGACAGACAGAGTTACTTTCGCATTTATAATATTAGTATGGATTTTGTCAAAATTAGCTTAGAGCATCGATGCCCCTCACTTGAAACGTGGTCCGGGCGGACGAAGTCGCGGGTAACAGCTAGTTAAAAATATAGTGATACATTTTCTGCGATAGAATCCGCTAGGATTAGCTAGGATTGAGTCTGTGGTGGAAAGAGATCACCCGTAGAAACAATAAATGTTATTGGTGTGTTGCGCAGATGTGATCTTTTTTTATTATATAGCATGCTCATTAATGATGTCAAAAATCAGTCAATCAAGCAGCGCGAGTAGGCGTAAGTAAATTGTTCTACCATCCATTATTTCGTACATTTCTGGGACAAATATTTTATCATATTTACTAAGTATCTGCGCTCCCGTATCCCCAAAGAGGTAGGCAGAAGTACAACAAGCGCACTCAAGATTAGCTAACAATACGTAGTCCCACAATGTGAAAGGTGACAAGACTATCGCCAATCGAGCACTTATCCAATGCCGAGCAACGTTGTTTTTATTAGAAAACTAAAACAAAACACATTTTTAATTTGCCCGACCCGGAAATCGGACCCGAGAGCTCTTGTGATCAACACTGACACCAGACCACTAGATCACAGGGCCGATCATATTTACTACCTGTTTTATAATTAGTTATTGTTATAAGTTATATAACAAATTCTTCTCGGTAAACATAGTCTTTGGCCAAACTTAACACATACCTATATCGCATTTTATCTTATGAAGATGCACTCCCGTGGAATGTGGAATTCCCAAAAAACTTTAATCATGCGACGTGTCGCTAGTTATTAAAAGCGTTATGGGTTTTATTTGCAAAACATACTTCTAACTCATCGTAAACCAACGGTATGCAAATGACTCAAGGAAACTTAAAGTATTTTTTTTTTTTTTTTATATCATAAGATAGCAAACAAGCAGATGGGTCTCCTGATGGAAAGAGTCAACCATCGCCTATAGGCACCAAAGATGTTAATGGTGCGTTGCTATCTTGTGGCGAGGTCTAATGCCACATGCATAAGTTTACCGGCTACCTTACCCTCCAAACCGGAACGCGACAACGACAAGCACTGACGCTATTGCGGCAGGAATAGGTAAGGCGGTGGTACCTGACCCGGGCGAGACAATGCGGAACTCTACCACCTAGTAGCCACGATGGTAGTGACTCGATAGCCAATCGGCCGCCTTTTACGACCTGCCTGGCAGAACGGCAGTTGGCCTATTCTACAAAGGAGGCCGGGACCAACACGGCGGAAATCATTCTCATTTATAACAATGCATATCAATCGATTATTCAATCGTCACGAACTGTTCAAATGCAACCGGCGCGGCGCGGCGGTTGTTTTCATACTTGCATAATTAGACACAAAAAGAGATAAACAACAGCTACATTTTTATAAAAATCTATCTATGGTCCGATAGATATCTTCTATATATATAAAAGAAAGTCGTGTTAGTTACTCCACTTATAACTCAAGAACGGCTGAACCGATTTAGCTGAAAATTGGCAGGGAGGTAGTTTAGAGCCAGGAGAAGGACATAGGATACTTTTTTTGTATTTTTTCGAATTAAAAAATAAATCTGCTTATTTATTGCCATTAAGGCGGAACAAAGTTTGCCGGGTCAGCTAGTTTTTTTATATTTTACATTTAATTTAAATTATAATATGGTAAAATTGACCTTTTTTAAGTAAAATAATCTGTATTGGTGTCAGCTGATATGCTGTAAAACCACTTATTATATAGGTACATTTTATAGTCATTTTAAAAACTTCCTTAATATTAACGAACTCTATTAATGTTTTAAATAGTACAAGCTTTTACCTACGACTTCGTGACTGGTCTATCTGAAAATTAGCGTAGGTATTCAAACAAACAAAAACCACTTCAGCCATTTTTATTAGACTAGATATATATAGTATGATATATCATAACTAGATTTAATAATTTTTACACACATGATAATATTTTCGATTTAATCATTTTTACGAGCATAATAATATTTTCAATTTATATATATGATATATATGATATGATAATATTGTCATTTTACACATGATAATATTTCGATTTAATATTTTTTACATACATGATATTTTAATTTTTTTAAATTTTTACACACATGATAATAATTTCGATTTAATAATTTTTACACACATGATAGTGCTTTCGATTAAATATTTTTTTACTTACGCTGTTTATTCTGTTTACTAAACGCAGTTACTTCATATTAATTCATTCATCTACAATCTATTGTTAAAAATCCAAACGAGCAAGATTTAGCATTCATATTTATGTACCTACTTACATAAATAAATGCTAAGGCTTGCTCATTTGGTATTTTTCCAAGCCATTATTTACTTATTTAAATTTTCTAATTTAATTTGTTCATTACATATGTCTACCACTTTTCAAAATTAGTTTAAAATTTACCTTGATCACAACCACAATATAATTATATAGAACCAGTCAACTTAACTCACAGTGCAGAAACGAGAGTCGACACATACATTGACAATAATTACACGTCAGATGTTAGTTTGCGTGTTGCGTATGCGCAGGTTTCACTTGCCGCACAAACTGGAAGTATTAGTGAATATTTGATACTGTGATTTATCATTATTTATTGCTATATAAGATTTTTAATTGAAATAAGTATAGGTGGGTTAAAGAACATGTCAAAAACAGCTACTAAGATCTATTACTGAAAAGTTGAAGCAGAGAGCTTTTAAATTTAAAAAAAAAACTTCATCTCAATCAGTTCATCCGTTTCAAAACTACGGTGCCACAGACAGACCACATACACACACATACGAACACACACCCAGTGGCCAACTAATAACACAATTTTTTTGCGTCGGGTGTTACAATTATAAGTAGGATGAAAGATATTTTCCAACTCACTCATGACATCATTTTGTAAAAACATTGATGAATCATATTTTTTACACCATAAATCTGTGTCTTGAGGATCCTATGTCTAATTTTTTAAAGTCGGTAAAAATAAAAAGTTTTCTAGTTAATAACAAAATGCTAAGTAATTTTAGCTAAGTAATTTATCGTCGACATCTTAAAGTCAAGCCCTTACTTCGTTAAATTTACACAACCAAACGGAAGTTAGTAGTTATTAATTATACACTTTTGTTTTTGTTACCATTCGACCTTTTACACAAAGTTTATTTATTTCTCTGTACGATAGCACTAATGTAAATAACATATATTTTACGTAAAATTGCATTTATCCAGGGAGTATTTATGTAGTTGGTAAATCTACTGTGGTTGTAATATATAACTGCTATCCTAAAATAAGTATTTTGGAATTTATAAACAAACAAGTTTGATCATGGTTGTAACTACTATGATTTTGTCTCTTTCTTTCAAATGTAATGTTATTAATGAATGAATGTAACAGTTGAGCGCTATTTAACAAATAGAATTATGGTTTAATACTCCAGTAAAATAAAGTTTTAAATAAAAAAATGTAATTTTTTCTTTACATTTTGTTTATAATATAGTCTTAATCATATAAAAACGATATTTACAAGTTTTTCTGGTTGGCAACTACTGGCAAGAGTTGAGAACTAAAATTTTTTGCAATACTCAAAAACGGCAAATGTTAGATAAAAAAAATTAAATTGTTTAGTTCTAAACATTTAATTTATTATTTTACATGAAAAAGTTTATAACAATTTTTCCTCTTCCGGTCAAAATTAACCAAGCTAGTATGATTTTTAAGTTTAAGGGATAAACGTAACTCTTAAAAAATTTAGCGAGTAGAAATAAGCGATTTTTTTTCGTTATTGATAAAATTAATAAAAACTTAATGTTCCCATTATTTCAGGTATTTCTGATTGGCATAAATTTTTTCTTCCGCAGCTTCAGAAGCTACGTGAGTAACACCGCCGAAAACGGCGACAAGGTGCGTTGCATCTTCGAGGTCGAGGTTCGAGGGTATTTATTTATTTTATGGAATGTATCATATTATGTACACTATTATATGTATTATATGTATTAATCTCTAATGTCAGTCTGTACATCCACCTTTTTGGTTATTATACTATTTATATACTATATATATATATATATATATATATATATATATATATATATATATATATATATATATATATATATATATATATATATATATATATATATATATATATATATAGTATCGATCGATAAATATTGTCAAATTTAAAAGAGATTTTATTGTATAATCTATGGTGGAATTGTACAGTGAAATACAAGCATGTCATTTCATCTTTTTACCCGTTGTGAATTTACGCCCAGCAACGCGGGCGTAAATTCACTACCGTTAAAAATATATCAGCTACTTTTATATAATTATTCGCCTCTGTGGTCTAGTGGTCCAGCGTTGGCGTTGACCACATGAGATCCCGGGTTCGATTCCGGGTCGGGCACATTAAAAATTGTTTTTTCAGTTTTCTGAGAAACACAAAGTTGCCCGGGATTGGAAAGTGCCCGGTTGGCGATAGGCTTGCCACCTATCACATTTGTGGGACCAAGTATCTTCGGCTAATCGTAGGTGCACTTGTTGTACCTCTGCCTACCCCTTCGGGGATATGGGCGTGAAGATACTTTACATAATTATAAAAGAAAAATAAATATATAAATGTAAAAATATTTATAATTTTAAACTGTTACATCAGGGGCAGTTAATGAGTGAACAGTTTATAAACAATGCTAAAGAAAGTCCACTACGCCATTCATGACCGTGAAAGTTAATATACAATATAGAAATGTTATTCCGCGATTCGCGTTCAACGGTTATGCAACAGAGATATTTGGATGAAATATGCGAAGTAATTAGCGCGTTGCGACTCTGTGAACCCACTTGTTCTGATTGTTCTCTTGTGTAGATATTTAATTGTTTGTGTAATTTCTAATTAAGTTATAAAATTTTGATTGAGAAGATGACTTAAACATTGCAGTGTTTTTGATAAATATCATAATAAAGTAAACAAGTAAACAATAAGCAGCTCTCTCGCTTTGTGGAAAGAGACAACCATCGCCTAAAGACACCAAAGATGTTAATGTTGCGTTACTATCCTTGTGGCGGGGTCTTAATGCTACATGCATAAGTTTACCAGCTACCTTACCCTCCAAACCGGAAAAAGACAGTGACAGCTGTGACGATGTTGCGATAGGAATAGATACGGCAGTAATACCAGTCCTGGGCGAGACAATGCCAAACTTTACCACCTACTTGCCACTATAGAAGTGACTCGCATAGCTAGACGTTCACCTCTTAGAATCTGCCTGACAAATCGGCAGATGGTCTATTCTTCAAAGAGGAGAAGGAGGAGGAGGAACAAATTCCCCCGTTTTGGTCCGGGCTCCTGTGAATCGCTATAGAAATTTATACATTTCGCGTAGCGTTAGTGTAAGTGCTCCTTTATTGGAAGTGTTTTAGAGAACCAGCGAGTTGTTTAATTGACTTTTGTGCGAGTGTGAAAGCGATAAGTATTTATTTTTGGATGTAGTTAACTCATACAATGTAGGTATAGGCTTTAACGCCAATGGCCATATAGGATTTTGCTAAATTCATTATATACAATGTGTGTCTTAGTATTTATTACCTTAGAAGTCATTTGTTGGTACTTATAAAGTAAGAGTATTGTTTATCAAAAATTCTAAATCACAGGAAATTTAAATCAAGTCTGTTGTTAAAAACCCCAAGAGATATTTCTTCATTAGCCTTGAGCAGCTGTTTAGTAACTAATGTGCATTAAGTCAAGGTTTTTGTTATCTTACTCAAGTGTGTCGAAAATTATTGTAAAGCTTTAAAAATTTCTATCAATATTTTTATAACCGACAGCTTTTATGGCGTTGAGTTTGCAATTTTTATAATTTTGTATTGACCTTTTTAAAAATAAATGTGATCGTAGTTTTGTCATTACCTTGTTCCGGTTAGTAGGGTAAGGTTGCCAGTAAACTTATACATGTGGTATTACCACGCCGCTATATGGATAGCAACGTACCATTAACATCTTTGGTGTCGATAGCCCATGGTTGTCCCTTTCCATCAAGAAAGCTTTCTGCTTATTTGCTATCGTATCATATGAAACTAAAAAGAATAATAATTTAAGAAATTTAATAATTTTCTAAATTACGTCACACATTATTTTTACAAAATATTATATTTAGATTATAATCAGCATATTAATAACAATTTAATACTTTAATAGTTGCAGAACTTTACTACAACATAGTGGCGTGTTTCGTAAGCACATATTTTCCCACATCGCCACATTTGGGCGATCTTTCGCATTCTTCTAAAAGGATTTAAACCAAAAAGGAAAAATACATAAAACATTTTTAATTGATAAGCGAGCTTTTAGGCTAAGTTACATCACACGCTCTTACGAACTAAGAGCATTTGCAGCACACGTGTATGCTCGAGAAAAAATAGCCTTCTTTTGGTGCAGTCGGGTAATAAAATGAAATTAAAGAAGATAGTGCAATATATGATTGTTATTACACTTTCTTCTGTTAACAAAACAATGGGCTATTTAAGAGCTTTCAGAATTTCACAACAATAGCGTCTTTTGTTACTGATTAACCTTCAATTAGACTTATGCTTATTATTTTAACATCTTAAAAGATATATTATTCTATTATTGGACGGAGAGGGTCGCATCGCAACGGAGCGCATTTCCGTAGTTCTTTCTAAATGTTATTCTCCTTTGTTCTCTCATCATAACGTTGATCTTGCAAATCGTATAGCTCTTGGTAGCCATGAACAAAAATATTAATCATTCTTAATTCATAATGACGTGATTTTATACATTAATACTCAAAACACGGAGGAACCTATGCGCGCAATTCCTCTAACCATAGCACACTAACGCAATGCAGTGGGTTTAGTCGGGCTGCATCGCATTCACCGAAATCCGCCACCAAAAAATTCGTCCCGATGCACTCCGCCGTAGTTTGCGATAGTTTATATAAAATGTATGCAAGCGATCTAGATGGATTTTTGCATGCGGCCCAGCAGTTGCAGCCCGTCCTAGTGTGCCTTAAAACGTAATTTTCCACATTAATGAATAGAATCAGTGTTGACTTACATTCACGACCACCTAATTTGTTAATGCAGCCATTAGTAATTTTACTACTACTTTTTTGTTTTTTCTACATATTAATGGTATTGCATATTATAAGTGTGAAAATTTTGCTTAGTAATCAGAAGCACTTTATTCAATAAAACTTTTTACAAGTTATTTTGACGTTTTATATATTAACTTTAATCATATTTGTAACAACGTAGAAATATCATTTGTTGTTGCACAATTCATTACAGCGATTTCAACGTAACTCTTATATAAAATAATTTTATACGGTAATGGAAATATAATTAGGTAATTTCAGTCATTAGATTAGTAAGTGCTCGAGTTGTGACAGTCCAATGATTTTACGTAAAATTAAAATCGTGATTTTCTTACTTACTTACTTTTCATTTTAACTTCTTTTTAAACATAGGATCACGAGATTTGTGTTTGCGCTTGACAATTTGATATTTAAATACCTATAAATAGTTTGTTTTATCTAAACATTAATAAGGAAGCAAATATTGTATGCTCCTTTTTCGAAAATCATGCGGACAGGACGAAGAAAAAGTACATAAAACTAATATTTTTATATATAAATGCAAAAAAACTTTCACATACTACCATATGATTGGCACTGAGTCAAACACGCACTCTTTGTATAATACGGTTAAAATTAAAAATATAATCGAAATTCAGTCACTAAACGATCATTAATGTATGTAATTCCGTATCTTCTCGCCCATATCCCCGAAGGGGTAGGCAGAGGTACAAGTGCATTAATTAGTAATTCCGTGTATTAATATAATTACTTGGCACATGTCCAGTATTATTTTGTGCGAATGTAGATCCTTCCTGTCAATCCCGCAACAGATCAAGCGTGATATTGTATTTGCAAGAAAATATAATTTATATTCATATTATGTTTTTTTTATTATTATTACATTTATGTAAATGTGTAGTAGTATATACAGTAGTAGTTATATACAGCATGTTTTCTCCTCTGTTTAAATTAAATATTTTAATGTCTGTAATTTTTTTAATCCCAATTATTAACTACATTTTATGTGTATTGCTTAGACATTTTGATAAATTTAGATTATTACACAATAAACAATTCGGTTTTACGAAGGGTCGCTCAACCATAGATGCTGGTGTCGAATTACTCAAAAATGTTTATGAAGCCTGGGAGAATTCGCAGGATGCACTTGGAGTGTTCTGTGATTTGTCTAAGGCATTTGACTGTGTCTATCATAACATTTTAATCAGGAAGTTACACCATTATAGTGTTCGAAATAAAGCTCTCGATCTTCTGATTTCTTACTTAAATGAAAGAATTGAGAGGGATGATATTAATGGAAAAAGATCATACTTGGTCCATTTTTGTTTCTGATATACATAAATGACTTGCCTTACTACGTAGGGAATAAGCATGGAATCGAACTGTTTGCGGATGACACTTCACTTTTATACAAAGTAAAAAGACGAATTGGTAAGTATGACGAAGTAAATATTGCGATTTGAAAAGTTGTACACTGGTTCAGTAGGAACAATCTTTTATTAAATGGTAACAAAACTAAGTGTGTTAAATTTTCATTGCCTAATGTAAGGCATGTAGATACCAGTGTACACTGCATAGAAACAACCTGGATCTGGTGGATTCGTCTGTGTTTTTAGGTATTACTTTAAATAAGAAATTACAATGGAGACGGCAAATTAATAATTTAGCAAATAGACTTAGTTCGGCAGACTACGTAGTTAAAAAAATGAGACAGCTGACTGATGTCGACACAGCAAGAATAGTATATTTTAGTTACTTCCACAGCATTATATCATGTGGAATTCTTCCCTGGGGAAATTCTGCTGAAATAAATACTATATTTGTATTGCAGAAAAGAGTTATTAGGGCAATTTACAATCTTAGCCCGAGGGTGTCCCAGAGAGAAACATTCAAAGAAATCAATATTCTAACTGTTATATAATATATATTTGAAAACTTGATGTACGTTCGTAAAAATATTTGCTTGTTTAATAAAAATGATGACGTGCACTCACTAAATACAAGGAACAAAAACAATCTTGTTGTGCATGCATCTCGTCTTCACAGAATAAGTAACTCTTTTATGGGGCAATGTATACGCTTTAACAATAAACTTCCCGAATTATAAGAGATCTACCAGTCAATAAATTTAAAAAATGTGTTAAAACAAAACTGTGTAAAAAAGGATATTATATAATCTCAGATTATTTAGTAGAGGTGGTAGAGTTCTGCATTGTCTCGCCCGGGTCTGGTACCACCGCCTTACCTATTCCTGCCGCAATAGCGTCAGTGCTTGTTGCTGTCGTGTTCCGGTTTGGAGGGTAAGGTAGCCGGTAAACTTATGCATGTGGCATAGACCTCGCCACAAGATAGCAACAAACCATTAACATTTTTGGTGTCTATAGGCGATGGTTGACTCTTTCCGTCAGGAGACCCATCTATTTGTTTGCTATCTTATGATATAAAAAAAAAGACAAAAAGCCTAGGATTAATTGCTCCTCATACCGATCTCACATATATTTTTTATAATATTGTGATATTGTAAAAAAATAGATGATATGAAGAAAAGACAAGCCCGCTGAGTTTCTTCCGCCGAATCTTCTCAATGTGTGGCCGCGTTTCCGATCCGGTAGTTGTTTTTAAAAATTATGTTGACGTGTCAAAATAACTTGTAAATAGTTTTATTGAATAAAGTACTTCTAATTTCTGATTCTGATTTTTACAGATTATGTCTTTTTTATCAGAATAACATTAAGTGAAAAAATAAAGTATATTTGTAGTAACGTATAAATCCCATTAGTTGTATAATTGAAGAATTGGGTAAGTATATTTATAAATCAGAAAGTGCATGATCCCTTCGCTTAATTTTACCTAAAACTTATTTTACCTACTTCCTTCTACTCACGGAGCAAAAAAAAAACTTTTAAGCATATCAAGACAACGACGGGATTTCGTGATGGCAGATAAAAGTTTTCCGGCAGTAAGTAGCATTCCAAGCTAATGGTCACAGAATTATTCTGTCTAAAATCATGATGGTAATTACAAGTTTATTTATTAATTCATTTCTTTTTTTATTTATTAATGTATATATTTATGTATGGCTTGCGTAGAATACATGTTACGAAAGTTGATGATTAATTAAGCAAGTACAACGTTCCGCTATTTTAATTACCTTCCGAGGATATTACGAAACCAAAAATATATTTTACAAACTGAATTTATACGCAACCTAATCTGAATATTATATCAAATCATACCTTCGGTTCAATGAGCTTTATTGTTTATTTTATATGAAATTTTTCCCAGTTTTCGTCCGACGCTCTTTGAAAATTAGACCATCTGGCATTCAGTCAGGCAGTTCTTAAAGAACAATTGGCTGTACGTGTCACTTTCATCGTGTCTACTACATGATAGAGTTTGTAATGTCGTTTGGAGCCACTAGCTTAGCTATTTTCGCAATAGTGTCATTGTTTGTCACTGTCGTGTTATGGTTAAGTGTTACGGTTTAGAGAGTAAGGTAGCCAATTAACTTATGCATACCACAAATAAAACAATATATATATATATATATATATATATATATATATATATATATATATATATATATATATATTGCTGTTCGTTAGTTTTGCTAAAACTCGAGAACGGCTGAACCGATTTGGCTAATTTTGGTTTTGAATTGTTGAAGTCTAGGGAAGGTTTAAAACGTGAGAAATTATAGAAAAAAAGTAGATAAAAAGGCAGAACAACGTTTGCCGGGTCAGCTAGTATGACATAAAAAAATACCAATAACATTATTGAAAATTATATAGGTAATATGGTATTTCGGTTTTATTATTTCTATTTTTCTATTTAAAAGTACCTACTTTAGGTTGATAACATTATAATCTTGGTTAGTATCAATAGTACCTACTGATAATCAAGTTTCTCTGAAAGACAACGGTGGTCTTAGCACTAAAAAGTGATTTAAAATGTGTGTAGTGTAGTGTAGTGTAGTAGTAGTAGTAATATGTGTAGTGTACATACATGTTATGATAATGATTAAACCGTAAGTTATTTATTATATGTTTTAGGTATGAATAAAACTGGGAATATTCCACAAAGATTCTCCGAAAGACATTTATTTCTAATATGTATAATGTACCAGAATGAACTCAAGTTATAGTTATACATTAACCTGTTTAAATAAATCAACTTTTCGTGGAGACAACAGAAACAGAATAAAGATCACTCGAGCATTTGCATTTCTCGTGAACGCTTTTATGATGGCAAGACATAATATATAAAAAACTTATAGAAAGACTAGCTGTTGCCTGCGACTTCGTCCGCGCGGACTTCGTTTACTCCGCACTGCTCCTCCCCTGTAGGTGAAAGCGTGATAATATGTAGCCTTTATGTTGACCCGACGTGTTAGTAATACTCATGCAAACTTGAAGTAAATCCATGCAGTACTTTTTGAGTTTACCCCGGACATACATACAGACACACAGATAAACAGACAAACAGACAAAAATTCTAAAAACTATATTTTTGGCTTCGATATCGATTGTAGATCACCCCTTAAGTATTCTTTTAAAAAAATATCAATGTACAGTTTAGACTTTCCTACGATTTTATTATATGTATAGATTATAGAGCTTAAAGAAACCTAATAAAAGTTCACTACGAAGCTACGGGCAACTATTTACATGTATGACCGCCCCGTTGGTCGAGCGGTTAGCGACCCTGCCTACGCAATCGACGGGGCTCGAGTTCGATCCCCGACGGTGACAAGCATTTGTGTGATGAGCATAAATGTTTGTATTTCCGGGTTTGGATGTTAATTAAATATATTCTAGTATTTACATATGTATTTATATGTATTGGTATCGTTGACTAACACCCATAACACAAGCAAATAATTTGCTTACTTTGGGGTTTAAGTGTAATTTATCCCTTGAATATTTATTATTATTTTATAGGCTTAACATGGAGTTTTAAATCACATTTATTTTTTCTAAGAATTATTTAAACGAATATTAAAGAAGAAATCAATTAGCAACTGATCGCGGACTCTACGACTATCGATTGTCATTTATATTACAATTCACAATCATCATATATTTATATATAAATTAAAATCTTTGTACCTCTTTTTAAGTCAATTACACGAGAGGTTAAGAGGCTGACAAGACCCAATTTGTTGAAATTTATGTTATTTAAGCAGTTTTTTTAAGAAAAACTATTTGTTATATCACATCACAAAAGTTATATGTTAATATTCATCATAATATCAAAGACCGTGGCCGGAGTCGATACATATTTGAACGAAATTGGGTCGATAGAAAATAATTGCGAAGATTAGTCTTAAAATCATCATTAACGGTTCTAAATCTTTATTTTTTTGAGTTATGGATCTGCAATTAAAAACATGAAGTCATCATATTCATACCTAAGCCGCTACCGAATCATATTTGACAAATAATCTACCCTTTTTTTAAATTTCAATATTTACTTAATAATAAGACCTAGCCATCCAGGTACACTGATAGTGGGCTTTCGTTTACACCGATAGAAATAGAGTGAGTGCGCGATTTTGGTGTTGACTGGGTCTTAAGTTTAAAATTTGGCACTGTTAATGTTTACATTAGGGAAGACGGCAGAAACCTGATATTTTTAAATAATATGACATCGCCCGGGAGTTGCCCGGGATTGGAAAGCGCCCGGTTGGCGATAGGCTTGCCACCTATCACATTTGTGGGACCAAGTATCTTCGGCTAATCGTGGGTGCACTTGTTGAACCTCTGCCTACCCCTTCGGGGATATGGGCGTGAAGATACTTTTTTTTTAAATAATATGTATTAGAAATACATTAAATTAATAAAAATAACCATTTTACAGAATACATTTCTTTGAGTACATAATAATATTCACACATGTATACTCTTTTCCTTACAGCTAAAATCTGCTATCAATGTTAGAAGTGATTTTATTGTTTAGTCTGTGGTTGAATTTCTACCACAGGGCGATCGCAAGTTGATTTTAAATTGAGAAGTTGAAAACACTAAACAGTGTTTGTTGTTTATCAATTAATCTAAATTTTCAAATCATGTGCTTTGTCTTAAATCCTTCACAAATTTGTTCCCAGACTAGACCTAATACGCAAGTGGAATCTGTAATGCAAGTTTGTGTAACTATTTCAAACCTTGGCCGAGATTATTGCAGTCGTCTAAGGATAACTTAAGCTAACGAATAACTTATACTTCTATTTAGGCGAAAACAGTCACGTAGAAGAGTAAATAGTGCATTAAATCACACAGTTGTGGACTGTGATGCCATATTTTATAATTCAATTTGACCAGAAAATTACTTAGACAGAAAACGACAGTGAAATGTTATAGGTATTATTTACGTTCTATTTGTTGCCCTATTTAATTTTTGATTTTAATAAAATCGTAATGTTTGATTGGTAAATATTATGGGCTGTAAGTTACTACGTTACTTCGATCGTGATGTCACGGGTTTGTTCTCTAACGTCAAAAATCTTTAAAAAAAATCAAAGAAAAAAATTTTGCACCACCTGAACGTGGAGGTAATCTGTACATGTACCTATGACTCAGATAAGCACAAAAGGATGTCCGTCCCAGCTGTTACAGAATAATTTAATGCAACGATCTCAATGCCCATCATATGACCCATCTCGTCAATCGAAAAATCAGAGATTGGTAAACCAGTAAAGCGGAATATGTACCTATTGATTAGCGTTTGGTACATTCTGTCTGACTTATTACATAAGTTATTTCTTATTTCAGGAAAAAATATTTTTTCGCAAAAATATGCATAATTTCCATAGAATTCAAGGAAACATTCAATCACGCAGCACACTAATATAGTTAATTTATAAATCCCAAACTTTGTATTGTGTGCATTACTTCTTCATACTAAAACAGCTGGATAACTACTATATGATATTAAAATATAACGGATATAATAGGATATGAAAACTATAACCACAAAGCGGGCTACGTTTTTTTTTTATATTATAAGATAGCAAACAAGCAGATGGGTCTCCTGATGGAAAGAGTCAACCATCGCCTATAGACCCCAAAGATATTAATGGTGTGTTGCTATCTTGTGGCGAGGTCTAATGCCACATGCATGCCGGCTACCTTACCCTCCAAACCGGAACACGACAGCGACAAGCACTGACGCTGTTGCGGCAGGAATAGATAAGACGGTGGTACCAGACCCGGGCGAGACAATGCAGAACTCTACCACCTAGTAGCCACGATGGTAGTGACTTGATAGCCAATCGGTCGCCTTTTACGACCTGCCTGGCAGAACGGCAGTTGGCCTATTCTTCAAAGGAGGCCGGGACCAACACGGCGGAAAAAGTTAAAAGTTATACACAATTGTTTCAATATTTGTTATTTAATCATGCAAATACGCTTACACGGATTCATATTATATTAAGAAAAAATCTTATCCCCAAAAACTAAGCACGACCTGTAAAATAAATCATAACGGGCTCCGCGACACCATCTCATAATACACTTATTCTCAACATTTTTTTCTGTATACCTTAAGATCGTGAACGAACACATATACAACCTCATTGTACGCGATAACCGTTGCCTATAGTCAACAAAGATGTTAATAGTGCGTTGACATCTATATGGCGGCCATATAATACGGCCTACAAATATTCTACAAACTGAAACAGGACAGGACAGAAGCACTGACGCTTGTGGCAGGAATAGATAAGGTACCAATCCCGGGCCAGATCATCATCAGCCATGATAATAGTGTCATGTTTGGCCATTATTTCATCCATTTTACAAACAACCTGACAGAAAAGCAGACGGTTTATTATTCGAAGGGAGTCTGGGTTAAATTGCCTTCATTGATAAATCCGTTTTCCTAGCTTCAATTTCCGTGTCGAGCAAATGTGACATAGGTTTTCCTCTTTAAAAAATCTCAATTAGAACCTAGTGTTTGATTGTGCGGTGTAAACACGTAAAACTGTTGCTCTCAGTTATCAAAAATTATGAAGTCGTTAAAAACTGATGTACGCAGTGATGAGAATCATCACCGATTTCGACAACATCGGCTCGCATTCCTGCCGGAATAGCGTCAGTGCTGGTCACTGTCGTGTTCCGGTTTGGAGGGTAAGGTAGCTGGTAAACTTACGCATGTGGCATTAGATCTTGCCACAAGATAGCAACGCACCATTAATATCTTTGGTGTCTATAGTCGATGGCTGACTCTTTCCATCAGGAGACCCATCTGCTTGTTTGCTATCTTATAATATGATAAAAAAAAATCGACAACAAAGAATCTGGTGAATTATGATAGTTGGTGACATTTGTTTAAATCAAATTATGTCTTGAAGATTTACTTAAAAATATTCATATCAAATAATATTAACTTTCAAACTTTTTTTAAATTCGAAAGTTTTAAGCAAGGTTTGATGTTAACATGGCGACGTCAATTAATTATTTTTAATACACGAAAGATGTCCACGAACCCATTCCTCATACGTCCTCAAACTGAAAATAGTTTGCACAACAATACCGACAGTACCGTAAATAATTCACATAAACACCTATGAAGTAACTGATGCTTTGTGGTTACGGTTGATAAATATGCGTGTCTATCCATTACCTTCCATAACAGCTTTAGAGAGTTGAATGTAACCATGACATGTTACAACATTTTGTACAACTGTATCAAACCAGAAAAGGTTTTAAAATTGCAAACACTATAAACATAGAATCATTTAAACATATATAACGCAGTGTCTATACTATAGAGATAAACCTTATAGGTCCTGCAATAATGGCCTTGATACTTCCAGCCCTGGGTTCGAATTTAAAGGTGATTGAGTGATCGTAAACATCAAAAAGGGTAAGTGGTTTTGGTGTATTCTTTAGATTCCTTATAACTCTTTTATTTTCTGAAAAAGGCAAAGAGGTCGAAACTTGCTGGATGCTCGATTTGTTGATAACATTTCACGATTGGCTACGAATTGTGTACACTAGCTACTATTTTTCTGCCTGACTCGAGGAGAATGTTTCCTCTACCACTAAGCCGACAAATTGTAACCCAAAAGAACGCAAAACCAAAAATCAACGCAAGTAACTGAAGAAAATAAGAATTTTATAATTCCAGTAAATATTAATAATCTAATTTTTATTTTATGACTTAAATCAAAAATTTTAATTCTGTAATGTCTTTATACATTTTTGAAACCTCTTAATTGATTAAAAATCTAAAATCAAATTTCGAAACAAAATGGCTGGACCGATTTCGCTTATTCTCTTTTTCTGTGTTTGTAATTATCAGGAGAAGGTTCTTATAAAAGAAAATATTAAGAAAATTGCTCTTTCGACAGCCTGGAAGGACAATTCCGTATACCTACTCATATAAATTATGTGTCACGTTGTTTGTCCGCTATGGATTCCTAATATGTATGGCAAAACAACGTTTGCCGGGTCAGCTAGTACAAAATAAGATGGAATTTTATTATATTTTGTATGCTTTTATACTTTTGAATGGTTAAAAGTGATACACCAATTTTTTCAAGGTCTTTTGCTCATGGAAGTCAATCCAAATCAATGAGCTGTCACTCATAGCTTTATGACTAGTATCAAGAATTAACAACATATTGAACTTGTGAATTAGACTATATTTTCAAACGATTTCTTGAAAAAATGAAGAGAATCTCAACTCGGCTGTATTTTTTACTTTTGTTGCATCAAACCTCGGACATTTAATGACCAATTTGAAAAATTTTGTTTTGTTTAGAAAGATATACTCTATATCTAATTCAAAGATACACGATATTGGAAATTGCAGTTTTACTGCGTTTAAATTATGTGATGATTGTCAAGAGTCAATTTTATAGATATATCCAAAATATATTAATTAGATACCTACACAGTAGTAATGGTACCGGTTTTAGCCAGCTCAGTGCCCTTTTGTATGGCCACTTGATATTTGAATCAATATACAAATAATTATAACTTTTAACGATAAATATATATATATATATATATATATATATATATATATATATATATATATATATATATATATATATATATATATATATATATATATATATATATCAATTGGAAACTGGTCTTGGAATCCACCTTCAGATCCTGATATAAATAGATATAATTATTATCTTTTTAGACACTAGTATTACGAGGTAGAATTAATTGTTCTAAACTTCTAATAATGTTGTTGTGACTTAAAAAAATATAGGTTTTAAATACAAGGAATTAAAAGATATCATAATACTATGCACAAATATTTTAATAATATGTAAGTCGAGCTACTAAAGGCCATCTAGCTTTCGCAAAGCAATCTGGGTGAAGGCTTAAAATACATAAACGGATCACAAAGATTAACTTGTTTCGTGTGATTCAGAGACATCTTCGTATTAACATTATAAGGACAATGGCCGCAACGCCGAATAAACATGTTTAGGCGGTTCAACGTTTTGTATTTATTGATTTCCATGCATATTTTAACAGTGTCATGCGTTATTGCTTATAATAATTAACGTTATGAATTCTAAAAGAACATAAAATTATCAATAGTTCATAAATTAAAATTACGTGTTAATTTCAATTTATGTCTTGAAATAACTGCAGTTTATGAACTCAGTCCTTTTTCAATCAACTTCAAAAATGGGTTCTCAGTTCACTGACATGTTTTTTAAATATGGTTCCGATTTTTTCAACAACTGTGGACTATTTTAGATTGGTTTTGGCTGAAAGTTCTGAGGTGAGCCCAATTTCATTAAGTCAATGTCTAATAAAAAAAACTATAAAAATAATTTTTAGTACAACATTTAATGCAAAGTTTACGAAAATCGAGGAAATTTAAAGTAATTATTTATTTAGTCAACACTACAACAAATTAATAAAATTCCATTGTCACTTTTTTCTATATCATCAAATTGACATGTACTATTTTAAAAAAATATGTTTTTTGCTCAAAATATCACTTGTTTGTTTCATCATTAATTTTATAAACTTAACTTTTTTAGGAAAATGTTGTGATCATCGAGAATACTTATATTATATATTTATTATATTTAAATATTCATTTTATATATGTAATCATGCTAGCGATTGCCGTATTGTCGAAATTCGGCCAGAGACTACACAATAAATAATACATTCGTAAAGAAAACAGTTTACATGTGTGTATACTCGTATATGTATGTGTTTAACAGAAGCTACTCTTTCATATTAATTAACTAAGTACCTTAAATGTGTTTATCTGGATAACATGTTTGTTTCAATACAAAGTTAAAGTTTGAATTTATAAATTTTAATTGGTATTAACCATCTTCCGACTTCGAGAAAAGGAAAAGGTGCTCAATTTTTTGCAATCTTTTTTTAAGTATGTTTGCCGATTACTCGAAGACGCCTGCCTAAACAGACTTGTAAATTTTTTTTTGTTTCAAAGGTTTCCAGGCAGTTTAATTTAAATTTTGTAAAGATCTGGTGCAGGGCTCGAAAATATAGAAGTGAGAATGCAGTTGTTTGCAGTTTTACAAATGTTAAATTAATTTATTTTTTATTGCTTAAATACTGAGTTTATATATAGTCATGTTAGTACTCTTATATGGTAGGCAGATTGAATGCTCCGATGTTTTTTCACCAGTTTGCCAGCTGGTGAAATGAGATGTAATCACGATACACCAGTTTGCTAGCTGTTGAAATGAGATGTAATCCATAAAACCACAACCTTTCTGACCTTTCCAATCATTGCATGTAATTAGCGATAATCAGAACCAACAGTTTTTAGGTATATTCCAAAGCACGGGCGTGATAATGCGATTTTCTAATAGAAAAAATCCATTAGCACTTAAATCGAAATGAGTCGAAATTATTAAAATACAAATTAGTTCTTTCTAAAAACGCATAATATATCTATGACCCAAAAGACACAGTTCTATTTACATTTTTATTAATGTAAATCTCTAAGATAGAAAAAAAAACGGACAAGTGCGAGTCGGACTTGCCCATCGAGGTTTCCTTGCAAATTTGTTGGTACATATTATAAATAGTTCAGGACACGAGTATCACAGATTTGCATGGAAATCAATAAATTCAAATCCATGCGCCCACAGACATACGGCGTTTAAAGGTTGACAATTGGTGTGTTCAGAACAACTGCTAACCTCAGAAATCTAAGTGTTATCTCGGATTGTGTGATATCAGAGCTAAGACTTTTTCAGGATACTTTATAGATGATTATTCCTATGCTGCCATTTTACGTTGTAAGTCAAATCTTCATTGTATAATTCTAATATGTCTTTTATAGGTTTTGACAGATAAAGATAGAAAGTGTGTCCAGGGCGAAACCGGCTGAGCTCAGACACTTAATAAAATTTTATTAATCTAAAAGATCTGAGTAAAGCAGACTGGCGGTTTTCGGACTAAACTCCTACAAAAATAAAAGTTATATGAAAAAAAAAGTATATTTTTACTTATAACTATTTTAATCAGTACTATTCCTGTAGAACTTGTCTGAGTAGAAAAAAAATATTGTAATATTGCATCTGATATGTGAATAATCGATACTTGCATCTTATCGATTTACGTTATTTTGTTTTCATTACATAATTATTAATTAATAATTAACCTACTTTATATTTTAATCAGAGTAGACTTTACCTCTTATATCCCTAACTATGTAAATAGTTATATATTTATTATGGTAATGAGAAATTACTTTATTATTTTTATTGTTATTTTATTATTATTATATTTTAGGTTGGCAACCTACAAACTGTCAATTAGGTTGGCAACCTACAAACTTGTCACCTACAAACTGTCAATCATTTTGGACCTTACGATTCTGTCACATCTATGTTGTCGTTGTTGTTTATTCCGCTTGTGCTTCGTAGATTTTTTATTGTGATTTCGATATCTATTTTCAGACAAGTTTTTGTAAAAAATGGCAATCATACATAGTTTTTTAACTAATAACGCTGTCAGGAAATATTGAAATTATCAATGTAGGTGACCAGGACGAACGCCGCGCCGCCAGGAAACCCGCCAATCTCCTTTGTTTGATATCTTAGGTTTGCAGATCTTCTTAACACACCCATTGCTAACTCTCAAAAATATTTTAGTTATGTTTCTGCTAATACTTAGAAGTATTCAAATTATTTGATTGCGTAATAAAATTGACATTCCTTAAATAATAATGATGATTGTTATTACCAGTCGTATCTAAGACTCATCGTACGAATGAATTTCGTAAAATAGAATTAAACTCAAATGATAAATCTATCAAATTAGATTTATCTAATGACGAAATTTTTGTATATATTTAAATGCAAATCAACATTATTGAGAGCATATTACCATTTTAAATATTATGTAATTCGTGTAATATTAATACAGATGTTTACATAAAGTAAAATAAAAAGTAAAAGCAAAAATATAGCGTAGTTTTTGCAGTAGTTACGCGTGGTTTGTAGTGGCGGTGGCGCGGCATACGCCAAAGAACTAACAGCCATAAAATTACGCAATGTCTACTACAATTACTGGCCAGTTGCAATGGCAATATTAGTGTGTGTATTTCTTAATGGTTTAGTGGTGTTTCTCAAGAAAATGCGTGGATTATGTGATTTTCTCATAACAACAATGCTAAACCATAACACAGCGAGTTGCACTCGTTTTTATTGAAAACGAAAGCGAACACGAGTATGGTTCGCCGTTGAGCTTAAACGGAAACGACTGTGATTGTACGTGGATCTATCAATGTAATAACTCGTCCAATTAAAAAACTGAATTTAAATATCAACTGTACTCATATTTCCAAAAGTATTGAACCGATTTTGATGAAATTTGGACTGTTCTCTAACTTGGAATGCCTTATTTTAATCAAAAATAAATATCTCGATATGGCTTTTAGCTCTCGAGAAATTTGTGAACAAACATACAAGCATACAAACACACACATTTACAAAATTTACTACACGTACTTGGACGCTTAAATAGATAACATTTTTAAATATTATCCCATTCCAACAATATTATATACATAAATACAGCTCAAACTGATAACCTCCTTTTTAGACAGTTCTAGTTAGGTATATTAAAAGAAATTTCACTTGAAGATATTATGTATACACGTTGTAATCATTAATTTAATTAAATAAATAACAATCTGCCAATGTAGATTTGAATATAGTTATATAAAAGTTACACATTGAAATAATGTTACATAATAGTAATTATTTTTTGTTATTGTAACATAATGATATTTTCATTATAATTAAATATTGTGTTATTTTAGCACTGAATTCTACGAGTAGCTACAAACAGCAGTTAAAAAAGTAATTAAACATATGCTCACGTGATCGAAATTTGACCACAATTTATGCTTTAATCATTATATACATGTATATATCTTCAGTTGAATCTTCTCAGTTTGTGTCGCCGTTTACAATCCAGTAGCTGTAAATTTTTTTGACAGGTCAAAATTAGAGGAAGGTTCCCTAGGAAAGCAAATTATTTGCTTGCGATTCGGGTATTAGTCAAGGATATGTATACAAAGAAATACATATAAATAATCAAATGTATATAATAAACACCCATCACGCAAATGTTTGTCTGTTTGGCATCGAACCCGAGCCATTGATTGCAAAGTCAGTGTTATTACTTGTTAGCCACTCAACAAACGAGGCGGTCAAATTTTAGCTTTCTGCATTTCTTCTCCGTATAAACGTCATATATTCCAAATCATAGACTCCTCCATGTGCACTAGTTTCTTAATTAAAAAGGTATCCAAAATTTTTAAATTACGTATTAATATTTATATTCTTATTTATGAATATACAGTAATATCATAAAATCAAATATAATAAAGGTATGTAGTGTAAAGCATCAAATATAGTTTTGTTATATAATTGAAACTACATATCTAAACGGAATCAGATAAGAAATACTAGCTGTGCCCGCGACTTAATCCGCGTAGAAAAAATCTAAAATAAAAGTCCCGAAGTTTTTACCCGCATAGTTCCCGTTCCCGTGAAATTTCCAGGATAAAAACTATCCTATGTCCTTTCTCGGGTCTCAAACTATCTTTGTATCAAATTTCGTCAAAATCGGTTCAGTGGTTTAGGTGTGAAGAAGAGATAGACAAAGACAGAGCTACTTTCGCATTCATAATATTATTGTGGATTTTCAATATATCTCCTATATTTTATGAGACGTTCAACAAAATATGAGATTTGTATCAAAATAAATCCTTATAAATAAACAATATGTAACCATATTGGTTGATGACAGCTGGATACAAGGATATTACAAGGTAACATAAAAAGAAAACATTCAAAATTAAAGATTATCTTTTAATTATCATTTTTCGCTTCTGCGAAAAAATATCACAACAACAATAGATATGTATCTAACCTTAAGTTGTAGAATTATATTTTTAAAAACATTCATGGAATATTTAGCCAATAAATACCAATTACTATAAAAATAAATTATACCATATAAGCATAAAAAAGTTTTATTAAGTAATGCACAAAGTTGATGAGAGAAACCTTGTATTTATAACTATTATGGCGCTGTAATTTACAATAATTAAATTGTTATTTTACCTGTAATAATAGCTAGCGTAAACAGCGATGTAGCGCTGAAAGACCTCATCTTAAAGTTTTCACAGATCACGGTCTGAAAACACAACACAGGCACTGTTCACCACCGACGCATATCGTGACACGACGCGCGAGAGTTAACGCGCTACAGTGATTGTGGTAGCCCAAACCTCTCCGCCTGAACAAACGCTACCGCTAGAGTGGGGGCGATACAATTGTTAAACTTGAAGGCCTAAGGGTTACGGAAGCGGCGAAATGTCAGGGGTATGCGGGTTGGACAGGGAACAAACATCAAGAATGTGTATTGCTCGCTTATATACATACCTATGAGTAATACTTATAATAGTCTAAGCGGAGATCGTTAAAAAATAGTGGTAATTCAGAATAAGAATAAAAATAAACTACTGCTTTTTTGGCATAGACAAATAATAATCCATCAATCTGACGATCAGTAACTCACCAATTTTGTTTTCAGAATTTTTTTCCCTATTATTTCAATAACTATTTTAAAGGTGTTCTAGCGAAAGTTAGGTTGGAATAGGAGTGCCTGTCTTAAATTTGTATGTTTCACTGATCGAAATACCTTCAAATAGCAAAATATTTTACTTATGTTACTTTTACTTATTACTTACACATAAATTTTATAAAAAAAAATAGGAAAAGAAAATTTCTAAAAAAAAACAATTTATAAATCACCAAACCTAATTTATTTATTAATTGTGTAATGTTAAAAAACCAATAACCTCTATTTTTGTTCTAATTCTGGATTACCACCCTTTTTTACGGTTCTCGCTTGGACTATGATTATTCGTTAATTTTAATACTAGCTGTTGCCCGCCGCTTTGTTCTCACGACCAAAACAAAACGAACTGTGTTACTCCGGATTGAAATAATGTGGACTCCCATGAGAAAAGAAATTTTTAAAATCAGTCTAGTATTTTTAAAGTTTATCCATTACAAACTTATAAACAATCAACTCTTCCGAATTCCGTTACAGCAAAATCGTTTTTATATTTTTTATATAAAAACTGTCATATTTTAATCTTAATAACATCTGCTGCCTTGCTAACCTATGGAATATAACAAAACTTTTTTTTTTTCATATCATAAGATAGCAAACAAGCAGATGGGTCTCCTGATGGAAAGAGTCAACCATCGCCTATAGACACCAAAGATATTAATGGTGCGTTGCTATCTTGTGGCGAGGTCTTATGCCACATGCATAAGTTTACCGGCTATCTTACCCTCCAAACCGGAACACGACAGCGACAAGCACTGACGCTATTGCGGCAGGAATAGGTTAGGCGGTGGTACCAGACCCGGGCGAGACAATGCAGAACTCTACCACCTAGTAGCCACGATGGTAGTGACTCGATAGCCAATCGGTCGCCTTCTACGACCTGCCTGGCAGAACGGCAGTTGGCCTATTCTTCAAAGGAGGCCGGGACCAACACGGCGAAAAAAAAAAATTAAACATTTCCTACACCTTTAAACTTTCAAAGATAATTTATCATGCAAATAAACATCTTAAATTTAGTAGTACTTATTATATGTTTTTTATATATATCATAAGATAGCGAACAAGCAGATGAGTCTCCTGATGGAAAGAGTCAACTATCGCCAATAGACACCAAAGATGTCAATGGTGCGTTGCTATCTTGTGGCGCGGTCTAATGCCACATGCATAAGTGTACCGGCTAGCTTACCCTCCAAACCGGAACGCGACAGTGACTAGCACTGACGCTATTGCGGCAGGAATAGGTAAGGCGGTGGTACCAGACCTGGTCAAGCCAATGCAGAACTACCACCTAGTAACCACGATAGTAGCGACTCCCATAGCCAATCACTTTTACGATCTGCCTCGCAGAACTCTAACATCTAGTAGCCACGATGATAATAACTCGTATAGCCAACCTTTTTCGACCTGCCTGACAGAACGGTAGTTGGCCTATTCTTTAAAGGAGCCCGGAACCAGCACGGGGAAATATCTTACAATATTAAAAAATGTACGGGCGTATTACTATTTGTACCATTACCAGAATCCGAACTGGCACTGAGATTTCTCTAGATAACATAAATAGCCTCTCTGGTCTAGTGGTCCAGCGTTGGCGTTGACCACATGAGATCCTGGGTTCGATTCCCGGGTCGGGCACATAAAAAAAGTGTTTTTTCAGTTTTCTGATAAACACAAAGTTGCCCGGGATTGGAAAGTTCCCGGTTGGTGATAGGCTTGCCACCTATCACATTTGTGGGACCAAGTATCTTCAGCTAATCGTGGGTGCACTTGTTGTACCTCTGCCTACCCCTTATGGGCGTGAAGATAATTTTTGTTTTAACATAAGTAGCACTATAGCCGACCCGGAAACCGAACTTTAATCTCATGATCTTAGCCTCATAGAATAATCTGATTATCTTAGATTGCAACAGATTTTTGATGACTTCTAATTTTTTATTGTTATTGAATTTATATCTCGCTCCTTATTTATTCTTAATTAATTTATTTTTCGTACAATAACCTCAAACGAAACCATTTACCTCACTATGGGTGGTACAGTATCAGTATTGGACTAAAATATCCTTCCAGCTGTCTAAAAAGTTGTTATTTTAATTTAGAGTTTCGCTTATACAAGTAAATGAAGCTGGTAGAGTTCTGCACTGGTTTGTCACCTCCAATTTCCCTATTATTGCCGCATAGCTTATCTCTGGCATATTCCAGTTTGGAGGGTAAGGTAACCGATAAACTTATGGTATTACCATCCCGCATTATGAATAGCAATGCGTCATTAACATCTTTGGTGTCTATTAGCAATGGTTGTGCCTTCTCGTCTGCTCGTTTGATATGCTATGACATAAAAAAGATATGTACATATATATCGAATAATGGCCGTGAAATGCAATCTTATAGACATGTAGATATGATCGCTTCTGTGGTCTAGCGATCCGGTGTCGGAGTTGACCATATGAGGTCCCGGGTTCAATTCCTGGGTCGGGCACTTTTAAAATGTGTTTTTTTTTTCAGTTTTTTGATAAAAACAACGTTGCCCGAGATTGGAAAGTCTCCGGTTCGCTATAGGCTTGCCAACTATCACATTATGGGACAAAAGTAAGTATCTTCGGCTAATCGTAGGTGCACTTGTTGTACCTCTGCCTACCTCTTCGGGGATACGGGCGTGAAGATGCCTTTTAGATATGTTGTGAAAATTATCATAATAGGTTATGCCATGCCATTCAAAAAACTTAGCAATTTCGGTTGTCAGAAAATAATTTACCTGAGATTTTATTGCAAGCATAAATACATAACTCTTGTCATATTTAGTTTATTGCGGTGGCAAAAGTATCAAGAAAAATAAGGTAAGTAAGTTCTCGGGTGTCTTAAAATTTATTTTTATTGAGGTATCTGATGGATGATAAAAGCCTCACAAAAAACCTATTATAAACATAGTTGCTATTGTAATATCAAATTACTACTATATTCTTAAAATTATCTCTGACCGTTGCCATACTAAATAATAATATTATTATAACATTGCCACTTAAATTATATGTAGGACTTGCCCTGCCTTTCTTGAAAAGCGGGCAAATTTGCAGAAGGTTTTTTTTTAAATATCAAACAGCAGATGGCTCTCGTGATTGAATGAGACCAAATAGACACCAAAGATGTTAATAGTGCTTTACTAACCAAGTGGCGGGGTAGTAATGCCATATGCATACATCTACCGGGTACCTTATCCTCCAAACCGGAACACGACAATTACAAACATTGGCGCTATTACGCCAAGAATATGTAAGGAGGGGATACCATATAACCGGGCGAGATGTTGCAGAACTCACGACTAAACCACTAAACTGATTTCGATTAAATATGGCAAAGAGGTAGTTGAAGGGACTGGATCAAATATAGGATATATATTTTCAGAACTCAACCCCTAAGGGGCCAAAACAGGCCACTAAATGTTGTATGAAATTTCTTGTATTGATAACATGTTAATTTATTCATGAGCAAAGTGGTGCGAATCAGCTTTTAATGAATAAATATCTCTGAACGAATTCCCGAGCAGATCTAATGCCAAAGTAAGATAGTTTTTTTATTTGTGTAAAGACACTTTTGACGAATCGGTATTTTTAGAACAGAAACAGAACTTAGATATACAAACATTTACGCTCATTGCACAAACGCTTAATCCTCTTGAGAATCGAACCCAAACCTCGAAGATTGTATCTTCAGTTTCATTTCATATTTACAGTTTTAAAACCAACAAAAATATCCTAGAGCTTTTACATTGATGATATAATTTTTAATAATAATTATTAATAAGCAATTAATAATTCTATAGAGATATAAAGCATTTCGTTGAAGTCTTTTGCAGCAATTTGTATAAAATTTCCAAGTATATATTTATGTACTATAATCATAGTCTATGCTCCGACTCTAGTTGACCTTCTCTTATTTAGACCCTTCCTTTAATACATATGTACATCGTTAAATAATTTATATTATGCCTAATGCTAGATCTCAACATTATGTTTAGCTTATATAGAGATGATTTATATATATATATATATAGCAGATGGATCTCCTGATGGAAAGAAAGTCAACCTTCGCCTAGACACCATATCATATCCATATCGGAAGATGATAGTGACAAGCACTGACGATGTTGCAGCAGGAATAGATAAGGCGGTGGTATACAGCCAAATTTTTTTTACGTCCGTGGGGCATTTTATTTAATTTTAATATTTTACTCAAAGTCTGGTTAATACAACAAACAAATTTCTTACATTTATTATTACATGTATATACGAAATTTTGCACTAGCCACGAGATAATTTTTAATATTTATATAAATGTTCCCCCGTGTTGGTCCAAACTTCCTTTTGTAAAATAAACCATCTGCCGTTCTACCAGGTACGTCATAAAAGGCGACCGATTGACTATACATACGTGTCACTACCACCGTCGCTACTAGGTGGAAGAGTTCTGCATTGTCTCGCCCGGGTCCGGTACCACCGCCTTATCTATTCCTACCGCCATAGCGTCAGTATTTGTTAGTGTCATGTAACATGTTCCGGTTTGCAAAGTAAGGTAGCAGGTAAACTTATGCATCTGGCATTAATACTTCGCTACAAGGATAAAATCGCACCATAAACATATTTGATGTCTATAAACGATGGTTTGCTTTTTCATTAAATTAAATAATAATAATTATTATTATTATTATTATGTGGGGATGTGCAGGCGAATTATCGGTGCTCCTAGAAATAATTCCTTATTCTTATTTTAAAAATTAAATCCGTCGTTGAGTGTATTATGAATATACTAACGAAAAAATATGGAAATATTGACCTCATAGATACATAATTTAATATAAACACTTTATATGATAAAAATTCAACAATGTGCGTTTTTATAACGTGTTTTTCTACACAAATTACATGACGGCATCTTATGTTAAGCATTAAATTAGATTGTATAAGTATTTTGATGCTTGTTTTCTTTTATCTTTTTAATAATGTTCATTTTGTTAATATTATTTTTTTATTACCACCTACCACGTATGTGTACTAAGTTTGGTTTAATATTAAGTAAATCCGTAATTTTTATTTATATTTATGTATATTTTCCCATGTAAAGTAAGCGCTGTGGATTTTAATTATAAATAAATAAAAATTAAATAAATAAATGAAAATAAAATTGTTTTTTTAATAAACATTATACTCGTACTGTAACTGTGTACGGTTTATCTATTTCGCTTGTCTAGTAGAACTAGATTATGTGACAACATGAAGTGCCGATTTTAATTCCTAATTTAGGCAAAAAAAAAAAAAGATTTTTATCTACTAAATCATACATACATTTTTTGTGTTAAACCGAAACATGAAAGTATATCTATTTTCCCATATTTTAAAGAGTAAATAATGATGTGATAGTCGAACGTCATCGCAAGTACAGAGTAGATTTTTATTCAGCTCGACTTGCTTATCTGCTTCGTTACTCTCACTCAAACGTGACATCTCATTTAAGCAGGTATGTGACGAAATACATTGTTCTGAGATGTCACGCCAGAGCTAACCTTTTGGTAGAGAGTAAGAAAAGGGTTTACTCATTCTTAAAAGGCCAGCACCGCAACTGTAAGACCTCTCGCAGTGTATTTGTCCATGAGCGGCCGGCGGTTTTCAATTACCCTCAGATGAGCCTCTGTCCGTTAGTTCCTTCTTCTATAAAGAATAGGATTTGGCATAGACTTTAGCAATGTTCATCTAAGCCCATTGGTGGTCGTCCGTTAATCATGTGGGGTTTTTTTAGAAACATCTCCTTTCCTCTTCCCCCCTCCCCACCTCGGATCATGTGTTTTTTTTGGTACAAAGAATTATGTTTAGACTTTAAATGTTTTTATGTCATAATTCAGAATTTTAAATAATTTAAGGTATAAGCTTATGTATTTAAATTTTTCTTTTTTCAAGAATACGTTTTTTTCTGTGATGATAGTTTTGACGTTTAAAAAGACCTGTCCTGCCCTGTCCTGTCCTGTCCTGTCCCGTCCCGTCAAGTCCCGTCCCGTTCCGTCCCGTCCGTCCCGTGCCGTCCCGTTCTTTTCTGTTCTGTTCTGTTCTGTTCTAGTCTGTTCTATTCTATTCATGTCTGTTCTATCCTATCCTTTTCTATCCTATTCTATTTTATCCTATCTCATCCTATTCTAGCCTTTTTTTTTGTTCTCGCAGGGGAAATGCTCTTACACACTGCCGGGCCGTGGAACTCGCCGGTTAGAACCGACTATACCCACTACAACCCCTGCGTCCGCCCCACTGTGCCGTGGTGGCGAGAAGGCGAGAACGCTTGCCCACACGTCTAACAACCCGCCAGCATCTGCCGGCCTTGCCAACATCCTTCGGGACTGGAGCCTCCTATCTTATCCGATACTATCCTATCCTAGCCTATCCTATCCCATCCCATACCATCCCATCCTATCCTATCCTATCCTATCCTATCCTATCCTATCCCATCTTATCCTATCCTATCCTATCCTATCCTATCCTATCCTATCTTATCCTATCCTATTCTATCCTATCCTATCCTATCCTATCCTATCCTCTCCTATCCTATGCTATCCTAATTTAATTCTGGAAGATTATTTTTTTGTATAGAGTGGCGGGCGCGGTGAGGTAGCTTTTTGGTTAGAATTCAACGAAAAAATAAATATACGGAATATCTTACTATACCTTTCGAGCCTCACGTGATTAAAAGACGATCTCATTACTGTTTAAGTATCAAAATTAAAATAAATATACATACAGACATATACACACACCTCACACACATACCTCACACGCATACGCAGTACGCCCACGCACACGCAGTACGATACCGCTTGTACCTACTTGAATTTACTAGCAGATTGGATAGTGTTGCACAATTTTAACTATTACAAAGTTAAAACAAGCACAATAATTACTTCGCATATAAACATATAAACAGGAAGAATTTTTAATTTATTGTTTTCTCAGTATATTAATTATAAAACTGCGCTCCGAGATGAAGAAAGTTAGTCATTTTCTATTTAAAGTGGTGATGTAATCAATAATGTTTATAACGAAAATAAATACGATCGTAAGACTCTGACAGGCAATTAAATTTAAGATGTTATTCAAATATTTTTACTCATTATTAGTCATCAAATGAATATTAAAATTTAAAATTAATGTGTGATATATACATTAACAATGACTGTGGCAAACGAATGTCACTGAACTTAAAATGATGATTTTTAATGCCTAATATTGTTTTGTATAGATACCAAAACAATTTTTACTTAATTTAACTATTATTTATTTATTTATTTTAATTTATTATTATATTATTTCGATGGCAACGGAACCAACAAAAAAATGTAAGTTTTCGGGCGTCTTAATATTTATTTTAATTGGAGGATGCTTTTATCATCCATCAGATGATGGATGATAAAAGCATCACAAAAAACCTATTAGAAATATAGTTTCTATTTTAATATGTTTATACTATATTCTTAAAATTATCTCTGACCGCTGCCATACTAAACAATAATATTATTGCGGCGTTTTAATAATATTGCAACTTGATCAATGTGTAGGACGTGCGCTATTTTGAAAAAATGGGAAAATAGGCAGTAGGTTTTTTATAAGATAGCAAAGGTGTTTGAGTTCTATATTATCTCGCCCGGGTCTGGTACAACCGCCTTACCTATTCCTGCCACAATAGCGTCAGTACTTGTCGCTGTCATGTTCCGGTTTGGAACTTTGAAATAAGGTAGCCGGTAAACTTATGCATGTGGCATTAGATCTCACCACAAGATAGCAACGCACCATTAACATCTTTGGCGTCTATAGGCGATGGTTGACTCTTTCCATCAGGAGACCCATCTGCTTGTTTGCTAGCTTATGATATAAAAAAAACAAGTAGATGGCCCTCCTGATCGAAAGAAACCAAACAGACACCAAAGGTTTTAATGGTGCTTTGCTACCCGTGTGGCTGGCTGTGGTATTAATGCCACATTCATAAGTCTATCGGGTACCTTATCCTCCAAACCGTAGCACGACAATGACAAGCACTGATGCTATTGTGGCAGGAATAGGTAAAGAGGTGGTACCATATTCCACATTTTTATTGTTGTTATATAAGCAAGGTCTGCTCCGAACGTGCTATGTGTATTTAGTTTTCTCTGTCTATATTGTAAGGAATTTGGTATGAAGATAGTGTGTATTTGTTTTTTTATATCGTAGGATAGTAGAGAAGCAGATGGTTATTCTGATAAAAAACGATGACCATCGCCTATTAACACCAGATATGTTAGTCCGACGTTGTCCATGTGGCAGATATATAATGTTAAATGTATATATTTATCAACTTCTTCATTCTACAGACTTTAAAATGACTGTGACAGTTGCTCATATTGGTAGCAGAAATGGAGCTGTCTTTGATACACGCGTGAATCACCACTGAACTCTACCATCAAGTAGTTATGGTAATTGTGACAATGTTTAGCTTAAGTTCGTACGTTACGTAGTATTATATATGTCAGCTTTCTTTTGACATTTAGGAGTTGCCTCTAGGGCTGATAGTCTTAAAATAATCCGGTATCCTCAAACAGTTCATATATAATGAACACTTGTTAAGTACCATCGCCTGAACTAATCCGAGTTTCGATAGTATCAGTTATTGCCATTGTAGTGTTTTAGTTCGAAGAGTGAGGTAGCTGATAGACTCAAACATACATAAATAGCTTCCCTGCACATGAGAGCAAATACACCTTTAACACCTTTGGTACCAAAATATAATGGTTTTCTTTCCATCACGAAAACATACTATTGTCACCTATGATATAATTGGTGCCATGTAAATCAAAGTCTCCCTACTGCCATTCTTCCAGGCAGTTCGTAAACAGCGAAAGACTGGCTTTACATGTCCCTACCATCGTACTAGGACTAAGTGATAGAGTTGTAATATCGAGATATATTGTCGCGGGTTCTCGTTATAAAAAAATGGCAGTTAGGTCTATACCTAGAGACTTCTGTTACCGTAAAAAACTTGATACGAATGTGAAAAATTCTGGAAATCTCTGAAAATTTCATAACTAAGAAAATCACTAGATGCCGGCAACCCAATTAGTTGGCAGGTCAGGGACTTATCTTGGCAGGCTGGCAAGGAGACTTGCCAAAAAGAAACGGCAATTCAGTCCGTCGTCCTCCCGATCCAGTGCTATCTACTCGCATGAATCGGTCCGTGTCGGTTCGGACAAATGAAAAGGCCGCGAAAGCCGCATACGTGTCTTTTAAGGCTGTAACCCGGGAGGAAATCACACGGGAAATGGAATGAATTCCGCGCGTGATATCAGCTCAATAAGGAACCGCTTCGTTTCCCGACCTAATATCTCTAATAGTTCTGCTACATCTCTCTACTCATATTTAACACAACCGCTGAACCGCTTATTTATTTCTGCCGCAATAGCGTCTGTGAGTGTCACTGTCATGTTCCGGTTTGGAAAGTTACCCAGTAAACATATGCATGGGGCATTACCATCCCGCCACAAGGAAATCTACGTACCATTTACATATTTGATGTCTATAGTCAATTATTGTCTCTTTTCATCAGTAGAAACATCTGCTTGTTTGTTATCTTATGATATAAAATAATAAAAAAATAAAATTAAAAATATTTATATTATTATTATATATTCGCGCTTATTTAGCCGTGAATTAAATGGACTTGAAATTCTTGTATGTATAAATTGCAACCAGGGTTTTAATGTAAGTAATATATCATGGAGATCTATTATAACCTCCACAACCATTGCCCCGTCAGTTAACAGCAGAATATCTCTCGCGAAGGTTACATTGACTTTGACCGGAAAGATGTTGGATGGGCAACCTTCACACCGAAAATATCGCTTCTACTACATTTTATTTAGAAACCTGTTTTAACTATTACCACTTTTGTGGAACAAGTTGGTAGTACGTAAATTATACTTTCACATCTTCCCTTAAAAAAATTTTTAGAGTGCCAGAGCATGTATTTTTTCTATCCGTTGGTTGAATTTTTGGGATATAAGCAGTTACCGAACTGAAAGAAAATTGAGTTTACCGTCGTTTACCTTTAAGTTAACTAGGGAAACAAGTGGTGATCTATCTCTATTGCCATATTTACTTAATTTCTTTTATTAATAATACCTAATTAATTTTCATTTAAATTCCAGTTTGTTTCAATGGAAATATTCTGAATATTATTTGCCAGTATCGGTGTTGACCACACGAGGCCCCGTATTCGATTCCCGGGTTGAGCATTAAAAGAAAACTGTTTTTTTTTCAGTTTTATGATAAAAACAATGTTGTCCGGGATTGGATAAGTGCCCGGTTCGCGATAGGATTGCCACCTACTACATTATGGGACATCCTCAGCTAATCCTGGAGGCATTTCTAGCAGTCACGATGGTAGTGACATATTACCCACATGCATAAATTTACCAGCTACCTTACCCTCCAAACCGTCACACGACAGTGACAAGCACTGAAGCTGTTATGTAATACGTAAAAATCCCTCAACACTTTAATTTTTGGTTCCAAAACATTTTTTAAGAGTTCATCGATAATTAAACTTCACACAATTGACACTGATTTCTGAGCAGCAGCGGTGAGAAGTACAAACAAATGTCAAAGTACTATAAGTCCTTTTATCTTTTAATTGTCTTACAGGTCGAAAACAAAAGGTATAAAGTCTTTAAGTAATTGCTATCATAAAATTACGAGCGTAACATTATGTCATTTAACTAAACAAATGCAAGAAATTGTAAGGCGGATAATTTTACGGTTCTTAAGTTGCACTTCGTTTCGGTGATTATATAATACTATTATGACCAGTTAATTTCAGCTAATGCTTAATGCAGCTAATGCTAAATTAAACAACTTTGTAATTTTTTAATTATACGAGTTGTTCGCCCCGAACTGTGATTTCGCGATGGGCGATGGCGTAGTTGTAATTTTTTAACCCAATTACAAACCCTATATTTCAGCAACCCCTTGACCTTGACTTTTTTGCTCATGTTTCTGTTAAACTATTTGGCTCACCTTTGAACTTGAAAATTCAGGCTAATTATTGAGTTAAAGTTTTTAAACTCTCCTTCGGCGGCAGTTGGTGAAACTCCGTCATAATAGGTATAAATGAATAAGTATTCACGGGACAAATTACACTTACTGATCTAATGCCAAAGTAAGCAAATTATTTGCTAGTGTTATGGGTGTTAGTCAAAGATACTAGTACATAGAAATACATATATTAATAGTAGAATATATATAATAAACATCCAAACCCGGAAATACAAACATTTATGCTCATCACACAAATGCTTGTCCCCGTCGGGAATCGGACCCGATCCCCATCGATTGCTTAGTCAGGGTCGCTAACCACTCGACCAACGGGGCGGTCGAAGGTATTCCGTTATAATGATTATTTTAAATTTAACACTTGTTTCACAATTCACAAACTAAAAAACCTTAAATTGTCAATAAATTAAGTTTTAGCCCTGATTAATTAAAAACAAATATATAGTTTGTGAATTGTGAAAGAGTACAAGTGTTAAATTTAAAATAATTATTATGACGGAGTTTCACCAAGTGCCGTCGATGGAGAGTGTAAAAACTTTAACTTAATAATAAGCCTTTTTTTTATATCATAAGATAGCAAACAAGCAGATGGGTCTCCTGATGGAAAGAGTCAACCATCGCCTATAGACACCAAAGATGTTAATGGTGCGTTGCTATCTTGTGGCGAGGTCTAATGCCACATGCATAAGTTTACCGGCTACCTTACAAACCGGACCGGAACACGACAGCGACAAGCACTGACGCTATTGCGGCAGGAATAGGTAAGGCGGTGGTTCCAGACCCGGGCGAGACAATGCAGAACACTACCACCTAGTAGCCACGATGGTAGTGACTCGCATAGCCAATCGGTCGCCTTTTACGACCTGCCTGGCAGAACGGCAATTGGCCTATTCTTCAAAGGAGGCCGGGACCAACACGGCGGAGGCCGGGACAAACACTGCGGAGGCCGGGACCAACACGGCGGGAAACCTACCAAATTTCAGGAAGTTTTAAGCAATCGTTTCAGTAGAAAGACCTTCTCGCGACACGCTTGCATATTATATTGATCCAAATCACTAAAGAATCTTAATCCTATTATTATTTCATTTGATTTGGTCCGGCCACTTTTCAAACAAAATTAGACAAATCACCTTCCTGTCATGTAGTTTGTAAATGACGACAGATTTTCCAAAATACATTACTATCGTGACTAAACTTGTGGAAACGTTTAGCTAGTTTAGTTAAACGTAGTGCCTAACAGGAATACGGGTTCTTCATTCTTCAATTCTTCAAAAAGGACTTGGACCACCATAGTTAGAAATATTCTTATCTATATTCAGTATAAAAATTACTTATCTATATTCAGTATTTATGTGATTTATATCTCAAAGTGTATTTTAAAAAACTAGATTTCAAAAAAAAAAACAAATACTTGGGCAAGTACTGAAATTAATAATAATAAAGTTCTCCATATAAAAAGAAACATCCATCGCCTTATTTTGGGCATCACTCTTTACGTTTGCCTTGTTTTGGACATCAAATCTAAAGTAGACGATTTATTCAAAGTTTTATTACGAGCACATTAGGCACTGCATATTTGACGTGTATGATTTGTTTTTAATGCGGAAATACACAAGTTTTGACTCAAATAAGGATTTCCTAATGTATTTTGATTTACAAATTTTAACTAGACAAAGGTTTAAGAAGGCCAATTTACTTTATCACAAGGAACGTGTTTTTGTTACATTTTTAATACTATAAGACAGCAAACAAGCAGACAGCTCTCCTATTGGAAAGAGACAATTATCGCCTAGACACCAAAAATGTTAATGGTGCGGTGCTATCCTTGTGGTGAGATGTTAATACCACGTGCGTAAGTTTACCGGCTTTCTTATCCTCCAACCCGGAATACGATAAGGATAAGTATTACTACTATTGGCATTAGTAAGGCTGTGGTACCGAATACCGCGGAAAATGTTGAGAAATTCTAAGTAGTAGTTACGATGGTAGGGATACGTATAACCAATCGTTCGTCTTTTACAACAGGCAGATGGTTTAATCTTCAAAACGCCCGAACCATGGGTTTAATTAATTCTTGTAACTTGTTTCACAGGTTCTCATTGAACCTACTTCAGACACCTTTTTCTCACAAAAATGTCGGCATAGAAACAGAGTTTAAGCTTTTAACTTTAAGATGCACTGTCTATTTTTATGATGAAACAAATAAAAATAAAAAATAAAATAATTCTTCATATTTACTACCTCGATATTATAAAAATAGTATGAAACTTCTTAGACGATTTATATCCACCAACCCACAATCAAGGATGTGTTGCAAGCAAAGGTGCGATGTCAAACTGCTCTTTGATGCATGAACAGTTTCATAAAATGCATCTATTCTGCGGACTCGTTGGTCACAATTACCATACTAATTATGACACCATAAGATTACGCCATTACAATGCATCGATGCACCGTATTGCATAATTGTCCGAAATCCAAGTGTGCCCCACTTTCCAATTCTTGCAAAGGTAACCAACTGCCCGCATTACTGACACATAATTCGATAATCGACCCACTTAATACAATAATGATTGTTGTTATTAAAAGTGTTTGTAGTTATATAATATAACAATAGTTCATTAGATAATATTGTATTACTTGAGCGTTCAGTCTTGATGTTGACAAGGACATTGGTTATTAAATTTATGAGCATAGTTTAAATAAAACAAACAAACCTTAAAATAGTTTAATATTCTCATCTCTTTTATTTGGTGAATTATTATTTCTATATATATACAACTATATAAGAGACAGCCATCGACTATTAAAACCAATTATTGCCATTACACCGTCGCTAATAAATTTATTTGCTTACGATATATAGAAATACGTATATAAATACTATTAGTTGAGATTAGTTTATAATACACTTGTACTTCAAAATCAAATCAAAATAAAATATATTTATTCAGATAAATAAATTGTGCATTACACTGAATTATAAAATACCTAAAAACTATCTAATGATTTAACTTAACATGTATCTGCCTGAACTAAGTTGACCTGTGTTTCAGGCGATAGGCACTAGGAATACAATAATTTTAATAATCACTGCTAAAAAAATTAACAATTAACTTTTAAATTAAAATTAAAATTAACAATTAAAATAGCAGTTTACAATGTTATTAAATAAACTCTTAAACTTAAGAAATAATATAACTTAGGAAAACAGAGTAATTCTTTAAAAGTACCTATCACAAATATCAAGTAGAAAAAAATTAAATATAGTTAAAATACATAACTCTAAGTTTCGTTTCTTTACAAACCAACAATAACTTCTCAGTATCATCATAAGACATACTTTGAAAAAGTGTAAAAAACTTTTATTCCACTATAAGTGTACACTAAATTAATTAAATATAATAATGTATACTTGTAGTGAAATAAAAGCACAAGTTTATTGTAAACTAGTTTCAACTAATAATAATGGAATTTCAGCAAGTGCCGACGATGGAAAGTGTAAAATCTACAAATAAACACATAAATTTAAGAAACACCCAAGCCCAGTAATACAAATTTCTATGTTCATCACTCAAATGCCTGTCCCTATCCATACACATTATGTAGCCAGAGCTAGCGACTCTGACTACGTAATCAATGGGACTCGGGTACGATCAACAGGGAGATAATTAGTAATTAATTATATTTCTATTTAACTTGTAAGTTAGACTTACTTTCATTCTATATAAGTTAATTTGAAAAAAGACCATTGAGGATTAGGAAGTACACGAAACATCTTCATATTGGTGTCGCCGTGTTGGTCCCGGCCTCCTTTGAAGAATAGGCCAACTGCCGTTCTGCCAGGCAGGTCGTAAAAGGCGACCGATTGGCTATCGAGTCACTACCATCGTGGCTACTAGGTGGTAGAGTTCTGCATTGTCTCGCCCGGGTCTGGTACCACCGCCTTACCTATTCCTGCCGCAATAGCGTCAGTGCTTGTCGCTGTCGTGTTCCGGTTTGGAGGGTAAGGTAGCCGGTAAACTTATGCATGTGGCATTAGACCTCGCCACAAGATAGCAACGCATCATTAACATCTTTGGTGTCTATAGGCGATGGTTGACTCTTTCCATCAGGAGACCCATCTGCT
The DNA here is from genome assembly GCA_036924255.1 of Apodemia mormo. Taxonomy (NCBI): domain Eukaryota; kingdom Metazoa; phylum Arthropoda; class Insecta; order Lepidoptera; family Riodinidae; genus Apodemia; species Apodemia mormo. The sequence continues at coordinate 11,402,066 of JAUPFN010000002.1, forward strand.
TGTTTGCTATCTCATGATATAAAAAAAAAAAAAAATATTATTATCATAACATAAACAAGTAAGTGCTTGTCACTATCGAGGTTGGCTTAGAAGTTGGGATAAACCACAGAAATCATATATAGGGATAAAAGAACATTTTTGTCTACATACTTTATTTAGGACAAGTCGCGTCCTGCAGCATTTTTTATTTAAAAAAAAATTTCGTCAATTCAACGGGAACAATATACTCGTACCTTTTCGGGATAAAAAATAATTTATGTCATAATATGTGTTAAAATGATCGAAACCAATAAATAAACTTTGCGGATGTACTGAAAGAAGAAATCAATTTATCAGGGCTTTTTAAACGGTTAATTTTCAAACCTAATTCAGCGCAAGTACATACATAAGCAATTGGCTCCACGTTAACCTCAAAAATATTGATTTCTTTAAAGAACAAAATTATAAGGGTTTTGAATCAATAAACCGATTTATAGAGGTTTTTAAAAAATAAGTTTTTGATTTTTGCTGCTCCCAATTTTTGATCGCACTGTGCGTGACGTACAATTCAACGGTTTTGGCTTAAGCCTGTTTAATTAGGTTTGTAAAGCGCTCTCATCTCAGACACACTCCTTTTATAAAAACCGATAAATATATACCGATAAATAACTGAAATTTTTTTAACCGATTTAAGGCCTGCAATTTAACCAAAGAAAAGCTTTTGTTTTTGCTACTGATTTGGTGGAAAGTTTAGAGGACGTAGATGGATAATTGTGCCACAGAGGTCTTCTTTGTTTTCCGATCCTTTGGATAGTTTATTCCATTCCACATAACGCTTTTCTGTTACCAGTGACATCGCATAAATTACATGTAAGAGTCTGCGAAAGGCCGCATATTAAAAAGATTTTCTTTTTTCTGATCCAATACTTTTTTCCATGGTTCTCAATTCAACACCCATACAAACAAATTAAAATTTTCACATTTATATTATTATTGGGACTTTCCACTAATAACCAAACAAACATAGAATTCTTTATCAACTAATGACTTCACACAGTGCGTGGATCTTTACACCCACTAGCGAAGAATGGAATGCGAATGTTATTTTATTTTGCTAAGAACTGCAAACGTGCGAACATGCCACAAGATCCTTGTCTCTAATAAATCGAATGCGATGTGGTGTTTTCTTTTATTTGGCTTTCTTACAGCAAATTGTGCTTTAATTGTAAAACAACATTAAATGCAGTTGAAGATATTATTGTCTAATGTGAAGCACGCGAGTGTCACAGGAGGTTTTTTATCGGATAGAAAATAAACTTACCGTGTAATATATTTTCACTGACATAATGAGATTGCATTTGAATTTCTTGTATTAAAATTGTATACAGTATGCGTGTATGTTTAAATTGTATACACCGTCCCTGGTGTACCGAAAAAATAAGAAAACGTTTCATTTTTACGTTCTAGTCATGATGGCAATTCCATTTTTATTTGCATTATATGATTTTTTCTTATTTTTACGCCACGCAATGTAAAGCGTACATATTGCACCGACTTGTCACTCCTCAGAACTCATGAACCAGATGTTTATTTTGTGTAGTACGTGGCGCATAATACATTGCTTATTTTATATTATTCCTTAGGTTTTACTATTTCTTTTAGAATCAGCACTGTAGAGTATTAAAGTAAATGAAATTTTACAAAGCTATGATAAAAAGACTATATGAAATCGGCGAGCCATCGCCGTCGCACCGTTTTCATACAGTTCACTTCAATATGAATCTATGTGTTAGATCGCGCCGCTCCCGCAACGAGATCCAGTTTGAGGCCTTAGTATACCTATACCTAACTAAAAAACATAATTCGCTCGAGACTAAATATGTGCCTGATTTGTCAATAAGTTTGTCACTTGTCCCATTGTGGGACTCATTGACTCACCGTTGGTGCACTAGTTGCACCTCAGCCTAGATAGTTGGGAATATGCGCGCAATTATATTTATTTTACTTATTTATGTGTGGTCAAAAAATTCAGTAAAAAGTAAGTTTTACAATATTGACGCTACGACCGCCCTGTTGGTCGAGTGGTTAGCGAACCTAACTGCAAATCGATGAGGCGCGGGTTCGACTCCTGGGACTTCTGCGTTTGAGTATTTATTACGTATATTAGACTATTTATATAGGTATTTCTGTGTATTAATATCGTTATAACACTAGCAAATAATTTGCTTATTTTAGATTTAGGTTAGTTTTACAATACAATTTTCAATTCAACTCCTGTAATTTATCCATCTTATTTATTGACTCTAGTTATAGCTAAACTGTCCATCTGTCTGTGTGTCTGTCTATCCGTCTTTCACTAAACTGTATCTTATGAATCCTGATAGATAGTTGAAATGTTCACAGACAATGTATTTTTGTTGCCGCTATAACGTCAAATAATAAAATAATACAAACAGAACAAAATAAATATTTATGAGGAGCGGGCTCCCATACATCAAACGTGATTTGTTTGCAATTTTTTTTTCGATTTAACTTAAGCTTTAAATATTCACGGATTAGTTAGGAATATATTTACTTTAAAAATAAATAACTAAATTAAAATAAAATAAATATTTAAGGGAAGTTTAGACCGTTTTTTTGTTTTGCTACCCCCCTTTTCGCCTAGATTACACTGCGTAAACATTTATTCCGTTATTTCATCGCCAGTTATTGTCATATGTATTAATATTGGCCAGTGTTCATATTTTGATCAAAATTTATAAATTAAACAAGCAAGCATATCATACATTGTATATTATTGGTGAATATATACCTATTCCACTATCATACGTTTTTTGCGCTAAGGGGGAACGGTCCCGAATCCCCCCTTGATATACGCTCACAAGTAATGGGCATAGTATTTATTGTCCCTTACTCAGATTATTTAGATTTGTAAATAATCAAAGGCGTGCGGGCCATGTATTTTTGCAATTATAACAGGAAAACAGCAAAACTATCGGAAATTACCGATAAGTTAGTAAAAAGTCGCCAACAAAAATACCCTAATCGTTCTTAGAATTCCGCAAATCAATATCTGACTCTACGTATAACATGTTGTTTTTATTTGATAAGAATGATGTGTAATAATATGACAGATCAGTGACTTGTAAGGTTTTATCATTTTTCGAGATATTCATTTCATACCAAAAGTAGCCTGTTACATCTGAGTAATGTAGTTCACATTGATATTCGATTTAATCCCGGCTTTCGATTTAATCCCAGGCACAATTATCCCGGCTTTGAGAAGTAAAAATTAACAAAACATACGCACCTTCGTATATAAAACTTCACTAGCCAACCACCGCGTTCTAGCTGTGTTTTTTTTATATTATGAGAAAGCAAACAAGCAAATGTGTCTTCCAATGGAAAAAATCAACCATCGCCTATAGACATCAAAGTTGTTAATGGTGCGTTGGTATATTGTGGCGAGGTCTAATGCCACATGCATAAGTTTACCGGGTACCTTACCCTCCAAACCGGAACTCGACAGTGACTAGCACTGACGCTATTGCGGCAGGTATAGGTAAGGCGGTAGTACCATACCCGGTCGAGCCGATGCAGAACTACCACTTAGTGGTCACGATGGTAGTGACGCGCATAGCCACTCGGTCACCTTTTACGATCTGCCTGGCAGAACGGCAGTTGGCCTATTCTTCAAAGGAGCCCGGACCAACACGGAGAAACAAAACAACAACTTTTTTGTGTGACAAAAGTGTTTGGCATATCTCATGAAAACACGCACTTATCCGGGAGCAGCCTTTACGTTATCATCGCAGAAAGTAGTTGTATACCAAATTTTTTTAACTACTTCCAGCATTTTTAGGGAAAAACAAAACTTTTGACCTTTTACAAAACACCTGGTAGAATTGTAAATTCATTCAATATTTCAAAGGAGGTCTAAATCAACACGCTTACACGTTATAAATAAAGTAATTCTTATGAAGTTGTTCAGGATACATGAAAAAATACAGGGTACTTTTCTCCGAGAAAAACATAATGTACCCGAGGTATAGAAAAATAACATTCTCGTACGATTGAAGTTACCAGCAAAAGCTAATTTATTATATTAGAGGAACATATATATATTAATACATAAATGAAAAACTTTGAACCTTTTTTTAAAACAAATGTGCGAACGGTGAAGTATAAAATTTGGCACAGTTAAAGCTTACATTGTGGAGGATTTTAGAAACCTAATATTTTTAAATAAAATGTATTAGAAATACGTAAAATTAATAAAAATGAACATTACACACACTACGTTCATGTGACATACATGATAATAAACAGACAGATAATTATACTATTTTCTTTACAGCTAAAGCCACTTGTCAAACTCAAGAAATTTTATGGTTTAATCTATGGTCGAATTTCGCCCACAGGCGATCGCTAATCGCTAATCGCATGTCTAAAAGAAGTGAAAAGGTCTTCCTTTGTTTTATTCCAGGTTTAAAGAAAATTAAAATTGGCTGAAAACTGGCATATATAGTTTATTGTAGATAAAGGATACAGACGTCCTCTAACTAGACATTTGCTCTGTGTGTGTGATATCTTACGTAGTATTGTATACTCTTTGGAGTGATACTTGGAATTTCGCCTATCAAAATCAAGTCATCAAGTCTATAGTCGGTAAACATTCAAAGCAAATATCCCGCATACCTAAGTCAACGTAATATTGAATAATTCAAACTTAGCAATCTGACAATTCTCTAAGAAACCTTTTCAATTACATTAACTAATACTAACAATTAAAGTGAGCCGTGGGAATGAAAAGTGAAGGTCATCTAGAGTGACCAGCATTCAGAACGCCCTGTGCTTCAAATACAAAGAGTTGTGGCTGGCCAGACAATACAAATGTGTACCATTTGTACATTTAATTGCCTTAATTTAATGAATTTAATCACGGTATATGTAATTTATCTAACAAATTAAATAATTTAGCCTTGTAAGTGCAATATCCATATGCCTCGTTGGACAAGTAGTTAACGACACTGTATACCTACGCACTTGATGAGGTTTTGGTTCTCAACAGGATAAAGTATTCGCGTGATAAACACAGACCTATGAGTTTCTGAGTCTAGGCTTTCATTAAAACTGTTTCTTTATAAAAAATATATGTAAAATTTTATTAATGCGGGGTAAATCGTATTGTTTGGGTTATTTTTTTAATATCGTAGGATAGCGAACAAGCTGATGGCTCTCCTGATGGAAATAGAAACCATCGCCTAATGCGAATGCGAAATGTTGCGGAACTCTACCACCTAATGGTCACGATAGTCGTGACATGTATAGCCAATAAGTTGCCTTTTACGACTTGCCTGGCAGAATGACAGTTAGTCTATACTTCATATTAGCCCGGACAAACACGGCCAAAAATAGCACGGGGAGCAATAGTTAATGATCATAAGTAAACAATAAAAATATAACAAAAAGAAAACATTGCTTAGCCACATAGTAAACATAAACAAAATTAGTGTAGTAATATTTAAAAAGCATGGTCACCACACGATGTACCTACTAACGAGTCCAGTCACAAGCTCAATAAATCGCAAATGATATTTTTTATATTACAAGGCAACAAACAAGCAGATGGGTCTCCGGATGGAAAGAGTGAACTATCGCCTATAGACAACAAAGATGTTAATATTGCGTTGCTATCTTGTGTCGAGGCCTGTCGTGCATACATTTACCTGCTACCTTACCGTCCAAAGTGGAAACGACAGTACTGACGCTATTGCGACAGGAATAGGTAAGGCGGTGGTACCAAACCCGGGCGAGACAATGCAGAACTCTACCACCTAGTAGCCACCATGGTAATGACTCGCATAGCCAATGGCTCCAAGTGCGACCAAGTACCTTCGGCTAATCATGGGTATATTTGTTGTGCCTCTGCCTACATCTTTAAGGATACGGGCGTGAAGATACTATTCTTCTAAAGGGACCCGGAGCACAGATTACTAAATAGTTACTTCGTAACGCGGAGGAACACTAGGAAGCTTAATTTATGTAATTTGCACATTATAAATTATAATGATATTTTATAGTTATTCAAGTGTATTACGTAATATGGAGTGGCCAGATTTTTTTAGGCAAGTGATAGAGTGGCATTAGTGGAATTTTTGAGACCACTACCCTAGATATTATTTAAGGTTGATACTAGATGTGGTCCCTTCACATCATCTGGCTACCGGGTAGACCAAGATACCATGATCAAATTATCCGACTAATTCGGCTGTCCGAAGGTGCTGTCAAGAATTTACGAAACCAGTACGTTTGCATGAAGGGAATCATGAATGTGCAGGAAACAAAGCAAGTCTGTTTGGACCGTGATATCACAGAATACTAGAGTTTCCAGTACTGTGTGGTGATATATAGCAGTCAATTCTCTCTGCCTAAAGGTATTTGGCGTTAATATAATATGTTGTTATTGTATATATTATTGAAATAGATACCATTCTTAATTTAATAGCAATACCTTTATTTTTAAAAATGTTTCTTATACTGTTATTAAGTTTTACATTTATTTTCATTTATTTTTTCACAAGTTTAGCAACATTTTTAATTTTATCTCATAGTTCTAATTTTTAATATCTTCTACTAAAGTAGTAGTCTCTAGAACAAAGTTAGATTTTTTGAATTTTAAAGTATTGTTAAGTAAGCGCTTAAAGCGTAACTTAAGCGTTTAAATCTGTTATTCGTGACAATAAAACCTAGATATGCAACTTTGATAATTAAATAAACGATATGATATTACAGTGAAAGTTTCAAACCTATTTTGAACCTTGATACTCTAAAACAGAGTTGAATATTATTTAATTAAAATTTATGATATTAAAAAAGGTTTAAAGTAGGTAATCCACTAACAAGCTTTGCGGCTAAAAGGTTAACACGCTTTATTTATAAATAAATTATAGTTTAAAATATTTTATCAATCAAAAAATTAATAATCTTTAACGTTATATCACCCAAAATACCTATAAAGTAAATCAATTTCGTTTTTTAGTAGTTTAGACTAAAAACTTCCACAACTGAATATTAACCGTGACAACCAGAGCTGAAACGTTAAAAAATTGTATTACATTAGCTAGATACCCAAGGTTTATGAAGATCAATTCAATTTTACCATTAAAATGACCGTAAATGAATATTATTTAATTTGTTTCTACGGATTCTCATTTTGGCTAGGTACAGGAGTACTTTTAAAATGAAGAGATACGACCAATTGCGACTTTTGGTGGTTAACGCCCATTAGTGTTGTCGATTTCACTCTAAAACTATGGTTAAATAATCGCCGAATTTATTGTTTACACACAACTTTGTTCGGAAAACTCTTTAATATTGCATATTGTCCACGGGTAGCATAATAACTTTTGTCTGTGTGTATTTTGGAACTTTTGCTCTAATCCCTCTAAGTATATTCATATTAAATATGGTGTTAACACCTGTACCAAAGCCTGTTTTACCAATGCATTGGTTCTTGCTTGTCAATGTATCACCCGCTTTATTTAACATGGTAATTACAATCACATTGCTACAACACTTGAGTAATTGTATCACTTGACACATTATTTAATTAAAATACTTTATGTAACGCAACATTTTGAAATAATGGTTTTATGTTACGAGTACTGTCAGAATGCAGCCATAAATAATATAGATATACTCGTATCATATTAATATTGTATAAAATTTGGTTATTAACATTTTATTATTAAAACAAAATACCACTCACTTATTGTTTGATTGCAAAACCTTACAAAACATTACCGTTTCTTCGTTCTAATACATTGCTATGATTTCTATGTATAGAAATAAGATTAAATATCAAAAACTAAAGCCTAGTTCACACTATGTTAGTATTCTAGTCGAGTGGAAAGTTCTTTAGTTGCTAAAACAATCGCTACTGGCAAATAAATCGTTCACAATTTAGTCAAGTACAGTTCAAAAATGAGATATATTTCGCAAGATGAACATTCCATAAAACGATAGGCGCACACAAAAAGCGTGATTTAACTAATAAACTCAACTAAAATGAGAGGTTCACGCTTTTTAAGGCTCTAGCCAGTGAACCAGTATGCGGGCCGTGTAGGAAAGTACTACCCTCCCAAGAAAAATAGGTCAGTTTGACTAAATTATGCATTAACCTACGCTACGCGATTAAAATACTAATATATAATTTAAAATAGGTAAGCAAAACTTACCAAAGCGATGTGTATATCTCTTACACAGTTTTTTTGACATCATCATAAGAACTTTATTAGTAGATAAAAGTGCACCACAGTCATGTAGTTTGTATAAAGAACGTAAATTTAACAGGCCAGGCCATTTTCAGGCCCTAAAACCTTTTTCTACTATCAAGCAGCTCGTAAGCAGCGACCGTTTGATTATTATCATGACCACTAAGTAGTGGATTTCAAATACAACTTATACAGGTATGACACCATCGATTTACCTATTTATTTCTGCTATTATAATGTCAGTGTTGATCACTGGCGTGTTCTATTTTGTAGGATACCCAATTCTACTAGCTGGGCTAGCTTACCAGTTATTACCAGCTTACTACCCTAGGAGCCCAGTTATCCTACTAAATAATTGGGCTACTAGGCTAGCTAGCTGGTAGCCTTGCATATGTAACTTAACGTCCCCGCCACAAAGATAGCAACGTCTCCTTTCTGTATTTTTTTATTTATTTATTTAATGCTTTATTGTAGACAATTAAAAGAGAAATATAGAGACTTATTAAAAACAGACTGTACAATAGGCGAGCTTATTCCTAATAAAAGAAATCTTCCAGCTGATCCGAATAAGAGTAAACACAATAATTATCGAAATGTTAAAATAGTGTAAAATAATCACAAAACTAGATACATATGAATATAACAGTTTTTTATATCATAAGATAGCAAACAAGCAGATGGCTCTCCTGATGGAAAGCGTCAACCATCGCCTATAGACACCAAATATGTTAATGGTGGGTTGCTATCTTGTAGCGAGGTCTAATGACACATACGTAGGTTTACCGGCTACCTTACCCTCCAAACCGGAACACAATAGTGACAAGCACTGACGCTATTGCGGCAGGAACAGGTAAGGCGGTCGTACCAGACCCGGGCGAGACGATGCAGAACTCTACCACCTAGTAGCTACGAAGAGTGACTCTTATAGCCAATCGGCCGCCTTTTACGACCTGCCTGATATGACATTCATAATTTCAAATATGTAGTACAATTCCACTGATATAAAATATTCGAAAATTATCACTGTGTATAATGTTTACTTACATACATATCTTCACGCCAGATCCCTTACAGGGTAGGCAGAGAGAACCGAGGGCCACACATCACGATCCTTGCAAGCTTGTCTCGCTTCATCCACATTCATCACTCTCTTCATACACACACGCCGGTTGCGAAGACTCTTGACACCACCTTCGGACAGTACCAAGATATATCATGATCAGATCAATCTGATCATGATATATCTTGGTCTTCCCCGGTACCTACATCCTTCCACATTCGCACTGTATATCTGTTCTGTTGTTATTTTTTACTTCTATTCCCGCCGTGTTGGTCCCGGCCTTCTTTGTAGAATAGGCCAACTGCCGTTCTGCCAGGCAGGTCGTAAAAGGCGACCGATTGGCTATCGAGTCACTACCATCGTGGCTACTAGGTGGTAGAGTTCTGCATTGTCTCGCCCGGGTCTGGTACCACCGCCTTACCTATTCCTGCCGCAATAGCGTCAGTGCTTGTCGCTGTCGTGTTCCGGTTTGGAGGGTAAGGTAGCCGGTAAACTTATGCATGTGGCATTAGACCTCGCCACAAGATAGCAACGCACCATTAACATCTTTGGTGTCTATAGGCGATGGTTGACTCTTCCCATCAGGAGACCCATCTGCTTGTTTGCTATCTTATGATATAAAAAAAAAAAAAAGAAAAACTTCTTCATGCTAAAACAATTGGACAAACCTAGATGAAATTGGTATAAAAGTAGCTTGTATCAAGTAGTAACTTACGAACTAACTGACGCTACTGCGGCAGGAGTAGGTAAGGCGGTGATACTTAATTCGTATAGACGTCGCCGAACTCTACTTCCTTGTTCGTAGTCACGATGTTAGTGGAACCTTCACTCCTTTTACGAGATGCCTAGCCTAAGACAATCTATTATTCAACAGAGGCCTAGATTAAAACAGGGGTTCATAGCAACGCACCACTAAAGTCATATTTAGTTCATAGTTCCATCAAAGGGTGGGTGTGAAAAGGTGAAGCATCTGCTATCACTGTTATTTTATTCTACCAAACAAATTAACGATCATTCTGATGGAACTGACACTACGATGACTACATCGATTGCGAAAGTTATACACTATAATGCACTATAAATGCCCTTCAAAGAAAACCTAGTGGTGTTAGTGGACCGAGTGACCAATTATTTTAGTTACCAAAGTCATAAGCTTACCATGACTTTTCTATCTTCTTCTGTCCCTTGAGTCATCTAATCGTTAGATTGAATTCCCCAAGTCCTACTGTTGGCGGTTGACCAAACTCTTCCGCTATTAAATAGCAGATTTCGCAAATATATTATCATTCAGTAAAAGCGAATGGATAGTATTCGGAGTAATTTTCAATTTTATGTGAAAGAGGAAAAAATACCTTTATGCATTAAAACATTTCACACCATTTGCATATTTTTTTTATCGGGTAGACCGGCAAACAAGGTACACCTCCTGTTCCTGCTTTTGTAATAGATGCACAATGTTATAGCTCTCTAATTTTCGCAAAATACCCAGATTTTGTTGATTAATGATTATAAATAACAATCATTATTTTGTATATCATCAGTATACAAGCAGATAGCTATCCTGGCAGAAAGAGAAATCATTCGTTTCTATTGCTATCAGTGTGGCAGTATAGAAATGTCACGTGCGATAGCCTACCACCTATTCCACCTCCCAAACCGAAACATGGCAATGACAAGTATTGATGCTATTGTGGCAGGAATAAGCAAGGCAGAGGCGCAGAGGCGAGACCATATACACAAGCGAGACGTTGTGAAACTCTACCATCTAATAGTCATTATGGTAATAACGCGTATAACCAATCGGTCGCCTTTTACAACCTGTCTGGCAGAACGGCAAGTGGTATTTTCTTCAAAGGGTGGCTCGGATCAATACTCTTAACACCTAATTTTAAAATAATTTCAAAATATTAACTATATACCTATACCATTTTTAAGATAGTTTCGAGGATGACGCACCTCTATCTGAAATCGGAATAGATAAATAAAGATACCAAAGCACATTTGATAACATGTCAGGCTCCAATATTTGTGTTCATAAAAAAAATATCCATACAAAATGAAATTCTAGACCCACGCTTTTTTTAGTTCTAGATCACTAAACACGAGACTATGGAGGTGGTTAAATGGCTAACCAATTTTATATCAATAAACTAATACAACCGGTTGACAAACGTTGACTTGTCTATTTCTGTATCTCTACAAATAAAACTATTTGATTTACCTCCAAAGTAAGCAAGCAATTTGCTATTGATATATGCGGTTAAAAACCAAATCTATATTAATTATTAATATTATAAATGCGAAAGTTTGGATATTTGGATGAATGTTTGTTACTCAATCACGCAAAAACTACTGAACGGATTTGAATGAAATTTGACACACAGGTAGATGATGACCTGGAATAGCACATAGGCTATCCAGGTCTTTTTATCCCGGAAAATTTTGGTGATCTCGCAGGATTCGCAAAAAACTTTTATAATGCAGCAGCAAAATCTAAATAACCTCAAAATTTCATCAAAATTTAAAGCAAAAAAAAATACAAACGATCGTACCAAAATAAATATGACGACAACTAACATAAATTGAACTAACTCCAAAGTAAGCAAATTGCTTGTGTTAGAAGCTTAGTCAACAATAGTAACCCGTCAAAATGCGAACATAGCCTAAAAAAATCAATTTAATAAACGTTCATTCATACCCGACTAAGATATTTGTCATACAAATTATATTCATATTATGAAATTCATCATGAAGATATGTATGTTTTCCAAAAATACATTCCATCAAAATAGAAACAATAATAAGATAAAAATAATGTAAGATGCAATAATAATTAATACACAATACTACATACAATTTGAATGAGCTATTCATCTTGCAAACAGTAGTTCCGTATTCCACGTTTCCAAACAGAACAATTGCTTTCCAGCATATTGTTCTGCACACAAGCAGACGCCTGCAAGCTGCACGGTGTGATAACGCCACTTTTGTATTTAATGGCGTTATTTTCCTTCTTATGGAGGACTTCTAAACCCTGTGGTACAAGTGTTATTAGTAAAGTATTATTTAATAATATCATAATATTAAATATTATTAAATAATACTTTACTAATAATACTTTGTTAGTAAAATTTTTTAGCTGTTCCGGCCGATATTGGAATTTTAACAGTCAATATGTCGAGCTTGGTCTGGGCTCCCTTTGAAAAATAGATCATCTGTCTTTTCTGTCAGGCAGTTTGTAAGAGTTGAACGACTGGCTATGAGAGTCACTCCTATCGAGGTTACTAGGTGGTAGAGTTCTGCATTGTCTCGCCCGGGTCTGGTACCACCGCCTTACCTTTCCTACCGCAACAGCGTCAGTACTTGTCACTGTTTTGGTCCAGTTTGAAGAGTAAGATAACCAGTAAACTTATGCTGTGGCATAAAGACCTCGCTACGCAACGATAGCATAACGACACACAATTAACATATTTGGTGTCTATAGGCGATTTGATTGTTTGCTATCTAATTATATAAAAAACAAAAAGGTACGTTTATTCCATGGTCATAATTAAACAAGGCCGAAGTTGCTTCAAAAAAGCATGATTTTCTCAGCAAAACCAAGCAGTACCTTATGCCCGACCATTGCTTTTATTTTTAAACAGAATTGTGGACTCACGTTATATACTAGTTTCAAAATAAGGTGGGGTCTTACCAGTAGTACCTGCTTATTTTCATCGCATCTAACGTAGATCAACTATATATTTAAAATTGTCTTAAATTGACTTGAAATTGATTTAAAATAGGAATGATATACGTAGCTGCCGTCTCAGAAACAAGTAAATCATGTAAGTTTTGTAACCTTTTAAAGCATCTATTTCTGTACACGCATTAGTTTTTAGTTTATGTAATATTAATATGTAAGTTAGTACCATTTTTCTATAAGCAAATAATTATATTCAGTAAACGTATCTTAAACTGTAAACTGTAATTGATTTATAATGGAAAGTAGAGGTGTAAGATCGCTCTGCATATTCCGTCGTATCTATTATAGTAAGTTTTCCTAAAACAGGAATAAAAGAAATTCAAATCATTAGAAGTAATAAGTATTGCCTTACGGCTAAAGGGCCTTCGAGGATAAAATTACTTGTTCTTAAGTTAGCAATGAAATTACAAGACCTCTAAATATACGCATATGTGATCTTGAAACATCTGCCTCTGCAAATATAACATTATTCGTATAATATCTTATTATAGAGTAATTAGATAGCAAAGAAAATTATGGTTTTTTGATGGTAAGAAACAACCATTGCCAGTAGACAAGGATCATGGCTGGGATTAAACGCCTATGTATATCTACCATACCCGAGCAAGATAAAACAGAACAATATTAACTTGTTGTCACAATATATCGACAGAATTGTTTAACCTATAGGGAAGCAAATAAGGGCACCTTCTGATGGAAAGAGACTTAATTAACTAGTTGGTAAAAGCTAAAAGGCCAGCAAGTCTCTACCGTCTTGACAACTAAGTGGCTCTACCAGCCGCAACAACGTTGCAACGTCTTGGTTTATTTTCTTGCCGCAACAGCAGCATTCCTTACGAATTTCGTGAACTGGTTTGGAGGGTAAGGTAGCCGAGTAAACTCATGGTATATATATATATATATATATATATATATATATATATATATATATATATATATATATATATATATATATATACACAAATGGCAACCTAATAGTAATAGCTATTAACTCCAAGATTGAGATGACATTAGGTAATGATATAATCAAGTACTATTTAACGATTGATTATTATGAACAGGTACTTGTCTACACGATTTTTTTGTAATTATGCTTGTCATAAAATAAATGCCTATCATAAATTATCATTAATCAGGCCAATTTGGATTAATAACTGCCACAGGCCACTACATCTATTATTGTACGGAGAGTATACGTTCATATCATTATAATTCTCTATTAATATCTATTAGCAGTGTATTCTGTAAAAGCCTTCAGGCTCCACATTTATCTTATATTAAAGATTGCTTTCACGATGAAGTCTACCTAGTCGATAAATAAATACCTATTGATTTAAGATCCGGCTTCAGATGACCTTCTCTTATCCAGTTTCTAAATAAAATAAATATCATTGCATAATGATTAATAGGCAAAACTTAGTGACTTGCCGTCATACCCCGCATAGTTCTTTTTTAAATATTAAAAAAAATCGAACGCTAAAATTAAATAAGGACAGGTATTTTAATATTTATTTTTTTACATTTTTGTGATTGAGACAAAATATACTAGAACCAAAGAGCCATGCTGCCTTATATGGTGTATAAGATAAATTATATTAATTTTCGAATTAAGCAAAACTTCCTTCTTGTGATATGAATGCTAGTTATATCACAAGAAGTAATGTGCTTACTATAGTGTATATAGAAATACTGTTATTTATTTAATAAACACCCGAATTCAGAAATACAAACATCTATGCTATCTATATATCTATCGAAAATTAGCTTAGCTGCGGGGGCTCTTTCTTGAATACAGACATTCTTGATCACCAAAGCCTAAATATCGGCTTTGCTTCGGCTCGAGCAGGAGCTTAGAGCTCGTCCTTCAGCCCAAACTTACTGTCCTAGGCTGAGCCTAGGACAGTAATAGGAAAGTAGTTAGTATCATTACTAAGCCTTAACCTGTATCACTAATAAAACTTAACAGGACGAAATAACTTGTTGTTCGATGGCGGTGTGTATGTGTGTGTGAGTGTCTGGAAATGAGGATATGTGGGTGTGTGTATATAATTTGTGAGGAAGTACTGTAAGGTTGGTTTAAATTAGATTATATTTTTATTCTTAAGTCAATTTAATTTTTTATAGAAGAGGGGTAAATGAGCAGGAGGTGCACTAAGTGATAAGTAATCCGCAATAATAAAGGCCTTGCAATTGCGTTGCCGACCTTTTAAGAATAAAAAAGCTGTGCATACGCGTTGATGTCTTATTCTCTCCTTAACACAGCGAATCAAATTTCAGTAGTTGAAATCTCAACACTGCTTGAAATGACCTCACTCAATCCATAACAAATTTAATTCACGCGGTACCATGAAAAAATATTTTAACCGACTTAAAAAAAGGAAGCGGTTCTCAATTCAAACCGTACTTTTTATGTTTGTACATCGATCACTCAGCTGTTTGAATACCAGTTTGAGTGATTTTTGCTGGTTTATTTTAAAGTAGCTTCCATTCGATCTCTTAGAATTTTTCATAATTTTGGTGTTATAGGTTTTGTGATATAAAACAAATTAATTATTAAATTGAAGTTGGTTTTACAGTTTTACTGCGTTTAGTTATCTGTCCAGGCTCCTTTAAAGAATATACCAAGTGCCGTTCAGCCATATAAGTCGTAAAAACCGGTTGGCTATACGTGTATAGAGTTCTGCAACGTCTTGCCCGGGTATTTGGTACCACCGCCTTAGCTATTACTGCCGCAATAGCATCGGTTCTTGTCATTGTCGTGTTCCGGTATGTAGGGTAAGGTAGCTGGTAGACTTATGCTTATAGCATTGTCACTGACTTAGCTCACGGATAGCAACGCGCCATTAATATCTTTGGTTTCTATATGCGATGGCTTCTCTTTCCTTCAGGAGAGTCATCTACTTGTTTGCTATCTTATGACATAAAAAATGGTATATGGCAGGTAGTCTTCAAATGCTTAGAGATAACTTTTAGCGTTTTCAGACTTCCATGTGCATTACTAAAATTATCTTACAAATAAAATATTCCAGTAGATCCGTTGTTTTCAGTAAGGTTATTAAAGGTGGTTAGCAGGTTGTCAACAAATGCTGCAGGTAGGTTGTTAATTAACGGCAACAATACTAATCAATGCAGCAAAGATTGCTATTAGGCATTGAACTCACTGACCAAATTAAACGTCGACGCTATGTTCTAGTATTCATAAATGGGTACATTTACAGTAATGGTCAAATATCTAAAATTGTTAATCAAAAGAAAGAGATTTTTGTTTTATAAATATAAGAGAGACTTTTGTTTTGTTAATATAAGAGTAAAAAAAAGGGTTTTTAAATCATGTTATTGATAATATTAAGTACAAAAATATTTTTAAGCAAAAAACAACTAATAGTAAATAAAACAATTCAAACAAAAATTACAGAAAATGTTATTTGCTTAATTATCTTAATACATTTTGTAATTCCAACCAAACAAAATTAATATTTTATTACAGTAGGAATTCACTATGAATTCTGGATTTAAAAGATAAATTGTGCATTTAATTTAAATACACATTAAAGACGCTATCTCTCACAACACGCGTCCCAGGCGACTAAGGCACGCGGAAGCATAACCTCCTACTAGAGTCAGCTAGACACGAATCTCACGCTCGTGACATGAGATTCTATCATACAGCATCACAATACGGTATATCAACATAATAGGGAAACATCCAAATATTAGCGTGGAATTTTTAGATCGTGTTTGTAATGCAAATTAAGATTAAATCATACAGAATTATGTAAATTTAAGTGATAAAAATATGTTACTTTTAGCTTTGGTCTCGTGCTTTTTTTCGAAATAAAAAAAAGTTAATAGCCTTAAGGCTTGTAGCCTTTAAGCCTATACTCTCGTCTTAAATTTTTGCAACAACGACACCAGTCTAGTACTAAATTCAGCTTTTTCATGCTTTTATAACTTAATTTTGCCAACTTTTTTATAAGAAATTACGTATTTAGATTGACCTGGAATACTTTTTCTTAAAAAATACAATGTTTTAGAAAAATACATACTATATTTGTAAGATTTTGAAAATATATTTTACTAGGTGGTAGAGTTCTGCATTGTCTCGCCCGGGTTTAGTACCACCGTCTTACTTATTCCTCCCGTAATAGCGTCATTGCTTGTCACTGTCGTGTTCCGGTTTGGAAGGTAAGGTAGCTGGTAAACTTATGCATGTGACATTAGACTGGATGTTAGTCAACGATACTTATACATAGAAATACATATTATATAAATAATGTAACCATACATAATAAGCTCATCACACAAATGTGCATGAAACCAAACCAACCTCGCCTTATTGTTATTTTAACTTTATGTATAAATTAAATTATTCAGAATAGGTTAAATATTTTTAAACATCGTTGAATATATCCAGTCAAGAAATAAATAAATAAAATAAAAATTTAATTTATTAGTTATGCTTTTGTATTTATAGAAATATAAGTTATAAGTTTTAATTATTATCTCACATTTAAAATTATGTATTACGATATTTTGTATTATTCATATGACATTATTTATCATGACTTTTTGGTGTTAGCATTTATTCATATTGAATTCATAAAAGATAATAAGTATAACGACATTATTACATGGAAATACATATATAAATACTCAAGTATATATTTCAATAATCTTTCTTTCGCATCAATTAATATATTAGATATGTACAAAAAATTAATTTTGGTTTATTTAGACATTGGCGTGAGTATTTTAGATTATTAATTTTTAATTTGGAGAGATAAAGTAAACATGAAATTGCTTATGATACTTGACTTGGTATTGATTTAATAGTATAGTCAATAAAAGTGTTTTCTCTTTAGTGAGAATAATATTATAATTGCTATAAATATAAATTAATATAAGATTTAATTTAAAATGTACGACGATTATTAACACGATTTTAATATTTGCACGCCATAAAATAGGGCGTTTATTATTCATGTAACAGTATTTATATATGATTTTTATATATTAGTATCGTTGACTAACACCCTTTACACAAGCAAATAATTTACTTACTTTGATATAAATCAATTCGTGTAATTTGTCCAGTGACATATTATTAGCGACATTAACTTCTCAAAAATATGTAACCATCGCCTACAGATAAAACAGACGGTCATATTGGCAACAAAGCCAAACGGATGACGACCCCCATCGTTTTTGTAATCGTAATAGGCCGACCATTAGTTTACCTTTTAAAAAATGCATGGCCAAAAGACAGGTGGAGTTTTGCTAAAAATGGCCCGGACAAACCAACATAATGATAACATGTAGGAAAGAAACAGTTTTGTTACTTCTCATTCAAATATATTACATTGGTTCTTTTCAAGTTTTTATTTATTTATTTATTTTCTTGGCAATTATACTTCTCAAATATTGAAAAACAGAAAATACAAAGTAGAAACATAGTCTACTTATTTTTTTTTTATTTGACAGCATTTTCAGGATTATGTTATTATTTTCAATTATATTCTGTTGCCTACAGATACTGTACAAAAAGTAGCACTAACAACGCTGCATACTTATTTATTACCTTTCGGTATATCTACAGAATATCTACAGAATATTTATTACAAGTACATTAATATATTCGTACAATAAATGGAACTTTTTCGTTACAACACTTATGACCTTGATATAATTTATTTTAAATTCAAACACTTGTACTATTTCACAATTCACACACTTTATACTTGTCATTATTAATTAATATCCAACCAGTTTCACATTTTCTGCATAATTAGGCTATTTAGATAATAAGAAATATGTATACTGTGTGTGAATTCTGAAATATTTGTAATGAATGAAGAATGGATCATCTGCTACTTAGCAGGTAGTTTGTAAAAGGTGAACGACACATATTTGTCACCATCATAGTGACAACTAGAGTTCTGCAATTTCTGACGTAGAGTGCCGAGGTACTTCGTAAAAGGTGAACGATTATGCGAGTCTCTACTATCGTGATTACTATGTGGTAGAGTTCTACATTGTCTCCCTCAAGTCTGGTACAACCGCCTTATCTATTTCTGCCGAAATAGCATCATTACTTGTCACCAGTTAACTTACGCATGTGGCACTACCATCTCGCCACACGTCACGCCACACTTCATTAACATCCTTTATATGTATATGCGGCGATTCTCTCTTTATCTGAAGAACCATTTACTTGTTTGCTATCTTACGATGGAAAAAAAATCCGTTAAGATTTTTCATTACTACCGTGTCTCAAAAATTCATGCTATGTTATATATGGCCTTATGGGCCGACATTTACATATGAACTTATGTTCGAGCGTTTGTCTCATTAAATCGAATCAAGCTTAATGTTCCCAATGACTTTTAAAATATTATTGCTCCATAAGGAAGAGTCTGAAGGTTGTACATATTATTTTCTTAATATGAAGTAAATTTACACCATACCATTTACAGAAAATTGTTCACAGGCGCATTATGGATGCTGTCTTATATATAACAAAGAAAATTGGTGATGCTTGAATTAAACTACATTGCGAATAATGACTATTGAATAAATTTATCAAACGTGTCTATATTTGAAATTAAAAACTTTCATTTGCTAAAAGAAATCATCTTTGATGATCGTAATTATTAAGTTTTTTGTAACAATTATTAATATTTCAGGAATGTTGTTAAAATATTTCTACATGCATTCCTCAAAGCTTTCTCTCGTATAATTTATTTATTTTAATTTTATTTTGTTTTATAAGATAGCAAACAAGCATACGGTTCTGCAAGTGGCAAGAGATAACCATCGCTAATAAACCTCAAAGACGTTAATGGTACGATGCTATCATTGTGACGGAATTGGAATGCCACATGCATAAGTTTAGCTTACCCCCCAACCCGGAATACAACAGATATTACAACACATATAACAAATGCGAACAGATACTAACAATGTTTTCATTACATAGTAACCAATCGAATAAGAGCTGGTACATTGCAACCGATACGAGACTATTAAGATCTTTATTTTTCAACTTAGGGATTTCAAATAAAAAACTTAAAAGATAAAACTGCATTTTTTATAATAACAATCAGCTGATACACGAGTAGTGCTACCTTGCGTATTATTATTTTAACAAAGATGGGTTTTCACAACTCGACCACCAGACGCCGATTACGTTAGGTAAATAGGTAGGTAAAGAAAAGCACTAATCAACTCTTCCATACTACTCCGAGAAGCCTAACAAACACTTGAAATTTTCCAAAGCTTCTAGAAAAGAAATTGGAAATTCAAGATACTTCACTCGTTAATTCGTTACACCTTTACATTCCTAAGTGACGTGGACAGCTGTTCACTGTGTGCTGTGTGTCTTCTATTCCGATCCCTCTGCACTGAGAAATATCTAAAATACCACTATTAAACAATTGTTTATTGCAAAAATCGTGTCCCGTGATTGCCTTGATAATAGTTATTGAGGCTTGCTACCTGATATCGATTAGATTTCGTTGGTCATAGATTTTGACGACACGAGAAATAATAAGACCTATTCCAATGTAATTTGCAGAATTTATTGCATTAGGTATAGCATTTTTCATATTGCCTTAAATCATTCGTCCATAGAGTCATCCACTTCTTTACCATCTAGCAGTAACATTGTAAAATCATGAACATCACTATGGACATGGCGTACTTCATAATTCAGAACGTGCTTTCAAAAATGTTTATTTAACAAGCACGGCCAATAATACTGTATGGATAATTATAATATACGGTCAATCCGTCCTAGATTAAAGATTTGTTGCAAATTCTTTGAAAAATATGCCATAACATACTAAAAGACGTGCTATTTTGCGAAGGCGGTAAAATACCTTGGATTTGCAGAGATGCGAGTCAAAAATTCAAGCGCAATATTTAAAAAAAAAACAGTTTAATTGAACTAGTTTAAACAGATATCAAATGTTACAAAATAATAAAACGTATAATTAATTACCGCGAGTTAGAAACTATCTATTAAATCTAAAGCTAACTTAACACTCACCGGACACGCAACGGCCTTGCAAACGGCCTCCACGTCAACCATTGAACCCTTACGACTATCACTTGCTCTGAAGTACTCTACACTAGTTATCTTATGATCAAAATTAGACTCTATTCTGTTACGCTTTTAACCCAAACTCGTATAATGAGTTAATTTCCGTAATACTTTTATATCCGTATAAAATTCCACTTTAACTCATATCCTATATGTGACAGAATCAAGTGCTATATTTTTACATACAACTGATGAATAACTTTCAAACACAATGCAAGGTTAAAATGCTAGTAATATTTTTGCAAATTAATTACACATAACTTATGAAGTAGATATTATTTTAACAGAAAACAAGACTAAATAACAAAGTTCTGTTTTTTCTGTAACTATTTCCTAGGTTGGTCCAGGTTTTGTTTGAAGAATAAACCTTCTGCCGGGCAGTTTGTAAAAGATGAATGATTAGTCGAACGTGTCACTACTAATGAGAATTCTAAGTGGTAGAGTTCCGTAAAATCTGGTCAGGATTTAGTATTATGGCTTTACCTATTCTTGCTGTAATAGCTACTATATTTGACTATGTGTTTCTGTTTGGAGGACGGTGTAGCTTGTAAACTTCTTTATGTAGCATTTCCATTCGGCCACAGGAATTGCAATACACCATTTAAATCATTGGTGTTTATGCGATGATTTTTTCTTTTCATCAGGTGAAAAACATAACAGTGTCAAGCGCTGTCGTTACTGTTGCAAAAATAGTGAGTATTTGAAGCTTGGTAAGATATTACATTACACTATTATCTTTAAAAAACAGTATCTTCACGCCCATATCCCCGAAAAGGTAGGCAAAGGTATAACAAATGCGCCGGCGATTACCCAAAGATAGTCCCACAATGTCATAGGTGCCAAGCCTAACGCAAACCGAACACTTAACCAATCCCGAGCAACATTGTTCTGATCAGAAAGCCAAGAAACACACTTTGAGCTCGACCCGGGAATGAAACCTGGATTCGCGTGGTCAACATTGATACCAGATCACTAGAACACAGAGGAGGAGTAGCTATTTTTTAAATTAAAATATTTACCATTTTTCTGAAAAATATTCCTTGCCTTTAGAGTTAGACTTCTTATATCATAGGATAATAAAAAGTAGATATCTGTCCTGACAGAAAGAGAAACTATCACTCTCCAAAAATTTTAATGGCAGGTTACAATCCGTATGGTCGGATGTCTATTGTCTAGTTTGATAATAAATTGACTACATCTATATTTATGTCGCAGTGAAATTGTCAATGCCGTTAGATTATAATCTACCTAAGTGATATTATAATTTAACTGCTAACCTAACCTAACCAAATTATAAAATCCCTAGGTAGATTATAATCTAACGGCTATTGACAATTTCACTGCGACATATATACTAATATCACAAGGTAAAAAAAAATGTGTTATAGACTGTACTAATATTATAAAAAAGGAGATTTGTTTGATTGTAATGGATAAACTCAAAAACTTCCGGACTAATATTATTACTGAGTGACATAAGCAACTTCATTACCCGACTGAGTAAAAGGAAGTCTCTTGTGAGTCGGTCACGCGAATAGTCTCTGAGAACAGCTAATACGTCAGAATAGAACTTAATACCGCCGCTTGGCCTATCGTCTGTACAAAAGCCTGAGGATATTTACTTTATTACACGTGTAGTTTCAATACATTATGAAATTACGCTTTTTCTCAGTGTTAAATTGTCTCGTTTAGGTGTCTATGCGAACAATTGTCGTTTCTGGCAATTGTGATGTAAACACTGAACTAGTGTTTTGTGGGAACTCGTCTTCCGTTCTTCCTTGTACCTACTCTCTCCAACGAACACATTAAACTGTAATTATAATAATTTAAGTGCAGCAAAAATGCAACTAGTGACTTTGTTTCTGTCAGATTTCAACAGCAGAAAAATTATGAACTTATATTGAACTTATATGAATATTTTATGAAAAAAGACAACTGACGTACGCAGACACCAAGGATGTTAATGATTTGTCATAAATCAAGCAATCGTGTGTTCTTACTGTATACCCAAGACGATTTTGAGCCAGACCTTACTGATTTATAGACAGACGAACAGACAAAAATTATATATCCTATCATTCACGCAATCAAGTTTTCTCATTGTATATCCAACTTAATCAAATCGGTCAAGCAATTCTTTAATTATAACAAGACATACAAAAGTCATGAAACTTGAATGTACAGACATAAATATATTGTACAGACAAACGCTAAAGGTTTATATAGTAATGTAGATGACCTTACAGCTATCCGTAGCGACTGTATGTCGGCTTGTCTCTACCTGAATTATTTTTTGTTATGCAAGCAATACAGTTTTCAATGGCAATAGTATTAAGCTGTTAAGAGAGACAGGACAATTATTGTTTTAGTATTAAACAACCACAAAATTTCACCTTCAATGCATTTGTGTGGTATATTAGGACATGTAACTGAACTAAGCAGCCGTACAGGCAGCAGAGTGAACGACTCTCATGCTGCTTTTATTCACGCTGTCGCTTTTACTTTTCAACCGACGAAAAAGGAGAAGGTCCTTAATTCGACGTATATATTTTTTTTATGTTAGACCACGCACAACTTTTTACAAAGTAGTCCAATTTTGATAATTCTTATTTTATTAGAATGGGTATACTTCGTAGGTGGTCTTATTTTTTTTAAAATCTAACCGTAAGGTTATGTAAACAAGGGATAATTGATCACTCACTGATTTTAATGTATAACAACCATCGACCATACAACCCATAGAGGCCTAATATTTGATTTTCCGTATTGAATGCATTCTGGCAACTAGCTAAAGTAAGACGAAGCGGGGTTGTAGTCTTGTGTAGTTCGTGAACAAACTAGGTCGGAAGAGCGATCTTATGGACGAACTACACGAACTAGTGATTTGGTGACGATACCCGTATTATAATTTATTGTTAACAGGTAAATACAATCTATAAATGTTTCTTTGGTTTTTGGTGTGGTTTATTAACAAAAATAAGTACCTACTATATGATGTTACTGTTAAAATAACACCAAAACTTATGTTTTTTATGATAAGAACATGTCTAAATTTATTTTAAAGTGGGTAAGAATATACCAGTTTTCTGTGCCTTTATTAGTAGATAGATAAATACAAATTAATATGTACTAGATACTAATTCCAAAGATTAAAAGTTGATTATTTTCAAACAGGTTTTGTCATTTATTTTTACCTAATTAAATTGTTGATCAACGCAAGCGAACAAGACAACAAGTAGGTCTTTCTGGAATTGAAGTAGTGAACTAACGAACTGAAAGATCGAACTAGTTCGTTTAAGAGCTGTGAACTAAAATGAGCGCTCCCAATCGTGAATTATAATGCGCATGACTACGGCGTTGCAACGCCGTGATTGGCTAATTTAAGGCCACAGTAAAAGATAGTTATGTATAGAGGATCTGATTGGTCGATACTGATTGAGTATTTCGCGTTTGAGTATTTCGCGTGGACATTTATACATTGGAACTATTAGTCAGATGTATTGACAGAAGCTATTTGCCTGTTATTAGGTGTCTATGAGCTGTGTGCTCGGTGATAACAGCACATAACTTTTTTAAGAGGATCAAATTTTGATAATTCTTCTTTAATTGCATTGAATATACCCAGAGAGTTGTCTTGTATAATTTTATAAAAAAACCGCCCAAAATGGTACGAAAACAGAGGATAATTAATTATTCATTCACTGATTTAAATATACTAGCGATCGCCTATAGTTGAATTTCGACAATAGTCTAAACAATAAAATCTGTTTTGAGTTTAACCGTAATAAAAATAGTAGTAAAATAGTTTAAGTATCCGTGTGTGTATAATGTCTTGTATGTCACACGAATATAGTGTGTGTAATGTTTATTTTCATTCATTTAATATATTTCTAACGTATATTATCTAAAAATATTATGTTTCTGCAGTCCTCTGTAATGTAAAGTTTAACTGTGCCAAATTTTATACTCCACCCTTCGCGCAATTGTCTTAAAAAAGAGTACAAGCTTTTCCCTTCACGTATAATATATAGATAACCACGCATAACTATTCGTCGGCTTATTTTTTTGTTAAAAAGATATTATAAATTGTTCATATGGCCGAAACCGACCGGTTACGCATTGTCAGGGTAATTTAGTTTTATTCTTTCGGCCTCGTTTGAAGAATAGGCCAACTGCCGTTCTGCCAGGCAGGTCGTAAAAGGCGACCGATTGGCTATCGAGTCACTACCATCGTGGCTACTAGGTGGTAGAGTTCTGCATTGTCTCGCCCGGGTCTGGTACCACCGCCTTACCTATTCCTGCCGCAATAGCGTCAGTGCTTGTCGCTGTCGTGTTCCGGTTTGGAGGGTAAGGTAGCCGGTAAACTTATGCATGTGGCATTAGACCTCGCCACAAGATAGCAACGCACCATTAACATCTTTGGTGTCTATAGGCGATGGTTGACTCTTTCCATCAGGAGACCCATCTGCTTGTTTGCTATCTTATGACATAAAAAAAAAAAAAAAAATCTATAATAATCAAATAAAATTGATATAAAAAATTCTCGCGTGTTGTGATTGAATACGAGTACCAAGTAATATAACGATATTTAAATTACAACAATATTGACACGTAAGTTACAGTTCGCTCTATTTTAAACACTTATTAAAACAGTATTTCTAAATTTGCAATGACCGTACTAGGCGTTACCGTTCTGAACAATTACGTTGCCAATTTAGGCGAAAATTACCGTCTAACAAAGCAAATGAGACCACGACCAGATAAAATAAGTTCCCAAACCGCAACACCTTGTAAGGAAGCCTTGAAAATTAGAAACAACCACTGCCTTGATTGTAGGAGCAAACGTAATTCGTTAGCTCTTAAAAAGTTGTTCAACATTGCGATTTTATTGGAATACATGAACTAGGTAGCATATTGCTGTCTTCACTGCAAAACAAAGTTGTGGCAGTTTTAAAAAATAAATTTTAATTCTTTAATTCTTGAAATAAATATTTCTTATTTATTTATTTGCTTTCCGGGATAAAATTATTTACATGAATAAAATTATATGAAAGCTTATTAGTTCGCATTTATCTTTAAACTCTGTTACGATACTAATGCAATTTTACTTCCTAGACACATCCCAAATTAGATAACAATACGTGGCAAAACAATCCAATCAATTTTAACAAATACTATTTCCATAAACCAAAGAAGAAAACTAGTTGATTTACAAACCGCGACCTTTTAAGTGTACTCTTGCGATGCAACAAAAAGGGAAAAAATAAAAGCGTTGTAAGAAATGAAACAAACTCAACGTACGCGTAGGTCCGAAAAGTGACGAAGATCCCAGCGGCCAACTATCCACCCTCCTCCACCACACTTTACACCGCCACAGTAGCAAACATAAAAGCACACAGTAGGTATACGCACATAACCAATCGTGTTATTTTTCAGACCTACAATGAGTTTTGTTTTTCATTTCTCACACTGCTTTTTTATTTTTTTATTTGCGTAGGTCCGAAAAGTGACGAAGATCCCAGCGGCCAACTATCCACCCTCCTCCACCACACTTTACACCGCCACAGTAGCAAACATAAAAGCACACAGTAGGTATACGCACATAACCAATCGTGTTATTTTTCAGACCTACAATGAGTTTTGTTTTTCATTTCTCACACTGCTTTTTTATTTTGTCCCTTTCAGTTGCATCGCAAGTGTAGACTTAAAAGGTCGCGGAAATTTGCAAATCAACTAGTTTTCTTCGTTAACTAACACATTCTCAAGAAGATTCCTTATAGAATAGGAAAGTACCTTAGATAAACTCGTAGCAGAAGCATACTATTAGAATTTAAAATATATATTCCTTTTTTATTACTTCATTAATTATATTTTAATAAGTAAGCAGTATAATGTATAGTATAGTACTTAACAAAATATACAACGCGGTCACATTAACTTGACGCATCTCTGGAACGGAAGGCGGGGCTTCCCTTAGCTCGCCCGGTTAATAAGTGTCAGCATGGCCATGGTCAGCATTTTTGTTACCGATACACGCGTAGATAATTAATTTAGTTAATTTTTTTGTTTTTGTAATATTGATATTGGACATTATTGTTACGTTTTGCGCCAGATGACGTCTTCAACGGCATGCGTCAAGTTAATATGACTGCGATGTAAAAAGTATCATCACGGCCTGTTGCCTTGCAGGGTAGACAGATTTAACCGAACATCTAAAGACTTTCCGATTCACCACGGTTCACCGGTTTGTCGGTCCGTGAGATGAATGGTAATCGCCATCGCGCATTTTCCCGACGTAATAACGATTATTATTATATTCGGCTTTACGTGCCTATCTGAAACATGAGAGTAGTAACACATCATCTTTCAGACACAGACCACAAGGCAGTCCAACAAAATTATGATATATATATAATCATATTCCAATAAAAGCTGTATCATAACATATGTATCGTTTTTTTATGTCATAAGATAGCAAACAAGCAGATGGGTCTTCTAATGGAAAGAGTCAACCATCGCCAATAGACAACAAAGATATTAATGGTGCGTTGCTAGCTTGTAGCGAGGTTTAACGCCACATGCTTAAGTTTACTGGCTACCTTACCCTCCAAACCGGAACACGACAGCGACAAGCACTGACGCTATTGCGGCAGGAATAGGTAAGGCGGTGGTACCAGACCCGGGCGAGACAATGCAGAACTCTACCACCTAGTAGCCACGATGGTAGTGACTCGATAGCCAATCGGTCGCCTTTTACGACCTGCCTGGCAGAACGGAAGTTGGCCTATTCTTCAAAGGAGCCCGGGACTAACACGAGGAGAGCGTGCCGTTCGCATGACATAAAATTATTTCTTCCTTTTAATCAGTTGGGGAAAAAAGTGGCCTAGATATGTCAGTTCTAGACAGTGAAGCTTCCTTAGATACAAAGATATATTAAATACAAAGACACACACATTCTAGCATATCTACACTTTTGCAGTCTATAGACGGTGATTATCTCAAACAAATCAGAGAAACGTCTAATAATATGCGCAACAGAAAAATTATTTAGGTTTTTAAAAATTATGCAACCTGCAATTTTTATTAACAGCTCTAACTCATTCAAGGCAATATCTGTTTGGGTTAACATTAAGTTGTCACAATATCTACATTAGTGTGCATTTACTCGCTGTACTCGTACTGTTTTCTAAGCGGCTGCTTACAAAAATGGTTGCCTATTATATCTCGCTTACGTTTAGACATATCGCAATAATATTACTCGGTGAAGCATGATGCTGAATATGAAACATATTGTTATTTTTTGTATTCAATTTAGTTACGAAAACTTACCAAACTAGTCCTTTTTTATATGTCATAAGATGTAAAACAAGCCTCATGAAGGAAAAAGATAACCATTGGCTATAAACACCAAAGATGTTAATGACGCGTTGCTGTCCGTGCAGCGGGGTTGGAATGCTACATGCATTAGATTACCGATTGCCTTACCCTCCAAACCGGAACACGAGAGTGACAAGCACCAACGTTATTGTGACAGAAACAGTTAAGGCTATGGTACCAAACCCGAGTAAGTTTTTTATCATAAGATAGCAAACAAGCAGATGGGTCTCCTGATGGAAGGAGTCAACCATCGCCTACAGACACCTAAAGTGTTAATGGTGCGTTGCTATCTTGTGGAGAAGTCTAATGCCACATGTTACCGGCACACATAAGTTTACCGGCTACCTAACCATCCAAACCGGAACACGACAGTGACAGCAATAACGCTATTGCGGCATTAATAGGTAAGGCGCCGGTACCAGACCCGAGCGAGACAATGCAGAACTCTATCATGTAGTAGCCACGATGGTAGTGGCACGCATAGCTAATCGGTCGCCTTTTACGACCTGCATAGCAGAAGGGCAGTTGGCCTATTCTTCACGGCACGAACACCGAGGAATTCTAAGATAGTGAGGACAATTTACTTAACAATCAACCTAGAAGATAACTCTTTGACATCAGAAGATAACAGTGACATACAATTCCCACATTTCAGACGTGCGCTAAGACCAACACGTGCCCCGATGGCAATCGCTGTTTGTAAGCAATGAACTTCGATATCTATGCGCACCTGCGCATCCGTACCAAATATTTTTAATGGATAACAAGATCAAAATTTATTACTAATTACTAGCTAACCCGGCAAACGTTGTTCTGGTTTTTTAACTACTCTTTTTTCTATATTTTCTCACCTTTTAAACCTTCCTGGACTTCAACAATTAATTAAAAACCAAAATTAGCCAAATCGGTTCAGCCGGGCTCGTATTTTAGCGAGACTAACGAACAGCAATTGATTTACATATATATCGATTTTTTACATATTGGGTATTGGAATCGATTACTGAACACCCTTAAATTGATTTTGGGCTTCAGATTAAGTCGGGTTCTTTTTTTTCGATACAAAAATCATCCTTAAGTACATAAACAAATAATCATCAACTAATATTTATTTCGGACCCAGAGCAATAAAGACGACAGGCTTCGAAATTATAAATAGTTTCTTATTCGTTTCGTATATATCTTATTTCTAAAGTAGTAATCACAAATTTGACTTACATATCAGGCCTTAAATGAACCAAAAAGACGCGGCTTTATATAAACAAATAACCAACTCATAAACATTTCGAACGCGAAGCAATCAAGATAGTTTCGTGCATATATTAGTTATTACAGTTTTAACAAACCATAGTGCTATTTGAAAAAATTAACTTTTCCCTTGTTTGGGCATCTAACCAAGCTGTTTTTTTTTTGTAAAACAAAAGAGACTCAACCCTATATAAACAAATAACCAGAAACTCATAATTATTCCGAAAACAAAGTAATCAAAACGTAAGGCTTCGAAATGATATTATATACGAGTAGTTCGTATATATTATCTATACGTAATTATCACAGTTTTGGAAAACCATACCTAGTAGTAGGAAGCCCAAGATGCTAAATGGGTATTTACTCGAGCGTCGTAGGGACCTATTGAATTTTGTAGATTAAACTATAGGAAAAATAAAATGCTACATAATGTTTTTCATTTCTATGGTGGGAAATAAATCTACAGATAAAAAAATTTTTAAAAAATAACTGTGACATGGAAACACTAAATTGCGTCAGATTGAAATTTAGGAAATTGAAATTTAGGAAATCTGCCAAATCAAGTGTAGCGTAAGGGAGTGGGAGGGTCACAAAGTTGCAAAGAAAAAGTTATTTTGACATTCTCGAGCGCGTCTGAATTTTCTTTTATTATACAGGAAATGATGTGAGAATAACGAAAAAAATATAATCTAACAATTTCAACAAGCCGAACTTATTTATATTTTGTTTCTTTTCTGCCGTAGTTACCCGCCTCTATATAAAGGGCTTATATTTAATGAAGAACCTCAACAGTATGCGTCGAACCCCCCGCCTCCCTCCTCATGTTAAACTGATGCGCTCGAGTAAATACAAAAAATCCTCTCTTGGGCTATAGTTTATTTAAAAGAATTAACTTCTTGTTCTTTATAGGATCGTAAACTATGCATTTGATCATGTGATGACCTTTAGCAAAGTTGTTGCGCATGAGCCCACGAAGGTTTCTGAGTTGATAATGTAATGTCTTTTCTTCAAATTTATTTTAGTTGGTGGCGTAGCAACGTGCACAGGGTACAGGTAGTCTGAAATAAATGATTTATTTCATAGTTTTATTACACTACTGCATATATTTTGGTGTGTATGATTTGTATTTTAATGCGGAAACGACACAAATGTTGATCAACTCAAATAAGGATTTCCTAATCGTACTGTTTTACAAATTTTAACGTAACTAGACAAATGTTTAAGAATAATAAGTTATTTTATCATAATGAACGTGTTTTTTACATTTTTAATACTATGACATAGCAAACAAGTAGATGGCTCTTCTATTGGAAAGGGACAACTATAGCCTATAGACACCAAATATGTTAATGGTGCGGTGCTATCTTGTAGCGAGGTGTTAATTTCACTTGCATAAATTTACTGCCTGCCTTACCTTCCAAAGCGGAATACGATAATGGCATGCATTGACGCTAATGCGTAAGGAATAGGTAAGGCGGTGGTACCAAATACCCGTTGAGTGAATTACTATTCGTTTCTCCTGAAGCTGCTTCGGTTACGAAGCAACGTGCGTTAAATATGTTTTTATTGCTACTGACGTGGTAGGAAGTGTGGTGGACGAATGTCTTCTATCTCTCATGACATACCAAACAAGCAGATGGCTCTCTTGATGGATAGAAACAACTATCACCTATAAAAATACCAAAAATGTAATGGTGTGTTGCTATCCTTGTAGCAGGGTCTGTATGCTACATGCATAAGTTTACCGGCTACCTTACCCTCTTAACCGGAACACGTTATTGACAATGACGCTATTACGGCAGGAATATGCCATACCAAAACGAGACAATGCAGAACTTCACAATCTTGTAGGCAGTATGGAAGTGAAGTCGCTAGCCAATCGTTTGCCTCTTACGAACAACTTGGCAGAACGGTGGCGTTATCACGTAACTTGTAATGCGAAATTATTGTAATTGTTTAGTTATTGTGAGACACATAACAACCGTGTACAGTACCCGGCGATAAATATTGCACATCGAACTTTGAAAAGAGACAATCGGATAATTTCGGCTTCGTAAAGCGTTATCTCTGTCCCACACTACCTATGTGACGTTTAGTCAGTCGTTGTTCAAGTACGATAGAGTGCAGTCGCGTCCCGAAAAAAAATATATATTTAGAGTTGATAACACCCACAAATTTAAATAATTTAAAGTTGTAATATGGCATCTTTCGGAAAAAGAGGGAAACCTTTACGAGGTCAGTCACGTGAAATTATCTACAATG
This sequence comes from Apodemia mormo, assembly GCA_036924255.1. Lineage (NCBI taxonomy): Eukaryota > Metazoa > Arthropoda > Insecta > Lepidoptera > Riodinidae > Apodemia > Apodemia mormo. The sequence goes on from JAUPFN010000002.1 coordinate 11,434,111, forward strand.
TTTATAAATACTTTGTAAGCGAAGCTGATAGATTTAAAAAAAAAGTAGATGAAAATGTAAGTTGTTATTTTAAGAAGATTCAAGAGCGAGTTGCAAATGCCACTGGAATTTCAAGAAGAACTTTGAACAATATATTAAACGAAGTCAGTACTGAAACACATTCGACTGAAATTAAGTTCAGCACTCCAAAAAAAGGGAGACCAAAAAAGCAATTTCGTTTGGATATGGACGATTTTGATTACGATGTTGTTCGAAGAATGGTGTATGATTTTCACTTACGATTTAATGAACTGCCAACAATAAAATCATTAAAAGCTAAGTTATCTGAAGCTATTAATTACAATGGGTCTGAAAAAACGTTGAGAAAAATACTTCATGACATGGGATTTCAGTTCACTAAAATGGAAGATAATCGAAAAATTCTAATGGAAAAGCACGACGTTAGTCTCAAACGAATGGAATACCTTGATAAAATACGCAAATTTCGCGAAACAGGAAAAAATATCGTCTACATGGATGAGTCATATATACATGCATCCCACACTAAAGGGAAATCTTGGAGTGACGATAAGAAAAAAGGAGTAAAAAAGCCAATTTCAAAAGGTCAACGTTTGATAATAGTTCATGCGGGAAATGAAAAAGGCTTTGTACCCGGTGCTTTTTTAACGTATAAATCCACGGACACTACAGGTGACTATCACAATGAAATGAATAACGATAACTATGAGAAATGGCTGGTTAACCAATTAATCCCAAATATACCCAGTGATTCTGTTCTAGTTATCGACAACGCACCCTATCACAACAAGTATGTTGAGAGACCCCCCAACTCAAACACCATTAAACGGGAAATGATCAACTGGTTAAACAGACATGAAATTCCAGTTGATCCAAAATTAACAAAAACCCAGATTTACGCTATTATATGTCAGCACAAGGAGAGGTATACAGAGTTTTCTGTGGACAAAATACTTGCCGAACATGGGCACACTGTGTTGCGATTGCCACCATATCATCCGGATTTTAATCCAATTGAAAATATATGGTCTCAACTGAAAGGCTATGTAGCCTCTAGAAATGTGGGTATGAACTTAACTACAGTAAAAACATTATTGACTGAAAAAGTAAACATGATCGGCGCTGAAGAGTGGAAAAAGGTTTGCGATCATGCAATCAAATGTGAGAATGAATATAGAAGCATTCAACACAGTTTAGACAATTACACTGATAGATTAGTAATAAATACGGCTGATAGTGACAGTGATATTGACCTCTTTGAGAGCACAGATAGTGAAATGGAAGTAATTGAGAATTAGAATTATTATTATTTTTATTGCAATGTCTCATTTTAGCAATAGGTATAATGGTGTTTATTATGTACACTAAAGCTGTAATGTTCCAAAATAATTAAATACGTAAACATAATGTAAAAATGTTTTTTTATTTTATTTTACCCCAACCTAAAGCCATCACTTATAGAAAAATTAGTGTATTTTATACAAAGAATAAAAATATCAAAAGAAGCAAATCATACTTGTTTTAACAGCTCCTAATAGGTACCGGACTGTTTGTATTTTGTGCGACAGAGATAACGCTCTACGAAGCCGAAATTAGCCGATTGTCTCTTTCCAAAGGTCGATGTGCAATATTTATCGCCGGGTACTGTATGCTAGTGACAGTCGTTTCCGCTTGATTAGTTTTGGCGACGTGACATTGCCAAAAGTGCATCTAGTGACCAGTAAGCAATTGGCGACGTTTTTGATGAGTTTTTTGTTACATTTAAAAGTCATCGCTGATCGCTGACGGATTGCAAACGTTAGGTGATACGCCTACCAGCCTCCTTTAAAGTAGAGACCATCTTTCTTCAAAGGGGACCTGGATGGATACGGGGTAAAAGGGAAGGAGGAAGGTGAATAATTGTGCCGCTGAAATCATCTTTATTTTCAATGAGTTTATTCCATTTCTAACACTAAAGGAACACTAAAGGAAAGAAAAACCCTTTACGTTCACGGAGCGTTGCAAAATATATGCCATCTTTGATGGGTTTTTTTTTTAAATAGGTCATCATTGTCAGACAACTTGTACTGGCAAGCAAAAGCTCCAAAGCTTACCCTATAAACCGGGATATATCAATGTCAAACAATGATGCTATTCCCGCCGAATAGGTACAGCGTATGTACCAAACCCTACTTTTTAAAATTCTACTCCCTAGTAATTACAATAGTTAGTGGCTTGTATAGTTAATCGTTCGCCTTTTACGAATACGGTCTATTCTTTAAATAAGCCCCGACTAAGGACATGGACACATTTCTACGGAGCGTCACTGACTACAGTATAATGGTACAGCACTGTTACCGGGAGACTGCGTCGTAGTCTCCCAGTCCAATTGTGGCACAGTCAAATGGCAGCAGCCATAGTTTCAAACATAAAAAAAAAAAAAAAAAAAAAAGTATCTTCACGCCCGTATCCCCGAAAGGGTAGGCAGAGGTACAACAAGTGCACCCACGCTTAGCCGAAGATACTTGGTCCCACAATGTGATAGGTGGCCAGCCTATCGCCAACCGGGCACTTTCCAATCCCGGGCAACGTTGTTTTTATCGGAAAACTGAAAAAAACACATTTTATAATTGCCCGACCCAGGAATCGAACCCGGGACCTCATGCGGTCAACTCCGACACCGGACCACTACACCACAGAGGCGATTAGTTTCAAACATAATTTTAACAAATTTTGTCTTATTAATAATAATATCTGGTTGACCGGGCTTTGCTCGGTTTTTTACATATTTTTGAACCTTGGACCTTGAAACTTGATAAATCGAATCCTATAGAATATATAAATTTTTTTTCTGTACCTGGTTGACCGATTTTCAGCTTCGCTCGGTTTTTCACGTACCCATATCTTGGGAACCGAGCTTTTCTTGGACCTGGAACCTTGATAAATCGATTCCTTGACCCGAAAAATCCCTAATTTGTGACTTTCCGACTTTCATGAAAATCATTTTTTTTGTCATAAGATAACAAACAAGCAGATGGGTCTCCTGATGGAAAGAGTCAACCATCGCCTGTAGACACCAAAGATGTTAATGGTGTGTTGCTATCTTGTGGCGAGGTCTAATGCCACATGCATAAGTTTACCGGCTACCTTACCCTCCAAACCGGAACACGACAGCGACAAGCACTGACGCTATTGCGCAGAAATAGGTAAGGCGGTGGTACCAGACCCGGGCGAGACAATGCAGAACTCTACCACCTAGTAGCCACGATGGTAGTGACTCGATAGCCAATCAGTCGCCTTTTACGACCTGCGTGGCAGAACGGCAGTTGGCCTATTCTACAAAGGAGGCCGGGACCAACACGGTGGCATTGGAGCCGATTTCGAGATTCCAATTATATATATATATATATATATATATATATATATATATATATATATATATATATATATATATATATATATATATTTATATATATATATATATATATATATATATATATATATATATATATATATATATATATATACAAGTTTATTGCTCGTTATTGCTGCTCGTATATTGCTCGTTTAAAGTATTAAATACATTAATTATATATGCGAACTAGAAATCAGCAAAACATATACAACCGAGCCGTACAATACCCCTATGCACCATGCACAGCACCGTGTCGCGGTCGACGCCGCGTCATGTCCCAGTAGCGACGCCAAGGCGTTATGCGGTGGCCAGCGCCGCACCATAGACATGTGTCCACGCCCTTATGCCTAAGATTGAACTTGTGCATTAATAAAACCAGTATGATTGCTTTGCTAACGTTTCCTTAATAAGTAATTGCTAACGTTTTCTTCTAAATCACTGCCTTAGGCATTACAAGTAGAAAAACAGGCGTAACTGCGCCCTTTAAAATGATAATAGTAGAAAGGAAGAAAGTTCTAAAATTTATATGGCAAAATGATAGGAACTAACGCCATTATTCAATGGTTTAACAAGTCAGTGTTAATAAGAAACTATAACTACGAAGCCTTTCTCGATTGCTTTGCGTTCGGAATAATTATGAGTTGGTGGTTATTTATTTACATAATGTTTCGGCCGCGCTTGCGTCTATCGCCACAAAGCTTCGTGCAATGACACGATAAATACAGGTGTGACCGGCTATTATCGGCTATCGTCGCAAACATTCGGACTGCGTGGTTGTCGGTACGTGTCGTATGTGGGTGGTTGTGTAAAATGGATTATAACGATGAAATAGTAAGCTAAGCCCCATTATACGGGATCCTAAAAATGTAAGTCACAAAAAAATATTTTAGTAATTAATTATTAGTACACAGTAATTAATAGTTAAAAGTGAAGGTAATCGTCGCCCATAGTTACACGTTTGAAAATGATTTCAGCCATCTTGGATAATCGCACGATAGTTCATTTTTTTAGTTTATTTTTTTATTTCATAAGATAGCATTGTTTGCTATCTTATGAAATAAAAAAATAATGATGGATCATCTATAGACACCAAAGATGTTAATGGTGCGTTGCTATCTTGAGGCGAGGTCTTATATCACATGCATAAGTTTATCGGCTATCTTACCCTCCAAACCGGAACACGACAGTGACAAGCACTGACGCTATTGCGGCAGGAATAGGTAAGGCGGTGATACCAGACCCGGGCGAGACAATTCAGAACTCTACCACCTAGTAGTGTATAGTAACCACGATGGTAGTGACTTCTACCTATAGCCAATCGGTCGGCTTTTACGACGTACCTGGCAGAACGGTAGTTGGTCTATTCTTCAAAGGAGCCCGGGACCAACACACTGAAAATGCAAAATATCTGTGCTGCTAATATTATCACAGCTTTTATCACTATAATTTTTTAATTTTTTAGTGTCGAATCATACGAAGCTTCGGCGCATATTACTTCGAGACTATAGACGCAAATGCGGCCCCAGCATAAAGGTTAATTCCTTAACATGCGTTAGTTACATATACTTACTAAAAACAGAGCACCTCCTATTTTTACCCCGTGTTGGTCTGGGCCCCCTTTGAAGAATAGAGCATATTATGCCATTCTGCCATTCTTCAGTTCGTAAAAGACATACGATTGGCTATACCAGTCACTATCATCGTGGCTACTAGGTGGTAGAGCTCTGCATTGTCTCACCCGGGTCTGGCACCACCGCCTTTCGTCTTTCTACAACAATAACGTCAGTGCTTTTCGCTATCTTATTCCGGTTTAGAGTGCAAGGTAGCAGATAAACTTATGCATATGCTATTAAGACACCTTCACGAGGATGTAAACGCACCATTAACATATTTGCTGTCTATATGCGAGTGTTGACTCTTTTCATTACGAGATCCATCTGCATGATTGCTATCTTATGAAAAACAGAGATCTTAATAAGAATAATACTAGTAGATGTAAGTACCAGCAGGAATAATCCACGGAAAATTACTTTATCAAATGACGATTACGTACTCGTACTTGAATATGTGAGGGCTACATTTTGGAAAGTTTACCAAATTTTTTTCTTTTTCGATGAATACATACTTCCCAAGCAGCAATCAAGCATGTTTAATACCCATAAAGCAGCTCATATAGAACTTAAAGTTCTATTGCAGCCGTACAATGGTGTAAAAAGATGCTTTTATCGGTATAAGAGACCTTTATGAGTTTTTATACAGCCTAATGCTGTACAAGGCCTTTCTTAGAGTTCCGCGTAAGCTTTAGGCGTTATATCTGAATATTAATACACTACTGTACAGCTTTAAGCAATTTGTAACTCATTAGGCTGAATCCTTAAAGCTGTACATTAGCTGTATTTTGTTTAGCACGGGAATTTATTACAGCTTTAACTGTTATTATAGTATCACTCAACGCTTGTTTCTGTAAAATGGGACATGCAATCACCGTTCTACAGCTAATATTTATGGCGTAATTGTAGACTGTTATGCAGCCAATGGTGTTAAAAAATCTGCATATACAGCTATAGTACAGCTCAAGGCTGTATTACTGAGAAAATTGTTATTTGCTGTTTTTATATCTGCATAGTTGATATCATGTGGAAAAAATCAAGAGGAATATTGAAAAGGAATATTTAAATATTATAAATTACCAACCAAGTAATCGTGATGAAGATAAAGCTGAAAAATTACTAATTCAGGTAAACCTACAATCGTCATTTTTATTAATGTTCAAGGAAAAGGGTTCCGTAACAAAAACATTAAAAAGTGATTGTAGGTTATCTGATTTATTATTTTTTAGGCTTATCTTCTTCGTTAAGGTTACTTGGTTGGTAATTTACAATAACTGATTTTTTTTAATGTCATAAGATAGCAAACAAGCAGATCGGTCTCCTGAAGAAAAGAATCAACCATCGCCTACAGACAGCAAAAATGTTAATGGTGCGTTGCTCTCTTGTGGCAAGGTCTAATGCCCAATGCATAAGTTTACCGGCCACCTTACCCTCCAAACCGGAACATGACAGTGACTAGCACTGACGCTTTGCAGCAGGAATAGATAAGGCGGTGGTACCAGACCCGGTCGAGCCAATGCAGAGCTCTATCACCTAGTAACCACGATGGAAGTGACTCGCATAGCCCATCGGTTGACTTTTACGACCTGCCTGGCAGAAAGGCAATTGGTCTATTCTTCAAAGAATATATAAAAAAGAGTTAAAAAGAGAAATAAAAATCATTACACTGAGAAAATATGTATTTTTTTATTTTTAACTTGCTACTATACGGAGTTTTACAAAAGCGGTATAGTAAGTCAAAAGGGGGTGACTCAGAGGGTCATTTTGAACAACTTTTGTTCAACGGTTTGTGAAAATTTCCGAAAAACAATTTTGTTTTTCCATTGTGAAAAGTCACGTGACCAACAAAGTTTCTATGGAGAATCAATATTTTTTTCGCGAATTTCCAAAAGTCGTTAAACAAAAGTTGTTAAGAATGACCCCCTGAGCCACCCCCTTTCGGCTTACTGTACCACTTTTGCAACACCCTGTGTATATGTATATTTACAATCGTTTTAAAAATATTATATACTTAGATACAATTACAGGCAAAAGAGTATGTGTTTCTCTTTGAAGAACTAATAATATTAAATCACAAGCACGAAATAACGTATTCTTCTTAAAAATATTTTTGTGATAGACCGATATTTAAAGGGCTTGATTTTTCGTTCTTGATCAACTTAGTTATATCAAGTTGTTTTCTTGGTCATTATAATTCACCTTTATCCTCCCACAAACTAAGTACGACACAAATACGGTTTTGGCTTCTCTCAATTGTTTTTATTATTTTATAAGGCATATTTCCCTGAAAAATAAAGTAAAACATGATTGAAATACATGTCCCATAAGTTATAGTTAACAATAAGTTGGTTTAGTTGTAAAGTCAAACGACCGACATCAATACAACACAATAGCGAAATCAAGTGACAAACATATGTTTTGTATTTAGGGTTCTTCAATTTTTGTACGCATCTCTAAACATAAGTTAAGTGATTAAAAGCCAATTACTGTACAATAGATTTATATAGGGACTTAGTACAGCCTAAAGTGTATTTGGACGGTAATTAAAAGCCAATAGCCGTATAATAGAACAAAAAAGAGATTCAGTACAGCTATTTGCAGTATATCACCCTCCAAATACACTTTAGGCTGTATAACAAAACGCCGCCATTATTGTGTATTAAAAACAACATTAAAGAAATATATTGTTAAATAAAAGATATATTTAGCAATAGCTAAAGCTATATCTTGACAAGCAACTTATATTATGATCATTATGCCTTTATATACAATATTGTACCATAAATACTTGTATATTCTAACCGTAAACACAAACACTTACCGCATTTTGCAATGATTTTATTTGTGTTATCTTGATTATTTCGTTGGCGCGTGAATATTTTGAGGAAAAACATACACGACTTCACAGTCATTTAGAATTTGCACTTTGAATACTGCTCCAAGTCCAAGAATTTATCGTTTATTAATATATTTTTAATTATGGCGTCTGCAGATATAATGTTATACAATATCAAAAACAGATTAGTTACTTTTTATCATTTTCAAACACCTATTAAGAACATTTAGCTGCACAAGAGAGTATCTTAAGTATTATAGTTTCTTTATACACCGAATAACAGCCTTTGTACAGCCTATACCAGCTTGTACAGCTATTGTGCAGCCTATTTAACTCTTAGCTTTACAAGACAGTTACAAGAGAGTATCCTTAGTGTTATAGTTTCTTTATACACCAAATAACAGCCATTGTACAGTTTATAACAGCTTGTATAGCTATTGTGCAGCCTACATAACGCAATAAGCTATATAACTTGGGGCCCTTTTTGGTGTTATATCGGCTGTAGAAGCGCTTCTACAGCCTTTGTACGGCTTCGTATACAGCTTTAAGTTTAAAAATGAACCTAAATGCAGCCTATATACAGCTTAACGTGCTACTTGGGTTAGCTTTAATGCATTTTCATAAGTAGTTCAATAAATGTTTTGTCCGCTGATGAACTTATCTACTACCGCGAACCTATGCCGCATTATTTTATTTTTAATTTTTTTTTATATCATAAGATATCAAACAAGCAGATGGCTCTCCTGATAGAAACAGAAGTTATCGCTTATAAGGGCTAAAGATGTTAATCTGGTGCTGCTATGTTTTTGGCAAGGTATTTTGCCACGTGCATAAGTTTACCGGCTACCTTACCCTCCAAACCGGAACACGACAGAGACAAGCACTAACGCTATTGCAACGGGAATAGATAAAGCAGTGGTACTAGGCCGAGACGAGACAACGTAGAACTCTAACATCTAGTACCCACGATGGTAGTGACTCGCAAAACCAATCAGTTGCCTTTTACGACATATATAAGAAACAGAAATGGACCAAAAATGGTCCCTTGTGGGACACCTATTGTGACAGCAGCACCAGAGGATCTTATTCCGTTAGCTTCAACCTTTTGAATTATTCCATTTAAATAAGAAGTCAAAAGAATGTAAAAGGTCGTCAAAACTATATTAGTAAAATATAAATTAAATAGATATACTAGTCCAGAAAAATGCTTAACCGTGACATGTCGAGAGTAGAACACTTCGCTTATGCGGCGCGCAATTTTTTGGTTTCTAAATTATGTCTCTGATATTTGATATTTCAACATTTTTTTCAATAATTACACTATTAGATGTAATTTTACTCGTGTACTTAAATAAGACCTTGGCATTCCTTTGCTGGAACTGCTAACTCCTAAATGTGGTTTCATATGTAAACTGCGACATAAATAAATTTACGATACTTTTCCTGGTAAAACAAGTATCTTTTAAATGTTAGTGTCACACACAAGCTTTATTAATTACAAAAACCTGGCGCATAGAAGCGCTGAAACATATGCCTCCTAAATGCCTATAAAATCCTGCAGATTCCTTTCCTCGTGTTGGTCTAGCTCCTTTGAAGAAAATATCCCCGTCTTGGTCCCGGGCTCCATTGAAGAATACGCCAACTGCCGTTCTGCCAGGCAGGTCGTAAAAGGCGACTGATTGGCTATACGAGTCACTACCATCGTAGCTACTAGGTGGTAAAGTTCTTCATTGTCTCACACAGGTCTGGTACCTTCGCCCTACCTATTCCTGCTGCAATAGCGTCAGTGCTTGTCACTGTCATGTTGCGGTTTGGAGGATAAGGTAGCCGGTAAACTTATACATATGGCAAAAGACCTCACCACAAAATGGCAACGCACCATTAACACCTTTGGTGTCTATAGGCGATGATTGTCTCTTTCCATCAGGAGACTTGCTGTTTTACCACCCACGTTAACCAGGTCCTTTGGTCAGTTGTCCTTGAGAACAACCCAGTTCTTACGCAAAAATTCGTATATAAACGAAAGAAAGTATATTTTTTTTAAAATAAAGTATTTAAACGAAATACTGAAAATATGTTTCATAATCATCTAGGCTCTAAAATACAAACGTATATGCTATCATTCAACTGCTGTATCTGTCAGGGATTGAACCCTCGCGTCGCGTCGTCTTGTCTGATTAGTACAGGCAATGAAGACTTTTTCGTACATTAAATTGCAGGAGTTATTTTTTATAAGCAGGTTCAGTACGAATGGTGTGCTGTATGTAAATGCACAAAATACTTATTAATTTGGGTGGCAGAATTGCCGCCATTTTGCGTAAACCATTTTTTTAAAAAAAGTAAGTATTTTGTGTATTTACTTTTAGTACGTAATATTGGACCTTTTTTTAAAAAAACTCCTGCAATTTAGTGCACCTTGGACTAGAAAAACAGGCTCCTCTACTGCCTAAATAATGTTGACTTCGTAACGCGTTAAAGGCTTTAACTTAAAGCTAACCAAACTCGACTCGACCAAAGAAGCGGTCACTGTATTAACAGATAACTCACTGTATCGAAAATAAAGTCAGTCTTCCAATTGAACTGCTAATACAACGAATTATAGACGTCAATATACAAATAAATTACTAAAACAAACAAATAATAATGATGATACATTGGTGATTGTGTGAATTATGCGACAAACACAGTCCAATTTGCTGCAGCAAGTTGTATACAAAGATGGGGTATGTCGACATTACACTCAAATACATAGTTTATGGTGAAACCGCATCGAATCGCTTGATAGCTGACATCGTTGACATGCATTGTTGATGTGATAGGGATTCTAATGAGCGCGTACTTGCATACGTAAATACAAAACCACAGGTTACTATGTCAGGATCATAAATTTTATCTTAATAAATCTTACTGAATCGCGTCTCGCAGTTCAACTTCAATTGTCCTTTTTTTATATAATTAGATAGGAAACAAGCGGATGGCTCTACCGATGTAAAGAAAAACTATCGCCTATGGACACCAAAGTTGTTAATGGTGCGTTGCTATCCGTGTGGTGTGACAGTAATGCCATATGCATAAGTCTACCGGCTACCTTACCCTCCAAACTGCAACACGACAATGTCAAGCATTGACGCTATTGTGGCAGGAATTCTATTTTTCAGATACCCTGTGCCCAATTTTCACTAATCTTATATAGGGCTAGGTCTAAAGAATCAAGTCTTAACCCTCCTAAGAATTCTTTCAAATCTTCATAAATCCTACCTTAAAAACTAGATTTAAATAAGAACGTAACCAATATGGAATTATTATTAAAACAAAAAAGAATTCTCTAAATCGATACTTTAGAGATACAGACTTTACTTTGCTGAAATCTATAACTTGAATAAAAAAGTGAAGCAATTCGGTTGGCAAGTTTCTTTGGCTTTTGATGATTTCGTAATACCACCAAAAGAGGAAAAGTAGGTCTGAAAATTAAGAAATATTATGATTATCAAAAACGAATCAATTAGTAAAAGCATAGATACATCACAGACTGGCTAAACTAAATTTAGAGTAAACTAAATTTAGAGGAAATAGACCAACATGGACCACTTACAGCTTTATCAAATAGTTGACCAGCGTAACTTCGCTCGCCAAGAGAATAATATATCGTCAATGTAATTTTTTTATATAAAATTTCATCGCCTATTTCAGCCCCTTAGGGAAAAGCGTAACAAACACACTTTCGCTGCAATACTAGCAGAGTACAGCCCGCTGTATTATAAAAGTTTTTGGTGAATCCCGCGGGATCGCATTTATAGTAAATACTACCTGAAGAGTGCAGCCCGGTAAATTATTAGTTTTATGTGAATCCTGCAGGATCACCCTATTTATCCGCGATAAAATGTAGCCTATGTGCTATTTCAGGACTGCTCAGTGCTATTCAAATCCGTTCAGCAGTTTTTGCGTGATTGAATAACAAACCCCCATCCAAACATCCATCCATCCAAACATCCAAACTTTCTAAATAATATTGTAATATAGATTAATATAGATTAGTAAAGATAGCATATGTATGTCTTTTGTTATGGAAATAAATAACAGTCCCCTATATATTAAGCTGTCTAGTCCTCTTCATCGAAACATGGTAGTAATAGGTGGTCAACAACCTAAACGTGACGTTGCAGAGCTCTACCACCTATCACGATGGTAATGACCAGTTAAACCTTCAATTGCCATTTAGAAGCTACCGAGCAATCTATACTTTGATTCCTTCAGTTCGTATCCTTTAGAGAAAAAAATATTTAACAGGTAAAGTAGACGGTTAACTAAGTAGAAGTAAGAGCGTGTCTTCTGGTGGTACGAGAAATTTTCCATAAATAGAAGATAATTGTAATTATGATAAAATATGCAAGATACACCATTTAATATTTTTTACTTTAATAATCTTTCGTTTCTGTGATACATAAAAATATTCTCTTTGCGAGATTAACTTACAAAACTTGATAGAGAAAAAAATGTTTTTTTTATACGGGATTTAAGTTCACAATTTAAAATCAAATACGCTCATTATAGTGCAATGAGTCACTCAACTGCGAGTTACTCATTGCACTATATCGAAATTACATTAATATATTAAATATTAATGTAATTTCGTGTCTATATTATAATAAATAACAAAAAATACATTAATTAAATTAAGTAGATATGAAATAGAAAATAAATACTTTGACATTTAAAAGTAAGTCATTAAGTTGTAATGTTTCAATAATAATATAAATGTTGTAAATAATATTTAACAAGTATCTAGATTTGAAATCACCAGATGACCTCCAAATGTACGGGAAAGTTGTAACAAGTTAAAAAAAACATTTTTTTAATCACAAGGTTCTTTATAATCATTTAATAATGTAATAGTATAATTATATTTTAATTACATTTAATTAAGCTATAAAACATAAAAATTTGCGAATTAGAGACTAAACAGCTATATTATGGAAATCTTTAAAATCCATACTTATATTAAATGCAATATCTCAACCGGATTTGATAACTTCGCCTTACCTATTCATGCCGCAATACTGCTAGTGTTTACTCTATCATGTTATCCTTATAGGGTAAGGTAGCCAGTAAACGTATATACGTTGCGTCACATCTCCACTACACGTATGGCAATTCACCATTAGCATTTCATTAGGGCACATCGTGTACAAGCCGAAATTGCCAACGATACTTAACTCCCGAACGAATCAACCGATTATTATGATCCAGTTTACGCATTTGACGCGATTTTTCAAGGAGAAGAGCCGATTCGATTTTTTAGTAAATCTGCACATTAGATTGTAAATTATTACAGACTAGCTGTTACTTGCGTAATGTTTTTTGTAGTTAAACATTTGCGTCAAATTTCTCTTGAAGAAAAGTTAGAGCTTTTAAAAAATAATATGGGCTCTGCCTTTAAGTAAACTGCGTAAGTTCAAAATTATTTTGACTTATCTAGGGTCAACCGATTTTCAGTTTTTTTTAGTACAAAAAACTGTTTGTATATTAACTATATATGTATGTGTTTTTAGCACTTATCGTGCATGGGAAAACTTTAAAAACTTAACAAATACAATTTTGACACCTGTCGTGTCATTTATCTGCGTTTTTTTTTTTTCGAAATGACTATTACAGTTGACCTTATGGGTCCTGACTGCGTAGCACTCAGCACTTATTCCTTGCTTGGAGAAAGTTTAAAACCTTAACAAAAACAACTTTGACACGACAGCAATTGAATCTGCGTTTTGTATTCGAAATTACTATTTCAGTAGACCTTATAGGTCCTCACGCCGGATATTTGGGTGAAGAGAATGCTCAGATAGAGTTTAAATCGAAATTGAGACTACAAACGCATAACTAGTATTTGTGTATAAAATGTAACACAAAGCACCTTACGACTTTATTAGGTGCAAATCCAGCATTATATGGAGGATATACTGCTCTCACTTGTGGGCGAGGGCTCCTCAGTAACTACCATGCCTTTGATCGCATTCAACGTAGGGCAGCTCGAATCGTCGATGACATGATTATTTCTGATTGAATTGATTCTTTCATCGTGGCATCGCTCTGTATCTTTTCTCGGATCTATCGTGGGGAGTGTTTCGAGGAACCGTTTAGATCAATTCCTGCCGCATAATTTCACCATAGGACATCGCGACAAAATTAAAAATGTCATCCTCACCATCTCGAGGTCTGGAAATGTACAACTGTGCGATTCATTTTTCACTGCACTACTCCTCTGTGAAACAATTACCGGCAGGGGTTTTTCCAAACAGCTACGACTTAAAGGCTTCCAAGAAAAGAGCTTAACTCTTTCTTAAAAGGCCAGCAATGCAACTGCAAATCTTCTGATATGGTGGCGTTGATCATTTACCATCAGATGAGCTTCCTGTCCGTTTTCTCCCTTTTCTATAAAAAAATAATAATCGTGTAATAGAATTCTGACTACAGTATAAACTACAAATCATTTATGATAAAAGTTCTGACCAAAAATGTAGGCATCATCTATATTAATCTATATCAATATTATAAATACGATAGTTGGGATGTTTGGATGGATGTATTTTTGTATCTTTGGATGGATGGATATTTGTTACTCAATCACGCAAAAATTACAGAACGGATTTGAATGAAATTTGGCACACATGTAGATAATGGTCTGGAATGGCACATATGCTACTTTTAATCCCGGAAAAATAAGGTAATCTTGCGGGATTCACCGAAAACGTTTATAATGCAGTGGGCTGCATTATTAAAAAATTATATGCACCACATGCAACACAAAAAAACCAGCTGGTTCCAGAGTACCGTGGGCGCAACGAGTCGCCGCTACGTAAGCGGTCTCCTCAACGGTGTACCGGGACTGACTTATATAATATACAAGTAAACACATGATTAGAAACCTGTGTCAGACGATTCGATTTATCGACCACCAAGACTCCAGGAGACTATGACATTCGACGACAGGACTATTTCTGATCGGCTTGATTCTTTGGAATTAAGCCGAGGAACACTAGAGATGTGGCATCGTTGTGCATCTTCTATCGGATCTATCATGGGGAGTGTTCCGAGGAACTGTTTGGATTAATTTCTGCTGCAGAATTTCACCATTGGATATTGCGACAAAATTCAAAATTTCATCCTCAGCATCTCGATGTCCGGAAATCCACAACTGTGCGATTCTCGAGGCACTTTTTTCCTCGCACCACTCCTGTATGGATCCAATTACCGCCAGGGATTTTTCCGAACGGATACGACTTAGAAACCTTCAAGAAAAGAGCCTACTCTTTGTTGAAAGGCCGGCAACACAACTGCAAGTCTTCTGACAGCTTAGTTGTTCATAGGCAGCAGTAATCACTTACCATCAGGTGAGCCTCCTGTCCGTTTGCTCCTTTTTCACACACCCCTGTCACACCCCTACCTACTACTTCGAGAATACGGGCATGATGTTTTTTCGGTAATATACCTATGTAATGGAACATAATACGAAATAATCGAGGTGATATGTCATTGTTTCTACGCAATCGTATAAGTGCAGTGTGTACGAATGGGTTTCATCATGATGTCTCCTTTGCCATTGAGCAAGGGCCACTTTAAACCTGCAATAAACTTGCGACAAGTTGATTCAGGAGCTGCATATCGGCTTACCTACAACAAAACAAGTTTCTACATCATTGACGTTATTATTATAAGGTTACTTGCCGCTAGACCCGGCTTCGCACGCATATATTAATAAAGAGAATGTGGTCAAATTTCCTCGTTACGGGCTTTTATTTTTTTGCGATTTTTCAAATATTTCCGCTCAAAAAACCTTTCTCTTGATAATTTGACCAATCTGTTGTTGAGTGGTTAGCGACCATGATTACGCAATCTATGTGGCTCGGATTCGATTCTCGACAGAATCATAGGTTTATGTGATGAGCAAATATATTTTTATTATTTCATTTCAGTATTTATATATGCATTTCTAAACGTTAGTAGCGTTAAAAACCCGATAGTAGGTTGAATGAAACCCGTAGTTTTATTTATTTGCTATTATATAATATTTGCTTAATTCAGGGCTAGATCAAATCGTGTAATTTGTCCAGAGATTTTTTTTTATATCATAAGATAGCAAATAAACAGATGGGTCTCCTGATGGAAAGAGTCAACCATCGCCTATAGACACCAAAGATGTAAATGTTGCGTTGCTATCTTGTGGTGAGGTCTAATGCTACATGCATAAGTTTACCGACTACCTTACCCGCCAAACCGGAACACGACAGTGACCACCACGGACGCTGTTACCAGACCTAGTAGCCTAGTAGATAGTGACTCGCGTAGCCAATCGGTCGCCTTTTACGACCTGCCTGACAGAACGACAGTTGATCTACTCTTCAAATTAGCACGGGACCAACACGGGGAAAAATACACACAATAAAATAAATTTTCTTAACCTGCCGCTTGTTTGTTTGCTATCTTATGACATCTGCTTGTTTGCTATCTTATGACATAAAAGAATTAATTATGTTATGAAAAATATTTTTTTAAGTAAAACTTTTTAAGCGCGACTTAAGAATTACTCAGTTTTGTTACGGACGGAAATAACACTTGATGCGGTTTCCGCTATTTATACATTTTGTAACTAATACTAATAAAACTTCGATCAAAAATAACTTTTTGATCGAAGCCCTTACACGAGCAATTACTACGAGCGAACCTAGCTGAGCCGGTCGATCTGAATCGTAAAATACGAAAACATTTTTTTCGACCTCTTCGATCAAAAATTGATCGAAACTCGACCTATTATTTGTATTTACAATAGATAAAATTATTTGAAATTGATATGACAGTTAATTTAAATTATTTTAAGAGTAAGAGTAATAATAATGAATCACTACATAGTATAAAACAAAGTCGCTTTCCGCTGTCTGTCCTTATGTATGCTTAGATCTTCAAAACTACGCATCGGATTCTGATACGGTTTTTTTTAATAGACAGAGTGATTCAAGAGGAAGATTTATATGAATAATAACATTTTATAGCAAAACAAAGTTTGCTGGGTCAGCTAGTTCAATCGAACGTAAATACCTATTACACGCTTACTTTTACTTACACATTTTCTGTCAAACACTCAGAAGAAAATATGCCAACGTCTATTATAGACATAGAGCATTAATTATGGTTCATTTATGAGATGCCACAGTCATATTATTATAATAAAAGTTTTAGCAAAGTATCTCTAAAGTAAAATTTTGTCCTCTTTCCGAGATGATTTTAAAGGACAAATATTGACATTAAAATTATTACTTAGATAATAAAAATATAATGCTGTGCATATATTATTATTGTTACTAGTTTTTACTTATGTTTTTAATATTTTTTTTATTCATTTTTTGTGGACTGTAACATTTTTCTTGTATATCACTCATATACGTAATGATTTTAATCTACGAAGAAACGAAAAAAGGTCAATATAATAATTGCAATAATTGATCCATAAATAACAATTAGAGTACTTGTTTATATAGGAAGTGCCTACAGAGATTGAAGCCAAGTATGTCTAGTTGACTCATTAAAATAAATATTCTGAAAGTCACTTGTTTGGGGATTAACTCACTCACTATTCATTACACACATTACATTAGATGCCTTTAATATAAATAATAAGGTTTATTTTTGATGAATAATAAAATATGACTTTTTGTATAAAGTTATCGTTTATTTGCTCGGCATTTGTTCAATATTGTCAAAATACATTCCCATTTCTGTAAAATGAGTCACTAGTATTTACTCACTTCTTTGCTCATTTTGGTCATTTTTATTTATTTCCAATATTTATATTACATTAATTATAATAAATGATTTTTTCTTTTCTTTTACATTTACTCAATCTACTGTTAAGTAAACTATTTTATGCCTTTCTATGTTTTCTAAGATTACATATTTTTACTATGTGCAGCAAGACGTATTTATTAACTATATATATATTGAAATTTATATATTTAAAATCTATCCATATCAAATCATCCTAAGATTTAATAGGTATAACGAGCATTTTGTGAGAACAAAACCATTTAGATGCAGTTTGGTCACCCTTGAATTAGCATATTATATTCGCAATATTATTCATTCATTCAGTTACATAACCGAGTCCCACGGGCATCGCAAAAACTTTTGTTTGATATGAGGTTTGAGCCTAAAATCAACATTTGAACATAAATTAATCCGGCCAACGATTAGGTACATGTTATGTTATATCCGTTGTTCCTAAAATTCAATAGCTAAAATCAGGTATTCTTAGTGTAATCGTTTAACTGGTTTTGCCACGCGGACTGTCATTCTTGACACGGCAATGACCTCCATACCTAAACAAATAAATAATTTACATATATACCTATTGCCTACACTACTTTATAAAGATTTTTTTTAGTAAATTTGATGTACTTTTTTACATTATTCGATAAATACTAGTTGCCAGCGACTTCGTTCGCGCGGACTTTGTTTACTCCGCACATCTTCTCCCCGTAGGCGATAGCGTGATAATATAAAGCCTATATGTTTACCCGACCCGTCAGTAATCTTCATGCAAAATTTGAAGTAAATCCATGCAGTACTTTTTAAGTTTACCCCGGACATACATACAGGCAAACAGACAAAAATTCTAAAAACTATATTGACGTGACAACGTCTTATAATTCGATAGAGCTGGCTGCACGCACGAAAAAACATGACTCATGCGGCGTTACCTCGCTCTGAGGCGTTCCGTAAATGCTACCATTCCATTAGTATTTTCTTAAGACGTTGTCACGTTCAACTATCGTCTGTAAACCAACTTTACAGACAACCGATTTTTTTGGCTTCGATATCGATTGTAGATCACGCCCCAAGTATTCTTTTAAAAAAATATTCAATGTAATGTCAAGAGGAGCCATCATCTATGTGCACCAAAGATATTAATGATGCGTTGCTATCCGTGGAGCGTTATGGTAATTACATGTATAAGTTTACCGGCTACCTTACCCTCCAAACTGGAACACGACAATAACAAGAAATGGCGCTATTGCGACAAGAACAGGTACGGTAGTGGTACCAAAAACTTGGTAAGACTTTGCAGAACTTTACCACCAAGTAGTGACGATGGTAGTGACACGTATAGCTAATTATTCGCCTTAATAACTGCTTGGCAGAATGGCAGATGTTCCATCCTTTAAAAGGGGGCCGGACAAACACTTGGGAAAACGGGACGGGAATCATTGTGTTATAAATAAATTTCATCTCGCGCATATCTCCAGAACAGGTAAAGAGAGGTGCTAATAATGCACCCACGATTAGCTATTGATATGGAGGGTCATTACGTGACAAATGGCCAGCCTAACGACAAAAGGATACATATCCAGTATTGAGTAAATTTTCCAAAAATACGTACAAATTTATTTAGAACTAACTGGGCCTGCGACTTCGTCCGCGTGGAAACATTTCGTAAAAATTTCGTAGCCTAAATTATTCCCTATCACATCAGCTATCTGCGAGTGAAAGTCCCGTCAAAGTCGGTCTAGCCGTTCCAGAGATTATCCGGAACAAACAGACAGACAGATAGGCAGACAGACAAAAACTGTAAAAAGTGTTATTTTGGTATATGTATCGAGTATACATCCATATGCATTTAGTAAAAAGCGGATATTTTAATATTACAAACAGACACTCCAATGTTATTTATTTGTATAGAAGATAATTTGTCTGATCCAAAATCTTAAACCGGATCCCCATGCATCTATACCGAAACCAACACGACTTAACTCAATGTATTCACAATCTATTTCTAGTGGTTCAGTGTATTTACAATGAAATTTTTTTTTAAATCATAAGATAGGTAACAAGCAGATGGGTCTCCTGATGGAAAGAGTCAACCAACGCTTATAGACACCAAAGATCTTAACGGTGCGTCGCTATCATGTGGCGAGATGTAATGCCACATACATTAGTTTACCGGCTACCTTACCCTCCAAACCGGAATACGGCGCTGACGCTATTGCGGCAATAATAGGTAAGACGGAGGCGAGACAATGCAAAACTCTACCACCTAGTAGTCACAATAGTAGTGACTCGCATAGCCAATCGGTCGCCTTTTACAGAACCTGGCAGAATGGCAGTTGGCCTATTCTTCGAAGGAGCCCGGACCAACACAGGGGAAAATGATTAGTGACTGATGTATTTTTAATGATTAATGACTGAATCCATTATTCACAATTGAGATTTTTTAATCTTTTATATCATCTTTTAATCTATTTTCCCCGTCTTTGCCATTCTGCCCTACCTGGCAGAATGGAGTAATCTTATGTATGATGCATTGCAGCCTTCCATACGTGTGGCGATGTTTATCTCTTATCATAAAAGAAAAACGATGGCCGTATGTATCACCAGCATCTTGCCTACTAGATGACAGTTCTACAACAGACGATTTACCTGTTCCTACTGAATACCTTCAGTGCCTCTTACCCAAACTAATATTATTCGTCACATAAACTGTACTTGCAAAAATGATTAGTATCCAAAGTTGAAAGTATATTGAAGAGTTAAATTTTTAGTCGAGTCTAAATATCCTTATTGTATTTGTATTGTAACTGCGAAGGTTTTTGATAATGTTTGAATGTCTAATCGGAAAGGCCAGTTTTAAAATGAAATATTATAGTGCTTAGGCCGTCTTCAAAGCTATTTCATTTTTTGAAGTTATTCTTCTTTTAAGGCGGTTTCGAACTATATTATGAGAGTAAAATTTATTTTATTTGGCAGCCAAGAAACGATATGATTAACGACATGGTTAGCCGTTGTAACGATGCTCGCACACATTGGCAGCCAGCGACATGAGTAGCTAATATTACGACGCATGAAGTTAGCTGATATTACGATAGGTGCTCACACCGACAGCGAAAAAGAGTTGTAGCTTAGCTATAACTTCTTATGTGCGTACATAATTATACACATGCGTATTTTTTATCATAACTTTTACAACATAATTCTTTAGAATCGTTGCGATTTAACTCGATTAAAGAAAAATATGCCAAGTTAAAGGAACAAACGCATAAAATGGTAGAATTAAGCCGGTAAGAGAATAGGAAAATACGAAAAAACCTTTTTTCTAGACTCCTTCTCATCTTCAATCTCTCTCCCTCTTTCCCCCCTCTCACCACCCTCCCTCGCTCGCTCCCTTTCTCTCGCACATAGGGTACTTTTTATCCCGGAAAAAAGGTTATTCCCGTTGGATCCACTAAAAACTTTTATAATGTTAAGCCCAATTTCAGCCATGCATGAAGAATTATTCGCACCTTTGGGCCGGTGCACCTGGGTACGAAACCCGAGAGTGTTCTGATAAGATATTTAATTTGATACTAGCATCTACATACGTTTCGCCATCCAAAAGAGAATATGGTGTGGGAATTCACACATATCTATCACTAAACGCTGTGAGAGATTTCATCCACAGCATATTGATGATACGTCATCTACGACTGACTGTTCGATTTGCTTCTGCCTTCTATCTTCTATGTATATACGAAACAATCAAACTCTGCAACAGCCTACATCACACAAGTTTTTTGAGTATCTTTGACATTGGAATTTTTAAGAGAAGGCTCTACAAAATTCTTAGAAGCCCGCTTTGCAATGGCAACAAAATATCAAAAATTTCACTGCCTTCGTGACTACTGGATCATAGAGTTCTGAGGCATTTCGACATTTTCAATATATGGCATTTCATCTCTGCCACGTCGGCAACATATTTCTGAAATCTTAGATATCTAAAAGTGGCGTTTATCTCTTACCATCATGATAGCAGTCTGCTCGAACCTTCTAACGTTACTATTTTAAGCCTTGAAGGTAAATGTTACCAAAAGCTAATGAGATCAATTGCCTACACACATTTACACAGCGGTACAATATTTGTCACCAAAGCACGTTCGCACGATTGGTAATGACTTCCTTGCCTGTATGTGTAATTGTATCCTGTATATCCAAAACTTAGGCAACCATCTACGAATATGTTGCGTTAGAATATTCTAAATTGTTTCATGTTAAGAAATTAGAATAATAATTTCCGTCCCAGTGTATACAGCCATGGTGTAAATTGCTTATGACTGTGACTTAATTCTTCTATATACGTAATGCAAAAACTTTGTATCCCGTTTTACGACAAATACGCGAACGGAGGAGTATGAAATTTGTCATAATCAAAGTTTACATAATGAAGAAGTGCAGAAATATTTTTGTCCCGTGTTGGTCCCGGGCTCTTTTGAAAAATAGGCTAACTGCCGCTCTGCTAGGGGCAGGTCATAACATGCGTCCAATTGGCTAATCAATTCACTACCGTCGTGGCTACTAGGTGGTAAGAGTACCGTATTGTCTCGCCCGGGTCTGGTAAAACCGCCTCACCTATTCAATAGCGTCAGTGCTGGTCACTGTCGTGTTCCGGTTTGGAGGGTAAGGTAGGCGTTAAACTTATGCCTGTAGCATTAGACCACGCCACAAGATAGCAACGCACCATTAACTAACACCTTTGGTGTCTATAGGCGATGATTGAATCTTTCCACCAGGAAACCCATCTGATTCTTTGCTATCATATGATATAGATATAAAAAAAGCTAATATTTTTGTACAATATGTATTAAAAACCCATTAAATTAATTTAGAAAACGTGTAAACGGTTGACCCTGCGGGCCATCCCTGAAACTTCTCGCTAAATTGAGGTATTTTAAACTCAAACGAGTAAAAACTATAAATATAGTTTTTTTTTTTCAATTAAACATCTATTTTGTTAACAATGGCAGTATCTGTTAGATCGCCTCTGTAGCGTAGTGGGTCCGGTATCGGAGTTGATCACCTGAGGTCCCGGGTTCGATTTCTGGGTCGGGCAATTAAAAATGTGTTTTTTCCGTTTTCTGACAAAAACAACATTACCTGGGATTGGGAAATGCCCGGTTGGCGATAGGCTTGCCACCTGTCACATTGTGGGACCAAGTATCTTCGGCTAATCGTGGGTGCACTTGTTGTACCTCTGCCTACCCTTTCGGGGATACGGGCGTGAAGATACTTTTTTCATCATATCGCTTCCCTTGCGTGGTTGTCAGAGTGACCGGAATTCGTTAGACATTCAGTCTGTGGCTTAGATTACCGCAGTGATCAGTCATATAGTGAAATGGGCGTGAAGATACTTTATGGCAGTATTTTTGAAAATGAAAATTTTTGAAAAGCATACGCAGAGGAAAGTTAAAAAACATTACACACACTACATTCGTTTATAATGTACACATAGGTATACTATCATGGACACCTTTATTGTCCCTTCTTTTTTGGGGGCACGCTAATTCTCGAAAATTGTAAGTTCATAATGTTTTGGCATTTCTTCGATATTTTCGAAATTTCCTTTGGGGGCACTGCGTGTCCCCGCGCACCCCCACAAAAAAATCCTCCTATTATGTTTATGGCTTAAGTCTCTTGTAATAGTTAAAGGAAATGTTATTGTCTGTCTATGGTCGAATTTCGACCAGAAATGTAAATATCACCTGACAAAATACACGAATTGATCTGTTTCCAAAGCTAATTAACTTCTTGCGATTTGGATGTTAGTCATCTATATTGAAACATAGAAATACATAATATATAAATCATAGATATAGAGGTATATACTCAAAGATATAAATACTTACACATATTTTGTAAACACTCAGATTCTGATATACAAACATATATGCTCACCACACAAATGCCTCTCCCTGTCGGAGATCGAACCTAGGACCTTCGATTCAATTGGCGCCATTTGACGTGTACGCAGACTACTCAATCAAGTAGGTGGTCAAAGCGCCAAAAAGGATATTTTAAGAGCAGCTGTAATTATGTTAAAATTTTATTATCAATTGTCGTATATTCTATACTTTCCATCGTCGGCACTTGGTGAAATTCTATTGTTACTAGACACTTTTACTACTCTACTTGTACATAAATTTCACTTTTACACAATTTTTATTATATTACTCGACCGGTTTCACTTTTTAAAGCATCTTCAGGATGTAATATACTTAACTGATTATTATTGACTGTTGTGAAATTGTTTATATTCCACAACAGTCAATAATAATAATCAGTTAACTATATTACATCCTGAAGATGCTTTAAAAAGTGAAACCGGTCGAGTAATATAATAAAAATTGTGTAAAAGTGAAATTTATGTACAAGTGGAGTAGTAAAAGTGTCTAGTATCAATTGTCGTCTCTGTAGTCTAGTGTCTGGTGTCGGAGTTGACCGCATGAGGTCCCCGGTTCGATTCCCGGGTCGGGCAAAAGAGTTAGAGGTTTTGTTGAAGTTTTACTCGAAAAAATATGTTTTTTTTAGTTTTTTGACAAGAACCACATTGCCCGGGATTGAAAATAGTGCCCGGTTGGCGATAGGCTTACTACCTATCACATTGTGGAACTTAATATCTTCGGCAAATCGTCGGTCCACTTGTTGTACTTCTGCCTACCTCTTCGGTGTTACGGGCGTGAAGATATAGTCCTATTGTTTGATTATGTATATTATGATTGATTGTATTATATTGTTTGATTATTAATATTATTATCTTTTTACTACATGTAAAAAATCTACAAGTAAAAACATATTAAAATGTAATGTGTTTTACTGCTTCGTGGTTTATGGGTTAGCCTATTCGGCTCAGATCATGACGTCTCGGATTCGATCTCCGGGTGGAGCAAAAGAGTTATTGGGGTTTTGTCGAGGTACTCGAAAATACAAAATCTCAGTAACAGCTCGGAGTTTAGCGGGATGGTGTGTTACCAGTCCCGTGCCTCGAATGATCGGTCCCGGTTATCGCTAGGAATAGTCGATAATCGTTATCAGGTAGATCAAATGTGGCAATGGGGATAACCATTCATCTCTCACTCAAGAATGAGTAAACTCTTTTCTTGAAGGACCATATTATGTCGTATCCGTTCGGAAATATCCTTCCCGGTAATTGATTCCACAACAGAGTAGTGCGAGGCAAAAAGTGTCGGGAGAATCGCACAGTTGTGGATTTCCAGACATCGAGATGGTGAGGATGGAACTTCAAATTTTGACGCGATGTCCGATAGTGGAATTCGGCGGCAGGAATTAATCCAACCAACTCGTCGGAACACTCTCCATGATAAATACGATTGAAGACGCAGAATGAACCTAGATCTCACGAGAATGTTAAAGAATCGCGTTGTACTAAGAATTTGTAAAAAATATATATAAATAAAAAAAATATTGACACTACTTTATAAATATCTACTTATCTGTCTGTACATGCAGTACCATTTTTGTCAAATTTTGTGGTAAATATTAATTTTTCAACTTACTTTTATCAATTTGAATATTTTTAATATATTTTTTTAATTTGCACCCAGTGAAGCGAGCGGATGATACCTAGTATGCATAAATATACTCGTACAGATGTATATCAAAGCCGTGTATATCAACGCCGCCTTATATTAAACAACCGGTTTCGCAGTAACGGTCATTTAGACCAACTGCTTAAGTTCATTTCGAAAAAAAGCCACCATTACATTAGCAGGGCGGAAAGACATTTGTCACCATGTGAATATCCACACAATTAGCAATAACTTCCGTCCCTGCAATTCGATATCCTGTAGAGCCGAAACTGAAGTCACTTTCTATATTGCATCAGAATATTTATTCACAAAAATATTTCTCATCTAATTTTATTAAATAAAAGTGAATCTACATAACGTCTTGATTGTTGCGAGCTGCGTTGATTGCGCAAATTCCCACTAATATCCATACTAATATTATAAATGCGAAAGTAACTCTGTCTGTCTGTCTGTCTGTTACGCTTTCACGGCCAAACCACTGAACCGATTTGGATAAAATTTGGTACAAATATAGATTGAGATCCAAGAAAGGAAATAGGATAGTTCTTATCCCGGAAATCCCACGGGAATGGGAACTATGCGGGTTTTTATTTTAGAATTTTTTCCACGCGAACGAAGTCGCGGGCACAGCTACTTCATAATAAATGCAAAAGTTTTTGTTGGTGTGTGTGAGTGTGTGTGTGTGTGTGTGTGTGTGTATGTGCGACAATACTGTGTGTGTTTTAATTTTAATTTTATTTCTTCAATTTTATTTTTTATCAATTTTAAGTTCTTAAAATTACCTTTACAGTTTAAAATTAGATACATTTACATTTGTGAAATCTATATATTGATAGGGAAGTAATAACCTTATACCCCTTTTCAGACAATTACGCAATCGGTGGGGAAATAAATTTAACACATTTAAAGTTTACATTGCGGGGGACTGCAGAAAACTAATATTTTTAAATAAAATTCGTTAGATATATTAAATTAATAAAAATAAACATCACACACTCTACAGTAATAAAACACACAATAATATACCCGCATGTATTAATTGCCTTAGCCTATTATTGCCTAGTTAATCATATCCTTTTTACGAACTACTTTGTAGATTGGCATTGGCATTTTTCAAATGAGTCTGGAATAGGGAGTGATTGTTGTGCAACCTTGCCAAATTACGGGCAATCGCATATAAGTCAGAGGATTTTTTGCGTGTTGACTCGGACTCCATTTAAATAGAAGACGATCTGCTATTCTGCCAAGCAGGTTTTTAAAGGCAAATCACTGGCTATTCGTGCCACTACTATCATGACTACTAGGTGGTAGAGTTTTTATCGTCTCGCCCGGTATTTGGTACTACGGCTTACCTATGCCTCATCATCGTGTTTCGGTTTTGAGGGTAATCTTAAGTTTCGGTTTTTAGGGTAAGGTAGCCCGTTAACGTATGCAAGTGGTAATACACCCCGCCCCAAGTTACCAACGCACCATTAATATATTTGGTGTCTATAGAAGATGGTTATCTCTTTCATCACGAAAGTCATGTATTTATTTGCCATCTTATAATATAAAAATCGCCTCTGTGGTCTAGTAGTCCGGCGTTGACATTGACCACATGAAATCCCAGGAACGATTCCCGGGTCAGACAATTAAAAAAAAATATTTTTTTCAGTTTTCTGATAAAAACAATGTTGCCGGGATTTGAAAGTGCAGGTTGGCGATAGGCTTACTCCTTATCACATTTGTGGGACCAAGTATCTTCGGCTAATCGTAGGTGGACCTGTACCTCTGCCTACCCCTTCGGGGATACGGGCGTGAAGATCTTTTTAAAAAAATACCGCAACTTTACCTTTTACATTGCTATAATAATAGTATATTGATTTATCATGCCTGCGTTGTGTTTTGGACATACAACAAAACGGAATGGACGTTTCCATACAATACATTTCATAAGGATTAATTTACATAATGAATGAACACAATATAAAGTAATCACCCAACAACGCCCATTCCGTACGCCGAGGTTATTTACTGATTGAATGCGTAGCTTAGGTAATGTTTACATAATTTTAGCATAGATTATAAGGATTATTAGACGGATGAGCCAAATACTTAAGTGTATCCATTTAATATAACATACAAAGTTTTGTATTTTTCAATCGACTTCCTAAAAGAAGGAAATTCTCAATTCAGTTATATTTGTAAGGTTCCGTGTCTCGAAAGGAAAAAATGGAATCCTTATAAGATCACTTTTTTATCCGTCTGTCAGCTGCCTGTCTGTCCGTTCGTCTGTGAAGACTTTATATCTTGGAAACACCTACAGCCTTTGTACGACTTAGAGCAATAGCGCACTAGCGGCTGGGCCGCAGCGGCCAGGTCGCAGCGGCCATCGAGATAGATACATTAGTATGAAATCGCCATAGAGCACGCACACCTGGCCGCACGCGGTCAGCGGCCACACCGAGCCGTAGCGGCCAGCGAGATCGAAGCGACGCATCACGTAGCAAGGTATGAACCCAATATTTCTTCCTTTTCTTTTTCCGCTTCTTACTTATAAGATACAAAAGCACTGCTATTTTCTCAACGTCCATTTTGAATTGCGCTGTATATGCAACTGACGATCGTAGCCGCGGTTTTGGCTGCGTTGCAAATCGCAGCTCCTGCGGCCGGGCCGCCCGTCGTGGCCGCGCTGCCATGTCGCTAGTGCGCTATTGCTCTTAGTATACAGCTTTAAGTAGGTATAAAAATGAACTTAAATGCAGCCAATATATAGTTTAGGTGCTACTTGGTGTGAGGAGGTATCGAGATGAAATTCAAACTACGAGCATACACTTAAGTCTGCGGTACTGTGAAACTCTTCCTCTGGAGCTTCACCACTCGTAGTGAACTTTGATCGCCTGGGCGTATATTTTATCGCTTGGCAGCTTGAGAGGTACGCAAAATCGTTCACTTACTATTATATAGAAATACTTACTAGTTTACTGTTATATAGAAATAAAAGATGTATTCCGGAACTTCCATTTATTTGGGCATACGTCTTAGCCCATCGAAAGACTAATTCTATCTTACAATGTCAAATTATAGAATAAGAATATACAATTCTACGGTTCTACGTTTAAACATATTTAAAAGCGGACAAGGCTGCCAGCATAATTGTAATTACAGCATAGTTGTACATAAATCAAAGTTAACGTAAAAAAGATACAGCCGTTTTTACGGCAAAAAGTATATTTCAAGACTCTCAAGGGAATCAAAATTTATAGGGTACTTTCAGAACTATGAAGTTTGACCAGAAATAACGTCTTATACTACAAGTACAGGGGAAAAAGCTGCATTTGTAATTAAATCAATAAAAAAATTAAACATTTAAAGTACGTAATCAATTATTATCGAAGTTAAGCTATAAGAAGAAATTTGAGCGAAACCCTCCGTGGGCCAGTTCGACTCGCACTTTTTCTTTTTTTTGTTACCTCAAAACTTGGTTATTTATTGAACGAAATTATTTAAACCTACTTACCGTTGATGGCATACGTTTTTTACTAATAATCTAATTTAGGGTTCGCGAAATACAGGTTGGAAATCGATTGTTGCTGTTTTACTGATTAGACAGAGAAATACTTTATCTGAAGTTGCTTTTTTTTTGTTAAGCCCTCTTTGACCATAAGTATGCTATTCTGTCAGGTTTTTCGTAAAAAACAAACCATTGGCTAAGCATGTTACTATCATTGTGACAACTAGGTGGTGGAGTCAACTATGTTTAATATTTTATATCATGATTCATGAAAAGCAAACAAGTAACAGTCTATTATTTACACACTATATTAGTATATATACGTATGTTTAATTTAGTGTAATAACTATTTATTATTAGTAATTTAAAACCTCAACACAGGGTTATACAGACACATAGAAACTTTGTGGAAACGTATTTGTTATGTGTGTTTTTGTGTTAGATAGACCATAGGTACGTGAATATTTTATTATTGAAATTAAATTCTGAAAAATGGCATCTGCAGCTAGTGCGTGTAATAGAGAGAGATTGGGTGGCAGGAACATGGAGAGGGAGGAGAGAGAGAGAGTGGAGGGAGTGGGATAGAGAAAGAGAAAAAAAATCGCGGAAAAAGCTAATATTCTTTACATATTACATACCTCACCCACCATGTTGATTCTGGTTTACAGAAGTTACAGTGGTGGGAACGAGAGTTTGGCCCATTGCCCTTTTTATACCTCAACCACACAGGATACTTCATTTTACTAATTCGGCTAAAACTGTTAAGTAGGCCAGTGATAATGTAGCTTAGTATTTAAAAAAAAATATTCTTTGTACTTCTTTTTAAGACAACTACGCTAACAGTGACGTATGGAGTTTGGCAAGGAATTGTTGCGTACATTGATTTAAATAATCTAGATTATAAATTTTATATAATCTAGATTTAAAAATATTACGAAAATTTAATCACTCCGTGTGATTTTCTGGTTAGCCGTATGGTTAGCTGGTAGAGAATGCAGATTTCAATTCGAATTACTTTCGGAGTTCAAGAAATAACGTAAAGAACTTTTTCCTGACGGAGGTCCTCGACCTCTTTTTTATTTTTGTGTACATCTTTGTACCTAAAGAAGACTGGGGGAGACTCCTAGTCAACCTTTGGACTAACAACAAAGTCAACAGTGCATTGGATAAAGATGAAGAAAAATTAAATCTTTCATCGTTGTTTCATCAGAATCGATTATCAGTATCAAACAATTAAACATACAAATATTCACATTTATAATAGTAAGATTACCTATAATACGCAATCAATTATTAGGTAACCTCGACATGCGGAATGGGCGTTGGGCGATTACTGATTATTATAATCATTCATTATACAAATGAGTTCTAATGAAATGTATTGTAAGCATCTATTCCAGGTTATTCAAACCCCAATATTTTCATACCTTTTCAATTGTTAGAGATCATGGCCGCCTGTATTAACAATAAATGTATTTTTTTTATAATTTATTTAAAAAATATATTATCATGCCAGGTTCCCTCGCAGGATAGGCAGAGTAAAACGAATATCTATTTTCCGGTTCACCACGATTTACCGGTTTGTCGATAAGTGAGATGAGTGGTGATCCTCATTGCCGCATTTTATCGGTCTAATAACGATTATCGACTATTTTTAGCAACAATAGAACCCATGGCTTCACGTGCTCATTCGTGGCACGAGAGTGGTAACACTCCAACGAAAAAACCTCAATGACACTTTTGCCCGAGATCGAACCTAGGACCTCATGATCTGAGCCGATTAGGCTATCCCCTAGAACAAAAGGTAGTTATTTATGAATGAAATATTCGCTGGACAAATTATTCGAATGGATCTATTATCCCAATAATAAACAAATTAACAATACGAATACATACCAATACATACGACCAGTGTTTACCCGGGCTCCGCTTGAAGAAGAGGCCATCTGCTGTTCTGCCAGGCAGATCGTAAGAAGCGACCAATTGACTTTACGAGTCACTATCATCGTAATTACTATGTGGTAGAGTTCTGCAACGTCTTGCCCAGGTAAATAATATCACCACCTTACCCATTCTTGCCGCAATAGTGTCAACGTTTCTTATTGTGATCTGGCTAGGAGGATAGGTAGCCGGTGCACTTATAGATGTGGCACTGCCATCCCGCCACAAGAATATCAACGCATCATCATCGATATAGAAAAACCCAAGATGCACAGTTCCAAACAAAACTGACACTCAAAAGTGTCCCTAATTTCATTTAAATAGTTATAGATATGGCTTTAAAAATATGTCTTTGCATATCCAACCTTAAGCGCAAGACTTAGAGTTGTTTTTACAAAGCAATATACAAAAAGAAATAAAATTGAGTGTCACGAACGACGCGATTCTATTGGAAATGAGCGCACAATTTAAAATTTTTGAGACACTGATTGTGTATCTTGGATTTTATTATATCAATGCGCATCATTAACATCTTTGGCATCTTTAGGAGATGGTCTGTTTCCATCTGCTTTTTGGTTTGAGAGCCATCTGCTTTTTGGCTATCTAATGATATACTTTTTAAAATATAATCGAATATATAAGTATCATTACCATCGTAACTAGTAAACAATAGAGTTTGGTAATACCTCTACCTATTTGTGGCGCAAAAGCGCTCTCTTGTTCCACTTTGGAGGATAAGGTAGCTTACAACCATTGATATAAAATACCCAAGATACACAGTTCCGAACAAAACTGACACTCAAAACTGTCGCTAATTCAGTCTAAAAAGTTTATAGTTATGGTACAAACGTGTTTTTGCATATTCAACCTTAAACGCAAGATTTAAAGTCATTTTTAAAAAACAGTGTACAAAAAGCAATAAAATTTTTGACTTAAGTTTACCGGTAGGATAAGGCATATGTGGAGTCGAATATAAATATTTTTATGCATTGAGGTAGTATTTTAAGGATTTGTAAAATTTACATAAAAAAAAACTTGTCGAAAATCTGTTTTTGCGTAGAACATTTATATATCAATAAAACAAATAATGACCATTAAAATAATTTATTTATATTTCAAACGTTATTATATTACATTTATTATATATTATATTTATAACCTATTTATTGGTTCTATTACACAGAACCTACACATATAGGTAAACTGTGGGTTTATATAGCCATGTAGTATTTGATGCTTGATATTGATACATTTAGTTTGCATAGTCTCATAGATTTAGAATATACTGAAATAGGAAATTTACTGCAATGGTGACTATGACTACGTTATAAAGTTCCCAGATTCTTACATGATAACAAACACGATTTTTTTCAGACTTATTATATAATGTATCGACAACATAGTAAGGAAACGCATTAATTTCCTAGAAATAAGTTAAGCTTTTCGTAGAATTCTCGTTTTGAATTAGATTTGAGTTTTTCTGTTTTTTTTTTTGCAGTATTGTGTAAACGAACATTTGTTTAGTTTATAGTATCTGCAGACGTACGAGCGAATACTGCCCATAGACTTTTGAAACACAATAGGTTAGTTGCTAATGCGATGTCGGCTTCTGAAAATTTTATTGACCCTCGTATAAAAATTCCAATAAAACAATTTAGAGCTAAAAAATTGTGTTCAATGTTATTCGGAAGATCAAACTCGTTGATGATTTTGAAAAATATACATCTTTTCAAATACTGAATAACTAAGTATCGTTTAAAAAAATTTTAGGTTTTTGAACTTTTTTAATTCAATAGTCTATGCTTAGGCATAGTTTTTTTCTTTGAGGTTAAAATACTTAAATTTAGCAGGAAGTTTCAGGTGGCCTGTAGGGTCAACCAGCTCACAGATTTTTTTAATAGAGTTAGTTACATTAGTTGGTTACATAGGTGTGTTACATACACAAAAATCCTAATAGATACGTATATTTAGTTTGGAGTATAGTTTAGTACATATAATATTATTGCCAAAGGTAATTTTAGATTAGATATTTCCTGTTAATCATAAATTTATTTTATAATTACGTTAGTTTTTTCGATAGGTGTGTTACTAATAGGTATTTTTAGTTAGTTATGATATTAGGTATAGAAAATTTAAAAGTTATAGGAAGTTCAGGTCTTACGTTTTTTACTTACATTTTAATAACAAAAATGTCGTATATAAATAATTAAGATGAATATGTAAATATTATTTTAACGTACTAGCGGCCCACCCGGCAATGTAGAGATTTTTAATAAAATAAAGAAAGGTTAAATAAGTTCTAAAGTAAATACGCGCGAGCAAAGCCGCGGGTAACAGCTAGTATGCAAATAAAACAACTCGTACATATAAACAGTCACTTAAAATTTATACGAGACTAGCTGCAGATCTCTGCATTAGGATAAAAGTATTCTATGTGCTATTACAGGTCATCTTATATCCGAGTCCAAATCCAAATTAGTACAGCAATTTTTTACGTGATTGATTATCAAACATCCAAACATACAAATTTTAACATTTATAATATGTATAGTATAAGATATCCGCAAACAAAAACAACATTTTATTGAAAATAAATTATTAAATCAAAAAATAAACATTCTTAATGCAACCTGTGCCTTCCACTTAAGAAATCGTTATCAACAACACGTGTATACAGAACAAAATTCGATGCTACTTATGACTTCCTATTGTTATATTAAAAGTTTCGTAATATATCTCCAAAGTTCATCGTAAGAATCACAATTATATATTGTTATTTTATATTCGTACAAATAGAATAAAAAGAATCACCTAACTTGGTCCTCAAAATAAGTAATCAATATAATCAAACATTTTAAAATCGTCAAATTGATGTCCTCTTCTCTTTTGGCAGTTGGTTAACAACTACAAAAGGTATTCAAAATTATTAATGAAAAAATTAATCTTATTAAAAAAAATAACTTATTAATGAAAAAAATCGACTCCACTAATAATAACAGGATCAATTTGTATTATTTGACTAAATTAAAAGGAGGTTGTAATGCACTGTCCTTTTACTGAAAAAGTAACCATTGAAATTTTGTCGTATTATATTTGGAGCGTCGAGTACATTTTTAAGACAAATAAAATGAAAATCATACATTACACCCTATATTTAGTAATATAAACGACAAAAATAAATCGATAAACTCTTATACTTACCGAAAATACAATATCTTATATTTTTTTAACGTTCATGATGTTGTATTTTACAATTTATCAGAGAACAATTCTGTATTTTTGACGCGCGGGCAGTGACGTGAGCGACGGGCTTCTATTTGAAGTGAGTGCACAATTTTAAATTGTGCACTCATTCTTAGAGGAAGTTTTTGAGACACTGATTGTGTATCTTGGGTTTTTATATATCAATGCTTACAACTTATGTATGTGATATTTTGATCCCACGCAGAAACGCACCATTATAATCTTTGGTGTCTAAAGTGATGGTTGTCTCTTTCCATCACGAAAGTTATGCTTCTTCGTTTTCCTATGATAAACAACGTGTCACAGAAAGAACGCACACTATGAAACACGTCAATTATAAAAATCATAAATTCGGCACTGAAAATCTTTTTTTATGATTTTAAAAAATCTTTTTTCATGAATTCATTTATCCTAAGTAAAAAGTATCTTCACGCCCATATCCCCGAAGGGGTAGGCAGAGGTACAACAAGTGCACCCACGATTAGCCAAAGATACTTGGTCCCACAAATGTGATAGGTGGCAAGCCTATCGCCAAACGGGCACTTTCCAATCCCTGGCAACTTTGTGTTTCTCAGAAAACTGAAAAAACACTTTTTTTTTAATGTGCCCGACCCGGGAATCGAACCTGGGACCTCATGTGGTCAACGCCAACGCTGGACCACTAGACCACAGAGGCGACAAATCCTAAAACAAACACAGAGGCGACAAATCAAAAAAAAATATCCTAAGTGTAAGCGAAAATATGTTTTTTTTTGGTTATATATTTGATTAAGTTTGAAAATTTGAAGATTAAATAGTTTAGGCTCTAGTGCCTTATAATACTAAGTTTATTTTGTCTTGATGTCAAATCTTTATGAAAAGTGTCTATTATTTTTCTTTTTAATCATTTTTAAAAAATATAACATAATATTATGTCAAAAATGGATTTAGTACCTAGCTGTTTCTCAACCAACTACTTTTCGCATTTACATATAATTTTGTGACAGGTTGTATACGTAGGTCACACTATAAGTCTTGCGTAACTTAAAAACAACATGTTATAACCAAAATATTATATTTGTTGCTTTTAAAAATAATCTCCTTTACATTTTAAATATGTTTTCATGCGATCGAACCATTTTTTTAAAACAGGAGGACCACAGATCTGAAGGCATGTTTTCTACGTGCTGATTGAACGCTATTACTGCCTCTTCGGAGTTGGTAAAAGTAAAACCTCTCATCAAATCTTTTAATTTTGGGGAAAATACAGAAATCACAGGGTGCTAGGTCGGGGCTATGCGCAGGATGAGTGACGAGATGTACTTTTTCGGAAGTTAAAAATGACTTTGTTTTGTTGGCCGTGTGTGGAGAAGCGTTATCATGGTGTACGAGAATGCGGCTTTTGGGTCGTCTTTCGCGAACTTTTTCTAACACCGTGGGTAAACAAATGGTAGAATACCACTCGGCATTAACACTCTTTTGATCTTCAAGTAGAATTGTACAGGTGGGACCCGTAGCTGAGAAAAAAAACGCGATCATTTTTTTACCAACGTTTCTCACCTGTCTCAACTTTGTTGGCCTGTTCTCATTTTCAAACAATAAATCCACGTTTCGTCTCCTGTGACAATGTCATAAACAGCATTAGAATGTCCGTGGTCGTACTTAGTAGCATGTGAGCACCATTCCACGCGAGCCCGCTTCTGCTCCGCTGTCAGTTCGTGAAGAATCCAACGACAACAAAGTTTCCGAACTTTCAATTCTTCGTGTAAAATTTTCTGAATTTAGCTCATACCAATCCCCAATAGTCCTCGAATTGTCTTATAGGTAATCCGGGGGTTTTCTTCAATTAACCGCTTAACAGTAGCCACATTATGTTCGTTGACGGCAGTTGAAGGCCGCCCTTCACGAAATTCGTCATGTAAAGAAACTCGACCTCTCTCAAATTCAGCAAACCATCGCCTTACGGTGCTCAAACAAGGTGCTTCTCTCCTAAAAGCATTTTAAAGACGAGCGGCACAGTCTTGCAGAGAAAGAAAACTTTTAAAATCATAAAAAATCATCGCTCTAAAATCTTTTCGACTTAATTCCATTTTCGTTGCGTATGTAGAACTTTGATGTGTGATAAAAAAACAATTGACAAATAATTTCCCGCCAATTGTTTTTTTTTTATTACCAAGAAGATTGCAACGTTTTAAAAATATAACATTCGAAATTCAAATAGTTCCGATTAGCTAGAAGTGCAAAACTTTTAGTGTGCCCCATGTATACCTCTAAAAAGTTAGATTGTTCACAGTACTAGTGTTGTTACCATCTTTATGAAGAAAAACTATCTAATACTATAAAAATAATATTTATAAGCCTTTTTTCACAATTAACCTCTATACTTTTAAAATTAAATACAAAATAAATTGTTTGGTTTACAATATGAGCCTACAAACTAACGACCTCCGTAGGCGTTCTATTTCAATATTGACTGTGGGAACAACCAGTCGCCTATCTACGTTCGTTACTAGGAACATGGCTATTATTTATCTAGCCAGCCATTTAAAATAGACCCTTTTTAGTCATTTCAAATGCGATTAAATCTAACACTTGGCAGAATTCAAGTACTCATAACTATAATTCTCTGCAGGAATTTCAGTTGCTATCAGCTTCTGCTTGAATCAAATTTATTTGGTTTACGTTATGACAACTCACGAATAATGGTTCGCTCTTCGAGCTAAAGCTTGCAATGTGTTAAGATTTATAAAGGGTGGCAACGACAATACAACAAATAGTAGGTAATTGTTAGGCTTTTTTGACCTCTGTCAGATTACCTCATAATAAGCAACAGTTCACAGTGCATTTTTGTATCCGATATCAAACAATTTAGCTTAGCTAAATTATGCAAGATTAGTCGATTAGGGTCCCGATCCACGTAAAAAACGTCATTCGAGTCAAATCATTTAATATGTAACCGACAAAATGTCTGGAGTTTTTTTTAATCCTAAAAAACCTAATTAAAATATGAAATAAAAGCCAGTTCCAAAAACATTTTTTGGGTTTCTTTTGTAAAAGTTATATACTGTGCAGTAATGAAATAACCGCGAATGCTCTGCCAGACTCGCAGGCCTGGTATCGCCATTTGACGAAATTATATTCTTTCGCAATTCCAATCTGCCAAAAGGACCTTTCCGAAATTCGTCGCCAGCTCTTGGACCATATGATGTCTAAGCGCTTTGACTCGAATGACGTTTCGTTATGTAAATTGGGGGGAAGCACAATTTAATGTGTACATTTTTTCTCTATCTAATCTATGGGAGTGATTTTATGAAATGCGACGGAGTGTGTAACAAGAAGTTGGAGAAGCGCGCGCTATTTGAATTGACATTGAGCGCGCGATATTAGAAAGTAGTTTATATATTTCTATCACGAGAGCCATCTACTTGTATTGTATGCAATTGTAAAAAAATGCAAAACTGCAAAAACTGACTCCCACTCCCTTATCTCTGGAAAAATAGATCAGATCTATAACAAATTTTCAAACGAAAATGATTTTGTTAAATCGATCCAGATGTTTTTGTGTAATGGGGGAACAAAAAAAAAGATTCCGATGAATTAAGACCTTAGTACTTTTTCCGGCGGAAGGCGGTTTTTAAAAAAACGGTGCTTCCGCCTCCGCCTCCGTCAGAGAGACTACTAATAGAAATGAAAACTCAAAAGAATGGAATAACTGTGTTCTTTCTTAAATTATTATATCAATTATAGTCTAAATTATTTCAAGTACATAATTTGTAAATTGTCGCCGGAACAACTGTGATAAATCACTATTAATTTGGCTACTTGTAGCGAGCTATATGAATATGCTCTTTTAAGTAACGAAATAGCTGTCAACTACATTTGATTTGCGCAATCTAATAGCCCACACCTTGACCTTTACTAAATAGCCCACATTGTTGACTCAATCTGTAGCAGGATACATGATCGATTCTATACGCAGCTGTTAATTATAGGCGTATTGTGTATAATATTTACGGCACTTATCAATTGACAAGTTACTTTTTAGTTGCTGTTTACTATGTTTATGCGTTCGTCCCACCGTGTATTGCGTAGGTATAAATTGACACGTAGACCTTAAAGATACTGGGTCCACAGTGTGTAATGCATCCAAGCACACTTCTCGTGATATGTTTAAAGTTGCTCCAGTGGCTAGCAACAATGGCTATGCAATCGATGCTCTCGATCGAGGCTCGGCTTCGATTCCAGATAAAAAATAGCGTTTGTATGGTTTAAGTGATTATTAAATATGTTTCAGTATGTGTTTGTATATATTCGTGTCGTTAATTATCACCCATATCACAAACCACAAGCAAATAATTTGTGGTTAAATTAGTTTGCATAATTTATTCAGCGTAATTTATATATTATTCATTTTTTATTCTAAAAGATATTATGATTTGAGAAAATCAGTTGCTACAGCTCGTGTTTGAATAAAAAACCATTTATTTTAACTTTTTTACATAGATGAGAAAGGAAGCAATTGGTTCCAGAAATGGAACAAAAAGACCTTTATCTATATTCTATAGACACTAAAGATTTTAATACTGCACACGTTAATTTAGTGGCTACCTAAATTCCAAACCAGAACACATTAGTGACAAGAACTGATGTTATTATAACACAGTAAATAAAATATAAAATTGAGGGACGTTCGTGGCCACATTTCTACTAATGTGCTTGCTTGTTACTTCGTCTGTTTATAAATTTACACAAAAAAGAAAAAAATGTCATCACACCGTTTCCTACGCAGAATAGACGGTGTGAACAAACATCGACAGACGTTCTATTTTACAATGATTTAATGAATTTAGTTTGGTGAAATTAGAGGTGATCTCCAACCCCGCATTTTATCGTTTTAACACTTGTTTCTTTCTCTAAATTATAAATCACAAAACGACACCTATACATAGCCATTTTTATTGAATAATAGCTGTTCCCGCGACTTCGCCCGCGTGGGAAAAAATCTAAAAAAGTAGCCTAAGTTACTCCTTATTATATCAGCTACCTACCAGTGAAAGTCCCGTCAAAATCGGTCCAGCTGTTTTGGAGATAAGCCGGAACAAACAGACAGACAGACAGAGAGACAGACAGACATAAATTGGAAAAAAAAAATGGTATATGTACCGTATATATATTCATATACAATTAGTTTAAACCGGTTATTTTAATATTACAAACAGACCCTCCAATTTTATTTATTTGTATAGATGTACCTATAGATGAACTAAATAAAATATAGCTATCGTTCAGAAACCAAATAATAGGTACGTTTATTATTTATACGTCCAAAGCGTCAGTTTTTGCTGCTGCTTTTTTTACAATTTTTGTCTGTCTGTCTGTCTGTCTGTTCCGAGTAATCTCTGAAATGGCTGGACTGATTTAGACGGCATTTTCACTGGCAGATAATCTAGCCTGGCCTGGCCTGGAATCTGGCCATACACAGAAATGAGTAGGCAAGCCTACCTAGGCATATTCGGTGTGTTAAAAATTATCAGTGAAATAAATTTCATTTGGTTATCAAAACTATGAAAGTGATGAAAAAAAATCGATTAAAGTTAATTTAATAAAAAATAGTCATGAGCACTTTTGGATAGGCAAGTAATTATAGGCATATTGGTTTATAAATAACATTTGATAAAATATACGTCTCATCTGGTTATCAGATCGGTGAAGGACGATCTCCCACTGTCTCCTCTACTATGAAAATTTGGCCAGACCTTTAAAAGTAATCTTGTATGTAAATCTAACCTGTTTAGAAAATAAGAATAGGCTAATTGACCCCCGTTGCTTTGCCCGAGGGAAAATCAACATGTCAACAAAGGAAATTTCATACAGTATTTCACCGCCAATTTCACCATCTTAGGAAACGAATTTCGAAAAATCCTTTCTGTCATTTTCTTCGTTACAACAACCTCTATGAAAAATGAGAGTCTTTTTAGTCCAAGAGTTTAGGCTTGGCGTTGATAAGTAAAAAATTCTTTTTAAATAAACAGACTTTATTGAAATCGACTCGACCTAAAGTTCAGTTGGAAATTCCCAATTGAGTTCGAACCGAAAATATTAATGAGAAGGTATTTATTGCAAAAAAAAAAAGAAGTCTAAATCACGAAGTACAAAATATATTCTCTCTGGTAATGGAAGTTTTGGAATACGATAAAGCTAATGCAATCAAAGTACCGTGAAAGCTCTTAATGATTTAAAAGTCCTATCGCTTAGACACTTTATAATGTTTATTATAATAATTAAGAATACAAATTGTAAATTAGTGCCGATTCATGAGAAGGGTGGTGATCTCCATCACCGCATTTTACGGACCCGATAATGAATGTCGCTTTTTCATTGCAATAACGAATACCGATAACTTTGAGTGCTCTTTCGGAACACCTCCAGACTCCAAATCGGTTCCATTTTTTAAAGACAAACACGTAAACCTCAATGATACCTTTTCTTAACTCGAGGCTCGAACCCAGGAGACATCATGATCCGAACAGTATAGAAAAACAGCTAGATCACGGGACCGAGCGAAGCATCATATACGTGTATATACGTGAAACGACAAAGTTTTTTGTACTTTTTAGAACTGAACGAAATTTGGCACAATTAAAGTTTACATTGTGAAAGAGGGCAGGAAGTTAATATTTTTATATTCAACTAGCTGCAGCGTGCAGCCCACTGCATTATAAGAGTTTTTGCCGAATCCCGCGGGTTGCCTAATTTTTCCGAGATAAAAAGTAGCCTATGTGCTATTTCAGGTCATCATCTACCCGTGTGTCAAATTTCATTCAAATCCGTTCAGTAGTTTTTGCGTGATTGAGTAACAAACATCCATCCAAACATCCAAACTTTCGCATTTATAATATTAATTATAATATTAATTATATATATATATATATATATATATATATATATATATATATATATATATATATATGTCGCAGTGAAATTGTCAGTACCGTTAGATTATAATCTACCTAAGTGATATTATAATTTAACTGCTAACCTAACCTAACCAAATTATAAAATCCCTACGGCTATTGACAATTTCACTGCGACATATATACCGAAGCCTTTAACGATTGGGCTGAGTATTTTACACACTGTATATTGTATATGTATTAGAAACACATTAAATAAACATTACACACGCTACTATTAATTTGACATACATCATAACAAAGAGTATACAATCATTACGGTTTATAGTTTATACCATAAATCATAATAAACTAAACACACACATAATCATCGTTTATGTAGCCAAAGCACAAATAATATTAAAGTCTGTTGTCAAACTTCTTTAATTTTCAAATCTTTTTCTTCTTATGTTTAATTCAAAAAATCAGAAATTAAACATAAGAAGAGATTTATATGTTTTATACTGTGGTCAAATAGAGTCATAGAATGTCGATGCTCAAATGTCGATCAGAGGGCGAACGCTAGTTTTTATAAACGACTATAAATATTTCTATATTTTTTTTTATCATAACATAGCCAACAAGCAGATGACTCTTCTGATCTAAAGAGACAACCATCGCCTATAGACACCAAAGGTGTTAATGGTGGTGAGTGGCGAAATTTTAATGCCACTTAAATAAGTTTAACGGCTACTTTACCATGCAAACCAGAACACGACAGTGACAATCAGTGACGCTATTACGGCAGGAATAGGTAAGGTGGTAGAACCAGACCCATACGAGACAATGCAGAACTCTACCACCTAGTAGTTACGCAGG
Organism: Apodemia mormo; assembly: GCA_036924255.1. NCBI lineage: Eukaryota > Metazoa > Arthropoda > Insecta > Lepidoptera > Riodinidae > Apodemia > Apodemia mormo. Next base: position 11,475,796 of record JAUPFN010000002.1, read on the forward strand.
TAGTGACTCGCATAGCCAATCAGTCGCCTTTTACGGCCTGCTTGGCAAAACGGCAGTTTGTCTATTCTTCAAAGGAGCCCGGACCAATCAAGAGGAATTAATCTAACTACAAAGTAAGGAAATTATTCGCTTGTGTTATGGATGCAATAAACGATACATAGAAATATAATAGATACCGAAATACATTTAGTAAATACCTAAATTCAGAAATAGAAACATTTTTGCCCATCACACAAATACTTGTCACTTTCGGAAATCGAATCCATCCTCAATCGATCCCCATCTATAGAACGTTAAGATCGCAAACCTAGGTGAGATACCTGTAACCTGCAGTCCGCTGCATTATAAAAGTTTTTGGAAAATTCCACGAGAATTGCTTATTTTTTAGGGATAAAAAGTATTCTATGTACTATTCCAGGTCATCATCTGCCTGTGTGCCAAATTTCATCCAAATCGGTTTAGCCGTTTTTGCGTGATTGAGTAACAAACGTCCATACTTTTGCATTTATAACATTAATACAGATTATTTATCAATAAAATAATTTCACCGAACCTCACACATATCCGGTAAATATTTCTTTTATTCGTAGGATATTCCTTGATAGAATAAATACTAACCGTCTCTTTTTTTCGTTTTAATGGGTTAAATTTAAAATAAATTTAAACGACGCAAAGCAAATTTAGAACCACAAATTATAACGTACTGATATAACGAAACTAATTATATGTATATATTTATTGTTCTTATTCTTCTCATTAATAAACGTTTAAATAGACAATCATCGAATCCTTTAAGGTTACCAATAGACACGGCCACACCCTCGTCAGCCGGACGCTAGCTGCGTTCCGAATAATACTTGAAATTTCTACATTTATTCAAAGCGATTACCAAAAACTAGTGAATACTAAAGTAGATAAATCATATATGTGGAAATATTTTTACATATTAAAACCTGTTTTGAAACTGGGAACATTGTACTCGTAGCTTACACATAATCTTAACGAGGATATTTGTCGTTGAAAATATCGTAAAAATCGTAAATCGTTAAAATTAGTTTCATCATATTTTAAAGGTTAATTACTCGGCGTATACAAACGCATTTCTTTATATACGTACGTGGTCGTCTAAAATCAATAATGAATTTTTGTACTTATTTTATTTGCACAGTTTAAATTTATTTTAAGATTTTTTAAACCTAATTAAAATAATGCAATATCAAAAACGAATGGGCATAGCCATCCTGCTACACGGATAACAACGCACCATTAACGTTTTTGGTGTCTATAGACGATGGTTTCTCTTTCCATCAGGGAATCCATATGCTTGTTTCCCATCTTATGATACAAAAAATACCTGCAAAGCCTACCTTTTATATGCTTTTCTTTTGCTTATATTTTTATATTATTGTATAGCAAACAAGCTATAAGCTAGAAACAAAAAATACGTTAGTGGTGTGTTGCTATTCTAGTGGTGGGATGGCAATCGAACATGCATTAAGTCTACTGACTACTTTATGCTCCAAACCGGAACATGACAATGGCAAGCATTAACGCTATTGCGGCAGGAATAACTTTCGCGGCAGGCGAGACTTTGCGTGACTGTACCGCCTAGTAGTCACGATGATAATGATACGTATAGCCAATCGGTCGCCTTTTACGACCTGCCTGGCAGAACAGCAGTTGCCCTATTCTTCAAAGGAGCCCGGACCTACAAGGGGGATATTTATTTATTTATTTTATATTTTGTTGTATGGAATAAAACATTGAATAAATAAATTAATATAAAATAAATTTATCGGAAAATTTCGTTAAGTTTATTTGACGATGTCTAAGAATACTTTAAAACCGACAAAAAGGTCTGAGATATTTTTTTTGAATTCTAAAAAACTTAATTAAAAGATGAAATATAATTAATACCTTTTTTAGATTTTTTTTGCAAATGTTGTATATTGCGCAGTAGCGAAATAACCGCAAACGCTCATCCAGACTCGCAGTCCCGGTATCGCCATTTGACAAAATTATATATTTTCGGAATTCCAATCTGCCAAAAGGACCTTCCCAAAATTCGTCGCCAGCTCCCAATTTATAATAGTTACTGTGGCGAGAGAGCCAGCTGCGGAGCCCCGTGCGCACTTCAGTTGTGCTAGTGAATCGCGATGTCTAGATGTATTTCTTCGAAATGCAATAATATCTTTGTGCATATTTTTGTGATAGTATTTGACTAATAATAACAATGTCTCCTTATCAGTATTCCAATGAAGGATATTGAGATTTGGGACATGCCTATGTATTACGTAATGATTATGTGTCCCAAATCGCCCAATACAGAAGAATAATTCAACAATTGAGATTGTAAAATGTCAATAATTAATTAAGTCAAGTTCGATCATTGTGGAGAGGTGATTCCATTTATGATAGAAATTAAGGTAAATATTCGCTGTGTCTTTCACTTTTATTTGTGCCTAGTTTATTTTTTAAATTATAAACTAAAGCAGGAACAAAGTATGAATGAAAAATGAATCACAATTCTCGCTAGTATAAAACGGGTAGATAGATTACATTTACATTATCTACCTGCCTACTACTGATGTTATTATGATGATTCGTGAATCGTAAAGCCTAGCGTAACGGCTACGATGACTAGGGTAACCATGAGTATCGAGACTTTTGACAACTTTTCAATTACTGTTTTCTTGGTTATTTAACACTTTTTTTGAATATGTTTATTCGATACTTGCTGTGCCCGCGAATTTTTTTTAAATACAAAATCTGATGTTACTCCTTACTATATTAGCTATCTGCAAGTGAAAATACCATCAAAATTGGTCCAGCCGTTTCAGAGATTAGCCGGAACAAACAGACACACGGACAAAAAATTTAAAAAAATATTATTTTTGTATACATGTCGTGTACCTATACTTCCACATACATTTAGTAAAAAGCGGTTATTTTAATTAAAAATTACAAACAGACACTCTTATTTTATTTATTTGTATAGATGTATGCGTAAGCGATGCGATGTAAGCGTGAATTTCCACGGGTTTGATTCCATCCCACAGCTAAACAATCTCTACGATAATTATAATCATTCGAAACTACAATAAATTCTATTCATTCTTAGTGCCTTCTTAGCATGTTGCTCCGCCACTTTAGAGAGTGCACAAGAGTCAAGTTTCAGTTAGTGCATATAGCGAACTGGAAGTCGATAAGTGTAGGCGGCGTACAAAAGAAATTTCCTCAATCGGAACCTTACCTAAATTATAAAGCGTAAAAAAATAATAATTTGAGTCGACAATATATATTCGCAAAATTCGGATTATCGAGTACCTATTTTGTTAAAATAGTGATTAAAAATTCTAACGGTGCTGACAGACAAATCGGCCATATTTCTTTAAAGGTTACAAATATGTGGTGTAGATGGCGTGAGTTTTATTAAATTTATTAAAGTATCGTAGAACGGAGCGCAGATTATCGTGAAACTTATTTTCTCTTCATTCATAGAAGAGTAGATATTAAAAAATAGCAACACTATAGTGTTGTCTTTATTAAACCAACGTAATAGTTGAAAGAAGACGTCACTACAGTGTGGCTACTGTTTAATGTCTATTTGAGTAAGTATATAAAATTGCGTATTATGAGACTTCCGAGCGAAATCGGGGTTTCATCTAGTATATACTAAAACTAGCATTATTGAATATTACAATTAAACTCACTTGTACTTCTAGTTCACGTTTTATATTTGATACGTTCAGGCGAAACCGGTTGGATTTGGTTGATATTCTAAAATGCAGTTTCACCAAATGCCGACGATGGGAAGAATACATTTCAACGGTCATTATGTCACCCCGATACGATATTTAATATCATAAATTTATAATGTGAAAATATTAAGACTAATTTACCTAACGATCACGTATAATGGTGCCAAAATTTAGGACAAGCAGACAGCTTACCTTGCGATAAAAAGATTTTTGTGTAAATTCTATGAAAAAAAACAACATTTCTTGGACAATAAAAAAACCTATGTTATATATTTTTTCTTATATCGTAGTAAACGAAACAAGTAGATGTTTCTGCTAATTCAAATCTATCGCCTTTTAACACCAGGGATTAAAAAAGTGTTGTCATTAGTATAGCGGAGATATCATGCAACATGTATAAATAGACCGCCCTTTTGTTCAAGTCGTTAGCGACCCTGACTACGCAATCGACGGGACTCGAGTTCGATCCCCGACGGGGACAAGCATTTTTTGTGATGAGCATAAATGTTTGACTAACACCCATAACACAAGCAAATAATTTGCTTACTTTGGGGTTAGATCAGTAAGTGTAATTTGTTCCCTGAATATTTATTTATTTATTATGTATTAATTTACCGGCTTCCTTATTCTCCAAACCGACAGACTCCAACACGACAGTATTGCAGATTCAACTATATTGCAAAATTCTACAACGTAGTAGCAGTAGTCTGAACATTTACCAAATTTCATGCAAATCCGTCTAGCTAGTAAACAAGAAGTAACAAAACATCAAAACATCCGTCACAAAATATGGCATTATTCATATTACTGGGATATTAGTACAGCGTGTCTACTTAGTGTTATATAGAAGTTTTGGTTTAATCATAACAGAAAAACGTGCAAACATGCGGATAATACCAATTACACACGTGTAGTTTTACAGTTAATTACGTTCCAAATAAAAAATGATTAGTAATCAGTCTACCAAGTAACTAACTGTATATATCAAGATTCAGATTTTTCTCGGTTTTGCTTAGTAAAATATTTTCTAATGAGTGTTTAGATAAAATTAGAAAAAATTCTTCTTACGAATTTTGGAAGAGTTAGGCAGAGATGTAGCAATTGCACCCACGATTAGCCGAAGATACTTAGTCCCACACAATATTATCGCCAACCGGGCACTTATCCAATCCCGGACAACGTTGTTTTTATAGAAAACTGAAAAAACAGATTTTGTATTATCTTCCGATCCGGGAATCGAACTCAAGACCTCTTATATCAATGTCGACACCGGACCACTAGACCACAGAGGCGATTGTTTTAATTTTATACCAAAGAGAAATTATTGAAACAATTGTAATGTAATAATTAATTTAAAAAAAATTATATGATGAATGTACAGGACAGGACAGAAGGCAAAACTGTCTACACGAGATTCGGCGTCAAAATATATAAGGTCTTTCCAAAATGGGTGAACATATTTTAACCCAGCGTTCGGTACGTCTAATGGCTAAGGTCTGCTGTAAAACATAAAAGTTTTATGTTCGAATTTCGACCAAAAGGCAATATACTTAGTACTTTAATCAAGAAAGTCAAATACAAAGTGGATTGATTTGTAAAAGTATAAAAATAATATTGGTAATAATTAAATAATGTTACAAAAACCGGATTACACAGTCTTATTTACCTAATAAACCTTTCGTATTTTTTAATGGAACTTATGACCTGTGAACACATAAAAAATATAATATTAACATTGCAGTAGAAACAACTAAGTATGTATGAGAATGTCCAGGAGATAAAATCATAACCTCTATAGTTTCATCACGAGATACAAAACATGTACTATTATGGGAAATCTGTTTTATTATTATCAAAATCAAAGAGCAATATCGACACTAACTTTAAACTAGGCTAATTGCTTTGGCAACGTCTTATATAACTTGTATTATCTACGTATTTATTTATGGTACATAATTATTTTAGCCAAACAGAGATTAAAACTGCAATAGATACATATAATTACACAACGCGCTTATTTTATTGTCCAAATATGATTACCAACTTTTTCACACTACAAAATAGCGAAGAAACAAATAGCTCTTTTGGTCTGAAGAAAATACCATGGCCTAAAACACAAGATATTCATGAATTAGAATAAACAAGTGATTAAAACCAACAGACCACATAAATATACTGTGAGTACTATACTATAATACACTGGTGAGGCTATTCTAAATTGTTCCGTCTAGAGTCACCATGGTAGTTAAACGTTTCGCCAATTTTTGCCTTATAAGAACTGGCTGATAGGTGGTATATTTTATTTTATTTTTCTTTATTCATACAACAAACAATATACTAAAGTATAATTTCTAGGCTTATTAACAACTAACTGCCGCGTGCAGCCCGCTACATCATAAAAGTTTTTGGCGAATCCCGCGCGATCACTTAGTTTTTCCGGGATAAAAAGTAGCCTATGTGCTATTCCAGGTCATTATCTACCTGTGTGCCAAATTTCATTTAAATCCGTTCGGTAGTTTTGGCGTGATTGAGTAACAATCCATCCATCTATCTAAACATACAAACTTTCGCATACATTTCGCATAGATAACGCAAACAAGAGCGCTCCACCATTAAACAACATTTATTAACATTTTCAATATATCAAAATGAGTATTTATTGTAAAAATGTGTCATTGTTCGCACGATTTAGCTCCTCATATTTTTTATATCATCGGCTCTATATATTCTTAAGGAATAAACTCCAAAAAGTATTTTTGAAATTTATTTCTTTGCGTCAAGGTAGCCTTCTTCTCTGCTTGTTTGTTATCCTATATCATAGAATAACAAACAAGCAGAGAAGAACAAGCTCTCCTGACGTAAAGAGAAACCATCGCCTGCAGACACCAAAGTTGTTGATGGTGCGTTGCTATCCGTATGGCGGGTTGGTACTTGGTAATACCACATGCAAAAGTTTACTGGCTGCACTACCCTCCAAACCGAAACGCGACAGTGACAAGCATTGACGCTATTGCGAAAGAAATAGGTAAAATACCTCGTAATCACGATGGTAATAACACGTTTAGCCAATCGTTTGCCGTTTACAAACTGCCGGGCAGAATGGCAGATGGCAGATGGTCTATTCATTATAAGGGGTTAGACTAACAAGACGAGTACATCTCCTATGAAATCTTTTAACTCGTCTGTATTCAGAAGAAATTGAGCTTCCTTTTATATTGTTTTCTGCGACCTCACTCTTGATGATAACTTTTCGTGCATACTCGCATAATTTACCATTACAAAATCCACCTGGCTTTCCTGTATTCAATAGCTCCAAAGTTCCCTTTTTCACATTTGCTCAAAATGAAATTCAATTATGTCTCGGGTTCTGGTGACTGTCATTATTAATTGAGTAGGTCCGTTAGTGCCAAGCTTCCAACACCAGTCTACAGGATTCTTGGATAACATACTATATTTGAACCTGGTGATACGTTTTAAATGCATGATGTCGTATATCCTTTACTGGGGGAGGGGGGGGGCACACGGCAATAACACATCATTCTATGATACTAATAATGTCATTGAATCTTGTAGCTTTTTGTAAAAGCGTACAAACTTGATTTTCCTTAGTCGAAGAAGGACGACGTCTTATCGCAAACCACTTCACGCATTTTTCAAACTATACGCAGAATAAAGTCTTTCAACAGTTTTTCCCTTACCAAGTTTGAAAAAGCATATTTTGCTTTTGGATGTACAGACACTGAGGTTGTTTTCTCAAAATTTTCACATGTTCTTGAATGTCTAGTTCGATTTAAAATCAATTTTAATGCATTTTATTTCACAACAGTCAAACCGCCATATTATAATGTTATTTCTTCTTTTGAAACATTTACCTAAAAACTATTTTGATGATTTTGTAAACAAATTTCACCTTACGGTGCTATCTATAGGTAATTCAATATATATATGAGACTAACAAAAAAATGTTGAAACACAAAAATGTGTGAAATTTTATTTTCTATAAGTTTGTATTGAACGTTTTCAGTCATAGGATCAACCGTTGAAATATTACATTGAAAAAAAAAACAAATTTATGCACCTCTTCGGCTTGAGCTCACAAACTTGAATTTTTTACTACACCATCGTTTGCAAGTCATGGGACTTTTCATGACTATTGAGTGGCGTATAAACTATAAAGGTACGCATTCTCGTCCCTAGCACGGTTACCCGAGCTTTTTCAAAGTATACCTTTAACTTTGCACATTTTATGATCTTACGTAAGAACTATCAAGACTTCCACCCACAAGAAAAAATAAGACATGGTTGACGCCCCTCCAACCTAAATCATCTTATATAATAGTTGAATGGCCCCTTAGAAGTAGAGATGGTCGTTAAATCAATTAACAGTTTTATGTTCGTCAACGAATTAACTGTTTTTGTTTTACTTATAAAGCTGTTAAAAATATAAACTTAATAAATTCTTCGCAATGCACCGGAGTGATTACGTTGAAAATAATAAAAGCTAATAAACGTCAACGTTTTCGCAACTCGAATTGAGTTGACATAATATTGAAGCAATTATTAATTATTTAACCTATTATGAGTTTAGTGCACAATCCGATTATTGAAAACCCGTTGACGATTTAACAGTTTTTTAACCTTCGACCATTGACGAAAAACAGTTAGGTTTAATTAATTTGAAAACCGTCAATGATACGCCTCTACTTAGAAGTTACCACCACTAAGTAGATTTTATAATGTTACGCTATCGATAAAATATCTATATTCTATATACTGTATCACTAAACTTGATACAGGGGGTTACTCCCGTGTATACAAAAATATTTTGTGATAGTTGACTAATAATACAATGTCAACAATAAAAAATTACAGAAATTATTGAGTAACTTAAAATTATAACATGATAGCGCGGTTAATGGATCTTACACTGCCATCTATGAACAGTGAATATATAAACTTATAAATAAATCAAAGTGGAGTTATATTTGATTTGAAACATCAAATCTCAAATTTTGGGATGACTTGGCTCACTTTTATTCTATGGGTTATACTTTAGAGTGTAGACATACCTTCCTGTGGTCTGAATTCTTATATCCTTTTCTTCGCTGCAGTTTTACCGCAGAGAAAAAAAGTGAAGCAAGTACCAATCCATGGTTAATAGTAAGAGACTAAGTAATTGTAGACACTGACATATCCTAAATTTTTTTATATGAATTATTAAATCAAGGAATGCAAATTTAGCCACTCAATCTATGTAATCAATGGGGTGCAGGTTTAATTTCCAGCAGGACATTTGTGTGAATAGCATAAATATAGGTATTTCTAGGTTTGGGTATTTATCAAATATATTTCAGTAACTATTTTGATTTATATATCTATTAGTTTTTATTTATCATAAGACAACTATTGTCCATAGAACAGAGATGTAAATGTTGCGTTGATGTCCATATGAAGGGATGTTAATGCCACATGCATAATTTTCCCGGCTACCATCCAAACAGTAACACAACAGTGCCAAATGTTGATGCTATTGTGTCAGGAATAGGTAAGACACCAGAACCGGGCAAGATATTGCAGAGCTCTACCACCTAGCAGTCACGATAGTTGTGATTATAGATCTAGTATATTCTAGCTCTATAGACAATCGTTCGCCTTTTACGAATTACCTGGCGTAACTGCCTGGTATAATGGTAGAGGTACAACCAGTGCACCCACGATCAGCCGAAGACACTTACGCCCGGTTTCCCAAACGGAAATTAATTTTATCAAGCAATTAATCTTTGTTTAACAGATCATTTGCTTGGAACAAATATGTTAAACACAGATTAATTGCTTGTTAAAATTAATCTGCGTTTCGGAAACCGGGTGATAGTCCCACAATGTGATAGGTGGCAATCCTTTGTGTGTGGCAAGTTGCAAGATTATGTTATATATAATATATATATATATATATATATATATATATATATATATATATATATATATATATATATATATATATATATATATATATATATATATATATATATATATATATATATATATATATATATATATATATATATATATATATATATATATATATATATATATATATATATATATATGTTATATTATTCGTATGCAATAAAGCATATTATTACTATTACATTAATTTGACATACATAATAATATACACGCGTGTATCCTATTATGTTTGGCAGCGTGCAGCCCGCTGTATTAAAAAACATTTTGGCGAATCCTGTGGGATCACCTAATTTTTCCGGGATAAAAGTAGCCGTGCTATTCCAGGTCAGCTACCTATGTGCCAAATTTATTTTAAATCCGTTTAATAGTTTTCGCGTGATTGAGTAACCCACATTCATCCAAACATCCATTCATCTAAACATCCAAACTTTCGCATTTATAATATTAATATAGATAAGATGATAAACTTTCATCGAGTAGGCTTCCGATAATAGGCTTGTTTCCACTATGTATGAGTTGGATATATCGTAGTTTCCAATTATTAATTATGATATGAAGATAACAAGAAACTAAAGTGTTTAAAAGGTAAGGATTAATAATATTATCAGGATATAATTTCGGCAAAAATAGACATTAAGTCACGTGTCAGTAAACACAAATCTGAAAGTGTTACTTCACACCGTGGTAAAACGTCATATTATTTTTGACATATTCATAGAAACCACAAAGTATTTAATTGTATGACCACGGTGTGATCATACAGACGACGATCATACAGATCATACAGACGCTATGTCAGTCCAGAGCGTTTTCGCGGTAAATTTCGGGTTTCAAAATTTTAATTTTAATTTTTTTTACTATAAATGTAAGATATTAAAAATATAGTTTTTTTATTAATATACATAATAAAGTAAATTATTTAACAGTTTTTCAAATTTAATCAACTACTATAATACTACAACTGTTTGCTATAACCATGCTACACTATATGGTACTATTACAAAAAAATTGTCAGGGGACACGATTATCGCAAAATATAAATATCTAATGCGAAGGCAAAAACAATTAAATCAAAATGACATTTGACATTGTAAACACAAGACGTGAAAGGTCAGGTCAATTATGATCATCATGAAAAATGCATTACCGAAGACACATAACAACTGTAATATTCGCTAACCAAATTATCTAAGAGATACACCCTCATTGAGGAGAAGGCTGATTGCAACACCCCATTCACACCCCAGAGTTTTATCATAGCGTGTCTAATTCAATAATATACTGATGATTCTTCGACCTTTGATAGAACTATTGTTTCGAAATAAAGATCGAACAAGTTCAGTAAAACATTCATAGTCTGACTTAAATTATAACTAGTTTTAAGGAATATACGTACAAGGTGGCCAGAAAAGTGACGTTCAAAAATTTTTTAGGTGTCTCGTGTTGAGATGTATCTGAATCACCTCTATGTAAGTTCTACGATTTTTCATAGTTTTTCAGTTACGAATTTTTGGAAAATTGTGCCCGGATCAGCTACAATAATTTCAAAAAAAAGTAGAAGGTTTTTTCGATTTTTTTTTGCTGCTAAATTTCTATGACACATGCACTTATGCATAAAATAAACAGCCCCATAACTTTAATGGAAGTTACTAAAAAATAACGTGAAGTTATCATTCAAAGTTTCAACTTAAAATTAAAAATCCTAACTGGCAATTTCTTAATTATTAAATAGCTTCAAAAAGTGCGCTGGACTCTAAGCTTTTATAAAAATAATAATAAAATTGTACGTCATAGGCTATTTTTCGTTGAAATCAGCCATTAAAGACAGCGAGGTGGAAAATTTGTTAAATGTCTAAAGGCTTCATGATTCGCATGGACATTGGTAATTACATACCAGTATAGGGAAACCTACTACTCATTTGCCCCTTTTATCTTTTTTTTATTTTGTTCGTTTTTATTCTTAAAAACTTCTTATTCATTTAAATTATCAACTTAAAAATTAAAATCTAAATAGGCAATTTCTTAGTTCCTAAGTAGCTTAATACTCGTGTTAGTTCCGGGCTCCTTTGTAGAATAGACCAACTGTCGTACTGCCAGGCAGGTCGTAAAAGGCGATCGATTTGTTATGTGAGTCACTACCATCGTGGCTACTAGGTGGTAAATTTCTGCATTGTCTCGCCCGGGTTTAGTACCACCGGCTTACCTATTCCTGCCACAATAGCGTCAGCGCTAATCACTGTCGTGCTCCGGTTTGGAGGGGGGTAAGGTAGCCGATAAATTTATGCGTGTGACATTAAACCTCGCCACAAAATAGCAACGCATCATTAAAATCTTTGGTGTTTATAGGCGATGGTGACTCTTTCCATCAGGAGATTCATCTGCTTGTTTATTATTTTATGATATAAAAAGGAGAAATCAGCCATCAAAGGCAAAGCGAGGTGGAAAATTTTTGAATTTTACTATTCATAAATTCAAAAATTAATCATTGAAAAGGCTAAAAACTAACCAAAGAAATAGCTTATAGTTGTAAATAAGGTTTGGTACATTGGATGAATTGATTCAATAAAACAAAGATAATTGTTTTATTGTATAATTTAAGGCAACTCAACACGTGGCAGCTAAAAAAATTTTGTATTTCACTTTTTTGACCACCTTGTATATCAGAGTGGTGTTTAGGATTGGTGACCGTCAGACCACAGACCTCTATTATAAAAGCTTCAGTGAATACATTAAAAGTATTTTTTATGCTGCTCCAGATCACAATCTACAAGTGTGTCAAATTTGACCTAAATAGATACAGTACTATTTGATTCGCGTGACTGAGTAACAAACATCTAAACAAACAACAATACAACTAAAAGCTTTCGTGCTTCGGAAGAAAACTTTAATCAGCCTGTTTCTGTTCTGATCGTTAATATTCTTTCAGCATAGATTGAATACTAGTTCATTGTTAACTAGCACAAATAAAAAACATTACAACAGTTGAATGATTCAAACACGTCACTCACAAGCTAACTGAGATGTTAGAAATTATATTTATACCCGTAACATCTATGCAACGTTTACATTTTTTGCGTTTATAGGCGATGATTGTTTCTTTCCATTCATATAACATCGGGACAGCCATCTTTCAACTCATTATCTCATGGTAAAAAAAATATATTCAGCTAGCTCTAATAGAGGTCACAATATTACACACGCAGCTCGGCTATTGCATTTCACAATTATTGCAGGTAATTGGAGTACAGAAAACAAGCGAAAATTAAGAAATACAATATCGTATCACTTGTGAAAGATACGCAGTTGGAATTATTGCGTATACTTGTTTAGCAAAATAAATTTGAATTTAATTACGGCGTGTACTCATTGCTCATACATATTAATAATTGTGACCGTAGATTAAAATAATTTATATTCTATACTACTATATAAATTTGTAGCGTCTGTTTTTACATTTTAGTTTTTATGATAAATATTCGTTCACTAACATAAATTTTACCATTGTTGGAGTGGTTAGCGGAACTAATCACGAATCGATGGGGCTAGGTTTTGATTCCCGAAAGAGACAAACATTTGTGTGATGAGCATAGATGTTTGTATTTCTGGGTTGGGGTGTTTATTGTATATGTAACAGTGTTTATATATGTATTGCTATGTATTAGTATCGTTGACTAACACCCAGAACACAAGTAAATAATTTGCTTTCTTTGGGGTAGTTCAATTCGTGTATTTGCCAGCAATATTATTATTATTTAGAAATTTTTAAATTCTAAATTAAAATAATTCATTGTCATAAATCTTACCATTTTTAAATATAAAATTCATTGACGAACCTTACAATTTTTAAATTTTAAATAGAAGAATAATTAACATAAATTTAACCATTTTGTATTTTTTTAAATGTAAGGCTCATTGACATAAACTTTACCATTTTAATATTTTATATATAAGATTAATTTACATAAATTTTACTATTTTGACTTTTTTTAATGTAAGACTCATTAGTTATTAACATAAGTTTTACCATTTTCAAAATTTTTAATATCTGTGGTAGTAGGCGAAGGAGTTAAATGTGAATATACATAATGTTAATAAAGACGCTACAACCTGCCGTTTTGGCGTACAGATAATTATAAAATCTCTGTCTATTGGTGAAAAGCGGATGAAAATCCATTCAGCAGTTTTAGAGCTTGTCACGAATATAATTGTCATCCTCGTGTAGTAATTATATACGCGTCATTCTCGTCTTCCGGTCTTGAGGGCAAGGTAGCCGGTAGACTTATGCAAGTGGCATAGCCATCTCGCCACACGAACAGCAAAGCACCATTAACTGATTTGGTGTCTATGGTTTCTCTTTCCATTAGGAAAGCCATCTGGTTGTTGCTATCTAATGATATCAAGAAAGTTGTTATTCTTTTACAAAATGCCTGGCAAGAACGCAGATGATTTGTTAAATTCGTAATATTATATACTTACTACTACCTCAGCTTCGCACAGGTAGCTCTTAAAAAATTACCAAAAAGCCAAAAAAAATGTTAATACGACCGCTACTAAACTCCACAGGATCACCCGCTGGGTTTATCTGTTTAAAATTTTTATCAAAACGGAAATTCCTAGGATTTATTTATTTAATTTTATTGTACACCTTAAAATAAATACAAAAGACGAACTTAATTTGCTGTTTTTTTTAAAGACGATAATTCATGTCATGTAAAGGACATAAAAATACTACATGCATCCTACTAGTCCTACTTCCTATCCTACTAATCTATATGAATATTAAAAATATGCGAAAGTTTGGATATTTGGATGGACGGATGGATGGATGTTTATTACTCAAACACGCAAAAACTACTTAACGGATTTAGATTAAATTTTGCACACAGATACAAGATAACCTAGTGTAGCACATAAATTACTTTTTACCCCAGAAAAATGAGTTTTAAAACTTTAATGACGCAGCGGGCTGCGGGGCACAGGTAGTAGTAATACATATATTAAAAACTAGCTGTGCCCGCGCCTTTGTCCGCGTGGAATAAATTCTAAAATTAAATTAGCCAAAGTTACTCGTTATTACCATTATTTAAAAGATACACAGTCCCAGGGTTTTACCCACATAGTTCCGGTTCCCGTGAGAGTTCCGATATAAAAACTAGCATATGTCCTTTCTCGGGTCTCAGACTATACTTATGCCAAACTTCATCCAAATTGGTTCAGTGGTTTAGGCGTGAAGATGAGACAGACAGACAGACAGAGTTACTTTCGCAAAAAATCAAAATAGTAAAATTTATGTCAATGATTGTTACATTTAAAAATTCAAAATAGTTAAATTTTTGTAAATGAGTCTTATATTTAAAATTTTAAAACGGTAAAGCTTATGTCAATGACTAATGAGCCTTATATTTAAAAAATAGAAAATGTTTAATTTATATCAATTAATTATATATTTAATTTTTTTTAAATTGTAAGGTTTATGTCAATGAATTTTATATTCGCATTTATAACATTAGTATGGATTACCACGAAACGCTAAAAAGGTAACCGTGCAATATCTTAATACATATTTTAACTAAACCTTAAGTTATCGTTACACTTCTCACAACCTTGAAACATATCTAAAAAATTTATGAGAAAACGATATTGAAATTCGCTTAAATCCGGGGCACGCGTATTAAAACAATGCCGCCAATGTCATTTTTATCACGATCATATTCGTTATTGTTATAAACAATATCGATTAAACGTTCCATGTCAGTGATCTTTAATGTATCATGACGCAAACCGATCAATGGGCAAGGTTCTTTCTTTGTCAGAAGAATTTTGTAATGAAAGAACATTAGACCGTGCAGTTTTAATTAACTTTTTCTAACGCAATATTTCAATTCATTAATATATGTTCACAACAATATCTTAATTGAATCATTTATAGCTTATAACAGTTTATACATAATTGATTGCATAAGTGTATTATAGGATTGGGTGCCATAAAAGTTAATAAAAACAGTCAAAAGTTTTTTATTCAAATTATCCTTCATATACACTTTTGAAAACTCAAATATTAATTGTACCTATAGTTAAAAATAGATCGAGAGCGCATCTACACAGGATATCCAGGAGAATGAAAGGGCTTGTCTTTTTTTATATTCAATATTTTTTCCTTAATAACATATTACATAACGTACCAGTTGTATATAATCATATTACATTAATTATAAAAAAAATGGTAAGAATGAGAATCGCAGTAGCTAGTTGGAGTCTTGGTGGTGGTGTATTAACATTCCAGTACCTCAGATGAGCAAAACTAGAGCTCCAAATATAAAATATTGACTTATTTGCCTAGCACTTGCAGACTTACAATTTCATAGACAGTGACTACGTATAGACAGATTGTCCATCAAACACTCCCCTTTTTTCTGAGGAAGTCTGAAGTAGAGAAGTGCAAAAGCAATGTATAATTTCTTTGGTGTTTTTCTTTAATATATTTGGACAATTTTACACGAATTGATCTAACCCCAAAGTAAGCAAATTATTTGCTTATGATATAGGTGTTAGTCATAGAAGTCATTAACATATAGAAATACATATATAAATAATCAAATATATTTAATAAACACCCAAACACAGAAATATAAACATCTATGCTCATCACCGTCTGGGTGTATATTATATATGTAACAGTATTTATACATATAATATGTATTTCTATGTATGAGTATCGTTGACTAACACCCATAACACGAGTAAATAATTTGCTTACTTTGGGATTCGATAGATTTGTGTAATTTATACAGCAATATTATTATATATTATTTACATAATGTGGGTGTGTGCGTGTGTGTGTGTGTATGTTTAATTAATTAAGCAAGTTACTTATTTTACTTTTTTTATGTGCACCCTTTGTGCCTTCATTTTATTTAATTATTTTTCTTTATTATTTATTACTTTATTATTAATGATGATATGGAGATAACAAAAATTAAAACATTTATTTTAAAAGACAAGGGTTAATAATATTTTTAGGATATAATTTCGACAAAAATAGACAGTCAGTCAGGTGACAGTAAACGCAAATCCGAAAGTGTTACGTCACACCGTGGTAAAACGTTATATCGTTTTTGACATTTTCATAGAAAGCACAGAGTATGTAATGTATGACCACGGCGTGATATCATTAAGAGGCCATAACAGTCCAGCGAATGTTCGCGATAAATTTTAATTTTATGCGAATTTTTATTTTAAATTTACGATTTAAAAAATAAATAGTGTTTTCGTTAATATATCTAATAAAGTATTAAACAGTTTTTTAAGTTTAGTCAACTTTCTTTTAAGCAAACAAGCAAGTGACAGATGGAATGAATCTGATAGGAAGAGATAACTATTGTCCATAGACACGCAAATCATTAATGGTGTGTTGCATATTACAGCAAATCCGTGTGGCGGATATAATGTCACATGATATGACCTGCTTATTCCAATGTATCTAATAAACACATTAACAAAAATATGTTTGTGCAAACAATAATATAATCAGATAAAATTTTGAGCGGAAAAGGGCAATTTTATCGAGTGAAATACGCATTAGTCGATGTTTATCTAAATGCATTCAAATTGTGCGTACACAAGCTAACTCTTGGCACCCAACTGCCCATTAATTAGTAGAACGACCTCACGTGTAAGGCCAGGGAACCGAACCTACTCACTTAACCTCGCCCAGTATTATCCGTCTGTATTGTGTGTTATTGTATCACATTATGTGATTTAGTTTAGACACAACTCACAAGTCATTTATTATCTTGATTTATTAAGACAAGTGCTTATTTTTTCCGCGTCATGGACAATTGCCATTTTATGTAACGACTAAATGATTAAATAGTAAAGTAGCTCGCGGTGCAAAAACCAGGTGAACGTATTTACAAGAAAAGGCTTCTGTAAAAAGCATATACACTGTGTAAAGGACGATCCACCGAAAGTCGAAACCACGGATTTGATCCATAATTCTGAGACGAAACCTTTGAAGAATAAACCATCTGCCATTTTGCCTGGCAGTTCGTAAAAGACGACCCAAGATGTTAATGGGGCGTCGATATCTATGTAGCGGGATGGTAATGTTACATACGTAAGTTTATCAGCTAAATTATCCTCCAAACTGCAACACTACAGTGACAAGCATCGACACTATTGCAA
Source organism: Apodemia mormo (assembly GCA_036924255.1). Lineage (NCBI taxonomy): Eukaryota > Metazoa > Arthropoda > Insecta > Lepidoptera > Riodinidae > Apodemia > Apodemia mormo. Next base: position 11,493,708 of record JAUPFN010000002.1, read on the forward strand.
CAGAAATAGATAATGCGGTGGTACCAGACCCGGGCGAGACGTTGCGGAACTCTACCATTAATTTGGGTTTTTTGAATAAAGAATATAAATTTGAGGGTAAATCCATCACACAAACTTTATAATCTAATTTTTCTGTCAGACTAATGCGGGCTCCTTATAATAAATGACTCGTCATTCTAACAGTAAACATTAGCAACCAACTTAACCAGGCTTTTTACATGTTTCTAGGATCATTTGGTAATTTGATATTTATAGAAATTATTTAAGCTTGCGCCTCGTAGAAAATTTTACTACTCGTAACTAAAACGAGCCGTTTTATTGATAGGAAAAGGGCATAAGCTGTGAACGTTAAATGACGATGGACACTGCAGGTTGTTGATATGTCGGTCAGCAATAAGTTTTTTATAAGTAAACGTATGAAAGAAAATGGAAAAATGTTTTCCCGTGATGGTTCGGGGTCCTTTGAAGAATAGATCAACTGCGGTTCTACCAGGCAGGTTGTAAGAGGTGACCTATGTAATGTCTACTAGGTGATAGGTTCTGCAACGCTTAGCCCAGGTATTTGGTACAACCACCTTACTTATTCCTACCGCAACAGCGTCAATGTTTGTTATTGTCGTGTTCTGGTTTGGGGGCTAAGATAGCCGGTAGACTAATGCATGTGGCATTACTACCTCGCCACATGGATAGAAAGGCACCATTAACATCTTTGGTGTCTATAGGCAATAGTTTCTCTTTCCATCAGGAGAGCCATCTGCTTTTTTGCTATCTTATAATATATAAAAAATATAATAAATATGGACACTTTTTGCTATTCGTATGAAATACGGTATTAAAATGGTTTTTGGACGAAAATGAGATACGTACTTTAAATATTAAAACACTGCGCTCATGGTCATACATTAATTTTACAAAACGTTTTTTTGATTTAATTTGATAGTATATGGAATATATAACTCCTAATTAAAATGTTTCAGTCTGATTGTTTCAGATCCTTGACCTTTTTAAATACCTATGTAGAGCAATTGATAAAAGCGGGTTGGCGATTACGAATAAAAAACGCTTATTGTTGTATGTTTTTTATAAAGCAAACTCGACTGTTCGCAAAAAAGGTCAAGTTGAGAAATAATACGAAAATTAATAACAAGTGATAAGCAAATCAAAATGTTTATTTTTGCAAAACTCGATGTTATGCAAACAAGTCTCAACACTTGATCACTTGGACTTTAGTTTTATCTTATTTTTTATTCAGCGTGGGAGAGCAAATAAACAAATGATTTTCGATGTGGAGAGAGATGACCAGCAAAGACAGCGGGGATCTAAAGCAACAAGTATTAGTTTAACCGCTACCTTATCGGCCGGATCGAAACGAGACAGCAACACGCATTGACGCTGACGCTATGGCGACAGGCAAAGTCAGGGGTATCAAACTCAAGCGAGACGTTTCAAAACTAGCACTACTTCAACCATTGACTAAACGATAAATCTATCGATCTATTTTAAGTTTGACAACTGACTTTAGCCGTAAATAATAGCATCATTGATATAAAATACCCAAGATACACAGTTCCGAACAAAACTGACACTCAAAACTGTCGCTAATTCAGTCTAAAAAGTTTATAGTTATGGCACAAACGTGTTTTTGCATATTCAACCTTAAACGCAAGATGTAAAGTCATTTTTAAAAAACAATGTACAAAAACCAATAAATTTTTTGACTTAAGTTAGCCGGTAGGACAAGGCACATGTGGAGTCGAATATAAATATTTTTATGCATTGAGGTAGTATTTTAAGGGTTTGTAAAATTTACATTAAAAAAATCTTGTCGAAAATCTGTTTTTGCGTAGAACATTTATATATCGATAAAACAAATAATGACCATTAAAATTATTTATTTATATTTCAAACGTTATAGGTTATTGGTTCTATTACACAGAACCTACACATGTAGGCAAACTGTGGGTTTATAGCCATGTAGTATTTGATACTTGATATTGATACATTTAGTTTGCATAGTCTAATAGATTTAGAATATACTGAAATAGGAAATTTACTGCAATGGTGACTATGACTACGTTATAAAGTTCATAGATTGTTCCAATGATAACAGACACGATTTTTTTTTTCAGACTTATTATGTAATGTATCGGCAACATAGTAAGGAAACGCTTTAATTTTCTAGAAATAAGTTTAGTTTTTCGTAGAATTCTCGTTTTGAATTAGATTTCAGTTTTTCTGTTTTTTTTTTTTGCAGTATTATGTAAACGAACGTTTGTTTAGTTATAGTATCTGCAGACGTACGAGCGAATACTGACCATAGACATTTGAAACACAATAGGTTAGTTGCTAATGCGATGTCGGCTTCTGAAAATTTTATTGACCCTCGTATGAAAAATTCCAATAAAACAATTTAGAGCTAAAAAATTGTGTTCAATGTTATTCGGAAGATCAAACTTGTTGATGATTTTGAAAAATATACATCTTTTCAAATACTGAATATCATTTAAAAAAATTTGGATTTTTGAACTTTTTTAATTCAATAGTCTATGCTTAGGCATAGTTTTTTTCTTTGAGGTTAAAATACTTAAATTTAGCGAGAAGTTTCAGGTGGCCTGTAGGGTCAACCAGCTCACAGATATTTTTTTAATATAGTTACATTAGTTGGTTACATAGATGTGTTACATACACAAAAATCCTAATAGATATGTATATTTAGTTTGGAGTATAGTTTAGTACATATAATATTATTGCCAAAGGTAATTTTAGATTAGATATTTCCTGTTAATTATAAATTTCTATTATAATTACGTTAGTTTTTTCGATAGGTGTGTTACTAATAGGTATTTTCAGTTTGAAGTATAGTTAGTTATGATATTAGGTATAGAAAATTTAGAAGTTATAGGAAGTTCAGGTCTAACGTTTTTTACTTACATTTTAATAACAAAAATGTCGTATACAAATGATTAAGATGAATATGTAAATATTATTTTTAACATACTAGCGGCCCACCCGGCAATGTAAAGATTTTTAATAAAATAAAGTAAGGTTAAATAAGTTCTAAAGTAAATATGCGCGAGCAAAGCCGCGGGTAACAGCTAGTATGCAAATAACTCGTACATATAAACAGTCACTTAAAATTTATACGAGACTAGCTGCAGATCTCTGCATTAGGATAAAAGTATTCTATGTGCTATTCCAGGTCATCTTATATCCGAGTCCATATCCAAATTGGTACAGCCATTTTTACGTGATTGATTATCAAACATCTAAACATACAAACTTTAACATTTATAATATGTATAGTATAAGATATCCGCAATTAAAAACAACATTTTATTAAAAATAAATTATTAAATCAAAAAATAAACATTCTTAATGCAACCTGTGCCTTCCACTTAAGAAATCAGCAACAACACGTGTAAACAGAACAAAATTCGATGCTACTTTTGATTTCCTATTGTTATATTAAAAGTTTCGTAATATATCTTCAAAGTTCATCGTAAGAATCACAATTATATATTGTTATTTTATATTCGTACAAATAGAATAAAAAGAATCACCTAACTTGGTCCTCAAAATAAGCAATCAATATAATCAAACATTTTAAAATCGTCAAATTGATGTCCTCTTTTCATTTGGCAGTTGGTTAACAACTATAAAAGGTATTCAAAATTACTAATGAAAAAAATTAATCTTATTAAAAAAATTAACTTATAATGAAAAAAAATCGACTCCACTAATAATAACAGGATCAATTTGTATTATTCGACTAAATTAAAAGGAGGTTGTAATCACCGACCACACAGCCCATAGACGCCTAATAATAGACGAATGACTTGTGTCAACACATCTGACTAATTATAGTTCCGATGTAAATGTCCACGCGCCAATGAGTAGTGATTGAGTAATCAGTGTCGACCAATCAGATGCTCTGTACATTGCTATCTTTCACTGTGGCCTTCAGTTAGCCAATTACGGCGTTGCAACCCCACTTCGTCTTACCTCAGCTAGTTTCCAGAATGCATTCAATACGGAAAATCAAACATTAGCCGTCTATAGGCTGTGTGGTCGGTGGTTGTAATGCACTGTCCATTTACTGAAAAAGTAACCATTGAAATTTTGTCGTATTATATTTGGAGCGTCGAGTACATTTTTAAGACAAATAAAATGAAAATCATACATTACACCCTATATTTAGTAATATAAACGACAAAAATAAATCGATAAACTCTTATACTTACCGAAAATACAATATCTTATATTTTTTTAACGTTCATGATGTTGTATTTTACAATTTATCAGAGAACAATTCTGTATTTTTGACGCGCGGGCAGTGACGTGAGCGACGGGCTTCTATTTGAAGTGAGTGCACAATTTGAAATTGTGCGCTCATTCTTAGAGGACGTTTTTGAGACACTGATTGTGTATCTTGACTTTTTGCATATCAATGAATAGCATGTACAATGTTCATGTGTGTATAATATCATGTATGTCACATAAATTGTAGCGTGCCTAATGTTTATTTAATAATTTAATGTATTTTTAATGCATATGATTTAAAAATATCAGGTTTCTCAACGATAAAAACTTTAACTGCACCGAATTTCATACTCCAACTTTCACGCAATTTTCTTAAAAAGGGGCACAAAGTTTTTTCTTCGCGTATTAATACATAGAATCTTTTATTATTTCAGATCCTTGATCTTTGTAAATATCTAGAGCAACTGAAAAAAATGGATTGGCTTTCACGAATAAAAACCAGAAGGTGTTTTATACCTATATATTTATGTAAGTTTTAACGGTGTCAATTTTTTATTTCTCTTTGCGTAATTTCATCAAAAGGTGTACGAAGTTTTCGTTTCACGTATTAATTTACGGGTAGATTATTTGATATGCCAGTATCCGCCAGGTAATTTGCACTTGGCATAGCATCTTAGTCTCAACGACAGCAATGTTCCGAAACACCTACCTCCAGTATTTATTATAGATTTTTTCCTAATAATTACTGGGAATAAAAAATAAAGGGCTTCCATGTTTGCAGTTGCAAGTGCGATTAAAGTTTTTTTTTGTTTATCTCTTAAAGTCATTTTAATGATAAAAATTCTACATGATAAGATCAAATTATGTTTAAATTCAGTATTTAATAGTCTTCCTATGTATTAGAATCAAAATTAAAAAATTCATTGATTTAAAAAAAATCTCTGATTTTCCGAGTGAAACTCATCAATAGACGTTCCAGTACACTATGATTTAACGATTCGTTGATAAGTAAAATGGTTGGTGATCCTCATCGCCGTCGCTAATAACGATTATCGTTTGTTTCTTTAGTTAATTAAGATCCATAGATTTACGTTCACATTACAGGGTCCTAAACATACAACTTTCAATTACAAGTGGCGACCGTGATTTCAATTTTGAAGGATAAGCCCGAAAAACCTCGGAAAAAACCTACCCGCAAATCTTTTTTTTTATATCATAAGATAGCAAACAAGCAGATGGGTCTCCTGATGGTAAGAGTCAACCATCGCCTATAGACACCAAAGACGTTAATGGTGCGTTGCTATCTTGTGGCGAGGTCTAATGCCACATGCATAAGTTTACCGGTACCTTACCCTCCAAACCGGAACACGACAGTGACAAGCACTGACGCTATTTTGGCAGGAATAGGTAAGGCGGTGGTACCAGACCCGGGCGAGACAATGCAGAACTCTACCACCTAGTAGTCACGATGGTAGTGACTTGCAAAGCCAATCGGTCGCCTTTTACGACCTGCCTGGCAGATCGGCAGTTGGTCTATTCTTCAAAGGACCCCGGAACCAACCAATCGAACCTCAGACTTCATTGTCTGAGACAAATACGCAAATCTAGTGATTTACCTATTATTAACGCTAATATTTATTTATCTATGTAAAATTTTCAAGATGAAATTAATTATTTTCATTCAAATGTACCCAACAATAGGAACTTAATCATGTCTAGATAAAAACATCCGAACTTTTAACTTATCACACTTATAGGGTCAATAAAGAATTAAATATCACAAATTTCTCGAAAAAATATTTAGGTATATTGAGGCTTCGCGTACATTAATATGCCATCTTAATATGCCTTTGTAGGAAACATGATGATGAAACATTAATATCATGAGAGTATTTAGATGTTTTAACGTAACTAATAAATATGCAGGTCGTCATGGCAATTAAGTCTTATTTATTATTTGTAGCATAGATAAGCCAGTGATGTAGTTAAGTAACATCACATAATAAATCTTTAGTAGAGCATTGTAATTATAGAGACAAAATAATTATTCCTTCTTTATCAAGTTTCCTCAAAACGGGGTACACGTACATCTTGGGGCACGTCAGATAATGGCAACTGCTTGGATGCGTGCAACTTATATGACAAAATTGTCACAATTCTAAAATCAAAATGACTTCACTTTGCTCGATTCCATAGATCAATTACACTCTGCATCTAGCACTGACGCTATTGCGGCAGGAATAGATAAGGCGGTGGTACCAGACCCGGGCGAGACAATGCAGAACTCTACCACCTAGTAGTCACGATGGTAGTGACTCGATAGCCAATCGGTCGCCTTTTACGACCTGCCTGGCACAACGGCAGTTGGCCCATTCTACAAAAGGGACCAACACGGCGCTAAAACTCAAGCCTCGCTAAAACTCAAGAACGGCTCAACCGATTTGGCTAATTTTGGTTTTGAATTAATAGTTGAAGTCCAGGGAAGGTTTAAAAGGTGAGAAAATATAGAAAAAAATAAGAGTAGTAACAAAGGCAGAACAACGTTTGCCGGGTCAGCTGGTTATGAATAAAACGGGGCAAATTGCTCCAAAGCCATTATTCGACTGATTTGTGATAAGAAAAAAACATATTTCTTTAACTTATCAAAAATAAAAATCTAAACACGATGCTGGATTTCACAAACCGATTAAACTCTGCGTGTACTGTATCACTGTAACACTGTATTATTAAAAAAATGTGTCTTTATTCATTTTTTAATAAAATTACCTCATTAAATTAAATTTTCAACTTGTTTTCATGGGTTCAATATTTTGAAAATCTAATAGGCGAAATTATTAATCGAAAAGTTTAGGAAAAATCATGTAAACCGAATTGCCAATGAATAAAACATTACATAATATGTAAAAATATATATTTATATCATAAGATAGCAAAAAAGCAGATGGGTCACCTGATGGAAAGAGTCATCCATCGCCTATAGACACCAAATATGTTAATGGTGCGTTGATATCTTGTGGCGAGGTCTAATGCCACATGCATAAGTTTACCGGTTACCTTATCCTTCAAACCGGAACACGACAGCGACAAGCACTGACGCTATTGCGGCAGGAATAGATAAGGCGGTGGTACCAGACCCGAGCGAGACAATGCAGAACTCTACCACCTAGTAGCCACGATGGTAGTGACTCGATAGCCAATCGGTCGCCTTTTACGACCTAAATTTACCTCATTAAATTAAATTTTCAACTTGTTTTCATGGGTTCAATATTTTGAAAATCTAATAGGCGAAATTATTAATCGAAAAGTTTAGGAAAAATCATGTAAACCGAATTGCCAATGAATAAAACATTACATAATATGTATACCCTTAAATATTATCTATAAATAATATAAATATAATAATAATATAACTTAAAATTAAAATAACATAATGCCGGTTCACACAACCATGTAGGAAATGCGAGGTACGTAGAGTGAATAAAATTTCAATTGATGCCCAGATTTACCACGATTCATCAATAACGGCTTTTGAAATTTTGTTTTATTATCAGTCAAGTTTTAACGTTGGCTGCTTATTTGCAATGATGACACCAAAGGTGTTAATGGTCCGTTGCAATCCCTTTAGCGTTAGCGGGATGGTAATGTCACATTCGTAAGTCTACCGGCTGACATATCCTTCAAATCGGAACACGACAATATCAAGCATTGACGCTATTGCGTCAGGAATAGGTGAGGCGGCGGCACCAGACTCGAGCGAGATGTTGTGGAGCTCTACAACCTCGTAGTCACGAATGGTAGTGACACTTATAGCCAATCGGTCGCCTTTTACGACCTGCCTGGCAGTCTATCCTCCAAAGAAGCCCGGACCAACACGGGGAAACAATCTCCAGGCTGACACAGGTTCTTCGAGGTATAAAAAGTAGAACCTAATAATACTATTGCCCAACCCGAGAATTGTATCAAAAACTTCACGATCGAAAAGTGTATCTTTACTCATTGGTTATTGTTGCTTTATAGTTTTTCTACCAAACTATGTAGGTAATTACTATAAAAAGTTTTAATTTTTTGTTTGTTTATTTCTTATTTAAGGGCGCGTATTCGTTTCACAACTAAAGCTTTTTGTTTTCAAGTTTTCCAGAGCAATATCGTAATAATTTGAACAGATTACTCGAAGGATATTACAGTTTTTGCAAGGTTAAGTCTTGATTATTCGATTTATCGCAGGTTCAAAATTTGATCGGCAAAAAATTTCGCGCGAGGATTTATAGTGTTTTTACATATAATAAAATATATATATAATAAGTATATACATATAATAAAATCGTAGGAAAGTCAATGTATGTCCGGGGTAAACTCAAAAAGTACTACATGGATTTACTAACAGGTCGGGTCAACATATAGGCTACATATTATCACGCTATCACCTACGGGGGAGGAGCTGTGCGGAGTAAACGAAGTCCGCGCGGACGAAGGTGCGGGCAACAGCTAGTCTTTACATATAATAAAATCATAGGAAAATCAAAACGCACATTGAATATTTTTTTAAAAGAATACTTGGGTCGTGATCTACAATCGAATCGAAGAAAAATATAGTTTTTAGAATTTTTGTCTGTTTGTATGTATGTCTGGGGTAAACTCAAAAAGTGCTGCATGGATTTACTTAAAATTTTGCATTAATATTACTAATAGGTCGGGTCAACATATAGGCTACTTATTATCACGCTATCACCTACGGGGGAGGAGCTGTGCGGAGTAAACGAAGTCCGCGCGGACGAAGTTGCGGGCAACAGCTAGTTCTAAATAAATGAATTCATAAAATGGATTGAAAAAAAATCTGTATATTAAACATTACCTTAATTCACATGAAATAAATATTTTAGAGTTTTCGTTGCAAAAATATTAAAATTTTTCGTTTTCGTTGCAAATCGAATACACGCTTTTAACACAAAACTACTTCACCTATTTTAAAAATTCTTTCAAGAGAAGTAATGATTTTTAGTCACGCGAATGAAATCGCGAGAACCTGCTAGTTAAGCATAATGACTCCTACGATTATAGACGTACTTTGTTGTATACAAATACTAACTTTACATATGAATAGAATTTGTTTCTACAAAAAATGCAAACTCAGGGTCGCTCTTTGGACATCATTTCACAAGACAATGCTCAGTCAATAGCAAAATTAGCCTACCATTTAGTACAACAGAGTTAGGAAAAATAATAATTACCATTTAAAGTTAAAGATTTGCTCGAGATGACGACAGGTTTTATGAATTTGTATTGCATGTAAATTTTATAAAAGTTAACGAAATATGAACATTCTTTGCTTTTGACAATGACTTAGTGACCTTGACCACAAAGCAAAAGGGTATGATTTCAATTGCCTATATAACAAAATGTATTATCATCACGTCCGTTTCCCTCATGTCGCTTAGTCTATTAATGAATGTTCGGTTTACTCTGCCAGGTAGGCAGCAGTAATGTCCATAGACTTTCCCGTTCACCACGACGCATCGGTTTGTCAGTTGGCGATATGAGTGGTAATCTCCATCGCCTTATCGATATCGTGTCGATTATCGAGTATTCCTAGCGATAACGGGACCGACGTCTTTACGTTCTTATCCAAAGCATGGGAGTAATAAGACACTATTCGAAAATCCGAGCTGCTACTGAGATTTTGGATTTCCGAGAATTTCGAAAAAACCTCAATAACGTTTTTAAACAAAATATTTCTGTGTGATACCCTTCCAATAAGCTTTTTTAGCATTTCCTACAGATTTCCAGAAAATCTTGTTTTGTATGTTTTTTAAACTGGAAATATTAAACATTTGTACATCACATATTATGTTGGTATATATTTGTTACACCACCCTAATTAATCTATGGAAAGCGCTGAACGAAAATCACGCGCGACACCAGGCAAGGGCCACGACTCACGAGAGTTAAGTCGGCGCAACGTGCATCGGCTGGCGTCATAACCGCGGGGAAAAAATTCTCGTTCCTTATTTCGGGTAATTGTGAATGTAGGTTAGATTAGATCTTAAAAAATATAATTAACGTTATAATAATTTTAGAATTTAAAAAAATTATAAACGAAATAACAGGTATTTATCATGTATAACATCTTTCCTCTCATTTTCCTGCAACCTATAGGAGTGATATCGTGAAATACAACTGAAGTTTGTACAAGGGTGGATCAAGGGGAGGGTCATGGGCATGGGCGTACCCAGGTTTTGGGCCGGGGGGGGGGGGGGCAATCGTTACATTTTAAGGCTATATTTTTATCTTATTATCTACAACAGTATATAGTTAATAGAGGTAAACAAATTCCAGGGGGGGGGGGGCAGCTGCCCCTCTCTGCCCCCCCCTCGGTACGCCCATGGTCATGGGGGTTATGGAAAGGCAGGGATCTAGTATGAATTTATTATTGTAAACAACTAAGGATTAAAGCCCAAATTGACTGAACCTCAAATAATTGACCCCCCCTGATCCGAAGGCTGGATCCGCCCTTAAGTGTTTAACAGGCTCGCTCGTTTTGAGGGTTCCGAAGTAAACTACGAACCCTTATAGTTTCGTTTTATCCGTCCGTTCGTCCGCCTGCAGTCTGGCTCAGGATTCTTAGTAGGTACTAGAAAGCTGTAATTTTGCATGAATAGGCATATATATATATATATATATATATATATATATATATATATATATATATATATATATATATATATATATATATATATTGTGGGGTATCATTGGATAGGTTTTTAAAAAATAATATAGGTTTGCGAAAACTATTTTATTATTAAGGCACTCGTTTCTCAAATATTAAGCTTTAAATTACTAATATTTGTTAGACGTTAGACGACGTTAATAAAATCAGAAAGCTTTACAAGTTTTGAATAATAGCTAGTCGACCGACTTATAAAATGTACTTAGAGAAGTTTTTATTAGCGGTGAACTTTAGATATATATATATATATATATATATATATATATATATATATATATATATATATATATATATACATATATATATATATATATATATATATATATATATATATATATATATACGTCATTGACGTTAAATAGGTTAAATAAAAGCCCTCTTCTTAATCTACATGATTGTGAAGGGCAACTTCGGAGCCCTAACTTGCGCGTGGCCCGACACTTCACCAATTTATAATATTATACAAGATAAAATTAAAAATTTCAAAAACCCCCGACACATCCTCAGACCGCCATTCCGCTACATACGCATTATTTGAAGAGTAAAACGTGAAAAGACCTGATGATATATGAAAGGGGATCTTGCAGCATCAGGTTAAAGTTACCATGGTTTCTTACTCAATGAGTTTGAGTTATTTTATTGAAGAGCTCCCATGGGCTCCAGCTCCACTATGCAGTCCTGGAAATCATTTTGATCCAGAGTGTATGTAAAATATAACAAATGAGACCATACTCAATGGACTTATTTTGTTTATATCAGGAGTTCCACGGCCACTTTCTATTTATATTATCAAACCCTGCGAATCTCCTAGTAATAAAATCCAACGATATCAGCCCAATCTCGATGGCCACCTTTCAGTTCCATCATAATTTTATCTTAAAAAATATCCGGCACCTAAATATTTGCCAAAATAAACCGAATTAGCTAATATTCGATGGGTTTTTCTAGATTAGCTTAAAAGTTATAATGGACCTCTTCCAGCTTTATTATCAGACACTGGAAAACAAAAAAAGAACGATTCAAACGGGATCAAAATCGATGGTGCTTCTCAATTTTCATTCGTTCGTTCGTTTCGTTTCCATGACCTTCTATCACTTTATCTTAAGAGCCTGGAAATCATCTAACACCAGATTATTTGGTAAAACAGAACAAATAACGCGTTGAGTTTGTCTTTTTTTGTTTAAAAGATCCTATAGCCACCTTCAAGTGACATCAATAGATTCTTAAAATCAGCACCAAACAGTATACCAAAACAAACCCAATTAACCCATATTCGATGGGCCTGTCTGGTTTAACGAGAATTCATGGACTTCTTTCAGTTTTATCTTTAGAAACTGGAAGTCATTCTGTTGCAAATTCCTTATTAGAAGGAACCAAATGAATCTCAAATCGCCTGCTTTATCATAGGACCACAGAAATTATCTAACAGCAGGGTAACTCTCAAAATAGAAGAAATGAGTCCAAACTCGAAACTCGATTTTCTAACTCGCTTGGCTGCTCGAGGACCCCGAAGATCGACGGGATTTTGTAGGATTTCCAATAATACGCTATTGTTTTATATCTTCATTTATTTTTCGGGCATATGTCTTTTCCCGACCAGATCAATTCGAACCCTCTTATTCTATTACATTTTTCATATAAAACTAGACAGTTCTACGTTTAAAAGTAAACAAAGCTGCCAGTGTATATGTAACACCATAAAGGTATTACAATAGGATACTTTATGGAGTTCTTCCCACTATCATGTGATACCGGAAGCCATTCTGCTCCAAAGACTTTCTCCTTCCTGCTTCATTATAAGACCCTGGAAACATCTAGCGTTAGAGTATTTGTCAAAACAAAACAAATGAATCTAAGCTCTTGTTTCTATATCGTAAAATAGCAAACAAGCTGATAGGTCTCCTGATGGAAAGAGTCAACCATCGCCTGTAGACACCGAAGATGTAAATGGTGCTTTGCTATCTTGTGGCGAGGTCTAATGCCACATGCATAAGTGTACCGGCTACCTTACCAGAACATCCAAACCGGAACACGACAGTGACAAGCACTGACGCTATCGCGGCGGAATAGTTAAGGTGGTAGTACCAGACCCGGGCGAGACAATGCAGAACTCTACCACCTAGTAGCCAGGACGGTAGTCACTCGCATAATTAATCGGTCGCCTTTTACGACCTGCATGGCAGAATGACAGTTGGCCTATTCTTCAAAGGAGCTCGGACCAACTCGGGGCTCAATGGTTTTATCTTTTTTATTTCAAAAATTATCATGGTCACCTTCTAGTTTCACCATCAGATCCTAAAAATTATCTAGCACCAAAGTATATGTCAAAACAAACCCTAGCAGCCCACACTCAATGAGTTTATTTGGATTTGCTTATAAGTTCTTATAGACTTTTTCCAATTCTATAACCAGGCACTGATAAACAACGTGATGCAAAATCCTTTTAAAAATTTACTCCATTTTATTTCAAAGTTCCAATGACCTCCATTATCGGCTCTATTATAGGAACCCAGAAATCGTCTAGTACCAGGATGTTTGTTAAAACACAAGAAAAGATCCGAAATTCGACAGATTCCAAGACGTTAGACGTTCCAATTCCGTCATCAAATACTAAAAATCGTCTAGCACCAAATTGTTTGCAAAAACAAACTGAATTTTTTCCCCACTTGATGGGTTAACCTGGTTTCTTCTTCTTCTTCAGAAGTTCTTGATTACATCCTTCAGCTCTATCATCAGGCACTGGAAGCCATTCCACTCCAAAGTCCTTGAAATAACGATACAAACTACCTCAAATTCGATGGTATTGCTAATTTTATTCCAAGGTTCCCATTAAGAATTTCCGACTCTATCATGAGACTCTGGAAATCGTCTGGCACTAGAGTATTTGTCCAAACAGAACAAATGAGTCCAATTTCGATTAGTTTATCTTATTTAGTTTAGGAGTTCTCATGGTTACCTTTCAGTTCCATCATCAGATCCTGAAGATCCTGATCCAGCACTAAGATATTTGCCAATACAAGACAATTAAGTGCTAATTCAAAAACTTTACCTCGTTTAGTTTAGGAGTTCATTGTAGTTGAACTTTGAATCTGGATTCTGAATCTTGAAGTTCCAATGTCACTTTTTCGGCTCAATCTTCAGACCGATATGATCATGAGAAAGATCTTACTGTAACAAATGAAATGACTCCAAACTCCATTATATTAGCAATTTCTATCTGTGAGTTACAATTACACTCTGACGGCTCCATGTTCAGTTCTTCGACATTATATGTAATGGAAAGTAAACATCATTAAAAATCCATCGAGTCCGAACTTGACTATCTTATCTCTTTCTACATTCTACGCGTGAGTTTCGGTAGCACTTTATCAGCTCCATCTTTAAATCCTTGTCATCATGAACACTAATCAAACTTAGTACTTATAGCAACCAGACTTAGTCTAAGCAAGATTGTCTTGTTAAAACTCTGCATCAGACAGTTCCAGTCCCTACATCCAGGCTACGTCACGAGCTCAGTTGGATGGTACCATAGTATTTGCATTTCCTTCACAAGTCTGTCAAGTTTTTGTACTAACGGATATCAGAAAGTCGTTAAAAAGTGGCTTGCAATGTTTAGAAAATCTGTTATTTAAATACGAAAATTGCCAGTTAAATAGACGCTAATGATCTTCGAATGAGAATCTCAAAATATTAGCTCAACGTTACCATGTAATTGCAATATCAACAAAGTAACAGAATACAAAATTTAGTATTGATAAAGCATTTACAAGTTATTTAATTCTTTTCATCAATTTGAAAAGTGCTGGTTATCTTGAAACGGCTGAACAGATTCCACTGAATCTTAGCTAAGAACCATCTCGCAAAACAGGGCTTTCAATTTAAAAAAAACCGCAACCAAATCGGACCATCCGCCAGGGCTCCACGATGCCACAGACAGACACACAGATACACACATACACAGATACACAGTTACACACCTGAAACTTATAACACCCCTCGTTTTGCGTCGGGGGTTAAAAATAGCCAGCAAGCAAACAGCTCTCCTGATGGAAAGAAATAACCATCGCCCATAAACAATGAAAATAATAACGGCGCGTTGCTAACCGTGTGCGGGGTGTTAACCTCACATCTATAAGTTTACTCAGCTACTTTACCCTTCACAGCGGACCGCGACAGTGACAAGCACTGACGCTATTGCGACAGGAATGTGTACGGCGAAGGTACTAGACCCGACAAGACGTTGCAGAACTCTACCTACATAAGCTAATAATTTACAACAGGTACACAGTTACAGAGCCGATTTCCGATCGTCGCCATGTTCATAGGTATGATTAATTACATAGCAATAAATAACATCAATAGCCACGTGCCTCGCTTTCCCGTTCATATCCAATCGATATCAGTCACGCTACGGCTCTTCTGACTCAGCTGTAACACTTCCTACATGTGAAGAATTTGCTTATGGAGATCCATAACACTCTGACGTTACGGCGTTAATTCTTCTTAATCTTTAATTCTTAATCTAGCTGACCCGGCAAACGTTGTTCTGCCTTTTTAACTACTCATTTTTTTCTACATTTTCTCACCTTTTAAATCTTCCCTGGATTTCAACAATTTATTCAAAACTAAAATTAGCCAAATCGGTTTAGCCTTTCTCGAGTTTTAGCGAGACTAACGAACAGCAATTGATTTTTATATGTATAGATTATTTGCGCGTCTTGATTACTAATTGACCATATATAGTAACTAAATCCAGGGTTGAAGCGATAATTGATAATCGTTGGCTATGCGAGTCACTACCATCGTGACTACTAGGTGGTAGAGTTTTTTTATGTCATTAGATAGCAAACAAGCAGATGGGTCTACTCATGGAAAGAGTCAACCATCGCCTATAGACACCAAATGTGTATATGGTGCGTTGCTATCTTGTGGCGAGATCTAATGCCACATGCACAAGTTTACCGGCTATCTCACCCTCCAAACTGGAACACGACAATGACAAGCATTGACGCCATTGTAGCAGGAATAGGTAAGGCGGTGGTACCAGATCCGAGCGAGACAATTCAGAACCCTACCACCTAGTAGTCACGATAGTAGTGACTCGTATAGGCAATCGGTCGTCTTTTACGACCTGCCTAGCAGAACGCAGTTGGCTTATCCTTCAAAGTAGCCCGGGACCAACACGGGCAAAAAGATAACTGACAATCTATTCTTCAATTGATTTTTTTTACGAAAATTAAGATAGAGATCGTAAGAAAAATGTTAATACCTGCAATCGTTAACTTTGGAAACGTACAATCGTGAAGTCCAACCACACGAGATTTGAGTTATACAAACCCAACAATGGTATGGAGATTGCAATCCACTAATTTATTATTACAATAATTGCTTATATTGTAATAGCAGTTGCACAAGTGGAGATTTGATACCTTTCTCGAATAATTAACAGACGATACACAGGTGTGAGCGCAATGAAAGGAAATGGATATCAAGTTAATAGAGCAGAAAATGGCTTAACAAATCGTCGTTTCCTTTGAGAATTATACTAAAGAATGTAACTTTTTCTGCCTCGTGGGTTGGTAGTTATCCTTTTCTCATTATAAAAAAAATATCTTCACTCCTATACCCCCAAAGGTACAACCAGAGCACCCACGATTAGCCGATAAGTCCCACAATGTGATTAGGTGGCAAGCCTATTGTCAACATAAACCCGGGCAACGTAGTTTTTATCAGCAAACTGTTTTTTTTTTTCCGTTGCCCGACCCAGAAATAGAAACCACGGTCGGTGTCGATATTGACCCCATGAGGTTCCATGTGGTCAACATCGATACCGGACCAATAGACCACAGAAGCGTTATGATGTCTCGCCTTAAAACCGCGGGTTTGATTAGTAGGGATAATTTAGGACTCCCGTGTCTGGGATAAGTATCTAAAGCTGTCGCTTCCGATTATCGCAAGATTTTTTTAAATTCAATTATTGTTACAGGCCGGTATTGACGTTTAGTTCACTCTTAACCTGGCAACTTGGCAAAACAAGACTCCGCTAGGAAAATTCATATCGTAACATACATAAACATCTATGCTCATTACACAAATGTTTTTTCATGTCGAGAATCGAACCGGAGCTTTATCGATTCATACTAAGGCGAACCTAACTATGAATCGATGGGGCTAGCGAACTAACTACTCGACTCACGGGGCGGTCACAACCCCTAAGGATTGAAAAAATTCACCTACGGATTCAACAAATTCAACAATCGTCAATAGAAAATTATAGGTAGAATGCAGAAATGAAACACAAAATATATTTATCAAGTCTCATGAATAATATGTTTCTTGGGAAATATAAAGTGCATGTTATTAAAAAGGATATTATACCTAATTGAAATACGAGATAATTAAAATTCCGACATCTTGAGATAGCTGTAAGTAGGTAGTGGATACCTAGTTTAGGTGAACGTAATGCCAAGCAAAAGGTTACCGTTCTCTAGTGGCGACCAAGCATGAAACATTCATTCATAACCTTACCTAGTTAATATAAAATTTTAATAAAATATCTGCTTAGTGTATCTTCATATCGAAATATGCTTTAAATTTTCAATTTCAGTTAGCTTTATTACGAGTATAATATATTACACTATCACAACTACACAACTGACTTCCCAACAGTAGGAGGTTATAAATTTGATTGCATTATTTCTTTAGGTTTATAACTTCAAAGCTCAATTATTGATAAACCGATTTAAAAAAATATTTTTAACTTCCCGCTACGTTAATAGTATATTAATATATTTTTTCAATTCATTTTCATTTCATTTAAGGAAATTACTGATTTTGCCCCAATTTTCAAAAATCAAATTTTCACCAGATCTCTACATTTTGAGGTCCTAGAAACTTTCCCTGACTATTTTACGATGATGTCTGTGTGGATGTTTGTGTAAGTGTGTATGTAAACATCTCATAAATTTTGAACGACTTGACTAATCGAAACGAGGTTGATTCGGCCTAGGAGACTTTGACAAATTTAAAAAATAATAAACAAGGATTTTTAAGAATACATACCAGGTTATTTACCATTTGCATACAAAATCTAATCAGCTCTTTTCCTTGAAAACCTGCATCCAATGCTGCAAATTACATCAAAATCCGTTTATCCGTTTGGGAGTTATCGTTGACGAAAAATTCTGGAGAAAGTTGTTTTTTCGACATATTAAGTAGGAGTAATTTCGAGATTTTTCAATCATTTATTTTTTAACATTTTTTGGCATTCGACGTAGTTTTTACTGCATTACTTAGTTTTCCTTAAATAACTTTTAGACTAATACACCGATTGATTTGAAAATCTAACCAGCTCTTCTGCTTTAAAAACTGCGTCAAATACCATAATTTGAGCCAAAATTGGTTGATTCGTTTGGGATTTATTAATGGCGAAAATTTTGGACTAAATTTTTTTGACATTTCTGCGTCATTTTTCAACCTATCGATTTTATAGCTAATAAAATATTTGAAAGAGTTCAAAAATTGCGTTAAATGTCAAAAGATCAAATTTGAAAGATCAAATTCGACCATTATTTTCTATATTTACGCCCGAATCCCTGAAGTCAGTGCCGGCGTTAGGGGGGCGCGCGATGGGGTGACGGCCCGGGGCGCCAAATTTGGGGGGCGCTGAGGTCTGGGGCTTCGGCCTTATGCCTTCCGCGCTATGTACCCTCAATACTGTGCTCTATGTGCCGTATTCATAGTTCACAATTCACAATCGGTTAACCGACTGTGAATACGGGACTTACGTCTAAGAATTAAGAATTCTTTTAAGTCCGTTCTTAAGTCCACGTTTTCATTGACTTATTCTGAATATGAATAAGTCAATGAAAACGTGGACGGACGACGGACCTATGCTCTGTGTTGGTGTGTGACTCTGGGCTCTACGCTCTGTGCTCTATGCTCTGTGCTCTGTACTCTACACTCTACGCATATCGTTACAGTCGGTCCTCGACCATCCTGCGATTGCGCTTATGTTATGATTTATGATTGGTGAGATGCTTCCACCACCAACCTTACACCTTACACGCGTAGTGCATGGTGGGGATGGGGATACCGAAACGTCCTATATGTCCTATGCTCGTGCTCGAGCGTGGCGCAAGATTGCTGATTTGTATACTTGGTCTCTCGACTCGAGCGTCGCTCGATCACACAACGAGAAAACCGTCCTCAATATTTTGACTGCTACAGAGTGTACGTTGTACGTGCACGAATTCTTTTTCTTACTGACTTTGTAATATCGTTCTTCAAATATCCCAAATCCTTTATTCCTATATATTTTTTTCAGGATTGTGAATTTTTGTACCGTTTTCTTAGCGGTCGTTGCCATTTTTTAGAAGTACTAGTAATAGGTTAACTACAATTGCAGGTTTTCCTATTGATTTTTGCAACTATTCCGGTTACAGTTGCAAGTGGAGAACGCAGTTTTTCCAAATTAAAATTAATAAAAACGTATCTCCGATCAACAATCTCTCAATCGAGACTCTCTAACCTGGCTACTCTCTCGATTGAAAATGAAATCGCTGGACAATTAGATTTTTCTAATTTGGTTCGTATCTTTGCTGACAAAAAAGCCCGAAAAGTTAAATTTTACTGAAGAAAATCAGTAAGTTTTACTGAAAAAATTTAAGAACATTAATCAAAAAATAACAAAATGTTCAACCAAAATAAAAAGTAATAAAAATATAAAAAATAATAAAAAAAATTTGAAAAAAAACAAAAATATTAAAAAAAAAAACAAAAAAATTAAAAAAAAACAACAAAAAAAGAGGAGCTACAAAACTTTCTACGTCCACGTCGTTGGCTCTGGATAACGCTAAAAGAAAGATGAAATTATTAAACTGTTGGAGTATGTGAAAAACGCCTTATAATTTAAGATACAATTGAAAATTGAAATATGTAAACACACTCTATATATATTATATTATTATTATATGATATGCTTGCTCCTTTCCGAATTTTGTCTCCGTCTCCGTGAGAATTAGTCTCGAGAGAGCTGTTATCTCTCTTTATGTTTATTATGAGAGTATGAGAGAGAGAAAAAGAGAGAGACTTCGAGCAACATCGAAGTACATCGAAGTACATCGTATCTAGTCTGATAATAATAAATATACATCACTCTATTCGTTTTTCTCATCCGCCTCCCAAATCTCAACATAAACTACGTTCACATTGGTTCAGCAAAAAATAAATACTCGATATTGATTTCCTTAAGTGGGCGCCTAAATATTTTTGCCCGGGGTGTCAGTAGCCCTAACGCCGCTGCTGCCTGAAGTGGTAGGTAGTTTGTAAATATACAGTTTTTTAAAAATCAAAATATCTTCTTTATAAACTAGATTTTTAACCTCTGAGCTCAAAAATATATGTTTAGTAGCTGACCGGGCAAACATTGTTTTGTCATACAAATTACTTGTATTGAATACTAGGCTGTAGAGTTCTAAATTGTCTCGCCCGGATCTGGTACCACCGCCTTCCTACCACAATAGCGTCAGTGTCTGTTATTGTCGTGTTCCGGTTTGGAGAGTAAGGTAGCCGGTGAACTTATGCATGTGGCATTAAACCTCACCACAAGATAGCAACGCACCATTAACATCTTTGGTGTCTATAGGCGATGATTGACTCTTTCCATCAGGAGACCCATTTGCTTGTTTGTTATCTTATGATATAAAAAAAATCTTGATGGGGTACTTAAGCGCCTCTCAAGTTACGAAGTTAAGAAGGTTCTTTGAGATAAAAACTATCCTATCTTTTAAGTTGTACCAAACAGTAGAAATCTACAAAAAATCATTGAAATCGGCTTAGTTATAGCTTTGTAGTCCTTCGCAGACAAACAAAGTGACAGGTAATTTATATATTTTAAGATACTAGCTGACCCGCGCAGCTTCGCCCGCGAGTAGATTAATACGTCGTCAAGAAAGCTTTTCATACAAATTTTATCCGCTATTTCAACCCTTTAAGGATTGATTTTTGAAAAAAAAATTAGCCTATGTCCCCGGCTCTTCAACTACTTCCATGCCAAAGTTCAGGAAAATTGGTCCAGCGGTTTAGCCGTGAAAGCGTAACAGACAGACAGACAGACAGACTTTCGCATTTATAATATTAGTATGGATGAGACAATAACTATATAGTTTTTGCCTCAGGATTCAGTGGTTAACCGGTTCGGATTTGATCATGAGGACCAAACTTCGATATTCGTAATTAAAAAGGCTTCGAGGCTTTCTTCAAGAAAAGTCCTAACTCTCCATACTGATATTATAAATGCGAACATCGCTCTGTCTAATACAATTTCATGATTAAACCGGTGAACCGATGTTGAAAAAATGTTGCTAGCATATAATAATAACGCAGCGTTATTACTCTAAGGTTCCTAGGAGATAAGTAATAGGGACCTAAAGTCAAACATATGCTAATTTTTTTCAAAATGTAACCGCTGAGGGGTGACACAGGAATGAAAGTTTGTACTTTGTACGTCTATATATCGGCGGTGTTAGCCTCGCATCAAACTAGGAGGTGCATTTCCAGTAGCTGGCTGAGACAAAATCGCTGACAGAGCCGCACTCTGGGTCGAGTTACCTACGTCAACGATAACTTTGCCATCGCTCCCGTCTAGTTGTGAGGTACATTATATTGAGGACATTTTCTTAATAATGTTTACCAACACTAGCCTTTTATTTTAAAGAACACTTTGTCAATCCAAGTTTCATGCAAATTTCTTTAGCCGTTCTAGCGTAATGGCGTAATTAGCAAACTCCAAACTTCTAAACTTATTTTATTCACTCTTTAATTTCGCTTATTATCCGATCGATCTTGAAACTAGATTTGTTGCGACTGAAATGATCAATATGGACGCTAAGCTGCACTTGTTTCGCGATATCGTGGATAAATAAATTGTATTTCACCCTGACTTTATTGCCCCAGTGCACAGTGTAGGTACGAACGTATGTGTTAACACCACCTGCGTGGGCGCTATTCTTATTTTGCCATTCTTTTTCTGATAAATCTATTTGCGAAATTTATACTTGCTAGACGCGACAAATTATACGATTCGCATGTAAAATTGTTTTTATAAACGTTGTTTGCCTAATACAATATTTTAATTTGTGATTGAAATCTCACAACTTGAGTTAGTACAGTACTAGCTATTTGCGTATTTCTTCCAGTATCACCAAGTGCAAAATACGGAAACAATAACAGAGCAAGTCGCTGTCGTATTCCAAAATGAAAGGTAGTGAACTGATAACGTGTATGTAATCGCCTTACATACTCCTATTTCCATAGCGCTAGGAAATAAGATAGTCGTAAAACTTTTGCATCTTCCTTGGCATCCCATCACGTCTATCTACCATTAATGCAAGCATTTTGCTTCCTGTGTACGGTTGAGAGGTTCGTAAGATAGTGATGCGCCAAAATCATAAAGATCAATTTTCACAAAATGTCAAGCATTAAGATAGTCATTAAACTTTTCATTTTGCTTTTCATCCCATCACATCTATTGGCAATGAATATATCTTGCCATTAGTGAAAGCACTTTGCTTCCTGAGTTTGGTTGAGAGATTCGTAAGATAGTGATGTAGCAAAATCATAAAGGTCGATTTCACGAAATGTCCCAGTAAGAAATTAAATGCTTTCTTATAGATTCCATGTAAAAAACTTAGGTCGCGCAATAGGCTGCGGGGCGCAGTTAGTATTTAATAAAAAAGCAAAGACCTTATAAAGTGAAACGGAACCTAGAGATAAGAAAACAGTGTTGTGAGTATACAACAATAGTATAATTAGCTGTACTTGCAACTGGGTGGAGCGAATTGAAAGGACAAAAGGCCTTGAGTTTTGAAAGTGCACAATAACCGGAACATAAACGATATTGTTATAAAATTATTTTTGAAACATATTTAAGAGACCTGGAGTCATTATATAAGTAGAGTTGTAGTTTGTAAATTAGTTATGGCTGGTTCTACAAATCAAATACGGCTATCTGTCAAAACAGTCCGTACCGCAATTAGCACACTACGAGCCATTTTGCTTAAAAGTAACCCAGCTCATTCCAAAGATCCAGCATTTTAGAGGGATGCTCAAACAGCTCCCTATATGTGCCACCTCCTTTGAAGAACTGGGCAATCAGGTACCTCAAATACGGCACGCCGGTACTTATAAATAGGTACGTAGGCAGAAATGCAACCTTTGACCAAAGTTTGGTCGAAGAACGCAACTAATGCACTCAAAGGAGTCATAGGTGTCAACGTCATTATAAGACAGAATTAGAGGTCGCAAATGAATCAGTTAAATAAAAAATATTTTTAACTTCCCGCTACGTATGTAGATATGAAACTTACTGATTCTGCCCCGATTTTCGAAAATCGAATTTTACCAGATCTCCAGGTTTTGAGGTCCTTGGAACCTTTTCCGGCTGTTTTCACGATGACGTCAGTATGTCTGTACGAATGTATGTGTGTGTGTTTATGCGTATATGTAAACATCTCACAACTATTGAACGGCTTGACCGATCTAAACGCCATCAAGCGTTCGATTGGATTCCGCTTAACTTAGACTTCCTGAAAATTTAAACCACGTATTGGTTAGGAGATTTTGAGAAATTATGAAAAGACCTTAAAAAAATGTTTGGTGAAACAGTATTTTTTTAATTATTTTTGTGTTATAGCACTCACCACGTGCTTGGGAAAACTGGAAAAACTTTAAAAACAACAAAGAAAAATATCGATACGCAGAGATTGAACCTGCGACCGTCTCCCTAAAGCCGGGACGCTCTACCACTGAGCTAGTGTCGATCGGCTTGACGTGGCGAAATTCTTCTTTGCTATATGATCGATTACGTCGATTGTACTGATCGCTAGGTAGGTATGGTCGTTACAGATGAAAAATATACCATAGAGCAAATCCCAAAATCCCCTCTTGGACTCCCCTATTATTCAAATGAGACCCGTCCACCAAGGTGGTAGCGCCACCCTGTTTCAAAGCTTGGATTTGTTTTTTATTTTTATTTTTTACTAACCGTAATTTTCTACCGACTTAGGAATATTGTAGGTAATTTTGTAAATGGGTTATGTTCTTTTCGTAGTCGGTTTTTTTTGTTTTTGTAATCACTATTATTAATGCCTTAATAGTAAAAATATTATATTTTTCGTAGTAAACACTATAAAGACTTGTAAAAATATTTCCAACACACCTAAAATTCTAAATTTTTCGTCAAAAAAAAATCATTACAATTAATATGTAGAAAAATAAAAGGAACGGGTCTGATTATATTTGTCGGGCTGTTACTGAGCACCCACTCCCGGCCGCTATCCCACTACTGCCCGATACGGGGACTTTTGGCTGCTGGGTTTCCCCCCTGGCCCGGTTCGCCCCTCCTTAGTGAACCTGCACCCCCCAGACTCCTCCGGGGGGTCCATATTAATACCAGGCTTAGTGTGGACGTCCAGTCAACATGGGCCACACAGCACCAGGACTCCCGACATCAAACCATCCTCCGGTCCCGACCTCCGAGTAGCCGGATTACAGGAGTCGCCACGCTCCCAGTCGACGATGTTAGTGAATTTATCGTATGTAACAAACTAACGTACCGAAGTTCAAATCTTAATAATAAAAAAATATTTTTTTGAATGAAAGTGATTTAAAATATATTTTTTTATCTTTTTGTAACATATATATAAATTTAATTAAACCAAAACACAAAAAGTACAAGTATAAAAAATGTAGTAATGAAATATATACTTTATGGCAAAACACAAATAGAAATCATTCTTATATACATTGGAGGAAGGAATAAAATGTTATAACCATGTACAAGAAACTATGACCTTAAAAATATTATTAACTTCATCAAGATATTCTATTCCATAAATTAACACGTTAAGTTGTCGATTCGTTTAAAACTAGGTATAAGCGATAAAATCTAACTTTGTGGGATTACTTTCCATTTGTGGGTTGTGTGTGGGTTTTCGTATGCGGGACTATAATTTTTTAGAGTTACAATTTAATCGAGTCTACTTTATAAAACGCAGTGTAAACAACGCCATCTAGTTATATGCTAGCTCATTAATGTTAAATGCATGTACTATTTTGCTATTTCGTTTATACTTTATATAGATTGACGTCACATAAATAACATTTGGTATGTTTAAAGTTTTGTGTTTTCCTTTCGTGAACGAAATTAAGTTTTGAAAATAATGTAATTAAAAATTAACAAAATTAAAAAGTATCCTAATAAAAAAAGGCATTTTATTTTCTATCGACTTATAGCTGATTGCTGTCATAATATGTGACAGCCAAGGAACTTATATACGATAACTGGAATTATTACGAAGCCATATTTGAAAAATAAATGTACTTTATTTCGTTACTAATAAAGTTGACATTTGTTCCTTACTTAACAGAGGGGAAAAAGTTCTGAGCAACACTAGACGTGGGCGCTTTAATCTATATAACATAAACAGTTGTAAAAGTATGTAGTTGTTTTCATAACCATTAACCGTTTTCAACCAAAAATAAACTATCTACTTTTGACAATGGTAATATATCAAGCAACGTAAAGCGTATGGGACGATCGCGATGTATCGCAACGATCAGTTTTCAATAACGAGTGTTCTGTTATAACGAGTAACATGAACCACTTCACTTTGTTTTAGTTATGTTTTTGTATTAGTGCGATAAAAAAGTAACGCCGGTGCACGTATAGTTGAAAACAAAATATAATTAACACTATCGAAATTGATTCATTTTTATGAACGCTCAAGATGCTATTTTTTACACAAATTAGTTAGATTTTCGTTTTGAACTCAACCTTGTTACTGCAAGTAGGTACCCCATTTTTAGGTATTGTAATTTTATAAAACACTCATTTTTTTATTTGTTATATATAAATACTAAACTCGTTTGTCCATTAATACTTCGTTTCTCATACAGTTTTAAACTTGATAAATAAAGTGTGAAGTTCATAAGTATAAGTATTTAGTATAATGTTTCATTAAAAGCAAATTAAGTTCATTATTAAAACTATAGTTAACGTGGTTTAATTAGATAGTAATTCTTTAGGTCGTTGGCATAAGCCTTGACCTATGAACCGTCGTTCAAAAAGTAGATAGTTATTAAAAATAGATAGTTTTTATATCGTTATCTGAAATCACATAACGTGATCGTTTCGTTATGTCAAAAATGCAAAACGACGCAACACAACGACAAGAGTGGATGTTGCCCCTTTCTTGCAATTGCCGGTGTAAATAAAACAATCGGATGGTAGATTTTTATATATTCGGTAATCGTTAAATCCCTTTTATTCATACACGTCGATAGAAATATTAGCATTAAATGTATTGTAATTAACACAGTGAGTTCTAAAATGTGCTTATTTTATTTATTACGTCATTACTTATGCAATGCAAAAACTGTAACATTCCGGGTAGAATGTAACTTCCTTGGTGACAGCCAGTTTTGCCAGGTTCACTGTAATTACAGTAGATTCACTGTAATTTAGCTGCCTTTTTCCGTTTTAACTGTTTCCTGATAAAAAAAAAACGTTTCCTGTTAAAAAAAATACAGTATACAGTAAAAATGATACATCTCTCATATCTGTCAAGTGTCTATAGTCCGTAAAATATAGCTTGATACCTGTGACACTTGTCAACATGAACATGCCCATCAAATCTATTTTTGAGTGACATTCATTCTGACACAAATGTCATACTTTATGGAACGCAAGACGCGAATAGTGCCATTCGTGTATCTGTTTAACAACAGACCAAAAATGATCGAATACAGAAATAAAAATTATCGATTTGAATGTACACGTTTAGGTAATGTATTTATTATCAGGACGAATTTTAAATAACTTTCCAAATAATATCTAAATAATTTTTTTTTTGTGGTCCATGCTACGAAATCGCGGGAAAAAGTTGCTTGTAAATAAACAACATAAGATTGTGGATCAGTGCAAAATCTGTGTGGTTCTTGCTTCATTTCTTTAAAATAATATTATGTGAAATAATATGTACTATCATCTTTAAAAGAAATCAAAGAAGAAGAAAACACTAATGATCAAAACGAACCATCTCTGAGTAAAACGGAGAGTGATAAATAGAAATTTTATCAAAAACTAGCTGACCCGGCAAACGTTGTTCTACCTTTTTAACTACTCTTTTTTTTCTATATTTTCTCAACTTGTAAACCTTCCCTGGACTTCATTAATTATTTCAAAACCAAAATTAGCCAAATCGATTCAGCCGTTCCCGAGTTTTAGCGAGACTAACGTACAGCAATTGATTTTTATATATATAGATATATAATTTCATTACATTATGGTGTATTTTACTTTGTAAAAGCACTGTACCTACCTATTTAGCTTTGTGATTTACTGTATTTTTATACCAAACTACTGTATGTTTATATCCAATACACTGTAAACTTACAAATCTGACCTGGCAACACTGGTGACAGCTGACTTTAACAAGTGACAGGCTATGACAACTGTTTATTTCAAACTTTTGTTTTAAATTTTTAACCAACGACAATCGACAAAGTTTTAAATCTGCGAATTGCAGTAATAATTACAATTAAAAACAAACTTCGAAATGGAAACAGAAAAAAGTAACTTGAATGGGTAATTGTTTTTATATTCAACTGTTGCATGAACTAAGGTTTTGACTCTTTTAAACTTGCGCGCTATAATGTATTGATTTTTCGTATAAAAATAACTCTGAAGGATGTAAATAAATCATAAGCAAGCGTTAAACCTATTTCTTGTTACACCTTAATAATTTTAATCCTGTCTTTTAATACTTTAATTATTATTACGTGTTACGACAGACTATCGACTGGAGATACATCATGTTTTACGCCGATTAAGCCTAAATTGGGCAAATTCTTGGATGTTTATTCTCCTGAACATCTTAATTTGACACCTAAACAAGTAAGTTTATATTTAATTTAAATACAGTTGAATGTAATATTTTGTCATATACCTATAATATTTTGTCATAAAATATGTTAAAGATTTAACTTAGAAAGTTTGTTTAGATATACAGTGTATTGTTCTTTTTAGAAATCAATTTTTTTACATTCGGACAAAGCAAATGAGAATCCTAATTTGCTTACACCAGAGACATATTTGGACTACAATAATAAATGCAGGTATTAACTACTTATACTACTCATCAAATTAAAGTTACAGGTATGTTCTTAACACATCAAAGCTCTACTAATCTAACACTTGAGTAATCTGGCTCCCTCCACTTATGCCTCATTCACCCGTTACTGTTCTTATTCGGCACTTTTAAAATTGATCTGTTAATGCTCTCGTTCTGCACTTTTAAAATTGATTAGTTAATTATAAAATATAGGCACACACATTTTAAACCTTTTATTTATTTATTTAGCCCTTTAAACTGGGTGAGAAATCTAATGCTTTAGACTTTTGAATTTGTGTTATAGAATGTCTGTCAGCTCAGTGTGCCTCAATAGCCTCCTCTAGTAGCCACCATTGTTTACGATCTTGAGCAACGCTTCTCCATTTGGATCCCGCAGTAAATTGAGCTCATCCTCCCAGGGCATTTGATATTGTCCCGACATCTATTGCCATCTCTAGGATACCAATGTGTTATAATTTCGCTCCACTTTTCTTGTCTAGATCTCAAAATATATCTTGTCCATCTCCATTATTGTAGGTCTATTCTTTCAAGTACGTCGGTTAGTTTCGTTTTTGCTCTCAGTTTCTCTCTCACTAAAAGAAAAGTTTTCATACACTTGTAGTATACAAGTGTATGAAAACTTTCCTTTAAGTGTATGAAAACTTTTAGTTGACATATTATGGAAAAAATTGAAGGAAATTGTTAAATCTATAGACCATAATATGTCAAATATTATGGTCTTTAGATTTAAAAATTTCCTTTAAGGACCAATATCTTTTCCACCCATTCGCAATTCTCTTATTTATTTCTTTAGTTGTTTGGTCTTTATGTGAGATGATCTTACCCAAATATCAATACTCGTCGACATATTCTAGTTGTTGTTTTTCAATTCTTACTGGTTCAATTTTTGAGTTGGTCATTAGCTTTGTCTTTGTGATGTTCATTATTAGACCCGCTTTTGTGCTTTCAGTATTTAGAGTTTGTATCATCTTCTCGAACCTTCTTTGGACATTCTTCAAGAAACACCAAGTTGTCCACAAATCTGAGGTAATTCAATTTCTTCCCATCTATGTTGAGTCCTAGATGTTCCCAATCAAGATTGCAGAAGATTTTCTAGAACTGCTGAAAAAAGCTTTGGAGACTGTGGGTCTCTTTGTCTAACTCCTCGTTTGATTTGGAATTTTTTTCTCAAAACTTCCAGTTGGTTTTAGCTTTACTGTTTGCATATATAGTTTTGGTGATATTAATATATCTTGATGGTATACCTTGTCTTACTAAACTTTCCCATATTGCCTTATGACTAATTCAGTTGAATGCTTTTGCATAATCTATAAATGCTATATTAAGTGTTTTGTTAAACTCATTATCCTTCTTGATTAGCTGTTTGAATGTATAGATATGTTCTATTGTTGCAAAGTTCCTTCTGAAACCAGCCTGTTCTGTTAGTTAACTTTTGTCTAGTTGTACGGTTATCCTACTTAATATGAACTTTGCAAATATTTTTTATATACATTTCTGCCATCATAAAAATAAGGGGTGTTTCTATGTAATGTTCAAAACGGAGAAAAAAATATTTGGCATTCTTAAAATTAAAAAATTCACGGTGCGAACAAAAATAAACATAATAATAATTTTGTAATGCAAAAGCATTTATTTAACTTTGGTCTATCGAAACCATGTACAAATTTTATTTAAATAACTAGCTGACCTGGCAAATGTTGCTCTGTCTTTTTAACTACTCTTATTTTTTTCTATATTTTGTCACTGTTTAAACCTTCCCTGGACTTCAACAATTAATTCAAAACCAAAATTAGCAAAATCGGTTCAGCCGTTCTCGACTTTTAGCGAGACTAATGAACAACAATTGATTTTTATATTTATAGATTGAAATTAATTAATAAATTATGTTTTCTTTTTCTTTTGGCACTGCAATGAAAAGACATATTCAGCTAGATACGTCCTATCATCTTAGTAATTTATGAATCATATTTTATTACATTTTGACAATAGGCTTATTGGTCGGTAGTTCCCAATGTCATCCTTTGCGCCTTTTTTATGAAGTTTCCCATTGTGCTGGTATATATCCACTTCTCAAAATTTGGTTGCACATTGTAGTGAGTACTGGTATTAACTCACCAATAATCCCTCTTAATACCTTATTTGGGATTTTGTCTGGTCCAGGTGCCTTTTCGCTGTGCAGAATACCAGTTTCCCACTCTGACTGGTTGTCTAGGTGGTTCATTGTTAGATAGTTGTTTATGTGAATGTTTTTGTGTGTCTTTGTTAGAACATAGGTCTGTAGAATTCTGTGGCTAGATCTTATATTTTTTTCTGTTTGTGATGGTTTCTCCTTTTACTTTTTTCTTTAGCTTGTGTATCCGGTTTTTTCCTGTTTCTTTGAGGTCTTTCAGAGCTTTCCTTGCACCGCCAGTTTTCAATATATGTCTCTCCTGCACTTCTCATCTTTTGTTTTTACGGCCTCTCCTCATTCGTGTTTTCTTTCTTTCTTTATGTTTTCTTTGTTTTTTTCTTAAGCCAATATAGATTTCCTGCAATCAGTAAGCTGGATAGTGTCATCATCGAATATAAACTTTGTTTTGCTTTTATTGGTATTGGTTTTTCCAGGAAGAGGATGGTAGGTACACCATCTGGAAAAATCCAGGTTCATTTATTTTTTGAGGGTTCTTTGAGTATACTGTTCAGATGGGTTTAACTGTGCTCTAGCAAGAATTCAACCAACTTTTGGCCATTGGGGCTTCTTTTCCATACCCATATCTTCTACATATTCCTTATTGTTTTGCTTCTCGCCAACTTGAGCATTAAAATCACCTATCAATATGACATGATGGTTTGCAAACTCCCTACTGATTCTGCAGCTTTTTCTGTTGGTATGTATGCTTGAATAACAGTCTTCTTGTAGTAGGGAACTTAACGTTGAGCACTACTATCTTGTCAGAGATCCAAAAGATGTTCTGTATTTGTTTCTTTAGAGTTGATTTTATGAGGAATCCGACTCCTCTTAGGCTTCCCTCTTGCTGAATAATATATAATCTTGATATTTGTATATTGTTTCACCTTCTCTTCTCATTTCGCAGATTCCGAGTATGTCCCACTTAATATCACGAATGGCAATGTTTAAGGGTATCTGAGGTTCTTAGGTTTCTGGTGTTTAGTGTTATTATATTGATTTTGTTCATTTATCTGATAAATTTTGCCACAGGACCATAACAGTCTGAACTTCCCTCGTTGACCAACCATAGTGGGAAGGCTTTTTGTGCAAGTTGTTTTGTATTTTGTTTTTTCTGTAACTTTTTTTTTCGGTTCTGGTTGTTATTAGTTTTATATGGAAGTTGAGTAGTTTTTTGGATTTTCAAAGTTTGAGATAGAATTAGTTCTTTCTCTTCCCTTGTATTGTAGTATGTTTGGTTTTTGACCATCTATGTTTGTTTTATTTGTGAGGTTTTTTAATTATTTTCAGTGTTCGGTTTTTTACTGTTTGTGAGTTGGGGGACACCATCTTATTTTTCTTCCCTTTTTCACACTGGGGGATAGGGGTGTGAAGATACTTTTTTATTGTTATTACCACTGTATTGAGTATCAATTTATTCATAAAAATATTAATATAGACCAATAGACAAAAATTATATCGTCTATAATTTACTCAATAATGTATTTGCAGTGCATAATGAATATGTTATTGTTTAAACTGTAAAAATTCTATAATTTACCACATTTTTTCAAATAAATTCAATACTCTTTAAGTAACGGTTACCATTTTAAAAGATTCCATTTAAATCTAATTATTAGAGGCAAGTTGAATTAAAATAGTAATAAAACCATGTATGTAGAAAAAACTGGCATAATTTTTAAAATCAGATGTTATTTGGCATTAATCAAAGAGTAAAGCAAAGCAGAACAAGTAACTGTGAATGTTTTTAATCAGCCGTGGTTCTTTTACACCAACGTTTTATTTAAATATTCTCATTTACTGTCAGGACTGCCAAAGTACACCACAAATTTTGCAATGCATTGGCTAATTACTCTTTCGAAGCTAACCAGAGCTTCCCTCGTTTAAATCGCCGCAGAAGGCCTATAAAAATGGAGCTGGAAACTCCTTCAAAGTTAAAACCAGCTGCAGATCTTGTAAGAGGTAAGAAATAATTTGATATTCCAAACTATGTATTATATACTATGTAACTATATAATATTAATATTAATAACTGTGTATTCATTAAATATTTGCCATCGATTGTCTGCTGTTCTCATAAGCCATGTGTTGGTACAGACTCCAAAGGTGGGTCAAAAAAAGGAGAGGACTGGGTTAAATCACTATCACTGATACTATTAGGTAGCAAATATTTTTCAATCTGATATATTCAAAATCACTGCCTTGCTTTTTATTCCTATCATCATAACCTTTATGAAATGGCAAGACATGTTTTAGTTTTGGGTGGGAGTTTTGTGTGTAATTAAATTTACATACAAAACATTTTGTGATTAATTTGGTTAAGTACAAGGTGCAGCTTTTATCTTCGTCTTCATTCATCTGCTGAAGGATACTGCACAGGTGTGTCCTACCTAATACTACTAACATAGGGCATCTTATTAACTATGGCATTTCTATCACTAAATTGTGATAAATGTCTACTGCTGAGCTTGTTCATATACTGAAATGGAAAATTGTTAATAGCATTTAAAGGATCGAGCACACTAGGACAGGTTGCAATGCAACTTAGCACATTTCCATATTTCTTTCCAAATGTTATTCGACTTTTTTTTATCATTATGACGTGGAACTTGGAAATACATTTTATCAATATTTTTTTTAGTTGATGGACCAAATGGCCTTCGATTTAACACTTCTCTAGCTAGTGGAGATATTGCTGCATCTCCAGCTCATTCCCAGACTGATCGTCTGCAACAAACCATAAACCCCAGTAAAGCTGTGTTTACTATAGAGCCTAACACCTCAAAGGTATGTTATAGTCTTCAATCATATTGCTAACAAACCTTTAGCAAGATGTTTTAGAGTAATATTATTCTAAGTTCACTTTTTTATCATCTATATTCTATACCCTATCTTTTTGCAACAAGGTAGACAAATTAAAAGTAACATTAAAATAATATTAGGATAAAGGAGATGTTATGTTTACTCATAGTATATGTGGCTTATTTTGTTTTTTTTATTTATTAATATCATTGTTTTTTGAATAATAATATTACAGTGTTATATCAATTGTTTTGTATTATAGCTTTTGTATCAAACATGTACAGATACAAACTAACCAGCACTAGGTTTTTAAACCTGCGTGTTTTTTTAGAATATTTAACCAACAAATGGGAAAAAAACGTGCTTACAATTATTTAAAAATGAGCTGAGTGCTAAGTGTGAGTTTTTCTTTTCGCATTCGATCGTGAGCGCGTTTGGAGTTTACTAGGAATTTGTAACATGTTCAGCAAATGTCAAAACGCCTTAAATACTGTCACTTTAAACGTATTTAGTGACTTAAAATGATTAAACATTTTGGTGCAAGCCGCCCTTACTTATTATATGCAAATTAAATGCATCTTATTCTTGATAAATAGCAAACAAGACGTGTTGACGCACAAAGACGTGTTGACACACAAAACTTCTTGTTTCATTCACCCATCAGTCTCAGCTATATTTGAATGTAGATAATCTATATTTGTTTTTTTATATTATCGGCAATAAGTAAGGGGAGTGCTCTCCTGATAGAAAGAGAAACCATCACCTATTGACACCAAAGATGTTAACTATACGTTGCTAATGCCACTGAGGAATTATGAAATAATTTGGAGCAAATACAAAATCTGCGTTCAATTCATTTTCGGCCTACGCAAATATGACCGAATCTCAATACAGAGTCCAACTTAAATGGTTCCCCATAAGTTTGCGAAGGAACACGCATATCCTTTGCCTCCTTTACAAAACTGTTTACAATCCTTCAACTCCCAACTATTTAAAAGAACATTTTCAATTTTTTCACCCATCTGGCTCTTCATGTCGTCTCTCTGTTTCTGTTGTGTTACGTATACCTTCACACAATTCTAGTTTCTTTTCTTACTTATTAACAGTATCTGCAATAAGACTTTGTAATTCGCTTCCACATTACATCCGAAATAGTACTTCTCTGTGCACTTTTAAAAAACAGTTAAAATTACACTATTATCTGTTCAAAATAATTAAAATTCTTTCCTTTGAAAAACTAATCATATATTACTTTAGCTGTATACACCTACCGCTTGATATTTATATTTAACTAGCTGCAACGTGCAGCCCGCTGTATTATAAAAGTTTTTGGCGAATCCCTCGAGATCACCTATTTTTTCTGGGACAAAAATAGCTTATGTGCTATTCCAGGACATCATCTACCTGTGTGCCAAACTTCATTCAAATTCGTTCAGTAGGTTTTTCGTGCTTGAATAACAAACATCCATCCATTCAA
This sequence comes from Apodemia mormo, assembly GCA_036924255.1. Lineage (NCBI taxonomy): Eukaryota > Metazoa > Arthropoda > Insecta > Lepidoptera > Riodinidae > Apodemia > Apodemia mormo. The sequence goes on from JAUPFN010000002.1 coordinate 11,528,333, forward strand.
ACATCCATCCATCCTAACATCCAAACTTTCGCATTTATAATATTAAATAATATAGATTAAGACTTATTATTACACTGTAATACACTGTCTACCTCATTTCTTTATGTATTCAGTTTTGTCTGTCTCGGGTTAGCTGTAAAATATCTCTTTTTAGTGATGAGTTCGCCTTTTGTACTGTCTTTACTTGTTTTCTCCGCTTTTTGTTAATTTTATGTGTGGAATAAACAAATAAATAACCTTTCTTCAGCTGCTAACAACTATTAAGATGATAGTCTAACATAGTTTCTACAGGTCTTAATAAAACTCATTCTCTCATGAAATATTTCCCTGATAATATAATATCACCCAAGATCTATATTAAGTTACAGGTAAGGTTAAGATCTATTAAAGACGCTAGTTGCCCTTTAATCAATAACATAGAATAAAGGTCACCGCACTTCATGCCTATGACACAAGATGTAGCTACTTTATAGGTACTAATTTAGCAATTACTATTTTCAGATACTCATAGTTAATAATAAAGCATGTTCCCTTCTTGGATACTCTACTGGGGAGTTATGCGATCTTCGATTTTCTGATCTAATACGCAAAAGAAATAGTAAGACATTTAGTCTACATGAAGCTGAGGAAGGAGAGACGTCTGAAGATGGTACCATTGTCTTGCTAAGTGGAAAAGTATGTTTAAGTATATTTTTTAATAACTAAACAGCTAGAGCAAGATCCCAGAGCCGCCAGACGTCACGTATTTTCTGATGGATGAAATGTGGACGATAGAGTAGTGTTAGTATGTACTATGATCGTATGCCTACCTGCTAGCTTGGTCAAACGGCCAATTTTCAGGTATCAGGTAATCAAGGTACATAAAAACATTACTTACTTCACGTAAATTCTCCTGGCTGATTTTCATATATGTTTTCGAGTGTATAGTTAAAAATAAATTGTCAATACTCCCAGACACTTTCCGTCGGCCATATTGCTTGACAGACGCTTTAAGGGTCTCAAAATAATTAGTTAACTTCACGTAAATTCTGACGCTCCATTTTTATATATGTTCATCCGACAACAATTTTAAAACATTTGACAAAAAGACAGACCGATCCAAGGGGCCAATCATCCCCTAAACTAAATTTTAATATCTGTGAGTGGGAGCGCGAACCAGACTACGCAATCAACGAGGCCCGGGTTCGAATCCCGTTGGTATTTTTGATGTGGTTGTTCATTAAATAAATTATTGTATTAATTACCTTTGTTGTCTATTGTATATCAGTCTATCTGTAGGCTCGGTGTTGCCATTGACTATATAAAGTCCCTGGTTGGTTTCCCGGATCAGGCAATCCAAAAATATTTTTTATCAATTTTCTGATAAAAACGAATTGCCTGGGATTGGATTAGTGCTCGTTTGGCAACAGGATTGCTACATATCACATAGTCACAGCTGCACTCAACAGACACGGCAGCACAGAACAATATTACTCAAGGGAGCACGGCAGAATACTGAATACTTATTTGGCACTCCCAAATTTTAAAAAATTTAGTTGTTGGCCTCAAGAGGGCCTTTAAATTACAATAAAGTTAGCTGTCACCTGACCATTTTTTTATTTTATTTAAAAATCATATTAATTAAATATAATTAGTAAAAAAAATGAAAGTAAATTAGCCGACATCTAAAAATTTTTAGAATTTTTTTAATTGAAAAAATTATTTAAAAAAAATTCATTTGTAAAAAATTTGAAAAACCTTAAGTGTTATTTTAAAAAAAATATTTTTTAGTTCTAATTAATAAATTGAAAAAAAAATTAAAAATGTCGGCTAACTTTAGTATTATTTATTATAGGTCAATTTTTTTCTTATTTTTGTTGCCATAATTTACTTGTCAACAAAAGTTCTAAAAATTATAAAATATCTGTTCAAGTAATTTTCATGGCCTTAACAGCGCAGTCGGGCTAACTCAGTCTCATGCGCGTAGATAATGCTCTCGCGCTCCCACTCACAGAGATATTAAAATTTAGTTTAGGGGATGATTGGCCCCTTGGATCGGTCTGTCTTCTTGTCAAAGGTTTTAAAATTCTTGTCGGATGAATATATATAAAAATGGAGCGTCAGAATTTACGTGAAGTTAACTAATTATTTTGAGACCCTTAAAGCGTCTGTCAAGCAATATGGCCGACGGAAAGTGTCTGGGAGTATTGACAATTTATTTTTAACTATACACTCGAAAACATATATGAAAATCAGCCAGGAGAATTTACGTGAAGTAAGTAATGTTTTTATGTACCTTGATTACCTGATACCTGGAAATTGGCCGTTTGACCAAGCTAGCAGGTAGGCATACGATCATAGTACATACTTACACTACTCTATCGTCCACATTTCATCCGTCAGAAAATACGTGACGTCTGGCAGCTCTGGGATCTTGGACTAAGCTAAGAAATAAAAAAACTTACTAGTTCCATTGTATGGTAAGCAAAGTAAGAATAAGAATCGTTTATTACGTCATACAAACAATGCAAAATTACATAATTAACGATCAATCAAAAAGTTAAGAAAACATGCCGTTTTTACGTTCGAATCATGATGGCAATTTCTTATTTTATGGGAAATGCCAAATTTGCGTTTTATGATTTTTTCGTATTTTCACGCCACGCAATGTAAAACGTACATTTCTCCGACTTGTCGCGCCTGCAGAACTCTAACCAGCTGTTTAATTTGAATGGTATGTAGTGCAAAATGCATTGCTTATTTTGTGTATTTCCTTAAACGTTGCTATCTTTTAGAATAAGTACAGGAGAGTAATTAGAATCTAGTTCAGTTCAAAGTCTGGTGGGTGGTATTTTACTACATCTGTGCCTTGTAAGAAGGAGAATGTAACGCTGTCGCTGACTCTTTCCATCAGGAAAGACCCATCTGCTTGTTATCTTGTACAAAAAATGCAGGGAATGACGTAACGGATAAATACTTTTTAAAGCACTTAGCTTCGGCACTTGCTATATGGGTGTGCCACTTTCTGATATTGCATCAAATGTGTAAGTTTTAATATCCAAAGTATATCTATGTAATGTTTGTTTCAGGTTGTAGAATTGTTGACAAAAGATGGTGGATCCGTTCAGGTGTCTCTGTGGATAAGACAGCTTGATAATGATGGTCCCTGTTTGGTAGTAGCAGAACCTGTTAGCTGTAAAAATGTTGTAGTAAGTAATATATTATTTATTTTTTTTATATTTTATTAAATATTTATATTTTATTAAATATTTTTAAGTATTATTTATATATTATTTATATTTTATTAAATATTTTTAAGTATTATTTATATATTATTTATATTTTATTAAATATTTTTAAGTATGTAACAGTAAAACATGGACAACCTAATAACCGTTTTTTTCGAGCTTTTCCTGAAATTCAGTTACCTATACCTGTGTATTTTAAGGGCTACTTTTTTATTTAATAAAAAATATATAATGTTTAGATTATTTCCTTTACGTGTAGTATAAGACGAAATTACTTGCAATATTTAATTTTCAAGGTTACAGATTATTTCAAAGTAAGGATTTTCATAAGTCTCAATGGTTTAAAGTTTCTTATAAAACAATTCCGATTCATCATCCATCCTATTTTTATAGTTCACAATTTTCAATATTTCTAATGTACAGTTATTATACTGTTTTCAAAATACCGAGATTCAATAGACCAAATAAAAAGTCCGATTTAATTATAATTCGAAACATCAAAAATACGAATTCCGATTAACAACAATAAAGGGATCCGGCGCTCGGCGCCCGCTGTAGGGTTGCCAGATCTTAAGGATTCGTCGGAATTGTCTTGACATTTCGTATGATGTCCAAAGTCATGAAAAATGTAAAATGTCCCGATAAAATATTAAAAAAAAAATTACCACGACAATAATAATAGTCTAAAATTAGTACTTAAAAACTTTAATATAATTTCATTCACACACACTCTAACGGAACACATTTACGTTACGTATCAAGTGATTAAAGATCTATCAATTTGCCAAAAAGTGATTTTTTTTTTGTAATTATTTATATAAAAAGTAACCTTTATTTCGTAATATTTTTTTGCCCCGACTATAATACCATGAGCCCGACTTTATGAATATTGTTCAGATACTTTAGATAGACAGATGTCTATAGTTTTCCCATCTGGTAACCCTAGGCCGATGCAGCTCGCTCACTCGCCTTGACGCGGTGGTCACTGTTCTAACCTAACCCAGATGGTTCAATAACGCCATCAATATAGAGGATCAGACGCTCGGCGGCACCTACTGCGGCACTCTCGCTTCGCTCGTTCGTCTTCCCGCTTTAATCGTCACTGTTCTAATCTGTCTTAGACTAAATAGTTTAATAACACCAACAATAGAGGAGATTTGGCACCCGGCGGCAGCTTTATTTATTTGAACTTTTGAAAATAGGTATGTCGTTTTGGACCAAAAATCTATTAAGCGTTTGATTCATCGAACTACTGAAAATCGAAAAATAATCAAAAACATTATTGTTAGGCATTATGAAATTCGGACTTTTGAAAATTGAAACATCGAAATTTGGAATAAAAAATTTAGGAATATTTAGGTATTCCCATTACCACGATTTATTTATGTCAATAAATGGTAGTTTTGAATGTTTTGAATAGCTAAGCGTGGATGCTGAGAGTGGTGTGATAGTGGGTGTGTCGGGTAGCGAAGCAGCGGCTTTGTTTGCGGCGGAGACGGGCGAAAAGCTCCTGGGTTTGCCCGCCGCCTCACTTGTGCCCGCCTTGCGCTTGCCCGCGCCCGAGGCGCCCGTGCCCAAGCATCTTGCAAAACAGAAGTGTACCGGTAAGTGCTTACATCAATGTTAGTAAAACAATATGTATTACTTTATAAAGACAGCAATTTGTTATTAGCTTAAGCTTTAAGTTAACAAGCAGATAGCTTTGCTAATGTTAAGAGACCACCGTAACGAAGTCCTATAGGAACCAAATATATTCAAAATTTGTCAATTTTATAATAGTTTTCATCATCGCATGGTCACATACGCAAAATTTTTGAAGACAATGTTATAGACTTTCAAGATTTTTACCAAATATATCAAAAATTTTACAATGAGTGTGACAGCAAATATAGCTATTTTGCTACTGTATGACAAAATGACTCAATTCTTTTTCATACACATAATTTTAAAATAAATTTGTAATATGTATGGTAACTAAATTTGATTATATTTGCAGGCCGTACGTTGGATGGTGGCAGTTTTCCATTATGTCTTTGGATATCAAAACCTAGTAGTCTAGAATGTTCTCCCCGATCTACAGTTAAAACTAATAAGGAAAAACCAGTGTTCATTATTAATATTAGGGTAAGTTATTATCTATATTAATATTATAAATGCGATATTTTGTATGTTTTGATGGATCATCCATCCATCACTTTTGTTACTCAATCACGCAGAAACTATTGAAAGGATTTGAATGAAATTTGGCACACAGGTAGATGATGACGTGGAAAAGCACATAGGCTTTTTTTTTATTCCGAAAAAAACAGGCGATCCCACGATATTCATCAAATACTTTTCTAAGGCAGCGAGCTGAATGCTAATTTGTATTTGAAATAGAGTTATCACTATTAGTAATAATAATAAAATAAAAGAAAACACCTTATTGCCTTAAAAAGCCTTAATATACACCTTATATATTAAGGCTATTTAGGGCAATAAGGTTTTTGCTTGCCTATTACAAGTTGACTAGCAGGCAGGCAGTTGGTCGTACTACGTAGGTACTACGTCAAAAAAAATCGTGAACAATAAAAGAATTGTAACTTCTTTTCTATTTTTTTTTATATCATAAGATAGCAAACCAGCAGATGAGTCTCCTGATGGAAAAGTCAACCCTATAGACACCAAAGATGTTAATGGTGCGTTGCTATCTTGTGGCGAGGTCCAATGCCATGTGCATAAGTTTGCCGGCTAACTTACCCTCCAATTCGGAACACGACAGTGAGAAGCACTGACGTTATTGCGATAGGAATAAGAAGGTGGTGTTACCAGACGCTGGCGAGACAATGAAATGGCGAGAAATTAGTAGCCACGATGGTAGTGACTTGCTTCTCAATCGGTCGCCTTTTACGACCAGCCTGGTAGAACGGCAGTTGACTTATTCTTCAAAGGAGCCCAGACCAACATGGGGGAAATTATTCATTATATGTCTGTACAATATTTAGAAGTTTGTATGTATTTCCATCAGTAAATATAGTTAAAAAATCCGAAAGTTTTTTTTTAACTCTCTTATTTTATCTCTGTGAATTAAGTACTTAAGTTTTTTATTGCTGCAGTTTTACCGCTTTAAAAGTTATTACAATTCTTTGTAATTTAATTATTTACTAAATAGTGTTTTTTTTTTCAGGTAACATACAATGTTAGTGGACTTTTGGTTGTAGACGATAATGGTATAATAACTGCTTGTAATCAGCACTTCGCAATGTTAACATTTGGGAAAACCAATTCAGAAGTTATTGGTCATCACATAGATGAAGTTATTCAAAACTTTTGCAGGGAATCCGACCGAGTCAAAGTGCACGAAAGAATAACTTTATCCCCAGTTAATCACGAAAACAATGACTCAGGTGACATAAGAATAAATAAATAAATATTCACGGGACAAATTACACTTACTGACCTAACCCCAAAGTAAGCAATTTATTTGCTTGTGTAATGGGTGTTAGTCAACGATACTAATACATAGAAATACATATATGAATACTAGAATATATTAAATAAACACCTAAAGCCGGAAACATTCATGCTCATCACACAAATGTTTGTCCCACCGACCACACAACCCATAGACCCCTAATAACAGGCGAATGGCTTCTGTCAACACATCTGACTTATAGTTCCGATGTAAATGTCCATGCACCAATACCCAATCAGTGTCGACCAATCAGATTCTCTGTACATCACTATCTTTCACTGTGGCCTTGAGTAAGCCAATCACGATGTTGCAGCTCAGCTCAGCTAGTTGCCAGAATGTATTCAATACGGAAAATCGAACATTAGGCGTCTATGGGCTGTGTGGTCGATGGTTTGTCCCCATCGGGGATCGAACCCGAGCGGAACGCGTAGTCAGGGTCGCTACTATCCAGAATAACTAAAAAATATCCAGATGTGACTATGACTATATTTTGAATCCATATTGAATATAAAAAAAAATTAGTTTTTTTTTCAAATTCAATAATTATCTCTGTTTATAATAGCTACATGTTTATTTCCACGTTGATACTAATCCCATTTAAAGATAAAACATCCGCCTTTTGGCCAAAAAGTTTACTTAACTGTAACAGTTACTACGATCATACTGATTGGTTCTGGGCTCTATAATGTCTCGCGTAGGTTTCGTACCACTACCATACTTAAAATGGCCACAATAACGTCAGTATCTTTCGCTTTTGCATATGGATTTGGAGTAGAGATGAAACGGATATCGAGAAACTATTCAGTATCTGGCTTTATTATTATTTTTTAGAAGAAAACATGTTGGATACTATTAAGATATATCGTAAATATTTTTTTCTAGCTTCCGATACAGATGACGACTCTTGCGAAGCATTCAATGGAAGCCAAAAATCAGCGTGTATGTCACTCAATGTACAACAATCAATATTGTCGGCCACCAGAGAAAAATCTTCGAGCGCACTATGTCTCGATAAATCCTGCAGTCTAATCACACATACTCCTACCCCTACCCAAGATATGGTCTCAAGCATTAGTACAACAGAGCAGAGAAATGACACATCTGCACTACCTGATGTAACTTCAGGAATGTCTGGAATATCTATTGATGAAGAAAATTATTGCCACAGTAGTATATCTAAATCGCGGTCAGAGAATATCCTTAAATCGGAACATAGTAAACCTGTTAAGCATGTGACACCGAAACAAATAGAAAAATCAGATTCTATTTATTATACTTCACAACATTCCCAAGAGGTAACGCCAACAGGAAATTCTAGAGTACGTTTAAACGATCCGTCCTTGAGATTATCATTTGATTCTAGTAAATATAGGATAAAAGGTATTATGCCGCAAGGCAAGGAGGAAAAAAGCAGCATATCAATAGACTATTGCGATTCAAACGAGACCAGTGCTGATTTTTTGACACCTATTAATGAAATGCCTCCACCTGGTTGTGAAATAGAAGAATTGCCTCAACACAATGGCAATGAGAGTATGGAAAGTTTGAGCAATGATATAGATTTGGAAACACAAACGGAGTCAGCACCTCAAAAGAAATATGAAGGTATGCTTTATTATTAAATTTAATACTAAGAAGTTCTTTACCGCAGGGAATACACACTTGTACTATTTTTGTCTATAATTTTCTTCTTTTGTGTTTAGACTACTTTGCAACTTCCAACCAATCACAAATACAGCTCGCGTTAGGTAAAAAAAATCTGTAAACCGGTTGCCCCTGCAGGCCATCCCTGAAACTGCTAAATTAAGGCATTTTAAGCTCAAAGAAATAATAACTATTCCTAAACATAGATTTTTCAGAGTTCAAAAATTAATTTTTTTTTACAAATTACAGTACTTGTATTTTTAAATGTGTCTATTTTTGAAACGATGATCGATTTTGATCTTTCGAGTGGCATTCAACTCAATGTTTGAGCTCTAAAATGTTTTCTTAACAACAAAATCTATATGTTGAAAAATGTCGAAGTAATATTAAATAAAATGTTTTCTTCAAAACATTTCGTTATTGATACATCCCAAATAAATCAACTGATTTTGATTCGATTTACGGTACTTGACGCAGTTTTTTAAACAGAAAAGCTGATTAAATTTTAAAATCAATTGGTGTATTAGCCTGAAAGTTATTTTAAAAATATTAAGTAAGTTTGCTGTAAACAACAAAATGTTAATATTTGAAAAGCAGAAACTTTTAAAAACTTGATTCGATTTTAATTTTTGAAACTGGATTTGACGTAGTTTATTAAGAACTAAAATATTGCAAATAGTCGAAAAATGATTGGTTAAAAAATCTCGAACCTATGTCGATTTTGATGCAATTTATGCATTGAAAGTAATTTTTAGGGAGTTCATAAGGCGGGTAGAATAGTCGACAGATATGCGCATGACTTTTATTCCAACTGTGATGGTTGATGTCTACTGGTAACAGTTGTCTCTTAATATTATAAAAGAATGTGGAGGATTGAAGTGTCCAATAATAATTATTATTATTATTATAATGATCATTTAGAAATGTAACAAAGGCGTTGGTGTAAATGTTAATATGTTAATAGTCAAATTAATAATATAATATAAAATTAATAATAAATGTAATGGTCTGTGACTAAGTATAGCAGGTAGAGGTGTGTAACTCCGGAGGTACTAAATCAAAGGTATTGATTCCGGGGCTGGATACGATAAGCTTAATTATTCCTTCAAATCCTTATCGCCTCTGTGGAATTATTTATTTTGCCCAGAATGTTGAGCGACTGAGCGTACTGCGATTAGAATAAGAGAATAGGTGATATTGCAAATTGTGGATCTACACCCTTCTGGTGAGACGCGACAAGCGATAATCAACCTAAGAAATTACTTACATAGTAATTGAGAGCGAGAAAAACATATAGGGAAACGTTCGTTTAAAGATACGATCAAGATATGATGCGCTACAAAAAAGTACGAAGTGACCCAAAGGAATGAAGGAATCAATAAGGTGAATCATATCCATGCCTGGATCCGAAATAACTTAATAAATTCACCCCAAGGTATAAAGATTACCCACCGCTAATAGCAGGGGCGCGTTGACTAAATCCCGCTCTCGCAGTCGACGCGATCCGACTGCACCTGAACGAGCGTTACATAATCGAGTGTGACGGCTGAATCTCATTTAATAATTACGGGTCTAAAGAAGTTTTTACTTTAAAAATATGATGTGTGTGTGTGTCAGAGGGGGCGGTGACGCCGCGCGTGCGCGGTGCGCGCGCGCACGTGAGCACGTCCACGCCGGCGCGCGCCGAGCCCGCCGCCGCCGCCGCCGCCGCCGCCAACGGCACCTACCGCGGCCTCGCGCTGCACAAGGACGGCACCGAGCTCAGTGAGTACCCGCACTGCTCATGCTAGGGGAGCCCGAGATGCTGAATGGGGAGGCTCGAGCGTCGTAGAGATTTTGTAGATTAAATTATAGGAAAAATAAAAGGTTATATAATGTTATTCATTTCAATGGTGGAGAAAAAATTTAAAGATAAAAAAAATGTTAAAAAGAACGGTGACATGGAAACACTAAAACAAAAAAAACATTGTTTAGACATTCTCGGTCGGGTCTGTTTTTTTTTATTATAGAGCAAATGATGTAAGAATGACGAAAAAAATATAATCTGACAATTTCCACAAGCCGAAGTTATTGGAATTATATAAAGGGCTTATATTTTGTGAAGCACTTCAACAGCATTTGAGGTACCCCTCTATGTTAATCTGACACGCCCGAGTAAATGTAAAAATCCTCTCTTGGGTTCCCCTGCCAAATCTAGTACGCAAAGCAACATGACATGTCTCTATGTATTTGGTCCTTACGGCTATGGCCACTATGAGACATGCCAAATGAAATCAATTCGGTATTCTACTTTTTATAAGAAAAGAGGGCCTGGCAACCTATATTACAGGAATATCTACCAACCTCAGACACCAGTCTCTCACAAACGGTTGTACACATAAAAACCTATTTCGATGAGAGACATATAAATAAATAAACTTATAAAACTTATAAATGAAATCGACTAAAAATGATAACCAGAAATGATTATTCTGGTTATCATTTTTAGTCGATTTTGTCTTGCTTTATAACTTTAATTGGATTATAGTGGACGAGGAGACTTGCTTAATAATAATAATAATATAGCTCTTTATTCTGAATTACAAGGAAGTAAAACATTAATTGTCTGTTGGCGTCCTTGACAACGTTTGCCATCTCTGGGATACCAGTCTGAGACTGTCTTGCTCCATTTTCTTGTGGATCTCGCATCATGTGTCCTGTCAATCTCCACTTTTGTTGGTCTATATAAGCAGTTATATCTCCGCCACTGCATTAGCAAAAAGAAATTTTCTGCTAAAAATTACGGATAGATTAGAAAAAGAAGGCCCTTGGTCTTCTATGTATCATGAAATCAAAAATCGTACGAAAAATAATTTATCTTTTTATAATAATATTAAAATTAACGATACGTATACGCTTAGCTTAGAGGAGACAGCGAACGCTCTTTTGCATACGTTAATTCCGGATGATAATCTAGAGCGCGATAACGAATATCATCGTGAAATTAGATCGCAAGTTGACGTGATACCTGTGTCCCCCATGTCGAGCCTTGTAACGTTAGACGAACTTTTAAACACCGTTAACAACTTACCATCGAAAAAAGCCCCCGGAGAGGATAAAATCTCAAATTATATGATAAAACATGCGTGTTTAGCGGCCCGGACTCTATTTTAAAAATAATAAATCGTTGTATTGCTGAAGGAGTTTTTCCCAAAATATGGCGCCAGGGATATCTTAAAATTATTCCAAAGTCCGGTGACAAGCCTACGGATGACCCTAAATCTTATCGTCCCATTACACTTCTGCCGTCCCTTGGTAAACTGTTAGAAAGATTGATAGTTCCTCGACTTCTACCACGAGGGCCCACGTTCAATAAACAACAGTTTGGATTTACCGCCGGAAAATCCACTATCGATGCAGTGCTGTCTATGAGAAAAATGGTAGAATTGTCACGAAATAATTATGTTGTAGGTATTTTTTTGGATATTTCTGGTGCTTTTGACAACGCTTGGTGGCCGATGTTATTGTTGAAATTAAAAACAAGGGGGTGTTATTCAAATATATATAAGCTAATTAAATCGTATCTAGAAAACGGTCATACGAAATTGCAGCTAGGGCATTACGCAGTGTCTAAACGCCTTACTCTAGGCTGCCCTCAGGGATCAGTACTTTCACCATATCTATGGAACTTAGGATTTGACGATTTATTCTCATTAGCCTTGCCGGAAGGATGCTCGCTTATAGGTTATGCAGACGACGTTGCTTTAATGATACAAGCTAACACACGAGCACAGATAGAGTCGCTGGCTCACACTAGTCTTAATTTGATCATCAACTGGGGCTTGAGAAATCGTTTAAGCTTTGCGCCCCATAAAACGTTTTACTTAATATTAAAAGGTTCGCTCCTATCATCTCCCAGTATAAAAATAAATAATAGCACAATAAAGAGAAAAGAATCGGTAACATATTTAGGTTTGGTCATAGAAAAAAATTATACTTTTATAAATCATATTAACTATATCGGTGAAAAGGCTAAACGGAATTTCTTATCCTTTGCGGGCATATCTACCTCGACATGGGGTTTAACGTTTAACACTTTAAAGATAATTTATAACGCCACGTATTTAGGTTGTATCTGTTATGCTTGTTCAGCGTGGGCTGATAAAGTTACGAGTGGTACGATCCGGCGCAAACTACTTCAAAATCAGCGTCTAGCACTAATATTTCTATGCAAAGCATATCGCACTGTAAGCTCCGAAGCTTTACCCGTTTTATCAGGCGTCTTACCATTAGATTTAGAAATTCAGCGTCGGGCTTCAATGTATTACAATTCTAGGAATTTTACTAATCCAGAATTTATCAACTCGCAAGCCCAAACAAAAATACGTCGCCTTTTTAATCCCGTAATCGACGTTACTAATGAATTAATTGATGAATGGCAGTCGCGTTGGTCTTGTTCAACTAAAGGACGGCATTTATATAACTTTTTCCCGTGCATCCGGGATCGCTTAAGTAAAACTTGGATAGAAATAGATCATTGTGTTGCACAGTTTCTCACTAGCCACGGTAATTTTAAAGCTAAATTATTCTCGTTTAAATTAGTTCCTTCTCCCTTTTGCGAGTGCTCTACATTAAACTGTAAATATGAACAAACTGCACATCACATTCTTTGGGAGTGTAATCTTTGGCAAAACGAACGTCGTCAAATGCTTGATAGTATCCAATGTATATCCGGTGTAATTTATTACTCCGATCTTGTGGGTACACGTGGGAACTTCCGTGCCTTCAAACGATTTTGTCACACTTACTACTGGAAGCAAAATTAAGTAGGCCATTCTGGTAGGTCCCTAATTTCCAAACTTCCGTGGTGCAATAGCAATCAGGCTTAACCTGATTGTAAAAGTCTCATTTCGTAGCATTTTTATGCTTTTAACATTTTGCTGTCTCCTGCTAAAAAGGGAGGGAAACAGGATGTATTTTCCTACTCCTCCTTTATACTTCTGATTAATTTCGTTGCGGGATCCAAGACAGCTTAGCTTTTCCCCAGGGCACCCTGAGCTCGCAACTCAGAGGTTATCAGGACGGTTGCCGCTGTTGATTCTGGTTTACAGAAGTTACAGTGGTGGGAACGAGAGGTGGGCCCATTGCCCTTTAAAAAAAAAAAAGCAGTTATATCTTTCACTCCAGTTTTAACTCTTATTAGAGCATTATTGATTTTATCTGACCTTATTTCCATCATGTTCCTTTCCATGGCTCTTTGGCAACGTTCCAACTTGGCTCTGTGGTGTTTAGTAAAAGACCATGTTTCACAGCAGTAGGTTATTACTGGAAGGACACAGGTATTAAAGACTTTCTTTTTTAATGGCATGCCGAATTTCTTCGATTTAAAGATTTCTTTCGATGACCAGTACCGGCCCCATCCACTTGTAATCCTTTTGTTGATTTCCTTAGTAGTCTGGTCATTGAGAGAAATTATTTGCCGCAGGTAGCTAGGAGACTTGCTTAATCGTTTGCTTTTTTTTTCATGATATTAAAAAATATACATACTAGGTGTATAATGTTACAGATGTGGTGTACACGGTGTCATCGATGCAGCTAGCGCACGGCAAATGCGTGCGTTGCGTGTGGCTCGGCGTGCGGCTGGAGGACGCGCCCCGCCACGCCACCCTCGCCTCCAGCCTCGCCTCCACCGCCGACAACTCGCTCGTTCTGGTCTGTACACACACACACACACACACACATACACATACACACACGCACACACACACACACACACACACACACACACACACATACACAAATACAACACATGCACAAATCCTGAATCACGCATACGCAGAATGCACGCCCACACGCACACAACCACACGCACGGACGCACACAAACACACGCGTCCGCGAATCGGTATGGGCTCAATGTTATTGACGACTTCATTTGCATAACCCAAACTCATTATTTCTATATGGACATATTATGTACAAGGGTAAAAGGTTGTCTATGTCACTTTTGGATAGTGTAGCTTCCTAATAGTATAAATTTTTAAGTATGGTCCATTAGTATATTAAATATATGTATGTATTAAATATATTCGGGTATTTATATATGTATTTCTATGTATTAGTATCGTTGACTAACACCCATAACACAAGCAAATAAATTGCTTATTTGTGTAATTTGTCCCGTGAATATTTATTATTTATTATTAATTATTATTAGTGACTAACAATTAGGTTAAAATAAAAATTTGCAAAAATACAAATGATTCCCCTTTATAATATTTGTATAGATTATTATTAGATATTATACACTCTACAGCAGCAAAGCTTCATACAAATAATTGAAATTGACACATTCGCATAAATGTGGCAGGTTACACTCAGATTTCGTCCTATTGTGTACCAACTTAGGCGTCATACAAGTATGTATGTATTATATACACTTATTGAAGATACAGATGGTTGTTAAATCAATCAACTGTTTTTATTAACAGTTTTATGTTCGTCAACGAATTAACCGTTTTTTTTTCACTTATAAAGCTGTTAAAAATATAAACCTAATAAATTCTTCGCAATGCAACAGAGTAATTACGTTGCAAAAATATTAAATACTAATAAACGTCAATGTTTTGCAACTTGAAATGAGTTGACATAATGTTAAAGTAATTATTAATTATTTAATCTGTTATGGTTAAGTGCATAATCCGATTATTGAAAACCCGTTCACGATTAACAGTTTTTTAAGCTGTTGGCCGTTAACGAAAAACAGTTACGTTAAAATAATTTGAAAACCGGCAATGTCATACCTCTAATTGAGGGTTTTTAACTTGTATCATTTCGTTAATTTCAGTTCCAAAAAGTCGTCAAACACTTGTAATTACTATCAAAACTTTAAACAACTATCTGTCGATTGAGAAATATTATTAAAATAAATTGATGGTCAAAAATTGATTACAGGGCAACAAATCAGCAAGCAGTAGACCGCAATCAATGTCCTTAATTAGCCAGTGTGGAGAAGAACAGATAGCCGGAGAATACAACAAACATTATGTTACACTGAAACAAATTGGTATGATATTTTGTTTAATAGTGTGTATGCGTCTGCGAAAACATTCACTGAGATAAAAAATAATATATCTGTTATAGACTGATTGTTTATTTGGGACTTAGTATATAACGGCCGGCAAATAGGAACCAGTTATACATAACTTTTAAAAAATCTTTTTTCTCCAGATTTTGTACATTACTTGTACAATTTGTTGATTTAAGTATATAAGTGTAAAATTTACGTGCATAATACCGATTACAGGCTACTGCGTTAACTGCTAGAGGTCTAGGGGTTAGCCAATTCAACCAAGAGATCCATCATTCGATTCCAGTCCCCAATTCACGTAACAAAACGTCAGTTGTGTCTAAACGCTTAGGACTCACACACAAACATAATACAACGTCGGGTCGTGCTATGACGTGGCATAATGTGTTAAAAATTTGTGAGAGCCTTATACGTTTCGACTTAATTGACGTTTTGTTACATGAATCGGGCCTCAAGCCGGGCATGTGTAATTGAGGTTATTTCGAAGTTTTCCTCGAAAGTCCAAAATCTCTACTCATTTTTGAAAATGTTCAAATTCATATTAAGGAAACTGCTAAAAAAAATGTATGTAACCAGATTTTGTTTCGTGTTAAGCCAATAGTTAATAGTGTTTTATTATTTTGTAGGTAAGGGCGCATATGGATGTGTGAAAATGGCATATCGTCGATCGGACAAATTATTAACAGTGGCTAAATTTATCCTAAAAGAGAAAGTCGGCGCTCAGTTCTGGGTGGATGGACCAGATAATCGTCGTGTGCCTCTTGAACTCAGTTTGCTTATGACGCTCAAACACCCCAATATTGTAAGTGTTAAAGAAATTTCAGCTAGATATAAACAAAATGTTACAATTAAAAAAAGCAAAACGCAATTGCCTATATATTTACAATTTTAACAAGTAGCCTACAAAGTGTCAGAATTAAGAACTTATAGTAGTATTTTCACGCCCGTATTCCTGAAGAGGTAGACAGAGATGCAACCAGTGCACAAACAATCAGCCGAAGGTGCTTAAGTGGCAAAAGCCTATCGCCAACCTATCCAGTTCCGTGCAACGTGATTTTTATCAGAAAACTGAAAACCCGTTTTTCCCCGTGTTGGTCGCGGGCTCCTTTGAAGAATAGGCCAACTGTTCTGCCAGGCAGGTCTTAAAAGGCGACCGATTGGCTATACGAGTCACTATCATCGTGGCTACATGGTGGTATAGTTCTGCATTGTCTCGCCTGAGTCTGGTACCACCGCCTTACCTATTCTTGCCGCAATAGCGTCAATGCTTGTCACTGTCGTGTTCCGGTTTGGATGGTAAGGTAGCCGGTAAACTTACGCATGTGGCATTAGACCTCGCCACAAGGTAGCAACGCACCATTAACACCTTTGGTGTCTATAGGCGATGGGTGACTCTATCAGGAGACCTGTCCGCTTGTTTGCTGTCTTATGATATAAGGAAAAACACTATTTAATTGTTCGACCCGGGAATTGAACCGGGGGCTCATGTGGTCAACTCCAACACCGGACCACTAGACCACGGAGGCGATAACGTAAATAGGAATTCATCATTGCCATAATCAATAGCCAATATCATATAGGGCTTGTCATAAAATCTGTCCCAACCGTTTGGATAACACAAGTTAATCCAATTAAGTAAACGTGAAAATTTGTATGTTTGTAATTCAAACCCGGAATTGGAATTTAATGTACATACATGTTGCAATAACTTTCTACCTTCAACTTAATTTAGTAAGCAATAAGCTAGAAATTGGAAGCAAATATTCTGCGTGCTGCTGCAAAACTGTCCCTGTATTGGTCTGGGCCACTATTTAAAAATTAATAATCGGTCTTCCACCAGTTTGTAAAAGGCATGCTTTTGACCAAACATCTCACTATCATACAAGCTACCCCGAGCACGTCAAAAAAGCTTAAAAAACCCTTAAGATATAAGACTTATTTTAAATTTAACAAAACATAAATGCTTTGTTATTCGTCTTGGTAATAAAAGAAATTCGGTCATTCAAGGCTAGACTTGTTATGCAGGAATCATATCTTAAAAGATCAAATTTATTTTATGTAGACTTGAGTCATTTTACTAAATTATTAACTCCTTATCGCACCACTTATCTAGTGCTACCGTCTTAATGTAGACGCATGATGTTCTGGCCGTGTTCGTAAAGAGCGTACATTCGTTACATGAGGCGATATTGGCGTTATTTCAATCTACTCAGTCTCCTTCTAGTTGATATTTTCCAAATGCGTATTTTTAATTCATATAGGTACGTGTGTCTGTGCTTGATTGATTTTTTTAAGACCTTATTTTGCTGACTGGATTTTATTTAATACTATTATAAAGTCTACTATTAAAAATTAAGTCTAGAGTAGTACTGAAATAAGTGTACTTCATTAAGGACTGTCTACTAATATTCATATAAAAATAAGAATCAGTGCAACAGTGCGCCACCACACTCACTACAGTGGCGACGCACGCATGCCGAAACTGCCGCGCGAAAGCCGATTTTCAACATTAAATTAAAATTATAAATATTAATTAAAATTATAAATATTGAAGCTACAATTCCGGGAGTCAAGATATGTTTTTATAAAATTTCCTGCTCTTTCAGAAACTTATACATTTGAGCTATGTATACATTTTGACAAAAAACTAGGCAGCTATTTTTCCAGTTTTTTGTTAATAACAATTGCAATTTTTTTTCCCAAAAAAGCATTCAAAAATTTTTTTTTCTAGATGTCATTCCGGATCGTTTAAGCCATCAACCATATTTTTAAAAAACTTGTAACTATTTTTGGCAGGAACTCAACTTCTTGACTAGACTACGAAAGTAAGCAAATTAAGTACTTTTGTTATGGGTGTTAGATACTAATAACACATAGAAATATATATATATATATATATATATATATATATATATATATATATATATATATATATATATATATATATATATATATATATTTTATAAATACTGTTACATACAAAATAAATACCCAAACCCAGAAATACCAAAATCTGAGCTCATTACACAAAATAACTCGGCGGGGAGATTGTATTCTCCCCCTCCTTTGGATCCACGCCTGCGAACCTAATCCGTGCCCCAATGATTCCTAGTTACGTTAGCTAAACAACACTATTTCAGGTAAGCATTATTGATGTTTTTGAAAACGACAAATACTTTCAAATGGTGATGGAAAAGCACGGTGCGGGGATGGATTTATTTGAGTTTATAGAGCGAAGACCTAGGCTGGACGAGCCACTCCTCAGTTACATCTTTAGACAGGTAAAAAAAGTCATCATGCTGATTCACTATATTTCTAACATCAATAAAAGTTTTTGTTCGCCACCTTTAACCATTGTGATGACTTGTGAAGATGGTGTTTTTACTCTTTTAATATTAAATGATCTGCGCGAGTTTACTGTTAATTTTATTCTAGAAACATCAAAAACGTAATTTTGCGATATCTTAAGTTTTCTCGATATTTCACGATATTTCTCGATATACATACGCTTCACGCCAAATCACTTTCGCGATGGGCAGAGATTTCTTTGAACCAGAATACTTTATGCTATTCCTATAAAGCCGCCTGAACCGTAATATGCAGCATCTGATTCTTTATGAAAATGTAGTAAAAGATTTTTTTGAAAATATATATGTAATAAATTTTTTTATGTATGTAATAACAGTATTTTAATTTAATGCTGTGAGCATTTTTTCATCATATAATATTTACAGATTGGACAAGCAGTGGAATATCTCCACTCTCTCAATATCCTTCATCGCGACATCAAAGATGAGAATGTCATTATTGATAACAAGTTTCATGTAAAACTCATCGATTTCGGATCTGCCACTTTCATGAGCAAGGATACACTTTTCTCGACATTTTATGGAACAACTGAGTATTGCAGCCCAGAAGTTCTCGCTGGTAACAAGTAAGTCCTGTCAAAAATAAACTATATATCATCGCGAGAAATAATTTAGCAACATAAATAATTAATTGATATTGATAATAATTAATGCACATGGTTAAGACATGATTATTGAGATATACATGAAATTTTGAATTTTTGGGATGTTATTTTTTGCGAATGATTTTATTTCCAAGCATGTTTTACGCCAAATAAGCTGTGCGGCGCCCCGCACGCAACTTTAGCTATGGTTAGTTTTTATGAATTCCTCTCCAGTGAACGCAATTTCATTCGTTCATTCATTTTTCAAATGTAAAACTCGTATATACTAAAGAACACAGGCGATTTTGACTTAAAAAATCTTGTTACGTGTGTTTTAGAGTGCTAAATATTAGATAAATTCGAATAATGTTCTATGATTTTTAAAATAGTTAAATTAAAGTTAAGAGAAGTTCAAAGTGTTTTGGCAAAATCTTAGCTCAGAATTCTGTCAATATAGCTTAGATTTCTGAGATTAGTAGTTGTACTGTAAACGCCCAATGACAATCTATCCTAAACACAGATTATCTTAATAGTTTTTATGACTTTCCTTAGAAAGTCGTAAAAAATTATGACGGAGTTTCACCAATTGCCGAAGATGGAGAATATAAATTATACTAAAGAAAGAACTAAATGTTTTCCAACTTTATGTAGCTATTATTCCCCAAGCTAACAAAATATTTTAAATGCCGATAAGTAGTTGATATAGAATGTAAGGGAATATATTAAACTTTAAGTTAATAACTAAAGAAAACTATGAAGTCTTGCCGGTCTTCTTTACGATTCTGCATGAAGGAGGTATAAAGCCAGAGTAACATAAACACTCGTAACAGTAGTGCGTAACAGTAGTCCTAAATAAAAAAACTAGTTCAGACGTTCTGTTCCATAAGAATGCCTTTTCTGTTAGTTCAACAAATAAATAGGATTATCTAAAGATCAAAACTAAAGAAAACCACAGCGATGTAGAGGTTGTCCTGCTTCATATACACACTACTACTATACTTTTTCAGTTTCACATATAAAGGAACAGAAACGACTTGGTGTAGTTTACACATAAATAATATGTGTATGTTTTTCATGTAACATAGGACATATATTATGGCTCTCATGCCCAGGATATGTCTTATGGAATATACATTTTACATAAGAGAAAAGATTATCTCGCTATCGGCAATACAAAGGACCACAATATTTCGTTTATCCTGACTTGCATGCCTGTATTTCTTCAGGAGACAAAATGTTGTTGTTGATGTTGAACAGAATGTTGACATATTAAGTCTACCTAAACTTGGCGTAACCATGTTTGCTACAGTGGCCAAATACTAACAATGGCATAAATTTTGAGAAGAACGAGTCGCCAAGGTTTCCTCACGTCGCATATGGTAAACGGACTTGTGAAAAGAGATGACCATCGCCTACAGATACCAAAATCTTCTCGGTAATTAATGTTACTGCGACAATTTCTTACAAATTAAAAAATCTCAGTAACGGGTCAGGCTGATCGTGTTACTTTAGCATTCTCATGCTTTAGAAAAAACACGTGTAAGGCTTTGATCCCAGTTATCCCAAGAAACAAGCGATAGTATTGCCAGGAAAGTAAAATGTGGCCATGGGGATCACCACCCATTTTTGTCAGCAAATTAATGGACGCGACGATGTTGAGCGAAGGAACTGGCGCGGTAATTTCTTGTCATCTAAAAATTTTTTTACAGATATGCTGGGCCTGAACTTGAAATGTGGTCCATGGGAATAACACTATATGTGTTAACTTTCTACGTCAACCCCTTCTCTGATATAGAAGATACTATACAAGGACCTTTGTCATTTCCTCAGGTTGTTTCAGAAGGTAACATTAGAAAAAATAAAATTACATATCAAGTTTTATGATAATTACTAGCTGTTGCCAGTGACTTCATTTACTCCGCACATCACCTCCCCGCTAGGTGATAGCGTGATAATATGTAGCCTATATGTTGCCCCGACCTGTTAGTAACATTCATGCAAAATTTGAAGTAAATCCATGCAGTACTTTTTGAGTTTACCCCGGACATACATAGAGACAAACAGACAGACATTCAGACAAACAGACAAAAATTCTAA
This sequence comes from Apodemia mormo, assembly GCA_036924255.1. NCBI lineage: Eukaryota > Metazoa > Arthropoda > Insecta > Lepidoptera > Riodinidae > Apodemia > Apodemia mormo. Next base: position 11,549,775 of record JAUPFN010000002.1, read on the forward strand.
AAACTATATATTTTTGGCTTTGATATCGATTGTAGATCACGCCCCAAGTATTCTTTTAAAAAAATATTCAATGAACAGTTTTGACTTTCCTACGATTTTATTTTATGTATAGATTATAGCAATTGACTGACACATACTTTAACGCAAATAGACAGGGTAACTGTTATATGTGTTGTATTATATATGCCCTCATATAACGTTGCCGTTAAATTTGTTTAGATCATACAAAACTCCTCAATTAAAAATTTGTGCTTCTATCTACACAGTTAGAACCTATGTTTGTAAATTAAAGGTTTTTATAAAAAAAGAGTTAATAGAACATAAAGTAACGTTATTTCTATAAAGACCTGTTTATTTTTAGATTTTATTATTTATCCAAAAAATAGTTTATCCATTTGGAAATTGCAATAAGTTTCTTGTGTTACATGATGGAAATAAGATATTACCCCTGTTAGTCTAAACCTCTTTTGAAGAATCTACTATTTGCCATGCTGCCAAGTAGTTTGTAAATGAAAGTTTGGTTAAATTTGTAATTACTTTCGTATATATTAGGCGGAAGTATTGTGGCAGGATCAGGTGTGGCTATGGTACCAAAACTGGTCGAAAAATTGCAGAACTTCTAGCGGCTATTAGTCGTGTTAATGACGTACTAAACCATTCCTCGAGTTTTACGAGCTGTTTGACTGTTTTTCAATTCTATATTCAATCGTAATTTCATAATTTAAATGTATAATTTTAATTTTAATTATGAAATTGTGTATATATCCGATAATTTACCTATATATTTAATATATTAAATAGTGGAACATTTTAATAACACCTATATTATTTTTTCCCCCAATTCAGGGATTTTTTTTAATCTCTGCAGCTTTGCCATACCTACTATATTTTGATAAATCTACCTTCATTTAAATGATGTTGTTGAGTGTTGATAAGCTGTATTTATAAACAAAACAAGATATCTGTGCGTTGTATATAATAATGTATATTTAGGATAATATGTCAAATTATATTTTACTAGTGACCTGCCCGCGGTTTCACCCACGTAGCTTTTGTTCCCGTGTGAATATCGAAAAGTTTTATATAATAAAACCTTCCTCAGAATCAATCTATCTATTAAAAAAAAACTGCATCAAAATCCGTTGCGTAATTTTAAAGATTTAAGCATACATTCCCTATGTATGCTTAAATCTTTAAAATTACGCAACGGATTTTGATGCAGTTTTTTTTTATAATTACAGACCGACAGACAGAAAAATAAGGACAGACCGAGAAAGTGACTTTGTTTATACTATGTATTGATAGTATATTGTAATAACATTTTCTGTTATAAATTATTACTTACTGACTTAATTCAAGTGCAAAAATATACCCACGAAATAAAAACATGTTGAATTTTGAATCCGGACAAACGACGGTCGTTATTTTAATCAAGCTTTATAATGAGCCCAGATCTGGAGCAGCTGCTGCGCTGGATGCTGTGCAAGGATCCGGCGCAGCGCTGCACCGTGCCGCAGCTGATGGCGCACGCGTGGACCCGCCAGCCCGTCGCCATCGCCAACTACTGCTTCCAGGAGATACTCGACTGCGGTAACTCGCACGCACTGGCACACCACGCATCCGTCATCCACCGTTACAGATACTATACTAGACACACACAAGCCCATAATCCCAGACTGCACTAACTACTAGACACTACCACACTCAAGCCCACAATCCCCGGCTACAGCAACAATGTGGGTCTCTCGATAAGTTTTTAAGATTAATACACACTACATACAATTATTTATTTTAATTTTCTTCAAAATACTTTCCGCCATTTTCTATACAAATTTCCATTCGTATAAACTAACTTTAGGAACATTTTCCAGTCTTAATCCGATAGGCCAGAAATTGCTACTTCAGAGGCAGCCACGGTTTTCCCAACACTCGAAAAAACTCGCCTTTTATTTTTTTCTTTTACCGTCGGGAACAAGAAAAAATCTCAAAAACTAAGTCGCGGCTGTAGGGTAGGTGAGGTAAGGTTTCAATATCAGAATCATCAATAAATGCCTTGGTTCTGAAGAACGTGTGTGAGGCGTTGTCGTGATGGAGTATGACTCACCAAAATCCGTCCTTTGGTCTCTTATCCCGCACTGACCTCCAGAAACTTCCAGATTCAACCCCCGGATTCCCGGCTGTGGTAACTAATGTATAAAGATAGATATATAGAATAGCAAAAATGTAAAGCAATAAATCAAGAAATATGTTTAGGACGAAAAGACTAGACAAGAAATATGTATAGGACAAAAGGATAACGTCCACAAAAATAATAAACCTGATAAGCCCTACAAAGACTCTGAACTAACTTTTATTAGAGGAACCAGAAAAAAAACTACTGGACCTTCGAAGCCCACGATCTGATATTACAGTTATTACAGACATGAGAAATACATTAGATTTATGATCACCGACTATGGTAATTACAAGTATTGCTCCACTCAAGACGTATGATCCCTTACTGCTGCAACTATAATAGAGATACCTTACTCAACGACTTCCATTCACGATTATGGATAGTATACTAGGCTAATACCACACTCAAAGCCAATGATCCTCTACTACGCTACTACTCTACTGCTCATATACAATCCTCGATTACGGTAACTATGCTAGAGACATTAATATACTGAAAGCCTATGACTTTCTATTGAGGTATAGTGTAGTTCCATACTAACAGCTATTCCAATCAAGTGTTTGAAAATAACATTAGTCATTATTAGAACAAACATCCCATAGTTAGTATCTTATCTGAGAGTAGATATCTGGATACTCTAGCGCCCGAGTTACAGGTAACTCGAGCGCTTCTCACCTATTTTCTCCTTCGCCTCTGTTGACTTATCGAGAGTCTCTTCCCACCGCTTCCCACTCCAGTGACAATATCGCAACGGCTGCTTATCGCGCCTCACGCGGCCTCTAAATGTGCGAGGGGATTATACATCACAGCACATCGGGACAGTTTGTTGCGCACCATTCCGAGAATAGCGTCCGTGAGAGGTGTCTATGTTTGCTATGCTCGAATATTACTTATATGTAACATTTACATCTGTTAATCTCCAATACTCTGTGCCTCAAGCGTTAATCTAACGTAAATACGTAACCAAAGCGAATGAGCAACTTCAGTTATTTGCCTCGGCTACAGCTGAGCCGCGCTTATGTCTAGGAAGCTGTCTTGCACGTTCGACAACGAGAGAAGTGGACACGGGAATGGCGAGCCCTAAGCATAGAAACTACAAGTTAACAGCGCTGCCTTCCGGTTCTTAAGCTTATTCCGAGGCAAGATGATAAAATTAAGATTCCGATTTGTGTGCGTTGCAATAAGGAGTTTCATACAAAGAATATTGAATAGCTCGATTTGATACGTTGCCGATCCCTTTCCGAGTTGTTAGTGTGATATTTGCAGGTAGTTGTGTCTTAACGTCTCAAATCTAAAACATCAACCACATCATAGAAGCATCTTTTGGCCGATACCACCTTTGTTGTGAATTGGGCAATAGATATTCATATAATAGATATTCATTAATGCTTGTTAAATTCGTTTATTGCTTATTTACATTTTTGTAACTAGTGTAAGAAATAACGCTTGATTAATGAGTTCTAATTACTTTATTATTTTAGATCGTCATGAAGCAAATCCCGAAATGTACTACAGTGGTAGTTTAAGCTCGCCGAGAAGTAGCTCCCCTGTATCGTTAGCTGATCCACTAGCTAAAGGTTTGTAAAAACTTCGTTCATGTGCCTTATCTTTGTGTAATTAGAGAATTCACTTTTACAGGATAAATAAATGATAGATAAATGGATTAGATACAACTGCACACCGGAATGGCAGCGGCGCATCGGACACTTTATACTTTATTTACTCACTTGAAAGACCAAAATTGTTTGAGAAGCTTGAAATGTCGTGATTTCAAGAATTTTGATAACATTTAAAATTATCTCATACTGACAGGTGTAGACGCGCCACTGCAATTCATATCTGAATTTACCCATGTTCTATGTACGAACCAGTTAAAATAAATAGATATCACCATGCCAGTTTATTTTCGGGTTAGGCAGAGGGAATCAAAGTTTTAAACTTAACAGATATAATAATAATATTGTGTTTCCAGTACTCATTACGTATATACATATATTGTACCCTTAAGGGTACGAGATGTATTATATATTCCGCTGTATACGCTCTGTGATTTTGATATAATTATTATAAAGGTTAATGAAAAATTATTAAAATGCAGCATTGCTTCTTTAAAGATATACATAAAAACAATTCAAGTAATGTAAATTAACAATTCTGACACAGCATTTTAATTATATTATTCTCTTACATAATGTACTAAAAAGCACAGAAATGAGAAATACTTTATTCAATAAACTTTTTACGGTTATTTTGACACATTAATACTATTAGTAAATAACCAAGCATTTGTGCAATCTAATCTTGGTCAGATGAAATTCGGGTAATTTAATTTGCTACTCTCCATAGTTAAATGTCAGTCTCTCCGTAGTCAAATAGAACTAATTTAACAATAGAAGTCACAGAAAATCCTATCCATGCAATATGTCGTCAACATCTGCCAATCCATTTCCATTGTTTAGACACATGCAGAGAAAAAGAGAAAATGCACTTGGTAGTTTGTATTTATGCAATGAAATAGGTACACTAGAAAAAACAAACTAATTTTGTAAGTATTGTGTCTTCAGAGCGTTGGAATGCTTCGGAAGCTGTGCGATCAGAAGCAGAAAGAAACATATCAAGGGCTGGTCGTGCAGCTCCATCAGATAATTGCAGTCTACGTTCTTCTGCAGACGTAAGTTGGATCACTCATAACGTGTACGCGGCCTATCAGACAAGAATACATATTAGATGTTATATTAATCTATGTAACACAGGCGGAAAACGGGAACTTTAAAGAGGAATACCTGTTTAGAATGTACCTATAGCTCTCTATCCCTTAGTAGGAACATAACCAAGTTGCATTCTTGCATGAAACGGCCTTTAGCACTAACAGCAGTTGCCTAATCCTGTGTTTTTAACCCTGCTTGAGCAATCTGGTTGCTCAAATAGACTAGTGTTACTGTAAAAGCTTGCAGTCCTCATTCAAAGCAATCATCTATAGAAAAATTTTGGCAACAATTACTTGCGCAGCACAGGTGGGATGAGTATATGATTCCAAGACAGATTCAGGCCGGCAAGCAAAGATGCGCCATATTCTAGTACTTCTAGATTTGTGTCTACAAAGTTTGTTATGCTTCATTTATTTCTTATGCTTAATACTGTGTACAGGAAAAACGCACTTGCAAGACTTCGTGTACATCTGTTTATGAGTGACGCTATTCTATATTTATTTTCTTCCTGATAGATACTTTTCATTTACCAACTCTTGTTTTGTGTCCAAAGTGTAAAGATTTAAAGTGGCACGTATTTACATAGTTGGTGTTTATAGGAGATGGTTGTCTCTGTCCATCAGGAATCCATCTGTCTGTTAGTTCTATCTAATCCTACTAAAAGAATACTAAACCAAGAATCTAAATTAGATCATAAAAGTTTGGTTAAAGTTTTTTTGTTCTATATGACGTGTGTATATCGGGACAATTGCGTTTTGCAATTGACAAAGATTCAGTTTTTTCACATTTATTTTATATTTTTAAATATTATATACTTATTATTTTAAGCAATCTATTATTTTCATATAGATTCTGGACATATCGTCGAAGCCGGTTTCTGACGCTTTAACAGATATAAGCTCTGACGCCACAGGACACGCAGCGTGTGACATCGACTACGACTGCGATCAGTATGATAGCTGGGACGAGTGCGAACAGGACAGCTTCTCTTAGGCTTTTCGTTGGAATTAAATATCTGCATTGTACTTAAATGTTATTCATTAGACGTTAATTTACACAGCAATTTATAATAATACGATGTGAGGCTAGCGTCATATGCTCTAGTATCATGTCGATTATATGAACCTAATTTAATATTCCCTGGAGATATATTATGATACCAGATGATACAAAACTGAAATAAAAACTGACAAAATGTTGAAATTGCTGACTTTATAAAATTGAAATGCATATATATTTTTGGTTCGTAAATAAATGTTTAGTCAGAAAGTAATTATTTGGTTTGTTTAGATTAAGTTAGCTTTAAATTTTGATGACCAAATAATATTTTAACGAAACAATTAATAATTACTTAGCTGTTAGTTGAATCATAGCCTATTCGATTATCTGTTACTTTTACTGTCGGGGCTGACATTATCTTTCATTTATATGTATTTGTGTATAAAATTCCAATAGCAAAAAAAATTCGATCCACAATTCAATATTACGTTTTTCGTATCATTTAATAGTTTGAAAAATGAGACAAAGCAAAATGTAACGAGTAGATACATTATGCTTTGTCTCACCCATTTACTTTGTATATAAAATCGGCTAATAACATCCTGCTGTAATAAAGATCCATAGTAATTTTTTCACATTCCTTAGAAAGCTAAATACACACTTCCCAGATCTAATAGGGTTATTGAGATAATTCTAAACTAATTATTATTTTAAAGTTTTTACTTAATTGATAAGGTTTTTAAAGAACTATTTGGTTATAATTTAAAATATGTAGTAATTTATACGTGCTATACTTGGCGACAAAGGGACATTCAATTTGTTAATTATTTTACATTAAGGATTCAGTTTATATGAAGCTACTGGCTATTTTTATATCATTCAAAATCACATTTTTGTTTAAAAATCTTCGAGTAGCCTAACTTGTGTATCACTTAAAATTTTCTCGACCTTTTGCTCGTCTTGTAAAGTTGGCTCCGTTTTGTCTTTTAACATGGTTTTACACGTGAGTATTTCTGCAAAAAGTATAGATGATTGTTATTTAAACTTAATAATCGAGCAAAATCCAGTCAACATTTAAGTTCAAATTTTTTCTCGCGCTTGCGTACTATTCATATGTAAATCATGATTTATTTCTCCAACCTTCTGTACTAATACCATAAATTGCTCCGACGTGTTAAAACACCTTAAATGCAGTAGTATACTATCTTACAAACGATATAAATATAACTAGTCTAGCCATAAGTTCTGTTACAAAGAAAATATCCGATAATTTCTAAAAAATAATTATATTTTAAAGTTTTATATGTGATTATTGAAAAGTGAAAAAGACATCCTTAGCTTTAACGCGTGCTTTTAAACGGTCGGGCCATTCGTATATGGATTTACGAACGGTTTCCATTGGAAATTTGGCCACTGTGCCTCCAAAAGTTTCTTGATCGACTTAATATTTGAGTGACACCTAGAGCAGGCCATGTCCTCTAGCACAAACCACAATTTATAGTCCAAAGTGTTTAAGTCCAGACTAGCCGAAGGCCAATCATCAGCCTTTATGAAGTCTGGAACATTTTGCTCAAGCCCAATTTGGGTAGTGCGCGCCTTATGACCCGGGGCTGAATCCTGTTAGAATGTCAACACTTCGTTTTTGAATAAGATGTTGTTGAGAGGTTTAACTACCGCTTCTAACACGGTATCTTGATACACTTTGGCTGAAGTTTTCACTCCTTTTTCGCAAAGGAGTTTTGTAACCCCTTGGTAGGAGACACCCCACATAACCTTGACGTATGCTGGATGATGATCTCGCTGAACTTTGACTACTATCTCGGCAGCTTCTTTAGAGCTGTGTGTATACACTCGATCATTTTGTTTGTTGAAAAAAATTTTATCTTATATATTTATCGTAGAAGCTAATGTTCGTAATACAAATTAATGTTTTTTTTAATGTATGTAAACAACCAGTAACAGAATTTATGGTTAGACTAGGTGTATGTATGTATTATATAATATGTGTTGATCGAGGATGAATGTCCTCATCCTCATTCCAAACATTACCTGTTGCAAGAGTGAAAGAGATGGAACTAGCAAGAATTAGAAATTTTATTCTTAAAGGTTTCTTAATAAATGCTTTAATTGTAAACATGCTATGATGCTATATCCTGATCTCCGCCTATTTGTCTTTGTCAAATACATGTTAGATTTATTGCTAAGACTGTATGTGGTTATGTGAAACATGGAATTTATATGGGTATTCTTATGAAATCGTACTTGCCAATTTAAAATAAGTATTACTGTAATGCATACCATTTGTTGTTATAGAATATCACTTTAATTTAAGTAGTTTTAAAAATAACGTAGAAATTGCTTTATCGTCTTCAGGAAATAACAATGGTCTGCCAATTTTAGTGTTATCTACTACTACTAAAACATATCAATTTTAATAAGTTTTGTGTAAAATTAAATAATTTTGTCTCCATATACAATGTGTAAAGAAACACTGTCCGATAATCAGTCAACCATTAATTTATGAGATAAAAATAATAATTAATTAGTCTTCAATGATACTTCAATATTACTACATCAAAAAATGACAACCAAAAAAATGTTGGAAGAAGATGGGCAGTTACATTAAAGAGCGGTCGGACTTCAGTATCTGTGGCCTAATTCACGTAATCAAACGGCGATCGAGTCGTAGCGTTTAAGACTTTGACACATATTCTTACATATTAGCTGCGTCGTGGCACGTCTCGACGTACTATCGTGTTTAGGTATATGAGAGCCCTAAGGGTATTGACTCAATTATCACGTGAATTGGGGGCAGATGTCTATGCGTGGTCGTTGTCAAGACTTTGTATTCTGTGTTTAAAATATTCCTTAAATTTCATGAAAATTAATACTCTTACAAACATAATCATTTTATTAGTTTATTGACTGTCATTTACCTACCTTTTTCGGGTCGGATTGGGATTTCGTTATTATCTGTATTTTATAAGATATACATGCATTGATATAAAAAAACAAGATGCACAATCAGTGTTCCAAGAACGTTCTCTAAAAATGAGCGCACAATTTTAAATTGTGCGCTCATTTCAAATAGAATCCACTGTCAATTTTATTAATTTTTGTACATTGCTTTTTAAAAACAACCATATAACTTGCGCTTAAGGTTGGATATGCAAAAACATATGTTATTGCCACATCTATGATTACTTAATATGTGAAATTAGTGACAGTTTTGAGTGTAAGTTTTGTTCGAGATTGTGCATCTTGGGTTTTTTATATCAATGTTTACATGAGTATAATATGAATTTGTCTACTTCCTGATTTAATCATGACTCAGATTATGAATTAATCAGGACGTAGACAAATTATACCTATTCCAAAAGGAGTCCTGTTCGACTCTATTTAAGAGCTATTTTGACTTAAGTATTGACCAATAAAAAGTCTAGTTTGCAGGAGTTCCAAGTTGTCATATTGTATTACATTAAAATTGGCAGTTCTTTGTATGATCTTTAGCCCAACGTAAATATTGCAGTAAACATTTGCCTATCGATTCTGTAGTTAATTAGGTAGTAAAGTTAATGACCAATTCGTAGTTTTTTGACAACTATAAGTAGAGATTTTTTCTTAAATTATATTTTTCTAACATATAAGATATTATAACATGTGAAATATAAAATTAATCAGTATTAAATTTTACAAATACAATCACTTAGGTAGTTAATGTTATTGATCTCAACCCTGTGTCTGCATTTAGGAATTGATTTTACATTTAGTGTAATTTTAATCAATTTTCCATTTACATATTTCATGAAAATAGATAAAAAATTCTAGTGTGTTTCACGAGTACTTTTCGATAACGTAGAAAAGCACAATTTGCAACGTGTTATTCAAAAAATAGATTTTGAGCTAACAGTTCCAAATGATTCTACCTATTTCTCTCAACATGTTTTTCAACTGTCTCAAAGACAATAATCTTTATAATATATTTGACTCCGCCTTACAACTTCATGCTGAATTATTCTAGCGCTTGACAGGCTGTGGAATTCGTGTCAACATTCATAATTTATCCAATCAAACAGTTCACAAAAATCAAAAAATATTTTATCTAAAATTACCAAAAGCTTTTTTGACGTTAAGAATGATCTTAAAAAGAAGCTTTGGGACCGACTTATTTTAATAACATGAAACCACTGACAAACGGTCATGATTTTGCAAATTAACTGAGTGCTAAGTGTGAGTTTTTCTTTTCGCATTCGATCGTGAGCGCGTTTGGAGTTTACTTAGGAATTTGTATGTGATTTGTACAGTGCCACCTAGTGGTAAACTGGTTTCCACTAGGTGGCGCTGTACAAATCACATACAAATTCCTAGTAAACTCCAAACGCGCTCACGATCGAATGCGAAAAGAAAAACTCACACTTAGCACTCTGATGTATCGTCATCGTCGTCGCAATCGTCATCTCAAATAAAAATGCAATTTAAAATTTATATCATATGTTTCTCTTTTACATCTTTCCTCATATTTTGGGGACTTAAATATCAATAATAAAATGTTCCTTCCTTCATTTTTAGAAAGATATTTTAGGGCAAATCTCACACAACATTGCCTATATTCGTTATAATCAAAAAATCATTGGATATTCCTATATGCCGAGCAGTATAAATCAACCTTGTATATTTAGGACGCTCATAAAAGAACCAAAATGTACGTGTGTAGTTTTAGATAAACGTATGAAAATATCAAAGAATTGATTACATATCTGTGTTCGTTTCAATTATGTATAGATATTTTATTTTAAAAACTACGTCTCTATGTGTTTATATATTTAAATATTTCTGTCTACCCTCAATGTTGTTTATTTTATACAGTGTGGAAAAAACCTGGTTCGATTGTTAAAGGAATAATTTGGTAGCTTAATACAATCATATGTGTCATTATTTTATGAATATTAATAGAAAATATTTGATTGATTTAAGGGGAAGTTCCTCAAGTTTAGTACTAAATGTCACTGATCTACCTATATGCTTCTTTCGGGTCGAACGGGTTTTTTTTTACATATTGTATAATTAGTAATGTAATAGTGGAGAATTATCTATTCTTGAAAAGCAAAATCACATAAATGCTTCAACAGACGCTTATTTGCCCATATAAAACTTGGCAGTCAGCTGTCTAAATATTAGTAATTTATAATATTTGACTACCGTACGTTAATAATAATCTCAAATAATTTTGTCAAACCATTGACAATTAAATGTAAAATAAATAACGTAGTATTTGAAATTGTGTATCTAGTCGAACTACTTTGGTTCCGCTCAGGCTAATTACAACAATGAAGCTAATGATATACTACATTACGGACGATTCACACTTAAATAATATTAAATAAAATATTGGTATTGTTTCTATAGTTGAAAAAAAAATATATGTTATTGAATTGGTATAACAAATGTATTGACTTTAGAGTATGAAACGAGCTTAAAATTATCAGCATAAGCAAGGCGTCTTCTTCCAAGGCTCGAACTAATGAACAAGTCGTAAACAACTTATCTTCTTTCAACTTACCGATGATTTGGTTTGATATTTGTATTTAAAATCGTTTTTCCGTTTAAGTAATATTTCTAGACCATCCTAATATAGACATTTTACGAACAAAATATATACAGCAACTTAATCGCCTAAAAAGGTTTTTCATTGAAATTGTTCTCTGACATAAAAGTACTTACAAATTGATTGTGTTCGTAGCCGAGACACGAAAAATGTGTCATAATATTTTAAGGCTATCCCAACCTTGTTACCTATATGGAGTTCTAGGGACTTTTGTAATCTAAAGACACTTATTGTAAAGTTTTCTGTATCTATTTTATTTGTAGGTTGACTATTCATATTGAAGTGCCAATATTTGCTTTAGATTATCCGTTACCTGAAATTTAAAAACAAATGTTTTTTTATATAATTAGAAACTTATTTTGACCGTCCTAAATTTGTAACTGATTTTGAATTTGTGTTGAGACTGTGAAACTATTTTAAAGGTGGTCCCGTATAGTAACTAAGCTTCTGCATACTCACGTTTATGGAATCATTGCTTTTACTACTTACATACTTCCCATATCCTCAATATTTAAACATACAGTACAGATTCAAATAATTCTGGTGATAAATTACAACAATACGTAATAATTAAATTTTAATAAGTAATCCTTTGCCGGCACTTTTACGAGTCAACAATTTTTAAGGTATAGTGCGCGCCAGATAAGTCTAAGCGCGGCAGAAATCGGAACTAAATGTTGTCCGCCATATTGTTGGTGTAGATTGTGTAGTGTTCTCCGTGTTGATATTTCGTATTTCCCTTAAATACTAATTTAGATCATGCCGAATGTCATTAAACTAATATATTTCCATTTACCATTACAAGACCCTAGCTATATAAATAATTAATAAACTATGTAAATTGTTTCAATATTATTACTGCTATGGTTTCAGAATTCATAGTAGGTAGTTAGATAGCCAATAAATATTTGACCCACATTAGATAGGAAGCGGTCAAAATATAACTGTTTTTGTCATGGTACCAATTTATTATACAAATATTCCCTTGGTACTGGATCACAGTATTTAACTTTATTTATTTGAGAAAGTCATTAAAACTCAAGTGGTCAGCAAACTACAAAAGTGAAGTATCATTTAGCTTCAATACTCTTTCAGTTAACTTTATAATATTATATAATATATATATATATATATATATATATATATATAATATTATGTAATCGAAAATATTACATTAGCCCTTGAAGTGGAAACTTATGCTTTTGTTAATATGGCAACATTTTGCACGCCCTCAGTCGCGCGCAGACTTATCTGGCGCGCACTATAGTATCAAATCCCAATACGTGAATCTTTATTCTACAAAATTTTTATTGCTATTTGATGTATAATTTTGCAAGCTCAGTTACTATGCGTAACTACCAAAATCCTATTTTTTAAAACTTACAAAAGTTTAACAGGGCTAAAAAAAAGGACGAATCTTATAAAGCTTTCGTTGCTATTTGTGCTTGTATAGTTCAACAAGCTCCGAGTACGTAACTTCTAAAGCTCTGTTAACACACAAGGAATTAACAGGGCTAAAAACAGAAGCACGATCTTATGTATGTCTATTACCGTTGTCCTAAAATAAAGGCTAATTTAACAGTTCTTATTTAGGAAATAAAGAAAAAAAAATAAACGGCGGTATTTTAGGGTTATACACAAAAATTACTTCAGTTTTTTTCTTTGGAAGCAATTACAGCCTGCTTTCATTGGAAAATGCCTTACCTAAATCTCTAAAGTGGTCAAGCATGACATTCACTAAGTCTTAATGGTTTTCAACCTTCTTGATAATATTTTTTTTATCATGGATATCACGAGTTACTTTTCATAAATATTCGGACATGTACAAATAATGGTAAATGAAAGGTTAACAGAACAGATATACAATGCGAATGTAGAGGGATGTAGGTACCGAGGAAGTTTAAAACTGACATTGGACATACCATGATCAAATTGATTGGATACTGTCCCAAGGTGGTTTTGACACCAATTCTTCGTCTTCGCAACCGGCGAGTTTGTATGAAGAAAGTAATGTGGAGGAAGCAAGAAAAATCTGCAAGTATCGTGTCATATTAAACTCGGTACTCTCTGCCTACCCCGTAAAGGATCTGGTGTGAAGATATATCACGAGTTGACGCGTAAATAGATGCTTTAGTTTTACGTAGTACTTATTGTAAAGGCTAGTTTTAACTTTGATTAGTGCGAGAGCGTGGGTTTAATGTAAGTGCTTAGTGCTAAGCAAAAGACATATGTGGACAGCCGTTGATTAGTGCGAGTGATTAGAAAACAGTGTAGTAAAGTGAAGCGTGTTCTATTTTTTGCGAGTAACCCTACCCCGCGCGCCCTCTACCACTGACTCGTGGCTTGTGGACGTGTTTGTTTAGTCATAAGTGTTTAGCATTATTAAGTTTGCTTGTACATGTTACGCCGCCTGAAGCTTAATGTACTAATCATGGTGGCTAAATAGTGTTGGACACAACTCGCGCCGACTATTTCAGTAACATCACTCGCAACTGCTAAACACTCGCACTCGCATTAATCAAAATGTAAACTGGGCCTAAAGCCCTGGTTTCACTTTGATTAGTACGAGTGTTTTATGTGGTTAAGTAAAATCACAGAATTTAGTAAATAACCACTTCATTGCAGTTTGCGAGTACGAGCGATTTAACCAAACTCGAATACGAGACTCGAGTCAGTTGGACTCACATAAATAGAATCTAAAAAAAACACTATAAAAATAAGTGAAAGATCAAAGTTGACGTGATACATAATATATATAGTAGATATAAATCGCCAGTAACAGTTTGAAATCATATATTATATGATTTCAAACTATTACTGGCGATTTATATCTACTTGCCTAAACCAAAATCACTGATAAAAAAATTATAAATAGACGATGTATTTTAGTGTAAACGCCTAATATAAAGCCGTTTTAGTGACATTGATATTTTCATTAAAATAAATTTTGAAATCATAATAGACAAGAAGTCAAGTCCTTGCAGCAAATATATTTTTAGCCCTGTGTTACCAGTTAACTACCTGCTAATTTTTACTGTGAAATAAAGTGTTATCCTGGTTACGAATAATAAAAGTAAGTTTTGAGAAATGGGGTCCCTAATCATATGCTGTATGTAGCATTTTTTGAATGTCCGCCGCGATCCATTTCGACTAGTGCCTTACGACGGACGGCAGGTTACGTTGCTCGTATAGGACATTATTATAATTAATAATAAAATACACTGAATATACAAATGTGTTTTTTTAATTAAAATAACGAAGACATTATTTTAGACAATAGAAATCCTATAAGAAATAATTTTAGATAACTATAAATTTACCTCTGGATAACACAAATAATCTTTCTTTTAATATTTTGTTATTATTTTTTTTTTGTAGAAAAAAGGGGCAAACGAGCAGAAGGCTTACCTGATGGTAAGTGGTCACCACACCCGATGAACAGCCGCAACACGAGAGTTGTTGCAACTATGTTGTCGTCCTGTTCTTTTAAAATAAGAATTAATACCTCTTTTCTTGAAGCTATATTCTTTACCTAAGGCTTGTCTAGTAGAAATCGCTTTTTAGTGATAAGACAGTCATTGTGAATTCGACTTATATGTATAATCATCGTTTATTAATACCTCAAAATTGACTTCAAAGATTCCACCCGAACAAACATACATACATATATTGCAAGTTAAATAAAATCTTTTGATATGTATACACTAGCTGTTCCGACAAACGTTGTTTTGCTAAATATTAAATATAACAGTATCTACTATGTAATGAATGTTATTATTATACTAAACCTTCCTCTTGAATCACTATCTATTAAAAAAACGCATCAAAATCCGTTGCGTAGTTTTAAAGATCTAAGCACACATAGGGACAGACAGCAGAAAGCGACTTTGCTTTATACTATGTAGTGATATCATAGAATTCTAAGTATGTAATATTGTTGGAATTGAATAATATTTGAGTGTCATATCTATTTAGGATTTCAAGAAGGTGTACTAAATTTCTTAAGTGTATGTTTGTTTGTCCACAAATTTTCTCGGGAACTAAAAGCCACATGGAGATAATTCTTTTTGATTTCAATCAATATTCCAACTTAAGAAACAGTCGAAGTTGCAATAAAATCGGTTTAGTTGTTTTTGAGATATAGGTAAAGTAAAAGATAAAGATAAGATTTTTGATTTATTAATATTTCAAAAGTACAGTACAGAAACTTGAATTTCTAATGGACTCCACACTAGGCAAGGCCTGTGGCGTGAATACCATGCAATGATTTCCGTAGATACAATTAACAAAAATTTCACAGGAGGTAAAAAAAATATACAATAAATCAAGAAGAAAATTAAAAAAAAAATGATAACATCAGGCACAATAATTTTGGTTTGCTGACTGCTTGCGTGACCAATGTATGAGTAAGTGAATGTTTTTTTGTGTGTATCATACATATATGAGGAAGAAGGTGCTTAAGAGTTGTATGTATGTGTGTTTGTGTATGAGAGAGAGTGTAGGTTAGTGTATGTGTTTGAGTGTAGTTAAGAGAAGAAAGCCATCTAATTATTTTCTTGCAAGCAAGCAAGTAAGTCTTGGAGAAAGCTCTTTAATATGGCAGCATTGACACATTTTATTGTAGATGTGTGGAAAAAGAAAAGTTGGAAATCGTCTATCAAATGCAGAAGTTGTTCTCGCAATTTGAACTCTGTATACTCTTCTTTGAATCAGAGTGAGGTAATCTGGAAAATTTAAGATTACGTGATGGTGTAAAATAGCAGCTTTCCAAATGAATAGTTGTCGAACGCGTAGAACATTTATTTCTTTTGAAGCGATTCAGAAGGGTATCTATACGGATTTCTGAGCATTACTTTTAAAACAGCGCGTTGAGCTCTCTCTAAGGCTCATATATATGTTTTCACTGTTCCACCCCAAATTAAGATTCCATATGATAAGAGTGACTTACAAATAGCGTTGTATACCATCATGAGAATATTCTTATTGGCTAAGTCCCGTAGCTTTCTTATGATGTAGATAGAGCTTCTTACGCGTTTACATAAATTATCAATATGTAGTTTATATGAAAGTGTGGTGTTAATGATAAGCCGAGGTATTTTATACAGTCAACCTGTTCAAGCTTATCGCAGACACAGGGTGATCCTGTGTTTTTGCAGTAATGTATGCGTAAACTAAGATCGGTTGGTCTGGATGAGGTGGATTTAGAGAAGGGCACAAATTTTTGTTTTTTTGATGTTGAGATATAATAGATTTCTGTGTAGCCAACTGCTGATGATTCCGAGACTGTTCTTACATACTTTCTGTACTTCGTTCTAGGTCTTTCCGTGAAAGATGACTGCCGTATCGTCACATAGCATACTATTTTGGCGTTCGGTATTCTTTGGAGTAATAGATCGTTAATGTAGATCAAGAATAAGGTCGGCCCAAGTATACTACCTTGCGGTTCACAAAATAGAACCGGAAGCGCTTCACTGATTACGGCACCAATTCTTGTACGCTGTTTTCTGTCTTTTATGTAGGAACAAAACCAGTCCCGGGCAATTCCTCGAATTCCGAGGGTCTCTAGTTTTGTAGTAAAATGTCGGTAGAGATTGAGTCGAACGCTTTTCGGTCGATAGAGATTGAGTTGAAATCGATCGAAGAACACCCCCAGACACCCGCACTCACATGGGAAGATATTTCATTGATAATGATCAATTCAAATGGTGAGGGAGAGGGAAGGGGGAAAAGGTAAAGGGGTGAAAGATGTGGAGAAAAGAAGGGAAGGTGGGAATGGTGACGTAAGAAGGTGAAAGGGGAAAAGATAGGGTGATAAGGGGAAGAAACAGGAAAGGTGATGAAAGAGAGGGATCGGGAAAGAGAGGCGGAGGAAAGTAGAGAATTGAAAAAATATAAAACTTAATTCCAACCAAGTGTTCCACGACACTCAAGCATTTTTTATAGGTATTTATTAATTACTGCATTATTGTGGGTCAAACTTATCGCTCAAATTTCTTTTCGGTTTGAATAATAACACTTCTTTGAGTTCGTCGCTAAGTATCAAATACTTATATCTGGCAACGAAATAGCATCGTGTAGCGTATGGAGATCATGGTCTTATATACACAGGTCTAATATAATGAAGCCCAATTTACAGTACAGTACAGAACCATTTAACCATTTTTATTCTTTGAATTTTTTAATTTAGTAGTTTAGGAGATATAGCCAATTCAATATTAAGTATATGAAATGTCATGGCTTTTTAGTTCAGCAATTCGAGTATTCGAAATAAATTGAAATGTTTTATACTATTTTGCACTGTTGGTATGTCTATTACTAAATAAGTAAATAAATAAATACTAAACTGACTGAAGCATCTTAATACCTACTTATAAAAGTGACGTCACTTGTTTTGACACTTATTTCCCGGAATCAAATAGGGTGGTGGAAAATTTCGAACATTAATTTAAATTTTTTAAAGAAATTTTATAAGCAAACTTTTAGTCGAATTAAGTAATGAAGAGGAGAAGACTTTAAAATCGTTTTGTGCAAAATTTTGTTATAATTTGAATAGAAGAAGGCAAAACGCTAATCAAAAAAAAATGTATTCAGAACTAAAAATAGCGAATGGTTACAAGCAAATATAATATGGCCAGACTTCATTAAATGTTTAATAGGCACTAATGAAAGTCACCCAGTACTCAGTACATCAACTCAATTTGTGTCACCATTAAAAGGTTCTATCAGTGCAAGTGTCGCCACCGAACAAAGCCCTAGAAAACCTTTTTGTGAATTAGGTCTTAAACAGAAAAAAACGAGCAGAAAACTTTCATTTTTCATCGGTCAAAATAAAATATGCATATTCTGCGCAGTTAAAATCAGATGGGAATAAGGAAAGTCCTGAAATATTAGAACATTTAATTAAGAATCCACAAGATGTGAAAAGAAGTAAAAAGGTGCATATCTGTTAAAGAAAAAAAACCAGCTTTTTCTCCGGATGAGGCTTTGGGGTTATTTTTATCACTTAAGCTAACCAAATGGCAATACAATATTTTTAGGAAAAGTGTTAAGGAAAAAGATAGCAATATATTTCCATCCTATTATCAAGTGCAACATCCGAAACAAGAATGCTATCCACCGAAAGACCCTATCACAGTGACAGAAACTTCGGCCAAAATAAAGTTACAAGCTCTACTGGATATAACGACAAGAAGAATAATGATGCCACTCGTTATTGATAATGATCGCAAAGAATTAACACACGTCAATAAGTGGGGATTTAACGGTGCTTCTAACCAAGCCAATTACAAGCAAAAAATCCAAATAGACGATGAAAATATAGAAAGTCAACTTGATGATTCAAACATATTCATGGGAGGCTTAGTACGAATCAAATTGGGTTGCGGCGAACAAGTCATCTGGCAAAGTAATTCGCCGAATTCATCATACTGGTATCGTCCCATCTTTTTCGAATTTGTGAAAGAAAACAAAATAACCATATTACGGGAAAGAAGTGCTATAGAGGAAGAGATGGCAAATTTAGTGGAAACAGAAGTTGGAGAAATAAAGATTACACATTATTTATTAATGACAATGATAGACGGAAAAGCAACATCAATTTTATGTGACACTTCATCTCAGAGATTGCGACATTTGTAAAGCTACTCCTTACTGAGATGAATAATTTACCCTTAATTGCGTCAAAACCGACTGATACAGATCTCTGTAGATACGGATTGTCATCATTGCACATCTGGATACAAATGATGGAATGCATTCTGCATATAGCTTACATATTAACGATACAGACATGGGCTGTTAAGGGAGACACGAAGTGCATTATGGAAAGCAGAAAGAAAAACATACAAGACGCTTTTAAAAGTAGAACGGGACTTCCACTTGATGTCGTCAAACAAGGTCACGGCTCCACTAATGATGGAAATACCACTAGAAGATTTTTTGCGATTCCAAACATAACTGCTGAGATAACTGGAGTCAATGAGGAATTAATATACTTAGCTATTTGCAATCATTTTAGAGGCATTTTAATCGGGCTACCTGCAACTGTATTTGGACTTGTATATCTGGTATTATATGCCTTCAATTTGAATTCTATCATTGAAAGTTTTAGTCTAATACCAATTGGACAGCTATCTGAAGAAGCTGCCGAAGCTAGAAACAAAGACTTTCGTAGGTACCGCCAACACCATTCCAGGTAATACAGCAGAAAAGCTACAAATGTAAATATTTTAAATAATTTATTGACGAGTTCTGATCCACTTATTTCGACGAAACGCCACAAACTTCGCAGAAACCCTAAAACTTTGTCAGGAGAGGCACTAAGTTTATTATCGAACGGGAAGGGATATTTGATGATGACGAACAGGAAAATTTAGCATTCGTTAATGTGGATACTCTTGACAGTAATTGAATTAAAATAGTGACTAGCAGTGATAGTAATAAGTGATTTCTTAATTTATTTTTTTAATATTTTTTTTCTAATATTATTCATTTTATTAGGTCTTTAGTGGATTAGGCCTCTAGGCCTAGTGGGAGGCCTTAGGATTAGGCCTAGTGGACTAGGCCTTAGGGTAGATTTAGAACTAAATAATGTCCTACCACTGACCTATTATTAAATATTAAAATTTCAATGCTGCTGGAAAGAAATTATACAAAACTCAAAATACAAACTTTACAAACGAAGTAAAAAAAAAGGAAAAAAATTAAGAAAACATAACTTTTTTACTTTTATATTTGAAATCAATATCGAATAGTGAATAAAAGTAATTTTTAAAATTAAACCGACTTCAAATATCTGTCAACTATCGATTCCCTATATATCAAAAACTATTAAGCCGATTTTGATAAAACTTGGACAATTCCCTAAGTTGGAATATTGATTGAACTTGATTTAAATTAAAAAGAATTATCCCGATATGATTTTTAGTTCCCGGGCAAGTTTGTGGACAATTAACATATATACATACAATACATACATGTATGTATATACATTAATGAAATTTAATACATACGCTTGGACACCTAAACAGCACTCAAAAACGTACTCAAATATTATCCAATCCCAAAAATTACATAAGTGCATATATTATGTCAAACTGATAACCACCGTTTTCTCGTCGGTCGAAAATAATTTTGTTTAGCGGAAAACCAAGCTACCTATTCCTGCCGTAATAGCGTCAATGTTTTTCATTGCCATAATCCGGTTTGGAAAAAAAGTTAGCCGGTAGACGTATGCACGTGGCATTACCATTCCGCCACACAGATAGCAACGTACCATTAACATCTTAGGTGTCTATAGGCGATGGTTTCCCTTTTACACCCAGAGAGACATCTGTTTGTTTGTTATCTTATGATATAAAAAAACCGGCCAAGTGCGAGCCGGACTCGCGCACAAAGGGTTCCGTACCATCATAGCAAAAAAAAATACGAAAAAAACACGTTTATTGTATAGGAACCCTCCTTAATATTCTTACTTTTTATTTTTAGTATTTGTTATTATAGCGGCAACGGAAATACATTATTTGAGAAAATTTTAGCTTTCTGGCTATCACGGTTTATGAGATACAGCCTGCTGACAGACAGACAGATGGACAAACAGACAGCGGATGTTTAGTAATAGGGTTCCG
This sequence comes from Apodemia mormo, assembly GCA_036924255.1. Lineage (NCBI taxonomy): Eukaryota > Metazoa > Arthropoda > Insecta > Lepidoptera > Riodinidae > Apodemia > Apodemia mormo. The sequence continues at coordinate 11,570,889 of JAUPFN010000002.1, forward strand.
TTTTACCTTTAAGTACGGAACCCTAAAAAACGCACCATTAACATTTTTGGTGTTTATAGACGATTGTTTCTCTTTTTATCAGAAAAATAATCTGATGATGAATCTGATGATGATGACGTGAGGGAACAATCAAACATTTTATCGAAATTGTCTAAACTCTTTCAGCCAAACTTTTTTGATTATTACATACCTTGCTAATCTAATTACCATTTTTGGTGTCTATAGCAATGGTTGTTTATTTTCAAGAGGAGATTTATCTGCGTGTTTGCTGTCTTATGACATGATAAAAAATCGATTACTTTTAATAAATACCGACAATATTTGTTTTAGGGTATAAATAGGTCAATCAATAGTCGACTATTGATAGTTTGCCAATTTGCGGACTATTCAATATATTTAAACAGTAATGTAATTTAACAAAGACCATAAAGTTTCATCAGTATAGTTTTTATATTGCTACCAACTTGGGTTACGGTTACTGTTTTATAAGAAAAAAGAAAGATATCATATCAGTATAAAATTTATAATTTAATTTGTAAAAGCAAACAATACTTTTACAAATCAGCAAATAATCGATAGTCGACTATCGAACGGCAACACTACTGCCGGTGTAGCATAGAAGCAGTCGCTGAAACACGCGATTGCGCGTTCTTGCGCAAAAACGCGATGCAGCATCGATGCAGTCGCTAAAACACGCGTATCGGATGCCGCGACCGATTGCGGAGAGTCGCTAAAACGCGATGCAGCATCGATGCAGTCGCTTAAACGCGCGTTTTGGATGCTAAAAGTATTGTGTGTGCCCGCTCTCTTAATAATTCTGAAAATACTAAGTTATCTGAAAAATCGTCATATTAATAGTTTCTTATTAATGGATAGATAAATCCAACGCAATTTTTAAAATTAAAAAAAAAACTTTTTTAAATTGCTAATACCACTACCGGCCCGTTTCAGCCCACTGTGGTCCGGTCTCGCAGGAGACAACACTTAGCGCGGGTGTTGATTGCCCAAATTTAAATTTAAACTCTGGCTGAGCTCTCTGCTTGACCTCTAGTACGATATATCGTTGTTACGGCCCTTGACCTTAAGGCTTTACGCTTTTGTCAATTCGAAAAAAACACATTTGGGTCGCGCACGCGCGGCGGTATCGCGCCATTGCTTTGACCATGAAGCTGTATTATAGTACTAGTTGAGTACTAGTACCTAGTACTTCATGGCTTGGACGCCTGTTCACCTCCATTGGTTTGCGCGCCGCGCGGCACGTGAGGCTCCATTCAGTTTAAACTTATCGTGATAACTTTTTAACCATTCGTCTGAATTTCTTAGTGTAAAAGACAAACTTCATCTACATAAAATGCTGAAAGCGGCAAATGTATTAATTTTAATAAAAAAATAATAAATAATCCGAAATATGCTTTGTAAAAAAGTATAATAATTTAATTGTATTTATGTATCACTATTTTGGATATTATGGATTCCACATAAAAGGTAAATATATGCTGTCACGGGGTTTTATTTATAAATATTTAAGAATATGATGTCGATGATTTAAGACAAACAATCCTACCATACATTATCTTCGTGTAACTTCAGCAGTTTTCTCAGCGCACGCCAAGATAGCTCTCAAAAGGCAGGAATTTATCCGACTTACTTGATAGGTACTTATCGTTATATTACCGCCAAATTACACAAAATCCTTATAAATTTTAGCCTTTGTGTTATTCTGATGTATAATCTATATTACTGTAAAGTTTCATTTAAATCCGTTAAGTAGTTTTTGCGTGATTGAGTAACAAACATCCATCCAAACTTTCGCATTTATAATGTTTATATAGATATATAGATTATTGTAAGTATTTGTCTGATGCTGTAGCCGCACTTGCGTCTATTGTCCGGAAGTCATATGCGCGCTAAGGCACACGGAGTCCGGAATGTATGCGATAATAGCCGGTCACATCGCATTTATCGTGTCCATGAAGTATTAGATATAATACAGCTTCATGATCGTGTCATTGGACGAAGCTTTTTGACGATAGACGCTAGTGCCGCCCCAGCATCAGTGTTGTTCGTAAACAAAAATAGAGTTGGAAAATTATTGGTATATCTAGCGTTCGTTTAAGTACTTAATTTTAAACCTCTATGTAATTAAATTGAACTATTTATTCTAATAGGACGTTAAGCCACTTTCCCTAGTCCCTACCCGATAAGAGGTTTTTAATCTGGCAATAAACTGTTATTGTCAGCGTTGCCAGAATCTTACTTTTGTAACATTTTGCGTTACTTTTGACCCTCTCTTGTTACTTCCATATTACATGACTCAAAATGTTACTTTTGGGACCGACTAAAATATTTAAATATTTCCCAGCAAATAAAATTGATGAGATCGAAAATGACGTTTTTAGAAACTGATTAGTTATCTTTAGTTAGACATATGAATGACCAATCAAATATTTGATCAAAAATTATAACGATTCTTTCGAAGCTTGACTAATGGGAAAAAAAACTTTCTAGTTTTCGTTTAATTAAGATTTAAGTGTAATATTATAGTACTAATGTCATTTTCCTCATAAAATATTACTTTTTGAGATGTCTCATGTTATATTTAACTATCTGTCACTGGCAATACTGGTTATTGTTGGAAGTTGAAAGTTGAAACCAGAAATGTCAAAATATATGCAATATATGTTTGTGCGTCGGTTTTTTGCTAATCATTGCCAATTTTCTGCAATTTTCGCAAGGATTTTTTTCCCTCGTAGTGAGAATTTAAACATAATCACCCGGAAAATTTCGCTACCGCGTTCCAGCAATAAAGTGGTAAGTGTTTCATCAGCCCGGTGCTATTTAAAAAGTTTTAAATATTACAGGTTGTTTTGAACTATCAAAAATATAAATATTTATTTTTATTACATACAAATAGTACATTTTTTTTATCTACCACATATTTAGCACTATTTAAGTTCTAAATTTAATAGTAATGTCCTTATTTTGTTGTTTAATTAGTGGATAAATATGAAACATTCATTTTATAACCTTTTATACATATGGTTACAACATATTGATGATGTGTAGTACATCCATATATATTTAATTAGTATACTACATACATGTACCAAATATACTAATTAAAAGAAATTAATCATATACCTTTCTATAATAATATATGACACAAACACTTGTTCATAATACTTTTAACTGAATATTACCAACTACCAACTTTCTACAGAAGATGATTTTTTTAGTTGTGTGATAAAAACAATGTAACAATGTTACCTGGGATTGGATAAGTGCCCAGTTGGTGATAGGCTTGCCAGCCATCACATCATGAAACTAAGTATCTTTGGCTAGTTCTGGGTGCATTTGTTGTACCTCAATTAACTCTTCGGGAATACGGGTGTGAAGATACATATAATCAGGGCGTTTTTGTAGGGGCATGCGACGGCACTCAGTGCCCTCAAAAGGTATTTCGAAAATATTAAAGAATTGTAAATACATTATGAACTTACAACTTTCGAGAATTAGTATGCTCCTAAAAAAGAAGTGACATAAAAATGCCTTCTTATGATAAAAATCTGCTCATATGGACTCTGCCACTTTCCCTGAGTGTTCGGGAAATTGAAGGGTAAAAATTTTTAATTCCATAATTGTTTTTATTTTTATAAATAGAATAATTTTATTATTTTTTTTATTAACTCAATGACCTGCCCTTTTAGGTGGGACAGGGTTTTTGTTACTCACTGTATATATATACATAATATGCTCAAAATTCTTTTTAACATTTAATTTTCATTTTACAAGCAGAAACACATTTTGTGAATACGCTCAGCATAAAAAAGCTTTGCATGCTTTTTTTGCATTAATTTCAAGAGACTTTATTCAAAGAATAATTTGAAACACTATTTTTAAAATAAATACCAATGTTTTTATTCCATATACCTATAAAACCCAGGTTATGGGTTGGGTTTAGAAATATGCCGTAGACGCAACCTGTTTTTTAAATAACTTTCGTATATTCATAGGTTAGGCGTGTAAATATTTACGATAACCTGTACCCCTGTACCCTGCCCGTGAGTTTTGTGTTCGAATTTTTTATAAAAAGATCTTTATTTATTAAATCTTTGTGCAAAATTTCAATTTCCAGAAATACGTATTTTTTTTGAAAAAAAATTATAAAAACTTTGTTTAGAAAATTACGAAATATTTGCGAGTTCATAGTCGAGGCTTTGTTACGTAAAAGCGGCGGGGCTGCACTTCCCGTAGGACACGCAATCAGACTAGTATTTATCTATATACATATAATAAAATCGTAGGAAAGTCAAAACTGTACATTGAATATTTTTTTTTTAAAAGAATACTTAGGGCGTGTTCTACAATCGATAACGAAGCCAAAAATATAGTTTTCAGAATTTTTGTCTGTTTGTCTGTTTGTCTGTATGTATGTCCAGGGTAAACTCAAAAAGTACTGCATGGATTTACTTCAAATTTTGCATGAATATTACTAACAGATTGGGTCAACATATAGGCTACATATTATCACGCTATCACCTACGGGGAGAATCTGTGCGGAGTAAACGAAGTCCGCGCGGACTAAGTCGCTGGCAACAGCTAGTAGTTAAAATAAAGAATTACACAAACATTTTTATGTAGGAAAAACACTTGGAAGAAAACCGTGTACTTTCGTCCCGAGTAATGGCGGACTTAAGAACATAATAATTGATAAACTATAGTGCAATTGGGTATGCTTCGATAAATAATTGGTCTTGCTGCGCTTGACTAGATACTGCCCATGTACTTGTCAAATGCGGTACAAATACAAGGCCGTAACCGGCGTACCTGATTTAGTCACAATCATGTCACAATGCAAGCTCTATGTGACATATACATAGCGAATGTTTTATTAGATTTTGATCACAGTCAGAAGTAAAATGCCAGTTTGCATGGTGAAACTGTGTAAAAATAATACTACAAGAAATAAGGACACTGGGATCACTTACCATCAGTAAATATCGTATAATTTCAAAATTTCAATGTATAATAACATGAAATTGAAATGCCATTCAGTGTTGCCGCGTACACAAGAACTAAGTACCCCGTGGTTGAGTTTTTATTGGTGTGAATTTATTGTATCTTATTATAATCTATTCCATATATATTTATATAATACAAAAATATAAATTAACTTAACCTAGTTCTATACTACTTAATGTTTGTCTATTAATTTTATGTGCATATTCATAAGGTGTTAAAATGTGAGCTGACGAAAATGAAACTGAACAACTATCCAAGGAAAACGGGTCGAAAAATGAAAAATCAATTTTCGTCTTCCCATAAAAAATGCGTTGTATTGGGAAGACGAAAATGACTTACTACTGTATCTACTATTACTATTGTATCTGTACATCAAAAAAATTATGGAAAATATTGAGAAGATGAGGGATACTCGACAGAATGCAATTAATTTTTTTTGAAATTTTGTCTATCTGTTTGTTAGTACGCGCATCACAAAAACTACTAAACAGATTTTATTGAAACTGATAATAGTTGTAATGTAAGGACCAGTTAATATTATATGATACTTAATAATTTGCCCACACCCCAGCCAAGGCTGCCGGGTGCGATTGTCCTCTATGGGCTTATTAAATTTAGTTGTATTTAGGTGAGTTGTTGTGCACACGCGGAGGTAGGCTTCTGAGTTAAATAATTTTTAATTCGGAAACCTATCCCTAAAAATTAAATACAATTTTTTACCAAATGCTGTTCAGTGTTTGAGTTATAAGAACACTTATTTTTAAAGTTATAATACCTAAGAAACACCCAGACCACACATACTTTATGTACATCACATATAAACTTGAAAGTCTTGAAGAAAGAAAACTCACAAACTCGTGATCAAATCAGCAGTCCGACAATCTAACCAATAGACCACAGAGGTTGTCAAAAAAATAAAGCCCAATCATTGACATAGGTATACCTTCCATTTTTAAGAAAAAAAAACTACACCTAACCTATACACAAATATATTGATACATTCGTTCTTTTAAGTAATTGTTAATTTTTAAGTATTTTTTGAAATACATTTATGTGACTTAAACTAATAGACCATCACATAAAATATTTTGCCCATTAACTCTGGTAACAGTTAAGCAGCTGGCAACATAAGTTTTAGGCACACTACTCATTATCATCCCTTTGCACATTGTCATGTCACACACACTAAAATTGAGTTGCCGCATTCACGGAGTGGTTGTTTTTAGATCATGCGGTATCTTGTCAAGCGCCGCGAGACCAATCATTTATCTATGTGAGCATGTTACTTTAACAATTAGTTTTTATTTTAGATTTAATGTACAAACTAAAATTATAGAAAGATTCAAATAAACGTTCAAATCAATTTAATATTTTGTAAACAAAGGGTTATTTGACATTTTATGTACATTGACAGCATATTTTAGTAATAATATGCGAGCCAGCAACAGATTTTCATGACCAAATTCCTCTCGGGCAATAACTTCTAGAATGCTTCAGATAGTTGTATTGTGAAGTTCTGTATACGTCAGCTGCAGCTCGGGTGGTGGGTTAAGTAGGAGTAACCTCTCATCCACATTGAAAAAAGTTAAATTTAGTCATTTCCTCCTGATTGAAAATTTGTCAAATAATAGCTTGTCCAATATCTTGAAGAAAACAAATATCAGCTAACTATATTGTGGTGGAAAAAAGTCAGCTGGTCACACGAACATGTAAATGTTTAACACAGGAGCCAGACTGGAGCACATATCGCCTACTTAAATGTGATTTCCGCCCAGATAAAAATTTGTAAGCTAAATATGAACCTGAAAGTTATAAAAAGAATCAGGTAGCAATATTCTGGGGGAAAACTTGTCAGCTGGTGCATTTAATTAGACAATATATGCTCCAGTCTGGCTCTGATGTTACACCTTTTAGGGCATCAGATGATAATTATCCCACCAAGATACAGCCAGCTGACATATTTATTATAAACAGGATCATGTAATCTGTCATCTGACAAATTTTTAATTGAGAGGATATGACTGAAAAAGAGGAATATTGATTCAACTGAAATATTACAAAAAGATTATGAAATGAAATGAAATGAAATGAAATGAAAAATATTTATTTGCAAGAATATGGGTGTCACAAGTTATTAAAATAAATTAAATTACCATCATATTCTACCATAATATGGCGTGCAAACATTTTAATTTAGGTCGATTTCTTTATAATTACTACCGGATCGGAACGCGGCCACACATTGAGAAGATCCGGCGGAAGAAACTCAGCGGGCTTCTTTTTTTCTATTTCACGTATTACAATTGTATGTATTACAATTTACTAGAATTATTTCACATCAAAAGTTGTTTTTATAATTTACAAAATATGATCTTATGCTCAATCCAAATTTTTACAATTTACAAAAATTTACCATTTAACAAAATTGCCGTTCAGTTTTTATTACATTTAAATTTCAAGGTAAATTGTACAAGCTTATATTTCTGTTTATTAACATTTAATCTTATCTGCTAAAAATTCTCTAATATCATAGTATGTTTTATTTAACAGTAAATCAAACAATTTTTTGCGAAATTTATTTATAGGTAATAATTTTAGACTATCAGGAATATGATTGTATATATTAATTGCTATACAATATGCATTTTTTTTATAAATATTTAGTCTTTGGCTTGGCACATGTAGCTTCTCACTGTTTCTAAAATATGAGTTCCCTAATACTTGAGCATTTGTTTTAAACAAATGTTGATGTTTTTTTACAAATACGCATACCGACAGTATGTAAAGACAAGGTAAAGGTAGTATTTTAAGAGTTTTAAATAGGGGTTTATATGAATGTAGTTGATTAACATTACATATTGCACGTATACATTTCTTTTGAATTCTGAAAATCCTAATTAAATCAACTGAGTTTCCCCAAATAGGGATTCCATATTGCAATACAGATGAGACATATCCGTGATATGCCAGCAATGCAGCATTTAAGTTGGCTACTTCTCTTATTCTTCTCAAAACATAGATAAATCTGTCAATTTTTTTGCAAAGAGAATCAATGTGCGCTTTCCAATTGCAATGGTTGTCAATAAATATTCCTAGAAATTTAGTGTATTCAGTATTTTCTATATTTATATTGTTAAATAATATATTTGATTTTTGAACTTTATTGCTATCAACTATCTTTGTTTTAGTCAAGTTAATTTTTAAATTATTACTTTTTAACCATTCCGAAACTTTAAGTAAGGTTTCAGTTGTTTCTTTTACTAGATGATTTTTATTTTTACATTTAATGAGGAGTGTAGTGTCATCTGCAAATAAGAATGACTCATGTTGCATAGTCTCTGGAAGATCATTAATGTAAATTAAAAAGAGCAAGGGTCCTAAAACACTTCCCTGTGGTATTCCACAGTCACTACAACTATAACTTGAAGTATATATTTTTTTATGTGTCCCAGAAATTTTTGAAATTTCTACACACTGTTTCCTATTTTCTAAATAACTTTGTATCCACTCTAATGATTTCCCTCTTATACCATATTTTTCAAGTTTTGCCAACAGAATTCTATGAGAAACAAAGTCGAATGCCTTACTCATGTCTAAAAATACACAAAGTGGATAACTTTTTGTATTTAGGCATTCCGTTATACTCTTTACCAGTTCAAAGCATGCTAAGGTTGTCGACCTACCTTTTCTAAATCCATATTGATTATTTTTTAATATATTACATTTCAGTAAGTAATTATGAAGTCTATCATACATAACTTTTTCAAAAATTTTTGAGAGAATCGGAATTAGTGTAATGGGTCTATAGTTATTCATATCGCAAGGATCACCTTTTTTAAGTATTGGTCTAACTATAGACTTTTTTAGTCGTTGTGGGAACTTCCCTTCTAAAAATGTCAAATTTATATTATGTTTCAGTTAAGAGTATGAAGTATAATGTCGAATATCTTTAGATACTTCATTTTTTTGGATAAAAATTTGTAAGTTAACAGTAAATATGATAATGTTAGTAATGTTACGTACTTCGGGTTCGTAAACAATGAATCACTTCTTATTGTAAACAGCTTATGATAAACAAGTCCTAGTACACGCTATTTTCACCCTATACCACAAAGTCCATTATGGCATAGCTATTCGGTTAACGGTCAACTATTTGTTTATTAATAGGAGTAGCTATCTCTTTCTTTTATTTCTAGATTCCTCCAGCGTTCCAACTCTTCACGTTTCGAAATTATTCGTAACACTACCCCCCCCCCCCCCCCTCTTAGTTATGTTCGTCCCGAACATCATTACTTCCATTGTAGACGGCTAATCGATCAACATGAACAATCTTCATGGTTCCTCTTGGTTGCTTCTGCACTCGGTAGGTTGCGTCATTGATCCGTGTGATTACTTTGTATGGCCCATCCCAACGTCGCTGTAACTCAGGTGATTTTCCTTTTCGTCGAACCGGATTATGTAACCAACAAGAGATCCTTTCTGAGAACCACGATGATTGGCGTTTCGGTCATATCTGGTCTTCATCCGCTGACTTGATTCTAATGCAATTTCACTTATTAATGAGTGTATATCGCGTAACCTCTCACGAATGTCTTCAACATATTCCGGTACACTTATTTGGGTCTCTGCATTCGACGGCGGACCTCCAGTCATTAAGTCTGCTGGTATACGTAACTGTCTGCCGAAGTTAGCGTAGGCTGGCGTTATTTTTATACTTTCGTGTTCCGCTGTTCGGTAAGCCAGTAAGAACTGAGGTATGTATTTATCCCAGTCCTTTTGGTGATCTTCTACCAGCTTGGCTAAGTGTCTTTCCAAACTTTGGTTAAATCGTTCGACCATTCCATCAGATTGCGGGTGATAAGGTGTAGTTCTTGTTTTGTACACTCCTAATAATTTACACATTTCCTGGAATACATTAGATTCAAAGTTTTCTTGGTCAGCCTTGGTCTGAATGAATCTCCAGCGGAACACTAAATCTGCATATCACCTCATTGACCAATTTCTCAGCAACCGTCGTGGCTTCCTGATTGGGAATTGCGAACACCTCCGGCCATTTCGTGAAGTAATCCATCACGACCATAAAATACTTGTTTCCGTTATCTGTCCTTGGAAATGGACCAGCCACGTTAATCGCTATCCTTGCCCAGGGGGCTCCCACGTTGTATAAAGTTGCTTGGCGTCTGACCTGCGGACCTTTCACTGCTGAGCATGACGTACATTTTCGGCACCAATTCTCGACATCTCGGCAATTCAACCAGTAAAAACGCTCTCGCACCTTTACCAATGTTCGTCGTACTCCAAGATGTCCCCCAGAAACCCCATCATGCAACTCACGTAGAATGTCCTGGATTAGTTTTATTAGCACTACCAACTGCAGGTGATGTTCTCTTCCTGATGGCTTTTCCCATTTGCGTTATAGTAAACCGTTTTGCAAAACAAGACTTTCCCACAGCACCCAATAACTTTTCGTAATGGCGCTGAAGGGAGCCACGTCTTGCCATTCCGGTTTTCCCGTGTCTTGCTTCATCCAATCTATTAGAGGCCGCAAATCTCTATCTTCATACTGGACCTTACGAATCTCTTCAGTTTCCCACTTGCCATCCGTAGGCTTAGCTCGCAAAACTTGAATCCTTTCCTTCGTCTCCATCTTTGCACAATGCTTACAATCTTCCGTACAAGGTCGTCGTGATAATGCATCTGCATTTGAGTGAGACTTTCCACTGCGGTGTTCTATATCAAAGTCAAACTCTTGCAATTGCTCAATCCAGCGAGCTACTTGGCCTTCCGGGTCTTTGAATTGTAAACAACCACTTCAAAGCTCAGTACGCAGCTTGAAGGGTCGCCCGATCAGATTTTTCTTGAAGTGTCGAAGAGTCTTCACTACTGCCAATAGTTCTCTTCTTGTAACACAATAGTTTTGTTCTGGCCGCGACAATGATTTACTGAAATAAGCTATCACAACTTCTTGATCGCCTTGCCTTGCCTTCCCTTGCCTTCTGTGATAGGATACCACCAATGGCAGTGTTACTTGCATCTGTATCTAGATGAACTGCCCATTACGATCAGGATAGTCTAAAATTGGTGACTCACACAATCGCTTTTTAAGTTCATCGAAAGCTTTTTGACACATGTCATTCCAATCGAAACGTTTCTTTTCTTCAGTGAGTCGATGTAACGGTTTTGCTATTTCAGCAAATCCCTTTACAAAACGTCTGTAGTAAGAGCATAGTCCTAAAAATGCGCGAACTTCGGTCTTGTCTCTAGGTGTTGGCCACTTCAGTTCTGCACTAACCTTATCAGGATCTGTCTGTACGCCGTTTTGTGATATCACATGACCCAGATAGTTAGACTTCCTTTTGAAATAAGTGACACTCCTTTGGGTTCAACTTTAGCCCTGCAGCCTGTATTTTATTTAAAATCCTTTCAGTTGGTACAGATGATGCTAAAAAACTTTTCCTTTGACTATTACGTCATCTAAATACACTAAGCAGGCATCGCCTACAAGTCCTGCTAGAACACATTCCATTAATCTTTCAAAAGTCGCCGGTGCATTGCATAATCCAAACGGCATCACTTTGAATTGCCATAATCCTTGTCTTGTGGAGAATGCTGTCTTCTTTTTATAATTGGGGCTAAGTTCAACCTGCCAGTACCCAGATTTTAAATCTAACGTTGAGAACCAAGATATGCCTGCCAGAGTGTCTAGAGTGTCATCTATCCGAGGTAATGGGTAACTGTCCTTTTTGGTGACTTCATTGAGCCGACGATAGTCGATGTAGAAACGTGTGGGTCTACACATCTTTCTTCTTAACCAACACTACAGGAGAGCACCATGGACTAGAAGATTGCTCTATAACTCCGCTTCTTCTCATTTCGTCTATCCTGTGCCTCCTTCTCTTTGGCTATAGGGACACGTCTAGCTTTCTGCTTCATACGCTGCGCGTTACCAGTGTCAGTCTTACGCTTCACTATAGATGTTCTGCCTATATCTCTATCAGTCTTAGAGAAAATGTTCGCATAGCGTGAAAGTAGATATTTGTCATGCTGCTGTTGTGACACGGTAAGGTAGTTGCACTTATTCACCAAATCCTTGAGTTCCTGTGGTACGACTTTTGATGCAGTACTTCCTGTCGATGTCAGTTTTCTTAACGTCATAACTTCATCACTTTGTCCTACAACATCACTGTCACTCAAGTTGACTACCTGCACTGCTGCAAAGCCATTGTCACAAACCAAACTTCGGCCTGTAATACAGTGTGGAATTGCTCCATTGTCCTTGATTAACACACTCCTATTACCCCGACCCTTGTAACTGGCTGGTAACTTCACGCGTACTAATGTCTTAGATCTTGAAGGTAAGATGGTTTTTCTAGCCACTGTTACCTTTCCTTTTGATCCCCCATCCATGAAAATTTCGTCTAGCCCACATACGAAAACTTCTTTCTTGCAATCAGTCTTGCCTGCAAAATTGATTGCTCTTCTCCATGAAGTCTAATCCAAGTACACAGTCATCCATAATATCAGCCACTACGACGTCGTGGGTGTAATACCCGTCGCCTATTTGCATCACTACAGATGCTTCACTGAAGACGGGTATTGGCTGATCTTTGACAGACAGAAGCTTGCTTTTCCCAAAATTCCTTAATCTCAGGTTGCCATTGTCAGCTACTTCTGGTCGCACCACAGTTCGTGTAGCTTCAGTGTCCAGCGTTAAGCTGCAGTCCTTGCCGTTAATCAGTCCCTTAAGGGATAAACTGTTGCCGTCGCATACCTGGGATATGATAACTATTGGGGCTGTTTTTCGATCATCCAGCACTCGACCCTTGATCCTGGCTTTTACTCGTTTCCCTGGGCTGGATTAACAGGCTGGTTGACCTGCCTAGTTTGGTGGGCAGTTGACTTTAATGTGCACACGTTTCCCGCTGGCATAGCACGTGGGACCCAGTCTACTAGGTTCCACTTCCTTTGTTTGAGCCACAACTTCTGTAACCTCGCGTACCTTATATGCTCTAGATTCGTAGCGAACAGCTTCTACCTCCAGCGCATGAGCCGAAGCCTCCTTTATCGTCACATGATGCTGAAGGCGAACAGCAGCACGCACTTCCAGGTCTCGAATTCCATCAATAAACGCCTGGATGATAGTGTTGTTCATTGTGTTAGCGTCGGCCGAAGGATGCACTTTCCTCACAAGTTGCTTAATTTCTACGGCCCGTTGTTGAAGTCTTTCGCCGCTCTTCTGTACACGGTCTTTCAATTGGGCACGGAAAACATGCTCTAAGTGACATTCACCGTAGCGAGCTTCCAATGCCTCCATCAAATCAGCGAACTGATCCTGCTTAGGCATTGCGCCCAATATGGAGAGCGCCTGTCCTCGCAATGCCGTACACAGAGCTGTTAGGCAATGTTCATCTGTCCAACCACTAGCCTTCGCTGCTATTTCAAACTGAGTTCGGTACGCACTCCATGACGTAAGACCGTCATAAGTGGGTACCTTTACCCGAGAACCTACGTGAGAGCAGCTTGTAATGGTAGCACCTGACTTAACTCCCGTGATCTTCATTTTCATGACTTCCCTCTCCAGTTGGTCCACGTTTTCACTTATTTTGTCGCAGCTGGCCTCCAAGTGATCAACCCTCTTCTCAACACCCTTCATGTCGCGCTTGACGAGGCCCACATCGCTTTTAAGCTGGTCTTGTTGCGCCAGGATAACCGTCAATTTATCATCAAACCCAGATAAATGTTCCTTGATCTGTTCCCGTAGCTGCTGTTCTTGCTGAAGTTGTTCACGCAGCGTTTGTTGTTGCTGTTCCTGTAGTTGCTGTTGTTGCTGAAGTTGTTCACGCAGCGTTTGTTGTTGCTGTTCCTGTAGTTGCTGTTGTTGCTGAAGTTGTTCCCGCAGCGTTTGTTGTTGCTGTTCCTGTAGCTGCTGTTGTTGCTGAAGTTGTTCTTGCAGTTATTGTTGTTGCTGTTGCTGTTCCTGTCGCTGTTGCTGTTCCTGTCGCTGTTGCTGAATAGCTGCCAGTATGACAGAAAGATCAGTAGGCGCTGCGCTCGACGATAGTGACGTGCTGGCAACATTTGCAGGTTCATCATCAGCACGCATCTCAGTGTTCTCTGACGTTCTCTATGCTTCCGCCTGGGACCTGGTGGTGACATCTTCCTTCGGAATAAGCGGAATTTTTTGTAACAATTTCACTTCCGACACCAGTTGTTACGTACTTCGGGTTCGTAAACAATGAATCACTTCTTATTATAAACAGCTTATGATAAACAAGTGCTAGTGCACGCTATTTTCACCCTTACGCCCTACACCACAAAGTCCATTATGACATAGCTATTCGGTTAACGGTCAACTATTTGTCTATTAATAGGAGTAGCTATCTCTTTCTTTTATTTCTAGATCCCTTCAGCGTTTCAACTCTTTCTAGATTATTCGTAACATTAATAAATCACAATATACGTATACCTAAACACATAGGCATAAATTAGTAAACATGTATATACCTTGTTGCAAACGATTTGGTCTTAAAATACATATGTAACCAGATTTGGGTTCTGAGAGTCCTAATTCCTCCAGGATAAAAATTTGTAAGTTCACAGTTAATATAATCCTATCTATACATATAATATAATCGTAGGAAAGTCAAAACTGTACATTGAATATTTTTTTAAAAGAATACTTGGGGCGTGATCTACAATTGATATTGAAGCCAAAAATATAGTTTTTAGAATTTTTGTCTGTTTATCTGTTTGTCTGTCTGTATGTATGTCCGGGGTAAACTCAAAAAGTACTGCATGGATTTACTTTAAATTTTGCATGAATATTACTAACAGGTCGGGTTAACATATAGGCTACATATTATCACGCTATCACCTACGGGGGAGGTGCTGTGCGGAGTAAACCAAGTTCGCGCGGACGAAGTCGCTGGCAACAGCTAGTAAGCAATAAAACAAATCAACTAGCAATATGCTGAGGGAAAACTCGTCAGCTGGTGTGTTTAAGTAGGCGATATACGCTCTTGTCTGGCTCTTGCGTTACACCTTTAAGGGCTCAGCTGACAATTATTCCACCGAGATACAGCCAGCTGGCGTATTTATTTATTTATAATATCATGATAACTATTATCTGGCAAATTTTCAATTGGGAGGAAATGACTAAAATTAATTTTTTTCGACGTGTGTGGGAGGCTTCTGCTGCCTAACCCACCCACCTAGCCGCAGCTGACGTTCACGAAGTTTCATGATACAACTCTGAAGCATTATACAAGTTATCGTCCGAGAAGAAATGATCAACCAAATTTTTGGCTGGCTCGCGGACCATAATGGCGTAGTGGCCACAAGTTGTTTAAGGTGACGTTATTTTCTTAAATGATTTGAAATTAAAGCACTGACATATTTTTTGTAGTTTTTTCCATTATGAAAATTCGCACTTGTTAGATAGACAGAGATAAAGATATTTTTATATGTTCAGCATTGGAATGCATGCAATTTTATAATTTTGATTGCTTATGGAAATTAATGCCAAGTCCTTATCTTTCTCTTTTCAAAGGAAGAACCAAATATTAACATAAAAAAAATAATGTTACCAAATTTTAAATAATATTTTTACCGGTTTTTTAAAATTCTTAGAGATGGTCCAATATTTAACTCACTATATATAAAATCGGGAAATATTAAAAATGAAACTGCACCGACAGATCTTTATTTCTTCTTATCTTTGTAAAGAATTTTGCATCTACTCTTAATTTTACTTATTTATTTTATTTTTAATTATTAATTAAATGTAAGGAAAACAAACATATTATAATACTTACAACTGGAAAATATAACTACAAAATTTTACACAAAAAGATTCCGCAAATATGTAACACCGTTATAGGTGTAAAAATAAATAAACAAAATATGTAACTGAATACAAAGAAAAAAGTTAGATATAAAGACACGCCTATTGAATTGAAATTAAGGACCCCGTGTTGGTCCCGAGCTCCTTTGAAGAATAGGCCAACTGCCGTTCTGCCAGGCAGGTCGTACGTAAAAGGCGACTGAGTGGCTATGCGCGTCACTACCATCGTGACTACCAGGTGGTATAGTTTTGCATCGGCTCAACCGGGTCTGGTACCACCACCTTACCTATTCCTGCCGCAATAGCATCAGTGTTGGTCACTGTCGTGTTCCGGTTTGGAGGGTAAGGTAGCCGGTAAACTTATGCATGTGGCATTAGATCTCGCCACAAGATAGCAACGCACCATTAACATCTTTGGCGTCTATAGGCGATGGTTGACTCTTTCCATCAGGAGACCCGTCTGCTTGTTTGCTATCTTGTGATATAAAAAAATAAAATAATTTTTAGCATGTTTTTATTTTCCCCATACTATCTATACATATAATAAAATCGTAGGAAAGTCAAAACTGTACATTGAATATTTTTTATAAAAGAATACTTGGGACGTGATCTACAATCGATATTGAAGCCAAACATATAGTTTTTAGAATTTTTGTCTGTTTGTCTGTTTATCTGTTTGTCTGTCTGTATGTATGTCCGGGGTAAACTCAAAAAGTACTGCATGGATTTACTTCAAATTTTGTATGAATATTACTAACAGGTTGGGTCAACATATAGGCTACATATTATCACGCTATCATCTACGAGGAGGAGCTGTGCGGAGTAAACGAAGTCCGCGCGGACGAAGTCGCTGGCAACAGCTAGTTAAATATAAAAGAGTCGCACAAATCGACGGAAAAATCTCGACATAATATACAACAAAAATAAATTTGTTTCTATCTTCCTCCTTTAAAAAAATATCTGAAACGCTGGCAGTTATTTTCTATTAGTAAACTGTCAGCTTGTGTCAGAAAGTGAACGCCTGATAAAACATTTTGTCGTTATATCGCGTTGTGAAAAGTTGCTCGTGTGGCCATCGCGTATTTAAACGGCGATTCTCTCAATCGCGGCAATCAGTGTGTACGGGTTATCGTAACCATGCGCTATTATAATGTGTTGTCAATTCTCGCTTTGTTGCAGTGCGCCTACGCAACCACGACTATTTCGCTGCAGAACATGAGCTTTGTGTATCCGGAGGCGAGAAGAGATGAAACTGTGGTCGATGACTACCATGGAACTAAGGTAAATAGACTAAATAACAGTTAATTTTGTCATTAGGTTTGAGGGATCGTTCATCAGCCGTAAAATCTACTGTAGAATTTACTCTAGTTTAAATGTGTATATATAGTAACAAAAATTGTAAATTAGGTATCAATACATATTAATCTTGTCTTATTTTATATGATCGGATGTCATCACACTTATACAATTTAAAACGAAAAAGAAAACCACCGATCCTTTTAAGTATTTTACTACGATACTTTCAGTATCTTATTGACGTTATCTATTTTATTTTACTTTAACACAGATATTTCTACCGTGTTGGTCTGGGCTCTTTTTAAGAATAGACCAACTGCCGTTATGCCAGGCAGGTCGTAAAAGGCGACCGATTGGCTATACGTGTCACTATCACAGTGACTACTAGGTGGTTGATTTCGGCATCGTCTTGCCGAGTATTTGGTATCACCGTCCTACATATTCCTGCGGCAATAGGCAATGCTAGTCATTGTCGTGTTCCGGTTTGAAGGGTAGGGTAGCCGGTAAAATTATACATGTGGCAGTGCCATCCTGCCACATGGATCATCATATCACCAATAGACATCTTTTGGTGTCTATTGGCGATGGTTCTCTTTTCATCCGGTGAGCCATTTACTTGTTTGCTATCTAATGATATAAATAAATAATAATATTTTTTAATATCTTCAAAAAATTTGGCATTGCTAAGGCTTTTATATTAATCCTGGAGCCGAACTTGAGTCTATCGTCCCGAAGTTATATGCGCGCTAAGGCACACGCAGTCCGGAATGTATGCGAAAACAGCCGATAATAGCCGGTCACATCTGCATTTATCGTGTACGCAGCTTTGTGACGATAGACGTAAATGCGGCACCAGCATAACACAAAGTGAGCTTTAAGTAAAAAACCACTCTTACTGCTAGAAGATTCAAGCAGATATGCTAGTGATAGTAATAAATCTGTTACAAAACAGATATCCAGCTCTGGTAAAAAAAGTATTCATGACTGAACAAGTCTCACTTTCAGATCAGTCTGAAACTTATGTCCTTGCACCAAGGTAGCTATTTCTTAACTAATATGACAGTGGATATTATATAAAATCATGAAATAAAATATGTAATCTAGATCCTTTAAATCTAAACTTCTTTGCTAATATCAAGTGTATTTAGTAAAGTGAAAAGTGTATTCTTAAATTTGTACGTGTTGACTTTTTTGCTTCTTAATTTTAAATATGTACAAGAAGTGGAAAATGCAATTGGCATTAGGCAAATCCTTTATTACCGAAATGTGCGATATAAAGTTTATCTATACATATAATAAAATCGTAGGAAAGTCAAAACTGTACATTGAATATTTTTTAAAGAATACTTGGGGCGTGATCTACAAGCGATATCGAAGCCAAAAATATAGTTTTTAGAATTTTTGTCTGTTTGTCTGTATGTCTGTTTGTCTGTATGTATGTCCGGGGTAAACTCAAAAAGTACTGCACGGCTTTACTTCAAATTTTATATGAATATTACTAATAGGCCGGGTCAACATATAGGCTACATATTATCACGCTATCACCTACGGGGGAGGGGCAGTGCGGAGTAAACGAACTCCGCGCGGACGCAGTCGCTGGCAACGGCTAGTTAGTAATAATTTAAGCGTTAACCAAAAATCTGATGCAGAGTTCCAGAAATACAATAAATTCGAACTCAGTTGTTCCAGTTTTACTGCATTCAAATAAATATATCGCATACTAGCTGTGCCCGTAACTTCGTTCGCGTGAAAAACTTTCAAAATGAACCCCACTTAGTTTCCGTCCCGTGGGATTACCGGAATAAAAACTATCCTATGTCCTTTCTCGGGTCTTAAGTTATCTTTGTACCGAATTTCATCCAAATTGGTTCAGTGGTTTAGGCATGAAGAAGAGACAGACAGAATTACTTTCGCATTTATAATATTAGTATGGATTTCGGGAATAAATGATTCGAAGCAGACATACCTAATGTCTAAAGTAAAAAAAAATAATAAAAGTCTGTACGAGTTTAAGAAAATATCTTATTTAATTTTTTTTACAGCTATAACTTAGTTTACAGCTATAACTGGCTGGACGATCGATCTTTACGGTATTTTTTGTACTAATAAGAAAGTTTTTTAGAAATTTGTTTAGATGTGAATCACACACTACTTAAATATAAATATATTTTGGCCCGCTCGCAACAAAATATTGATATACTTTTAAATCAAAATAAAAAAAAGTGTTTTTGTAGTTTTCTGAGAAACACAAAGTTGCCCGGGATTGGAAAGTGCCCGGTTGTCAATAGGCTTGCCACTTATCACATTTGTGGGACCAAGTATGTTCGGCTAATCGAGGGTGCACTTGTTGTACCTCTGCCTATCCCTTCGGGGATATGGGCGTGAAGATACTTTTTAAATCAATTAACCGTAATAAAAGTCATTTCAAAATTTTTGAATAGTTTGGTGCAAGCGGGCCTTTAACTGTGTTTGGGTCCACTGATTTACTATACACCATATTTCAACTCAAACGGTCCAGTAATTTCAGAGAAAATTGTCTGACAGAAGAATAGACAGATGAAAACACGAGTGATCATATTATAAGGATTGCGTTTTTCCTTTTAAGGAATGAAATTTTAGGTATGAAAATTTAAAAAAAATATTAGGCCAACGCGACGTGGCATACAAATTTATACACTGTTTTGAGTATACTATGATATGGACGATTTCTTTATTTGTCATAGAATATTAAGTAAAAATTCGCCAGTAAAAGTTCGTTTCAGTTGTCTAGCTGCGTCATGCGTGTCGGCTTCGAAATAGAATATTCGTTCTAAGTTATGCAGTTTCAAGTTTTTCTAAATTACAAAATTACTTGCCCGAGACTGGATATGTGTTCGATTTGTCGAAAGGTTAGCCACCTGTCACACCATACGACTTAAAACCGTTGGCCATTCTTAAACACATCGGCTTAATTTTTCGGGGATTAAGGCGTAACGATTTATTTACGATTAGTAACGAGTAGGAAGATGATTGCTAAGATGCGATGTACATTTAATCGATTAAATTCTTCAGCGCAGGTTTGCGATTTGCTGAACGCTCCAAACCGGTAGGCGTATCATCTAACGTTTGCAATTCGCCAGCGATCAGCGATAACTCTTAAACGTAATGATAAAATCATCAAAAACGTCGCCAATTGCTTGCTGGTCACTAGATGCGTTTTTTGCAATGTCACAGCATCAAAACTAACCAAGCGGCAACGACTACCACTAATGTACAAGCATTGTACAAGGCTGTTATGTGTCTTGCAATAACTAAACAATCACGATAATTTCGCATTGCGAGTTACGCGATCACCCCGGGGAATAGCTAAAGCTGACTAGGCTTTTATGTACTGGTGATCGCCTCTGATCGAAACTCGAACTATAGTTCCGTTTGACAACAGACTTTAACATAAACAAAACAGTATAACCGACCAGCCACAGCTACCCGCGGCGCGACCTGCGACGCGAAATGCGGCGCGGTGAGTCGCGCGACCATCTGGGTATGCCACAGCTCGACTGGTTGCAATCGCGGCGGCGTGCCGCTCTGAGCTGTCACACCTCGATACTAACTACCAGGGTCGGATTTTATAATACTATTTTTACTATATTCTTTTGATGCGTAGTATATACATATTATCGTAACGTTAGAATTGTACGCAAAATACCATTATTGTTGATACTTACATACATTACCTTATTAATGATCCCTCCATTCGAGATTTTTGAAGTTATATTTCTTTAGGCGCGTAATATTTTTTTAGGCAGCGAGTGAAATTTTAAGGTGCACGCGCATCACCGTAACGCAAAATTTACAATTTGAAGTTGTCCGCTAAATTGCTCATTAAATCCTGAAATCCTTGACTATCCTTTTCCAGTCCTTTTATTATTTTAATGTAATTAAGTATTTGCATGCAAATAAAATCTGTCAGAAATCAGATGTACTTTATTCAACAAAACTTTTTACAAGTTATTTTGACAGGTCAAAATATTTTTTAAAAACTACTACCGGATCGGAAACGTGGCCACTATTTTTTAATGACGCCAAAGATGTGTAACTTCTCACGCACGTACATAAGCACACGCACCCATTTTTTTAATGTATGGCAACATAGAAATTTTCCGTACAGTTAGTAACTATGATCGTTTTTGATGTAGTGAGCTGTAAAAAGTATGTATTTTTTATTAATATGAGTGAGATAAATGTATAGGAATAAATTTTGTTTAACGCAAGCCGACATTAAATTGAGAAAATGCTGTGAAGTTTTTACATTTACTTTAAGTTTATACACCGAATAAACTTTTTTAAGTTTAATATTATTTTAAGTATAATATTAAAATAATGTGTCAATAACCGACACTTTTTTATCGTCAGCCCACCATTTTATTTCAGTTCCATAATTTTAAGCGCAAAATGTAAAAGGAGCTGATGATCTTCGAAAGGGGATCCTGCAGCATAAAGTTAAAGGTAACCTTAACCTGTGGTTCCTTACTCAATGAGTTTGAGCTATTTTATTGCAAAGCTCCCGAGGCCTCTAGCTCCGCCATGTAACTCTATCAAACCATGTGAGTCTTCTAGCAATAAAGGCTATATCATCCCAATTTCAAGTGTCCACTTCCCAGTTCCATCGTTATATTTTAAAAAACATCCAGCATCTAAGTGTTTATCAAAACAAATCGAAGTAGCCTACACTCAGTGGATTTTAACTGGTCAAAATCATCATCATCAAATACTGGAAGCTATACTATTTCACATTCCTTAAAATAAAAAATCAAACGAGTCCAAAATTGATGGTGTTGCTCAATTTTAATTAAAAGTTTTGATAACCTTCTTCCTGCTTCTTCATAAGACCTTACAGGGTCATCATTTAGAACCAGGGTTTTTGTCAAAACAGAACAACTGAGTCCCATCTAAATGGGTTTTCCTTGTTTAGTTTATAACTTACCATGACCACCTTCGAGTTTGATCGTTAAATCCTGTCATGATGTGCATCAGATCCTAGAAATCATCCAGCATCAAAATGTTTGTTAGTACAAGACAATTGAACGCTAACTCAATAAACTTACCTGGCTGAGTTAGAAGTTAATTATCTAAGCATTTTGCATCTGGATGCGAGAAGTTTCGATATTACTTTTTTCGGCTCCATCTTCAGAGTCTCGTAATAATGAAAAATATTTTATTGCAACGAAAAAAACGAACGACTCTAAACTCTACTATCTTAACACTTTCTGTCTGTGAGTTACAATGATACTCTAGCGGCTCCATGTTCAATCTCTCGTCATTATGAGTATAATTAAACTTAGTACTAATAGCAACAAAACCAATGACGCAAAACTTGGTTGCCTCATCAAAACTCTACATCTGAAAGTTCTAGTCCCTATATCTAGGCTACATCATGATATTAGCTGGATAGTACCATAATATTGCAGTGTCATTGAACTTACAAAAGTTTGCCAAGTTTCAGTATAAGTAAATACCAGGAAGTCGATAAATATTATGGTTTGCAATATTTAGAAAATCGTTTATTTACATGCAAATATTGGTAGTTAAATAAAACCTGATATCTTCGAATGAATATATTGCAGCATCACGTCTAGGTTACCATGTCAATGCAATATATTTGAAGTAATAAAATACAAATTTTAGCATCGATAAAGCCTTTACAAATTGCTAAATTCCTTTCATCAAGTTGAAAAGAGCTGGTGAGCTTTCAACGAGTGCACAGATTCTATTGAATCATAGCTAAGAACCATCTCGCAAAATAGGACTTTCAAGTAAAATAAATCGCAACTTAATTGGACCATCCGTCAGGGCGCTACGATGCTAGAACAGATACACAGACACACCTCTGAAACTTATAACAACCCTCGTTTTTTCATCGGAAGCTAAAAATAGTGGTATAAATTTTAATAAAATATAGTATCTACATAAATAATTTCCATTGGTAATAATTTTGTGTTATTCTGATTCCAACCCTGGCTTACTAGTGAATAAAACAAAAGTACTCTTTTGTTTTATTCGCTCATCACACCGCGCGGCTGGTCGCGGGTTTTTCCGCGCCGCAATTCGCGTCGCCGGTAGCTGTGGCATACTTCATACAGTTTCCTACATTTGTTTTCGCTCGCCGCGCCGCAATTCGCGTCGCCGGTCGCGCCGCGCGAGCTGTGGCCGGGCACTAGCTGACCCGGCAAACGTTGCTTTGCTAAAAATATTTATAAAAGTATTTCTCTACTATATGTATAATGGATGTTATCCTACTAATATTATAAATGCTAAGTTTGTGAGTATGTATGTGTGGATGTTTGTTACTCTTTCACGCAAATACTACTGAACCGATTACGATGAAATTTGGTATGTAGGTAGCTGAAGACCCAGAATTGTTTATCCCAGAAAAGTTAGGTAATACCGCGGGATTCACTAAAACATTTATAATGCAGCGGGCTGCACGCTGCAGCTAGTTATACATATCTATTAAAAAAACCGCATCAAAATTCGTTTGTTTTATACTATGTAGCGATGATGCGTATCAATTTTTTTTTATGGAAGAGGGGGCAAACGAGCAGGAGGTGCACCTGATGTTGAGTGATCACCGCCGCCTATGGACATCTGCAATACCAACGGCTTTACAGTTGCGTTGCCGCTCTTTTAAAAATGAGTACGCTCGTTTCTTGAAGGTCCCCATGTCATATTTGTTCGGAAAAACCCCTGCCGGTAATTGATTCCACAAAAGAGTAGTGCGAGGCAAAAAGTGCCGGGAGAACCGCACGGTTGTGGATTTCCAGACATCAAGATGGTGTGGGTGGAACTTCAAATTTTGACGCTATGTCCGATGATGGAAGTAAAGTCCCTAAACTTTTCTAATGTGAAGAAGAAAAACTCATTTACTACATTTCTTTCTAAAACAAGGGCAGAAAGTCATTGAAATGTCTCTGGCTCAAAATTTTAACATACTTCGATCTAACGGTCTAACGGTCTACTAACGGTCTTAATGTTTAATTTGTTAGTATGTATTTGTTATAATTATAATAAAGATTGGTGATATGAGGAGCAGTTAATCCCATGCTTTCTTTGCTTTTTTTATATATATTTTTATATACGCTCCATAGTCTGTATTATATACCCCATGATATATCTGTTATGCTAAGCTGTTGCTTAACGAGGTCTGTGACAGCCATACATTGTTAATTATTATAATTCGGCTTCCATACCTCAAAAGGAAAAAAAGGTTCTCTTAGAGGATCACATTTTTATCCCGTCGGTCTGTTTGTCTGACCGTCCGTCCATCTGACAAGACCCTTTATCTCGGGAATGCGTAGGGGTAGGTATCAAGTTGAAACTAAAACAACATACTGGGGTCTACAGTCTGTAAAAAAATCAAACTTCTAATTTAACGTAAAAAAAGATACAGCCGTTTGGGCTGCAAAAAACGTATATTTCGACACTCAGCAATCCAAATTTATAGAATGCGTTGACGTATAACTATGAAATTTGGCAAGTAATATCGTCGTATACTACAATTACAGGAAACATACTGAAAACTGTACATTTGTAGTTGAATCATAAAAAAATAATCATTATTTTTTTATGATTCAACTTCAAAAGTTTTGATAACTGAATTTTGCGAGACTCGATTCCTGAAAGTTTTTATAATATGAACTTAAAATTTGGACGGAAGCCTCGCTGGCGAGTACGACTCGCACCTGTCGTCCTTTTGTTTGAAGAAAAAAGCAAACATGTGCGAAAGCAATATCGTTGATTGTTCCGTTATAATATGGGAGCGACTATTTATATAAATCCGATATGTTTGCAAACTTTCCAACACATCTGAATTTATATTACACTAGCTGACCCGCGCAGCTTCGCCCGCAAGTATATTAATAAGTCGTCCAAATAACTTTTAATAAAAATTTCATCCTCTATTTCAGCCTATCAGGGACTGATTTTTGAAAAAAAAATTAGCTTATGTTTGACCCCAGATCTTCAACTATATCCATGCCATATAATTTCATGAAAATCGGTCCAGCGGTTTAGCCGTGAAAGCGTAACAGACAGACAGACAGACTTTCGCATTTATAATATTAGTATGGATTATTATCATTCTCCTCTCTTCTAACCTGTATATCTGCTCAAAAATAAAAGTTTTGAACATATTTAAAACAGTTATTTTGGATGTTTAATTTACATATTTAAAACCGTTATATTCAAATTAATAAGTAATATATTCATATATCCAAACATTTTTATCGATGTATATTTATTAAATGCAGGCACCAACTCATTGAAACAAAAATTAAAGATTTATTTGTTGCGGCTCTCAAACAGATTTTAGTCGAAAGGTCGCGAGGTTAATAACTCCACATGTTCTACTTATTATTTTTTTGGTATTATCTATCTATACATATCATAAAATCGTAGGAAAGTCGAAACTGTACATTGAATTATTTTTTTAAAAGAATACTTTGGGCGTGATCTACAATCGATATCGAAGCCAAAAATATAGTTTTTAGAATTTTTGTCCGTTTGTCTGTATGTATGTCCGGAGTAAACTCAAAAAGTACTGCATGGATTTACTTCAAATTTTGCATGAATATTACTAACAGGTCGGGTCAACATATAGGCTACATATTATGACGCTATTACCTACGGAGGAAGAGCTGTGCGGAGTAAACGAAGTGCACGCGGACAAAGTTGCGGGCAACAGTTAGTGTAAACTAAAACAATTGAACGAGTTGACGACATTCAGTGGCGTAGCGTACCGTGGCGGGGCCCCGTATGAAAATTTGTTGGGGCCCTTATAAAGGGTAGAGATTTCTCACAAAAGAAAAAAAATGTTTGTATTAAATTAAAACAAATACTATTTCATCATAATAATTATCTATTCGTCACTTTTTCCAAAATTTTTAAAAACTATTCAAAATAAATATATACTTTTTTCGCCGTGTTGGTCCCGGCCTTCGCCGTGTTGGTCCCGGCCTCCTTTGTAGAATAGACCAACTGCCGTTCTGCCAGGCAGGTCGTAAAAAGCGACCGATTGGCTATCGAGTCACTACCATCGTGACTACTAGGTGGTAGAGTTCTGCATTGTCTCGCCCGGGTCTGGTACCACCGCCTTACCTATTCCTGCCGCAATAACGTCAGTGCTTGTCGCTGTCGTGTTCCGGTTTGGAGGGTAAGGTAGCCGGTAAACTTATGCATGTGGCATTAGACCTCGCCACAAGATAGCAACGCACCATTAACATCTTTGGTGTCTATAGGCGATGGTTGACTCTTTCCATCAGGATACCCATCTGCTTGTTTGCTATCTTATGATATAAAAAAAAAAAAAAAAAAAACTTTAATGTCTTTTTTTTTTGGAAAAATGAAATTGCTTTTTTTTTGACTTTTGGGAAGTTTTTATTACTTTTTTGTTACGCACGTTGGGTGCCCCCGTGGCCCGGGGGCCCATATAATTGATACGGGAGATATGGCGGTAGCTACGGCCCTGACGACAATATATCATACACATACAATCTATGTCAATATATCGTAGGAATACGTGATATTTCGCTATGTGACTATCATGTAGATACCTTACCGAACATTATTATGATAAAGCATGATCATTGATCAGTAGTGATAAATTATGTTCTTGAGTTCGTACCCATTGCTTATAATATAACGTGGCAATTGTTCGGAATATTTCTACATATTTAGAGACATAGAATAATAACGCAGCGTTATTCCTCTAATTTTAAATTAGGTATATTTTGGGCGAGTTCGGGCTACCCACAAAAATCTTAGTATTAGCCCATATTCAAGTGGCCGTGTGGCTAACATATCTGTACCTCGAAAGAGCTGTTGATTTATAAAAAACCGGCCAAGTGCGAGTCGGATTCGGGCACGAAGTGTTCCGTACCATCATCTATAAAAAATACGTTTATTGTATTCAGACCCTTAATATTTTTATTTTTAGTATTTGTTATAACGGCAACGTAAATACATAATTTGTAAAAATTTAAACTTTCTAGCTATCACGGTTTATGAGATACAGCTTGGTGACAGACAGACAGACGGGCAGACAGAGAGCGCAGGCTTAGTAATAGGTTGCCGTTTTTACCTTTAAGGTACGGAACCCTAAAAACCAAGATGGTATAACCAATAACAAGCGACAGTCCTGAGTTGATAAATGCGGCCTTATCGCGTTACCTATTCATATCGCAATACCTTAATAAAATGCTAGTCAATATCGTGTTCTGGTTTGGTGGGTAATCTACCTGGTAAACTTATGCTTATATCCTCTTCATATGGATAGCAACCAGCCCTGGATTTACACTAGGGGCAATAGGGGTTAGTACCCAAGGCGGCAAAATTAGGAGTATGAGATAAAAAATGTCGCGTTAGGAAATGCTTTTTCTTTTGAAGTAATAAACCATGTAGTGTTTTTCAATTGGACATGAGAAAAAATGTCTACAATTGAACCGTAATCATAACTGATTTAGTTTTGTCGCTAGTTTTGTCTTAACTCATAGAACAATTTAGCTCAATTATCAATTTAATCGATTGTTTCAAATAACAAGCAGTACTTAGTCATTGATAGTACGAGTAGGTCAAATACGCAATCAACTTTCCTTATTTTAACAACAGCTGGCCATCTATTATGCGCTAGGTTGTGAATGGCGAATAGCTTAATAGCTGATTCGATAAATTGTAAAAAAATCAGGCCACCCGAAGGCCGCAGTTCTGGTAGTCTGAAATCTGTACTCATATTGTCAATACAAAAGTATGTTTGTCTATTATGCTTTCATAGCTAAACTGCTGTACCGATTTTAATGAAATTTGGCATGGGTATAGTTGAAAAACCGAGTATTTCAAAACACTTAAGGGGATGACAATTTGTATGAAAAACTATATCGACGACATGTAAATCTGCTCGCAGGCGAAAACGCGCGGAACAGCTAGTTAAAAATAAATAAAAGCCTTAATATGTAATACTAGCTGTTGCCCACGACTTCGTCCGCGCGGACTTCGTTTACATACAGACAAACAGACAAAAAATCTAAAAACTATATTTTTGGCTTCGATATCAATTGTAGATCACGCCCCAAGTATTCTTTTCAAAAAATATTCAATGTACAGTTTTGACTTTCCTACGATTTTATTATATGTATAGATATTACGATAGAGCAGGGCTTTTCAAAGTGGGCTCCGCGTACACTTTGGGGTATGCCAAATGTTGTGGCATGTATATGACAACATTTACGTTTATTTATTTACTAAACTGCAATCTGAGCAGTTTGCTTCGTTTTGTCACACGTTATTAATCAAATTCACTACCTAATGACAACTCTTACTCATATATACTGGAATCAACTAAACGCTGAATCCGATTAAAGGATTTTTTAAACTTTTTTAACGGGTTGACTGGAAGAAATTTATTTAAGTACTTACAGATAATGTTTCCCGTTGTGCTTGGGTTACGTTTATTTTCTCCTATTTGCTCTATTTTTTAGTACAATTAAATATTAAAAAAATAAATGAAATTGAAACGGATCAAAATTGCTCCTAGAATTGACTCGATTCGCCACAAGAAAGTAGAAACATTGATAAATTTTTGCCTGAGGCACCTTAAGGTGTTCGATATTCCATGAAAGACGGGTTACAACGTTTTTTATAGGTATATTTAAAAGTAAAAATAAGATGAAAACATCAGCAATGCCTTTACATGGTAGATAGATTGATTATTATCGGCTTGCGATATGGATGGTGGTGATATATATTGCTGCATTTCCCAACTTTACAGATTTTGATACAAATTACCCAAAATATACTCACTCGTAAATAAATTTACAGATTTTACTTATAATCTGCTTGATCTCTTTTTCATTGATGTGGTCCATTTGACTACTCTCTAGAAAGGGTGTCGCGGAGAATAACAACCAGGGACACGCGAAACTCGAAGGTCTTACACATGTAATATGTTTTCCTAGAGTGTATTTACATATAGTTTGTGGCGAAAGATTTTTAATAGCATAGGTACGTGTAACGGTGAATGACTTGCGGAACAACGGTGGTCATCACGTTTATATTCAAATGGAACTCGTTAGTAATTCCAGATGTGTCCGCTAAGATTCGCTGCCATTTAACCTTGTACAATACGCTGTCGACAAAAGGGTTAATAGCTTTATTGAATGAAAACTAATCACATTGAAAAATAAACAAGTACATGGACGCGCACAAAGAAATTTAACGCACGGTTAACATTGTCTAATGGCCGGAAAGTTAGGTCAATTCTAGTTTTAGAAGTGTTAGTGGTTGGTTGGTTATGTGGGCGAAACTTTAGTCTCTAGTGGTGTTAAACTAAAGTTTCGCCAACATAACAAGGATACAGGTGATTTTTACAAAGCATAAAACCGTCTATTAGTAACCAATAAAAATCAAATAATTTTCCAAATCTGATTTGATGTAGGTGGTTTTGTTATCTTAAATGTTATCTGACAAGCGATGGTTATTTCTTTCCATAAGGAGAGCTTTAAGTTATTACATTACCATTTAACAGGCGATGGTTATGGTATTTTTTCCACCAGAAAAGCCATGAGTTTGATTGTTGTCTCTCAAAATTACCCATAGAATCCTTACGTTATCAATATATCGAATTGATTAAAGTAAATACTTACCTATGTATTAACACATGAGGGGAAAATTTTGTACCCCTTTTTAAGACAGTTGCGGGAACGGTGGAGTAAGAAACTTGGCACAATTAAAGTTTCGATTGAGGAGACTGCAGAAACTAAGGCTTAGCGCAAACGGACCACCGATGACATACACTGGTGGCCAGCAAACGCGACTTAAGATTCTTTTTTATATACTTTGTAGCTGTAGCGAGTGGCCGCCTCTGACTACATGTGTGCGGCGCGTCTATCTATATACATATAATAAAATCGTAGAAAAGTCAAAACTGTACATTGAATATTTTTTTAAAAGAATACTTGGGGCGTGTCTACAATCGATATCGAAGCCAAAAATATAGTTTTTAGAATTTTTGTCCGTTTGTCTGTATGTATGTCCAGAGTAAACTCATAAAGTACTGCATGGATTTACTTCAAGTTTTGCATGAATATTACTAACAGGTCGGGTCAACATATAGGCTACATATTATTACGCTATCACCTACGAGGGAGGAGCAGTGCGGAGTAAACGAAGTCCGCGCGCACGAAGTCGCTGCTATCAGCTAGTATGAAATATATGAAAAATAATGTTAAGTCGCTGTCGCTGGCCACCAGTGGCTGTGATCGGTGGCCCGTTTGTGCCGAGCCTTAAACTTTTAAATAAAATGTATAAGAAATATATAAATTAATAAAAATAAACATTACACACACTACACTCATGTAACATACATGATATATACATGTACTTTACAATTTTCTTTACGGTTAAAATCAGTGGCCAAGCTTAAAAAAGATTTTATATTTATTCTACAGTCGAATTTCGGCCACAGGCAATCAGTAGTTGTATTAAAGAGTACCGACAAACTTAAAGTAGATATGAAACAGAAGTAGTTAAGGAAACAATGTTCTTTACGGAAGTTCTTTTCCCTGTGGCTTTGACCGTCACTGGTTGACGTGAAGTCGACACCGAGAAAATTTTATCATAATGTAAAAATTTATGTTTAATGTTTATGTAATATTTATCGTAAATTGTGTGCATTTGTTGTAATCAAAAGTATAAAACGTATATGTGTACATTTTTTAAATTACTGTTAACATATTACAGAAATAAATGTTTTACTGTGGAAAATGAATTTACATGCATGTTAAGTGTTGGTAAAACTTAGATATTTTATGAATTTATAACTGTTTTTAATGTTAGTAAAATGCTCGTGAACGTTTTATATAATATTTCTAATCAGAAATATTGAAGCTGTTTTAAATATTCATGTTTTAAAAATATTTTTACTTATATGTCATACCTTTCACAAACTATATTGGACAGCTGCTTTCTGTACTGATGCAGCATATGTGTTAAAGCTTGGAATGCTTACGCACTCACGCAAATTATTTTAGCCTATGAGGCATGAAGGGTATTAAACAAGCACACACATTTAAACTTCAAATTTGTAACGCTATTTTATGATTATGAAAGAAGAAATACAAAGAAGGTACGCTTCTTATTAAAACTAGCAAACCTTTGAAATTTTGAAATTTCCAATAATTTTCTAAGTTTACGGTTATGTTATCCTAAAACAATTTTATTCGTTCCTTATTTACATTATCAAATCATTCATTCCAGTTGTTCTTCCAGTAATACATCAGTCAGTCTTCCATTCCAGTAATACACTTTGGCGACATTAAATGTTTATTAAAAACTAGCCAATCCTCGCAGCTTCGTCTGCGAGCAGTTTAACATGCTGTCTTCGTTCAGCCCCTTAACAGGATGTTTGTAAAAAGCTAGCCTGTATTTGACCCCGGATTTTCAACTATCTCAATGCCAAATTTCATCAGAATCGGTTCAGTGATGTAGCCATGAAAGAGTAACAGACATAGGTACATACACGAATTTATAATATTAGTAGGTATGGGAAGTCAGCAACTATTTTTTTTATTGACATCATTTAAATGAAAATGATTAAATTATATCTTCCAGCCTTTACAACGAGTCGATATACCTTGTAAAATATATGCTATTCTTTAGCGATAAATGCTTGTTCGTTGTCAGCGCATTATAAATGTTTTTTTTTTTTTACAGATAGTAGACCCTTACCGGTGGCTTGAGGATCCAGACTCTGAAGAAACCAAGGCTTTCATAGAAGCACAGAATAATATTACCGGCCCATACCTGGATTCTTGTCCAGTTAAAGCAGACTTAAACAGACGATTGACAGAACTATGGAACTACCCAAAGTATTCATGTCCATTTCGAAGAGGAAATCGATATTTTTTCTTCAAAAATACTGGACTACAGAATCAAAAGTAAGTAATTACGTCATATTATATTGGATAATATATCGTGTTTTTAAACCGACTTCTCAGCAGGAGGAGGTTATCAAATCGACTATATGTATTTTTAATTAGAATTCAGTTATTTATGAATCGATTTTGAAGTCTATGTTTAATAGAGTATACTCCCCGTGTGATCCCATTTTAATTTGACGAAGATCTGATGCAGGGTTCTGGAGATATAGGAAACGGTATTTCGGTTGCTGTAATTTTACTGCGTTAAAAATAAGTTTTTTATTTAAACGTAGCATTTACGAGAGAATAAGTAATATTATTTGTACAATATCTAGTTGACCGAGCTTTGCTCAGTTTTTAACATATTTTTGAAATCGATCTTTTCTTGGATCTTGAAACTTGATAAATCGATTCCTATAGATATATAAATTTTTTTTCTGTACCTGGTTGGTTTTTCACATACCCATATCTTGGGAACCGAGCTTTTTTTGGACCTGGAAACTTGAAAGTAATACAACTATTATTAACACTTGTTGATTACCATTTTTAAGTGCTTAGCGAGCAATCAATGTTACCATTGCCTCAACCCGGTCATATCAATATTTTCTGTTGCCTAGATTGTACGATGACCTTAAGGTTTAAATATTTACCTTTCGTTTTGCTGCTGAAATCATGGCCAATGTCTAGGTACATTTTGTTAGCAACGCTGGCAGCGCAAAGTGTGAAATTGGTTGCACAGACCTGGCTACTCAACGTTATGTTTTTACGTTTTAAAGCATTATGCGATTTTTTATGTCGGATAGCAAACAAGTAGATAACACATTTAATCAAAAAGGATAAATATCGCTTACAGACACCACAGATATCAATGGTGCATATCCATGCGGCAGTGGTGTATTGGCATATATAAAATTGCCTACCTTACAAACCAAACAAGCACTAGGAAAAGGTAAGACGGTGTTAAAAAACCGTGGCGAGATAAACACCCTTTGAAGAATAGACCATCTGCCACTCTGCCAGGCAGTTCTTAAGAGACGAACGATTGACTATGCGAGTCACTATCAACGTGCCTACTAGTTGCTAGAGTTCATTATCTCGCCGCGGTTTGATACCAACATCTTACCTATTCCTATCGCAATAGCGTCAGTGTGTGTCATTGTAGTGTTCCTAAATGGAGGGTAAGGTGGCCGGTAAATTTTTGCATGTGGCGTTAAGACATTAACATTAACATCTTTGCATAGCATCCATTTGTTAGTCAACAAATGGATGCAATGCAAAGGTACAACATCTTTAGTGTCTATAGGCGACGGTTTTCTTCCTCCATCAGAAAAGCCATCTCGATCAAACTGTAGTACATATGTACATTACTTTAAAAAAAATGTATATGCACAAAAAAGGCAAACCCATTGAGTATCTTCCGCCTGATCTGTGTGTGGCTGCGTTTCCGATCCGGTAGTAACTCAAAAAAATATTTACTCGTCAAAATTGCCTGTAAAGGATAATGAGAAAATTAAAATGTTTTTGACTTTGAATTTGATTTTTTTTACTTATAATCTATACATATAATAAAATCGTAGGAAAGTCAAAACTGTACATTGAATATTTTTTTTAAAAAATACTTGGGGCGTGATCTCCAATCGATATCGAAGCCAAAAATATAGTTTTTAGAATTTTTGTCTGTTTGTGTGTATGTTTGTTTGTCTGTGTGTATGTCCGGGGTAAACTCAAAAAGTACTGCACGGATTTACTTCAAATTTTGCATGAACATTACTAATAGGTTGGGTCAACATATAGGCTACATATTATCACGCTATCACCTACGGGGGAGGAGCTGTGCGGAGTAAACGAAGTCCGCGCGGGCGAAGTCGCAGGAAACGGCTAGTATTTAATAAACAGCCAAACCCAGAAATAAAAAATCTATGCCGATCACACAAATGTTTTCCCTATCTGGTATCGAACCCCAGTCCCATCGATTGTATAGTCAGGTTGCTAACAACTCAACCAATGAGGTAGTCAAATATAACATCCTTGACATATGAATTTAGTTGCCTACCTACAAAGTTTTAAACTAGGCACCAAACATTTACAACCTTATATTTTTAGCACATAACGCTACCACATTTAAAGCTACAGAATGTAATTATTATATTAGATGTTTTTAATACAATATAAATAAATTATTAATTTCAAGGGGGTAAGCTTAAATATCACTCGTCTGTGTTGCCAGCTTAAAAAACTCCCTTGAGACGCATTTTTATTTATTTAACAAAAATATTCCACTAAATTTACAGTAATTATCAACAAAATAATCATTATGAGAAAAATGATCATTATGAGAATGTTATATAAGTACATCCTTCAAAATGTGTTAAAAAACAGGTTGATTATTTGCTAAAAATATATGTTTGTGAGTAAAATAGTAGCTTAGTAATAGTAGCTTATGCGTTAAAGAGTAATAAAATTTTATCAAATACCGTCGATGGGTTTAAAATATTATTATAATTATTATGGTCTTTTATTTTGTAGCATTATGTACGTCCAAGATAGCTTAGACGGGGAGCCAAGAGTTTTCCTAGATCCAAACACTCTGTCCGAGGACGGCACTATCGCACTTTCTGGTAGCCGCTTTACTGAAGATGGATCTACTTTTGCTTATGGTCTCTCAGCCAGCGGCTCAGATTGGAAGACAATACATCTAAAGGATGTCGCTACAGGTAGTTAAGCTATTATTTAAAAATTTTTTGAATGAATATACGAATCAGTGAACATACATATGCTGCAGTTTTTATTTTATAAGATTGCCAACAGCCAGATAGCTCTCCCGATAAGAATGACTATTTCTTGTAAACGCCAAAAAATGTTAAAAGTGTGTTATATGAAGATTTGCAGAAAGCTGAAATTATGTTATATAAATAAATACAGTAGAAACATAACTTACCCGCCCAAGCAAGGGCGGGTAAGTTGGTTGATTGTTTTAGTTTTTTTGTTTAGTTTTCCCCCGTGTTGGTCCCGGGTTGGTGCCAGGCAGGTCGTAAAAGGCGACCGATTGGCTCTGCAAGTCTCGCCCGTGTTTGGTACCACCGCCTCACCTATTCCTGCCGCAATAGCGTCAGTGCTTGTCATTATCGTATTCCGGTTTGGAGGGTAAGGTAGCCAGTAAACTTATGCATGTTGCATTAGACTTCATCACCATTAACATCTTTGGTGTCTATAGGCGATGGTTCACTCTTTCCATCAGGAGACCCATCTGCTTGTTTGCTATCTTACGATTTAAAAAGAAAGTTATGTTTTAAAGGAAAGAGATTATTCAAAAAGAAATGTCGTGGCCAAAGATCCGGTCTTAAGTCCCAGTGCATCTATACCGAATTCGGCACTGTTACACCAATTAGGCAACATATATAAATTAATAACATCACAATGTTTTATTATAATATTGTACGATAAAGGGTTTTAAGTATACGTATACCATAACATATAATTTATCCACAGCAAGGCATGACTGTCTTCGTAATTCTAAATTCGTTTTCAATATCTTAATGTTTTAATCCGTTTTACCACTTTTTGTAAATCTGAACATTTCATGCCCCAGGCTGGATATATTTTTTATTTTAAAATTAATCTTCCAAATGAATTTAAAATAAGGCAATTTATAATACCTATAGGTGTTGACTACCCGGAGGTGCTTGAAAAAGTAAAATTCGCTTCAATGTCATGGACAAAGGATAACAAAGGATTATTTTATTCAGTGAGTACTTATTTTTAATCATGTACGCCACAGTTTCTCAACCTTTTAAATTTATTGGTGGTCAACGGTGTTGGTATCACTATAAATAAATATAGAATATTGTTATAATTATATGTATTACTGTT
Source organism: Apodemia mormo (assembly GCA_036924255.1). NCBI lineage: Eukaryota > Metazoa > Arthropoda > Insecta > Lepidoptera > Riodinidae > Apodemia > Apodemia mormo. The sequence continues at coordinate 11,606,865 of JAUPFN010000002.1, forward strand.
TGTTGATCCAATAGATGGAAAAAAGTAAATTTAACATAACATACTGACTTTATCAAACAATATTTATAACCACAGAAATGACAGAGCTTATGAAAGATATGAACTAATTTAGTATTCCTTAAAGAACCCATAAACGCTTCATCAAACTCACGTTTTTCTGCATAGATGTTTGACAAGTGTAAAAATAATATGAATGAAAAGAGATATAAGATTTTTTTATTAAAATAAACTTTAGGGCCATCTATAAATTACGTCATACGAATTTCATGATTTTTTGACCCCTCCCCCGTCCTTGTCACAGATGGTCACATTTGTGAGACCCCTCCTACCTAGTGTGATGTCACATATTTTACAATTTTACATTGGAAAAATTATCTCCTTTGATTATTTTTTATTTATACAGGCATTATATTTAAAAAAAATGTTATGTCACAAAATTTGGGACCCCTCCCTACCCCTTGTCACACAATGTCACGCTTCTTCGACCCCCTCCCTCCCCCTTAACGTGTGACGTAATTTATGGATGACCCTCTCCAGTATTTATGTCGGCTCAACAATTTTATAGCTAATACCGGGTTGGAAACACGAATACATGCAGAGAAGGCTCAACGCAAGAAACTAAGCTGGATTACCTTTAAGATATAATCATTGCATTTTTTTGGTATCTCTTAATACAACAAATATATTAGGCTTTTTGTCTTCTAAATAATCAGAAATTTAATAATAACCTTTTTTAATAACAAAAAAAGCAAGTGCTCTACATACAGCCCTGCTTATTTGCCTAGCTTTTTCTACATTTACTACTCTCGATACAGTGACGTTAGTACGAAGATTTTCGACACTAAATAAGCTAGCAAAAAGCAGAGCTTTGTAAGGGCTTGCAAAGTTATACTATTCTAGTAATATTGTTAGAAAAGTATTTTTATGAGAATTACATCTTTTAATGTATGGACTTCATTTATAATTATCTAACCTAAAAAACCTGGCGCATTTTCATCTAAACATTACATTCGCATCAAAGGCGTCGTCAGGCTTTGGACTAGGAATATTTGGTCTATTTTCAAGGAAAATGGGTATTAAAAATGAAGATTGATCTTATAAAAACACATTTTTAACGTTTTGCTGAAATAACTGATTTTTTTTTTCTAAAATCAGGAAGCTCCTGGTTTAACGTCGATTTACGAAATCAAAATTAAAAAATGTTTTATTTAAATAAACCTTGAAAATTTTTGGACTTAATATTGGACTTAACGCAGGCACGAAGAATTGACGGTAGACACTCAGCGAATACATTTTTCGAATTTTTCTCTCAGAGAAACCATCGGAGTTCGATTCCAGAGTCAGGCAAATGAAAAAATGTGTTTTTCAGTTTTCTGATAAAAACAACTTTGCTCGGGTTTAGAAAAGTGCCCTACTGGCAATAGGCTGGTCACCTATCACATTGTGGGACTTAAGTATCTTCGGCTAACCGTGGATGCACACGTTGTACCTTTACCTACTTTCGGGAATACGGGCGTGAATATACCTTTTTTTAGCTTTTTATCCTTGGGCTAAGATTGGGAATTGATCTCAATACAATATAAATCAATTAATACATCTGTACTGTTTCACAATAAGCATATTGTGAAACTCTCTAACACTCTATTTACTCTGTTCCCTGCAAACATCCCTGCTCTAAACCTAAATTCCCCTTGTGCCTCCCACAACATTCCTTCGAACTTCCCTTGCTGATGGCTCTATAGCTATTGCAGTTTATACGTGAACCTCGCCTTTATACGAGGGCACGATGACCGCGCGGCGTCAGTCAAATATGAAGAAACAATTCATGAAGTAGCCTCATAATAAGTTCAAATTTCTAATACAAAATGTATCTTCTATCAATTTTAACTCGTTACTTTAGTAAGAGATGGCGTTAGTAGTAATAAAATTCTAATACAAATTGTACAGTACCCGGCGATAAATATTGCACATCGAACTTTGGAAAGAGACAATCGGATAATTTCGGCTTCGTAGAGCGTTATCTCTGTCCCACACTACCTATGTGACGTTTAGTCAGTCGTTGTTCAAGTACCGTAGTCGCGTCCCGATCAAAATATATATTAAGAGTTGATAACACCCACAAATTTAAATAATTTAAAGTTGTAATATGGCATCTTTCGGAAAAAGAGGGAAACCTTTACGAGGTCAGTCACGTGAAATTATCTACAATGTTTATAAATACTTTGTAACCGAAGCTGATAGATTTAAAAAAAAAGTAGATGAAAATGTAAGTTGTTATTTTAAGAAGATTCAAGAGCGAGTTGCAAATGCCACTGGAATTTCAAGAAGAACTTTGAACAATATATTAAACGAAGTCAGTACTGAAACACATTCGACTGAAATTAAGTTCAGCACTCCAAAAAAAGGGAGACCAAAAAAGCAATTTCGTTTGGATATGGACGATTTTGATTACGATGTTGTTCGAAGAATGGTGTATGATTTTCACTTACGATTTAATGAACTGCCAACAATAAAATCATTAAAAGCTAAATTATCTGAAGCTATTAATTACAATGGGTCTGAAAAAACGTTGAGAAAAATACTTCATGACATGGGATTTCAGTTCACTAAAATGGAAGATAATCGAAAAATTCTAATGGAAAAGCACGACGTTAGTCTCAAAAGAATGGAATACCTTGATAAAATACGCAAATTTCGCGAAATAGGAAAAAATATCGTCTACATGGATGAGTCATATATACATGCATCCCACACTAAAGGGAAATCTTGGAGTGACGATAAGAAAAAAGGAGTAAAAAAGCCAATTTCAAAAGGTCAACGTTTGATAATAGTTCATGCGGGAAATGAAAAAGCTTTGTACCCGGTGCTTTTTTAACGTATAAATCCACGGACACTACAGGTGACTATCACAATGAAATGAATAACGATAACTATGAGAAATGGCTGGTTAACCAATTAATCCCAAATATACCCAGTGATTCTGTTCTAGTTATCGACAACGCACCCTATCACAACAAATATATTGAGAGACCCCCCAACTCAAACACCATTAAACGGGAAATGATCAACTGGTTAAACAGACACGAAATTCCAGTTGATCCAAAATTAACAAAAACCCAGATTTACGCTATTATATGTCAGCACAAGGAGAGGTATACAGAGTTTTCTGTGGACAAAGTACTTGCCGAACATGGGCACACTGTGTTGCGATTGCCACCATATCATCCGGATTTTAATCCAATTGAAAATATATGGTCTCAACTGAAAGGCTATGTAGCCTCTAGAAATGTGGGTATGAACTTAACTACAGTAAAAACATTATTGACTGAAAAAGTAAACATGATCGGCGCTGAAGAGTGGAAAAAGGTTTGCGATCATGCAATCAAATGTGAGAATGAATATAGAAGCATTCAACACAGTTTAGACAATTACACTGATAGATTAGTGATAAATACGGCTGATAGTGGCAGTGATATTGACCTCTTTGAGAGCACAGATAGTGAAATGGAAGTAATTGAGAATTAGAATTATTATTATTTTTATTGTAATGTCTCATTTTAGCAATAGGTATAATGGTGTTTATTATGTACACTAAAGCTGTAATGTTCCAAAATAATTAAATACGTAAATATAATGTGAACATGTTTTTTTAATTTATTTTACCCCAACCTAAAGCCATCACTTATAGAAAAATTAGTGTATTTTATACAAAGAATAAAAATATTAAAGAAGCAAATCATACTTGTTTTAACAGCTCCTAATAGGTACCGGACTGTTTGTATTTTGTGCGACAGAGATAACGGTCTACGCAGCCGAAATTATCCGACTGTCTCTTTCCAAAGTTCGATGTGCAATATTTATCGCCGGGTACTGTAACTTATATTTTTTAATGTTTATAAAATGGTATTTTTATGGTAGATAACAAATCTAGGCATGAATATAACCTACCACGTCGAAGCTCAAACCTAAAAAATGCGATGGTTTTTCAGTAAAATGTACCACAAAAGTGCATAGATCTTGGCCTAGTGTAATAAATAAATATTCACGGGACAAATTGCACTTACTGATCTAACCCCAAAGTAAGCAAATTATTTACTTGTGTTATGGGTATTGTCAACGATACTAATACATAGAAATACATGTACAAATACTGCAATATATTTAATAAACACCGAAACCCGGAAATACAAATATTTATGCTCATCACACAAATGCTTGTCCCCGTCGGGGATAGAACCAGAGTCCCGTCGATTGCGTAGTAACCAGGGTCGCTAACCACTCGACCAACGGGACGGTCTTCACTTCCTATACACAATAATGTTTCTTTGACCATAATTGTATATACACGTAGGCAGATCTTGTCCTAATAATTAGCATAAACCTCTAACAAATTATAGTGGCTTTAGACAAGGCAGATTACTTTATAAGGAAAACCATGTGTAATCGTATACTTATAAACGTGAATCATTCCTATTTATATTTTTGAAGAAAAAACAACAATTCAAATAAGTTTTTATCTTAGATCTCGGCCGTTTTCTCATTATTTAATATCAATTTAGTTTCTACTAATGAGGCTCTGCCGTTCGATTTTAGGATATTCATCACAAATGTTAGCGTCAGGACCCCTGGACTACAAGCGATATTTGATGTTTCAATTATAATAAACTTTAGTACGTTTTTGGTACTATTTTTATTTTTTATTTAACCATTTATTGTACACAAATAATAAAAGTAAAACTAAAGACAAAATTAGTACAAAAGGCAAGCTTATCTCTAAAGAAATTTCTTCCAACAAGCCCAAAATAAGAGAGAAAAAAAACATAAGGTAGAAAAACACGTGTACAAAACTATAGAACAAAGTAAACAAAATACAACGAAACTTAACTACTAAACTAATACAACTCTTATGACTACTTACTATGTCTACAAACTAAACAAACTATGAAATGGATAAGTAGTGCTGTTTCAGGCGACTCTTAAAGGTATCTTGAGATTCACTTATTCTAATAGAATGAGGCAAAGAATTCCAGAGCCTAACGGAACGAATAGTAAAAGAAGAGGAGAAATAGGTCGTCTTATGTACCGGAACTCGCAAGAGAGCACTTACACAAGGACGACAAGGACGGTCTATTGGGTGAAGAAATTCAAATTTTTCGCGTAGATAAGAAGGACAAGAAGGATTGAATAAAATATTATATAAAAATGACAATAACCGTAAATTCCTACGAAGGCGAATAGGAAGCCAACCAAGTTGGCTCCTAAAGCTAGAAATATGGTCAAATTTTCGTAAACCAAATACATATCTGATGCATAAATTTTGGAGACGTTCTAAACGATTGAGAAGTTCCTCTGTAGCATCAGGATAGCATGAGTCTGCATAATCTAAAATGGGAAGAATTAACGTTTGGACCAAATATATTTTTGTTTTAAAAGGAAGAAAATTTTGAAGAAGTTTTAAAGAATGGAAAGCTCGATAAACTTTATTGTGAATATGTTTAATATTAGCCCCCCACGAAAAATCAGAACTAAAAACCAAACCCAGATTTCTTCCAGTGCTGCTAAGGCTAATAATAGAATTGTTATATTTAAGCTGTGGAATCCTAGAATTATCAATAGCGTTAAGCAGAAAACGACTTCCTACGAGGAGTGCTTGTGATTTACTAGGGTTGAGAACTAAGCCAAAGGACCTAGCCCAATTGTAAATTGAGTCAAGGTCTGTGTTAATGGAGTCGAATGCAAAAGCTAAATCCTCGACATTAAAATGGCGATACAGTTGTAGATCATCCGCATAAAGGTGGAAATGAGATGAAATGAGATTAGTTACCGTATTGATAAATATTGAAAACAGAAGAGGAGATAAAACCCCACCCTGAGGCACGCCCGCAGAAAGCTCGCACCAATTTGAAAAACAGTCTTTGATGCGAACTCTCTGCGATCGCCCCACAAGATAAGATCTAAACCAATCTACTACATTAGAAGGGATGTTAAGAGACAGAAGAATACCTAGAAGAATTTCAAAGTCAACGGAGTTGAAAGCGTTACTAAAATCTAAAAGAAGAAGAATTGTTAACTGTCTATCATCCATAGCTCTTCGGATGTCGTCGGTAACTTTGATCAGTGTGGTAGTAGTACTGTGACCCCGTCGAAAGCCAGACTGGTAAGGACTTAATAAATTATTATGAAGAAGAAAATCATTCAGTTGTTTATAGACAATATGCTCAAGAACTTTTGACAAAAAAGGTAAAATCGAAATAGGCCGACAATCAGAAGGGGAAGTGGGGTGCGCAGTTTTAGGAAGAGGCACGACATGCGCAGCTTTCCAGGTGGTAGGAAAGGTAGAGGACATCAAGGAAAAATTGAAAATGTGGGATAGAATGGGAAGTAATTCAGGGAGAATGAATGTAATCATTTTTGAGCAAATACCATCATTACCAGAAGCCGAGGAAGAAATAGCGAAGATATGTCTATTGATATCACTTGTAGTGACGGGAACAAACTGAAAAGGAACACATTGAGGAATAGGAAGAGAAGCTAAATTATTGAGAGTAATCGATTTAGTAACGCTATCAAGTACAAGAGGAGGTTTGGAAAAGTGAGAATTCAAAGCATTTAGATCTATATTAATATCGTCATACGCAGACTTTTTGCCTATTCCCAGAGTTTTGAGAAATTTCCAGGTTTGTTCCGAATTTGAATTTTTAATAGTGTCATGTATGAAGGCACGCTTAGCTTCCCGACATAAGCGGTTACATTGGTTACGAATAATTTTATATCTCACCCAATTATCATCACAAGGAAACTTAGAATAGTGTCGCCGTGCTCTGTCACGTTTAGAGATAAATTGTTTGATGGTGTTATTAAACCATGGCGCAGGTTGGTGTTTTAATTTAATTTTCCTCAGTGGCGCATGTTTGTCATACACTTCAAGTATCATAGCGTTAAACAATGCAACCTTTTCATCAATATTTTCGCTAGCAATAATATTATTCCAGGAAAGTTCATTGACATCATTTTTCAGAGCTTCGATATCAATACCATTAAAACAACGTCGTAAAAGAAATGTGGGTTTGGGCTTAGGTGTACGGAGTTTGTATGAAACATAGATAAGATCATGATAAGAGAAACAAGAGAGAAGTTGACCATGAATTTCCACTAGGTTACAGTCTGAAACAAGAATTAAGTCCAGAAGAGAAGGCGCAAATGTACTATTTGGTATCTACGGTTAAAATTTTAGTACCTCGACAAAAAAAGAGAAAACTATAAAAGAAAACGTCCAGACATTCTGACGTCACGTTGTCTGGACCACGTTGATTTCACTTGGATCAAAACGAGTAAGCAAACTAATTTCTTCGCAAAATGTTAGTACCTAAATAGTACTTCATATTATGTTTTTTTATTTAGAATATTTTGATGTATATATAAAAGTTATATCCGAAATTAAAATTGTAGGTTGGTAAACAGCTGCCCTATCAAAAAATAAGGTAACTGACATTTTTCCAAAGTAGTTTGTACTTTCGAAGCTTTAACTTCGTTAGGCATGTATCATTCTTCGATAAAATGGTAATTTAAGATTAAAGGATGAAGCGCACTATAACGGGACGAAGCGGGGCCGAGCGGGCTTATCACTATGAAAAAGGCTTGCTTAGCACATTGGTGACGTGCCGGGTTGCAGTGCACTGTCAGATTAATATAATGTGCTTATGAATAGTTTTAGCAAACGTCTTTTGTGGTTTGTTTATTATTTTTAAGTCAGATAAACCGGCGGACACGTGTGCAATGGCAAGGTTATGCCAGTTGTGGTAATTATAAGAAAAAAAATCAGAATTATCGAAAATTTTGAAAATCAGTAACGTGGAAAACGTCGTGTTGACGGTGATCACAAATTTCTTAATATTTGAATTACTTTTCTTTCTATGCAATTCTAAGTACCTACGGCAATACTTTTTAAACAAAAATCCTTTTTAGTTTACTAACCTGAAAAAGAGAAATTGATCAGAGTTAATTTATTAGATAGTACGTTTGATTACAATATTTATAAGTACTTACATATTATAATGTTTATAAATAGTTATATTTGTTTATAAGTTCTTACTTGTTCCACAGTTCCACATGAGTTGCTGACAGAATGTTTTGTTTATTGTTTTTTTAACGACAGAACTTTAAAACTACGAACGTTTCATTTATGTGCAAACCGATGACTGAATCTTTTTTCTACGAACGTTTCGTCGACTCATTCAACAAAGAAGAGTTCGTTGACAAAGCTTATTTTAGCTTTGTTTGACATTACTTACGAGTTGCGACATTTTAATGACTATACGTTTTTAACGCAGACACACACGCACACACATACAAACCCACATACATAAACTCACACACACATATACCCAAGGGCATACGGACGCCATTATGAAATTAGTGGCAAATGGTTCGAAGGACCTCCAAACGTGGAGATCTGGTGAAAACTAAATTTTAGGAAATCGGGTCTAAATCAATAACTTTCTTTTACTACTAACGTAGCGGGAGGTTAGAAATTATAGTTCATAGGACACATTATTTTGAATGAATTGGTAATAAAACTTTTATTATCATTTACAAAAGCTTGTCGACGAACTCTTCTTTTGAGCAATTGAGCAGGCCCGAACAACACCCGGATATTTTCCATTGCCAAGTACTCCCTAGTCCGGAAAGTTGTATGTGAACGCGTAATGCCATACATTAATGTTAAACCGAAACTTAGAGTTTTGTACAAACACTAGGCCTACAAAAATTCTCAACGTGATTTTGAGCGTAAGATGTTTGTTGAACATTACTAAGTAGGTATTATTAAAATTTAAAATAGCAATCGACACAAAAAATTTACTTAATGGTGAATTTAAAAATAGACATGCAGTCTCGGATATATCGCCAAATGAATATGCAGACCGTGATTCAAAGGAGAAATGTATTTAATATGACACGATGATAACGAGTGCAATCTCTTCAACATCCAGGTTGCATGTATAAGCGAGACTAATCTCGTCTGGCATTCGCTTTGGCAGCTAGTTTTGGCATCTGATGGATGGCCAAGGTAGCCACGGAAGCCCTGCTAGCGTGGCTGCCATGGAACCCTAATGAGATATGGCTCCTGTAGATAATGTATTAAAATATACTATCTAATAAATGAATTCTGATGATTTTTTCTATTTTAAGTTGGTAAACCTAAAAATAGGTTTAATTAAAAAATTGTCGTAGGTGCTTAATATTACATGGAAAGAAAAATAATTCAAATATTAAGAAATTTGTGAATAAATCGTTATCGATCACGATATTTTCCACCTTACTGATTTTCAAAATTTTCAATAATTCTGATTTTTTTTTTCTTATTTTTACCACAACTGGCATAGCTGCCAGACTGACTTCGACTTTAAATAATAGACAAACCGAAAAAAGATGTTCAGTAAAACTATTCATAAGCACATTATGTCAAACCGACAATGCACTGCACCAATGTACTAAGCAAGTATTTTTCCTTGTGATGTAGCCCGCTCCGCCCCGCTTCGTCCCGTCAGTGCGCTTCATCTTTTAATCTTAAGATTACCATTATCGAAGAATGTTACTTGCCTTACGAAGTTAAAGTTTCGAAAGTACAAATTATTTTGGAAAAATGTCAATTACCCTATTTTTCGAAAGGGCAGCCATTTGTCTACCTACAATTTTAATTTCGGATGTAACTTTTTATATACACATCAAAACATTCTAAATAAAAAAACGTTATGAGGTACTATTTAGGTACTACAGTTTAGCGAAGAAATTAGTTTGCTTACTCGTTTTGATCCAACCTGACGTCAGAATGTCTGGACATTTTCTTTTACAGTTTTCTCTTTTTTTGTCGAGGTACTAAAATTTTGACCGTAGGTACCAAATAGTACCAAAAGGTACTAAAGTTTAATATAATTGAAACATCAAATATCGCTTGTAGTCCAGGGGCCCTGACGCTAACATCACAAAGCTAGAGTAGAATTATGTGATTCACCCTACATGACTTATTTTATTCATGTGTATAAAAATATTTTGTCTTTTTTCAGTCAGTCCCATATAGAAAAATATTAACCTTTTATGATTGGCAGAAATATTACGGTTTTGTTTATTACCGCCGCTTAGAGACATCTGTTCAATTTTTCGTTTTGATTTTTGTTTCCCTGTATCCGCGTTGCCATTTGACCGTCTACGTCACTCTAGATCTGAACGCGACATTCTTGCCGAAAGAAATAAGTAAGGAATTAGTACCTGTACTCGGGTGAGTCGTCCTAGACCTCTCACCAATTAACCACTATATAAGTAACTTTAAACCAAAGGTTCGCAAACTTTTTTTTCTCATTGACCGCTTTCAAAATTTTGCTGGTTCCGGTAGACCCCTGTTTTATACTATACTCCCAAAACTTAAGAAAAAATATGAAGCCAACGTAGACTCCGTCGAGTCTCCCGTGGACCCCTGGGGTCCACCTGGACCACTTTGGGAATCAGTACTAAGCTCTCCTCCCACGACCCACTGTCAAATCTCGTGTACTCGTTAAAGATGGGCTGGACTAATACTGAACGAAAAGTTTACACAAATTCATTACAATTTATGTTTGAAAGTATTTTGTAGTATCCTATATCTGTGCTAAAATGAGACGGAAGTTTTATTTCATAGAAGTTGAAACATTTTATAGCGTTACCCAGAGGTATCTGGCAAGGCCGACGGGTCGGAAACAGAAGTGAACCGGGATCAGAAATTGTGTTTCCACCGACTCGACACGCCGCAAGCAGAAGACGTTGTTGTCGTCGAGTTCCCTCAAGAGCCACTGTGGAGAATGTATGTACTTTTATCATTATCTGAATCTGAGCACTCTATTTTATGCCTTATTAATTAGATACCTACATATATTGTACTACTAGCTGACCTGCGCAGCTTCGCCCTTTACATGTCGTCTAGATAGCTTTTCATACAATTTCATCTCCTATTTCAACACTTTAGGGATTGATTTTTGAAAAAAAAATTAGCCTATGTTTGACCTCTGCTCTACAACTACTTCCATACCAAATTTCATGAAAATCGATCCAGCAGTTTAGCCGTGAAAGCGTAAGTGTACAGACCGACAGACTTTCGCATTTTAATATTATAGTATGGATGTAATATCCTCATTATTTTTTGCTTTGTCGGAAATCATTAAATCCATTTTTTCAATTGACGAAAGTTTGACTTTTATGTAAGAATATAATTGGAATTGGATATGTACGTCCATGTACGTGTACTAAATATCGTAAGTGTATGCATGTTTGTCCACAAAATTTCACGGCATCTAAAAGGAATATCGAGATTATTCTTTTTGATTTAAATTAGGTATATTCCAAAATAGGAAACAGTTGAAATTTCATCAAAATTGGTTCATTAGTTTTTGAGATATGAGTTGTATTGTTATTTGAAGTCGGTTAAAGTTTTTAATTTTTATTATTAGTACACTTCAATACTCAATAATCTTGGAACAAATTAAAGGATATGAGAAATATTGACGTATTGAAGATATTAACAACATTTAAGACCTTTTTTCATAAATATAAAAGTATCTTTATAAGACTAAGTAATATTATTTCTATGCCAACTGTATAATTGAACTACATATATCACGACGTGTATAAATGTGTTTAAACTCTAAGTAAGCATTAAGTTTATTTAAAATGAAGAAGAAATTGAGCTTAATTGTCTATTGACGTAGTGTGTGTTTACAGTTTGAAAAAATAAGGCTTAGTAGAGTTTTATGACTACTAGAAAACTAATTCAGACTGTTGTAATGTTTGTTATACTACATTTATTTTCATTGAACTTTACGCGGCATTTTTATAGTATTCTTTAGTAAACTAGTAGATGGCTTACTTAAAAGAAAAAAACTAGACAGCAAAAATATTAATGGTGTATTGCTTTTTTTTATACGTTCTTTACTCACCTTTCGCCTTACATACAGAAAGTGACACTCGGCAGCGACCAGCTCTTACTATATTGGGGAATGCGGTAGTAATATAAAATGGTACTAAAACGAATGAAAAGTTGCAGAACTCTGCATAGTGATAAAATTAATTGACATTGTAGTTCGATCATTTGGTAGATTTACCTGGAAAGTTTCCGAGAGTTTTGAATATTAGTATTTTTGGCGAAAGTATATGTGCTCTCTCCGAATTTCAACTTTGCCGCTTGCACCTTCTTTCCTTTTTTCGATAAATCACTAATATAAAAAAAATTAAAAAAAATTCTTATTTCACGAACATTTATTTAGGAGTACAAGTGGCGCAAAGTGTGTCTACATGCGTTTCGGCAAAAAAATACTCATTTACACACCGCCTTTTATTTGACGCGTTTTTATTGTAGTTTCCCTAGTACGCCCAATCCTATTTATGAAAATCTATATAGTCGCCTCTGTGGTCTAGTGGTCCAGCGTTGGCGTTGACCACATGAGGTCCCGGTGTCGATTCCCGGGTCGGACACATAAAAAAAAGTGTTTTTTCAGTTTTCTGACAAACACAAAGTTGCCCGGGATTGGAAAATGCCCGGTTGGCGATAGGCTTGCCACCTATCATATTTGTGGGACCAAGTATCTTTGGCTAATCGTGGGTGCACTTGTTGTACCTCTGCCTACCTCTTCGGGGATACGGGCGTGAAGATACTTTTTTTATATTTTCATATACTCGCTGCATACTGCAGCCCGCTGCATTCTAGAATGTTTTAGTGAATCCCATGGGAAAAACATATTTTTGTGGGATATAAAGTATCCTATGTCATCATTTATTCTAAGTTATCATCTACTTGTGTTTCTAATTTCATCCAAATCGGTCTACCCGCTGTTTTAAATAAGAATCTGCCGATCTTTAGTGTGCAACGGGATCCTCATAATAGTTATCTATTATAGTGTATTTTTACCGACAGAGCTGTGAATACCCGTCAACTGAATCAGGACAGTCCGTCGTATGTTTAATATTTATTGTTGTATTTTGCTAGCAATTAGATAAATATATAGAACGAGTGATGATTTTATTTCTAACACATTCGTATACTTAAGAAACGTAATTTTGGTAGCTGTCGTTATAGATTCGTGGTTTATTTGTTGTTATGTTCATTACTTAAATACATACTTGATTTTACACATCTTGGAAAAAACAGCGTTTTTTTATTCTATACCTTTTTATTAAGCACAGAATTTACATTATATTGATTTATGAAGACACGTAATAATAATACCAGTAACATTAAAATTCTGTGTTATTTATTTTTATTAGTCTTTTTTAAGTTTCCTTAATCAAGATTATTGTATTTTATTTAATTTATTGCATAATACATGTTATTGTCTGCAATAAATACAATTTTCCTGCTGCATACAGTTAGTTACATTCAAAAACCTTTTAGGTCATGCTTGAATAAAATCATCAATCTTTATTTCCAATCTTAATCGCCAGTACGGCACACGATATCTATCTATATACATATAATAAAATCGTAGGAAAGTCAAAACTGTACATTGAATATTTTTTTAAAAGAATACTTGAGGCGTGATCTACAATCGATACCGAAGCCAAAAATATAGTTTTTAGAATTTTTGTCTGTGTGTCTGTATGTATGTCCGGGGTAAACTCAAAAAGTACTGCGTGGATTTACTTCAAACTTTGCATGAATATTACTAACAGGTTGGGTCAACATATAGGCTACATATTATCACGCTATCACCTACGGGGGAGGAGCAGTGCGGAGTAAACGAAGTCCGCGCGGACGAAGTCGCAGGCAACAGCTAGTAACTAAATAAAGATAGATTGTATTTAAAAACAGTACTTTTTAAATATAATAATATGTATTATTAAAAAATAGCTCAGTTTAAAATTATTGAATTTTATTTATCTAATATCCATCTGTTGTTTGAATTTTTAGTAGTTTTTCTTAATACAACAGTAGCGTTAAAATCTTGGTGTATACGCAAAAACTAACAACTACACATGGGTTCTTTATATTATGCAAAATTCGTATGTTTGACACAATGAGTAACAACATTCCTGTCCTGAAAGTAGTAGCTTGATAACATTATCAAAAATAATAATTTGATTCTAATTATCTATATTATTAATATTATAAATGCGAAAGTTTGGATGTTTGGATGGATGTTTGTTACTCAATCACGCAAAAACTACTGAATTGATTTGAATTAAATTTGGCACACAGGTAGATGATAACCTGGAATAGCACATAGGCTACTTTTTGTCCCGGAAAAATTAGGCGATCTCGCGGGATTCGCCAAAAGTTTTATAATTTAGCGGGCTGCACGCTGGAGCTAGTAATAACATATTTTTAACAAAGAAACCGACGAACAGTAATACGTTGTTATACATTAAAATCAATGAGTAAACATTCCACCATCCTTTGGTTACGTAGCCTTATGGTTGATTTAAAAAAATAGGACCACCCTTCCAATAAAAAAGAATTATCAAAATCGGACTACGCTATAAAAAGTTATGGGTGGTCTACCATTAAAAAATAAATAAACGCGTCGAATTGAGAACCTCTTCCGTTTTTTCGACGGTTGAAAATAAAAATATTACGATATTTTAAAATGCTCGTATTATTTACCGTTCAATTTTGCGAAAATTTAGCAAATATTTTAAACTGAACAACACTCCGTCGACTCAAGGGACGCCGCCTCTTTGATATAGTGGTCGTGTCTGTGTTTCTAAATTTTTCTTCTGATATTAATAATAATATCCCTGAAGAAATTACACGAATCGATCTAACTCCAAAGTCAGCAAGTTATTTGCTTGTGCTATGGGTGTTAGTCAACGATACTAATACATTGAAATATATATAAATACTGTTACATATACACACTTACATATACCTTACATATACTAAACACCCAAACCCAGAAATACAAACAAATATGCATATCACACAAATGTTTGTCCCCTTCAGGAATCGAACCCAAGCCCCATCGATTCGTAGTTAAGTTCGCTAGCCACTCGACCAACTCGATCGACCAAAAGTGCGGTATTTTTTTTGTGTGGTCACACACAATATTATGTGAAATATCATTTAAGATTAATTATTTTGCGGCGAAAATTTATCTATATCCGCAAAATGAGAGCATATTGTATTTTATAGACTGCCAAATAATGCCTTTAACGATAGGACAAGTTTTTTTACACTCTATTATCACTAGTAGACCAAATATAGCAAATTTATAACCCAGTTTTGTCACATATGGACATAGAGTTATGGTAAATTAATATAAAAATAGCATCAAGCCTTTGTTTTTGCGAGGTCGATAGAGTGAATCAAACGCCAATATATTATATGTATTTATTTTATATATATAAGTTATAATTAGGATCAACTTAAAGCTTTTCTTGCACATATTATGAAGCATGGGAGTGTTGACGTTACCATATTGCAATAGTAATTTCGAAAAAAATTAGGTGAAAATAGTACCACAGAATACTAGAGACAGTCAGAAGTCAATGTTACATACAAGTAATATTCAAGCATAGCACACATAGACACCTCTCACAGACGCGATATCTCGGACTGTTGCGGAACAAACTGCCCTGAAACATTCCGAGATATCGCGTCCGTGAGAGGTATCTATGTGTGCGTTGCTCGAATATTACTTGTAAGTAACATTGACTTCTGTTAGTCTCCAGTATTCTGTGGTAGTACTATTAAAGAATATTACGTCCTGAAGATGCTTTAAAAAGCGAAACCGGTCGATAAAATTATATAATTTAGTATATAATAATAGTGAAATAAAAGTACAAGTGAGTGATAAACTAGTTTCAACTAAAAATAATGGAATTTCACCAAGTGCCGACGATTGAAAGTGTAAAATCTATTAAAAAAAATAACCAACCTGTGAAATTCTAGAGCTGCCGAAGTATCCCACTGCGGGCGGTGGCTGCTGGTGACGCCGGTGCGGGACTGCCGCGACAACCTGCTGTTCTTCGCCGACCTCAGCAAGCACCAGACTATCACCGGCCTACTGCCGCTCACGCAGATTGTGCACAAGTTCGAAGCTGATTATGAGGTTTGTAGTTTTTTTTATATCATAAAATAGCAAACAAGCAGGTGGGGCTCCTGATGGAAAGAGTCAACCATTACCTATAAACACCAAAGATGTTAATACTGCGTTGCTATCTTGTGTGCGAGATCTAATGTCACATGCATAAGTTTACCGGCTACCTTACCCTCCAAACCGAAACACAACAGTGAAAAGCACTGACGCTATTGCGGCAGGAATGGGTAAGGCGGTGGTACCAGACCCGAGCTAGACAATGCATAACTCTACCACCTAGTAAATTCGTATATTATAATAGTGAGAAAAACAGAGTAAATAAAATGTCATAAAACACTCAGGTCTGACACAATACACCATATTGTATGTTGACGTGAAAATAAATATCACCACACCGGTTCATTTACGCGAACAGAGTGCAACAAATCTCAATAGATGCACAAATTTGGAATGGATGGTCATCTAATAAATTTAACGACTATTGCTTCTTAATTGCGATAAACGGTTATTCGTTTTTTTTATATAGGAAAACAAGTTTTTCCCTTTATATTCCATTGGTAATGAATTTTGAGATTGAAATATTAATGTTGTTCAATTAGTTTGTATCCTTCGTTTATTAGAACACGAACTAACTACCGACTATTATTACGGCTTAATTAATAGCACGCAACGCATATGGCGCGTTGGTACGCGTACTATGCACTTAAGATTAAACTCTAAATTTATTGGCAAGGCCGGACTACGTCAGTATGCTACGCGTGCCTTAGAATATCATAACCGAAGAGATTGTGGAGAATAGAATAGATTTTTGAAGTGAAAACTTCTTTAGGCGCGTTGAGCGTTTTGGTAGAGGGTAAAATCCTCGGTTCGCGTCACCGACATGCTAATGATAATAGTATATCTATAGCTATGGAGAGCCAGACTAGCGCACGCGCAGTAGCCTGTGTACACGTATACACTAATACATCGACTATTTCTGACTGTATTTTATTATTTAACCCATCATATGTAACTAATAAATAAAACATAAAAAATTTCATATAATTTTTGCATATAGTTTTAATTACTCTCAACTTAATAGTTCCGTTTTCACTTCTATCGGCAGTCCCACGACTGCTACTGTTTTTTTTATTGAAAATGAGTATATAAAATACAGTTTTTAAACGTCAAAACTATTATCACAACAAAAAAATATATATTACAATATCATAGAAAAAAAAGAAATAATGTAAATACATTTATCTTATACCTTAAATAATTTATAATTCTAAATTATTACAATAGAAACGTCTAAAAGTTAATTGATGATTTTGAATGTCAATTTGGTCAAAAATAATATGTTAATGTTACGAATAATCTGGAAACGTGTAGAGTTGGAACGCTGGAGAGATCTAGAAATAAAAGAAAGAGATAGCTACTCCTATCGACAAACAAATAGTTGATCTAAGCTATACTATAATGAACTTTGTCGTATAGAGCATAAGGTTGAAAGTAGCGTGTACTAGGATTGATGAGTCATTGATGAGTCACTTGTTTATCATAAGTTGATTACAATAAGAAGTGATTCATCGTTTCCCGATACATTTAGATTTTTCTAGATTCAGGTAGAACTTTACCCTGGCTATAAATAGAGATGTGTTGACAAATACAGACCAGTTTTTATCAAACGATCGAGAGCGATACTTGAAGTGACCCGTGCGAAGCGAGAAGTGTTTTATTGTGTAGTACAGTGAGTATAGTGATAGTACAGTGAGTCACTAGTGTGTGAAGTGTATTTTAGTATTACATTGTGTTGTCTTGTCTATTTGTATACTAAATACACGGATTTAATATAAGTGGTGTTTTACAATTACGAACACGAAGTACGTAACATTATTATAAATGATTATTATATAAAAAAATAATCTATCACAATCATTAAAATTATGTCATCAAACTCTAAATGATAAATGCTGTAAAAGATGAATGCCGTCACACAACAATTGAAAAGGAAAGATCATCCCAGCCACGTAAGGTGACCCTTGTCGGCCTAGGAACTAGTGATGAGCAAAATTGGTCTTGGTCTTGCAAAAAAACAAGACCATGACCATGTTTTCATTAGCAAGACCAAGCCCATATAAACAAGACCAAAACCAAAACCAAGACTGAACGTGCAAGACCAAGTGCCTATACATTATTTTCATACTACAATTGATTAGAATAATATAGTTTTACAGACATAATAAAGTGTTTATTAGTTAAATCCTGATAGATAGTATTTCGGAAAATTATTATAGAAAACAACTCTATTAGTTGTTGTTCTCAAATGAACAAAAACAAGACTAAATACGCAAAGCCAAGACTTAATAAGCAAGACCAAGACTTAGTAGGCAAGACCAAGACCGAAGTCGATTTGAGAAGCATTCAAACTTGTGCATAGCGTTAAAAGATAAACAATTGCTTGCGTTTTAGGCTTTTGTTTGATTTTTATGTACAATAGAGTTGAAAATTTACAAGGTAACGCAATATTACTGTGTAGTTATTAACCTGACAAGTTGAAGGCATTAAGCCTAGCAACGCTCTGTTTGTATAAAAAAACTGTTGAAGTCGAATATTGTAATTTATTTCTGAGATTATTTTAATTATTTTTCTAGTTTATATCATTTAAAAATACTTCCTCGCAAAATTCCTTTTTGAACGACTTGTGAATGATTCAAAATATTCTAAACATGCCGTTTTTTCTCTTGACATACTATATAGGCCTCATATTGGCTCATAAACCAATATAAGTCTTATATATCGTACACTTTTTACGAACTTACTGGCACTAGTATTTTCTTCAAAATACTAGTGCCAGTCAGTTCTTAAAAAGTGTACGATTATTTTCTTCAAAATACTAGTGCCAGTAAGTTCGTAAAAAGTGTACGGTATATAGGACTCATATTGGTTTATGAGCCACATATGAGGATTTTACTGCTTCTAGGCAGCTCATGAAACGCGATCGAAGGCTAAAACTTGTCATTACTATAGTGATAAGTTGCGAAGCTTTGCCGCCTAGTCGACCCAGGCGGTAAAGTTCCGCAACTTATCAGCAAAGTTCTTCAGCGTATTATGTACATAATATTAATGTCTTTTCAATTTCTATCGCAATAATGAGGGTGCTAGTTATGTCGGTTTTGTGGATAAAGTAATTAAACACATGCATACTATTACATTCACGCTATCTCTATCATATTCTAGGTGATGACTATCTCTGTCTGTGTGTTCGTTTGTTATCCTATGATATAAAATTATTTTCCATAATAAATTAAACGAAAGTGTAAATAAGTGAAACTAATGTATTTTGAATATCAATTGAAATATTCTGATGCCAAAGCTTTATATTTTTTTCGTTTTAAAGAATAGATCTCTTTTAGCATCTCGTAAAATGCGAAAGAAGAAGGCTACGGTCCTGTCACCGACATCGTGACTACTAACCTTTTTTATTGTCCACTAGCTGTTGCCCGCAACTTCGTCCACGTGGACTACGTTTACTCTGCACAGTTCCTCCCCCGTAGGTGATAGCGTGATAAATATGTAGCCTATATGTTGACCCGATCTATTAGTAATTAATATTCATGCAAAATTTGAAGTAAATCCATGCAGTACTTTTTGAGTTTATCCCGGACATACACAGACAAAAATTCGAAAAACTTTATTTTTGGCTTCGATATCGATTTTAAATCACACCCCAAGTATTCTTTTAAAAAATATGCACAGTTTTGACTTTCCTACGATTTTATTATATGTATAGATAGTATCATAGCCCTGAAGATGCTTTAAAAGGCGAAACCGGTTGGCAAAATAAACTAATAAATAGTGTTATGTGAAACAGTTATACAAGTGCATTTTAAGCGCCGATGACAAAAAAAAACATAAAATATATTATGCACGTCACAATCCAAACCCGAGACAGATAATAAAGCACCATTAACATCTGGTGACTGTAGGCGATGGCGACCTGTCTTTCCATCTGGAAAACTATCTGCTTGTTTGCACGTTTGTATGAAATAAATTAAATTTATTTCAAGAATTTTGAAATACATATAAAGTTATTTTTATTGTCTACAGTATGTAACAAATGAGGGTTCAATCTGTATATTCCGGACGAACAAAAACGCACCCAATTATCAACTCATCAAAATAGACCTCCTGAATCCGGCTGAAGAAAATTGGGAAGTGCTTATCCCGGTGAGTATTTACTGTGCTCTTGCAAAACAGTTTTTTACAAGTAGTCGATATACTTTAGTCGAAATCGCGGCGCCGCACTTGCGTTAATCGTCACAAAGCTTCGTGCAATGACACGATAAATGTAGAGGTCATATCTGAGGCATTACTTACAATGTCTCAGCCGCACTTCCACTCGGTGAACAAATGAGTGTTATTAAACACTCATTTGTTCACCGAGGTCAAGGAATGTTATTTTAGCTTTGTGTTGCTACAATTGCACATAATATAATAAGTAATAACTTATTAATCCCAGTAGCGTATTTTTACCGCTTTTTTAAACATATGACAATTTCTAAAAAAAATCGTAATTTAAAAAAAATGATTGTTAAAGATGTTCCTTAATTTTGTTAACATTCTTAAATAATTTTATTATTGACAGAGTTATCCTGAAAACGTCAAATATGTACAAACAATTATCATGTTATTTTGTCACTAAAGACACTTGTTATTTTCAGGAGCATCCCACTGAAGTTTTAGATTGGGCATCGGCAGTAGACCACGACAAACTGGTTATTCATTACATCAAAGATGTAAAGGTAAAAACAGAATACCTTTCTTTATTTGAGATAATAAAAATCTTCCACGCCATGTTTTAAAGACAAAAACTAAAACCTAGAATAATATAAAATTTAAATAGATGGACATCATTTATTTTAATTTTAGGTTAATAAAAATTGATTCTACATTGAAAGATATAAATCATTATTTTGCAGAGTGTTCTACAGCTACATGACTTGAAGAGTGGGAACCTGTTGCAGACGTTTGATTTAGATGTGGGCTCAATTGTTGGCTTCTCCGGCAAAAAGGAGCAGTCGGAAATATTCTATCATTTCATGTCGTTCCTCACACCCGGTATCATATATCACGTCGATTTGAAGCAAAAGCCATACACGCCTAAGGTACGTACAAGTTTACAAGATTATGGTTCTGTTTACTCATACCTGTGATTACGTGATTACATAGGCTACTTGTTGGATAAGCTTTGCTTATTGATGCTATTACTAAGGATTGGAAACTTCAGAAACTCTTGGTCAGATTCACCACCGTTAACACACTCTCGAGGGAGTGTGGGAGTTAAAACTGACGTCACTCATGTGCCAGTTAGATATCATCATTTTGAGGGTAAGGTAAAATAATCTTGTTTCTTAATTTGGATACTTTATCCTATTTAAATAACGTCTGTCAGTTCGTCCCTTAGTATATGTCCGAGTATGATAAATATTTCTAATGTGTTCTTTTAAAGATCGTTTTAAAATCGTAGCATCTTAAAGCTAATTCAGAAAAAAATATTCGTTTTCAGGTGTTCAGGGAAGTAAAAGTGAAAGGATTTGACGCCACGCAATATGAGGCAAAGCAAGTTTTTTACTCCAGTAAAGATGGCACCAGAGTACCAATGTTCATTGTTTCTAAGAAGGTATGAAATTATTTTCGTAAAGCAAATAGTGGCCTGGGATTTGATAATAATTTGCCAACATTTCCTTGAAAGAACACATAAAGTTATGGTTCCTAATGATTGAAAACAAGTAATAATTGACTAAATTCAAAAAATACGTAAGTCTAATCTTGAATTCACCGTTTCTTAAACCAAACACCAGATACTCTCATATGGCTAAAGTATCTTCACGCCCATATCCCCGAAGGGGTAGGCAGAGGTACAACAAGTGCACCCACGATTAGCCGAAGATACTTGGTCCCACAAATGTGAAAGGTGGCAAGCCTATCGCCAACCGGGCACTTTCCAATCCCGGGCAACTTTATGTTTCTCAGAAAACTGAAAAAACACTTTTTTTTGTGCCCGACCCGGGAATCGAACCCGGGACCTCGTGTGGTCAACGCCAACGCTGGACCACTAGACCACAGAGGACCACGAGACCTCATATGGCTAATTTGACAAAATTTAAATTACATGTATAAAAAATATTCCTATTCCATAAGGAAATAAGAATATTGTAACTTCATCTTTTCAGGATTTACCGCGAGATGGATCAAATCCTGCGTTGATATATGGGTACGGAGGCTTCAACATTAACGTCCAGCCGAGCTTTAGCGTAACGCGACTAGTGTTCATGCAACATTTTAACGGTGTTGTCGCTATACCTAACATACGAGGCGGAGGGTATGTAGCCTTTTTGTTATACATAATATGTAAACCTAGATTTTATTTGCAGTAAAGGAGGTTGATGAGATCGGCCTAAAGTGCTACAAGTCAGTCAGTCGAAATTATAAATTTAATTTTATGTTTAATATGTCTATATTAGACTTCAACGGACACTTAATAGCAAGTTTTATAAGGATTTTACTTGGAAGTCATGAAACTAAAACTTTTTCTCATTTCCAAATCAAGCAGACTTTTCTGTCATATATAGTTAACACTTTCTTTTATTTATGATCAACCAAATTATAAAAATGTGGGATAGGTTAGACGCAAAAATTTTAGACAAACTATTGTATAAAATGCAACAAAAATGAAAATAATTATTACTATAGTAGAAACTTATAACATAAATTAGTGGAAAAAAATTAAGGGATCAAAAAAATTCCAAATTTTTAGGGGTTTTTCAAATAGCTGTATTTTTGTTAATAATTTCTCGGGAAGTCTTTAAGACGGAAGCTTCGCGAGAAGCGCTTTGTGCCACACCCTGATAATGAAGATCTTTGTTAGGGTGTGGCATAAAGTGCTTCTCGCGAAGCTTCCGTCTTAAATACTTCCCAAGATTATTATGGAACTGGATCACTAGTTTTTTGTCAGATCGTAGCATCAAGGTTGTTGTTGACGCTGCATGATCGGATCCCAAATTTGATATGCTGAAAATTATCAACATTCATTGATATGCGGACGACATACATAAGATGTAGTGTATTATAATTGTGCTAATATTTACACGTCAAATGTTCCCGAGAGCCAGGAAATTTGTTCAACAACTCCAAGAATATATATAAGTACTTGCATTTACCACTACCGCTAACCAATCGCTGTTTGTCATGTTCCCTCGTTTTAATAATACCCTCCCTCCTTAACGGCCTCAGCCAGCATTAAAATCCTTGATATCGACATATAAAGTAACATTCAACACAATGGAGATATAGATTGCGTGCTATTGAAAATCAGACCATTAAACCTTTATCTTGACTAGCGCTTTGGCATTGGATTTTTGTTCACCTATATTCCCAGCACCATTAAAAATGTCTTTCAGTATAGAAGTGATTTATTACAAAATAAATTTTAGCTCCGTCATTATATTAATACTATTTGACAGTTAGCGCAGCTCCTACAAAATAACGGTGACTTGAGTGAATTAGTGAATATTAAATCCTAACAATTTTAATTATAAAGTACTAAATAATTACTACTCAGTGTAAAACAAAACAAGTGATCGTGTTGCCGACTAAATATTAAACAAATAATTTCAACGGTACGCGCAGCAGCTGCTACATTTATTTTTGTAATACCCGCGCTAACGTCTTCGCACAGAACAGTTTTAAACTATTATTTTACCATAATGAGTAGCTGCTATGGTTGCAACAAGGGCATAAAGCCCACAGAAAAAATCGTATGTTCAGAACCATCCTGCAACAGTTCATATCACTATCTTTGTGTGAACCTAACCGCTCAGAGTGCGAAAAGTCAACATCCATGGAAATGTCCCGTATGTACAATAAAATCACCTAAGGGGGACAACACCAACACTCGGATTCGCTCCCAGGGGCAATCAAAACCTGAGACCCCAAGTCATGACTTTGTCAGCACCAGAAGGAGGGGAAAGGACAGCAACACACTAATGCAAACCGACCCAATGTTAGATACCCGTAGTGAAATGTACAATCTCGTTACAACAGAGTTGCCTATATTAATCAAAGATATTTTGGCTGAACAGCTTTCGCCCTTCATTAAACAGATCGAGACACTAGAGAACTCACTGCAATTTATCAGTAGAAAATATGACGACACAGAGAAGTTATTGTCTTCCACAAGAAAAGACCTGCAGTCTCTTCAACAAGAAAACACTACTCTTCGGTCAAGCCTACATGACTTGGAACAAAAAGTCAAAAAAACTCAAGATGAATCGCAGAGGCATCAGCAATGGTCGAGGTTGCAAAACTTGGAGCTGGTGGGCCTGCCTGAAGATAAGACAGAAGACTTACCTCAAGTGGTAGTAAAATTGGCAGAGGCTATTGGGGTGCATCTGAAGTCCGAGGATATCGACTTCTCGCATCGTGTACAGCCACGAAAACGCTCAGTAACGACATCCGGTCGGCCGCGTGCTGTGATCGTACGGTTTCGCCAACGGTGTAAAAAGGATGAAATTCTAGCGGCAGCCCGGAGACACCGTGGTGTTTCTACCAAACATATGGGTATTGGAGGTGAGCCTAAAACCGTTTACATAAATGAGCATCTTACACTTAATAACAAACAAATTCTGAAATCATGTAAAATGAAGGCGAAGGAAAAAAATTTTATGTTCGTCTGGACAAAGAACTGCCGAATTTATATACGAAAGAGCGAACAATCTCCTCCAATACTTATCCATTCCATGGAGGATCTGATGAAAGCTACTTAAGAAAATTATTTATTTTTTGCAAATCAATATATAAATATGTCACTTCTTATTACAAATTATTTTTTATAAATGTTATAAACAGATTTTATTTAATTTTTGTGTCAATATTTCAGGGGACACATACACACGTTAAAACATTATCTCAAGGAACACACATACAAATTAGAAAACACATCACATATCAACATATAAATACACAACAACTATATAATATAAGGAGCGAACAAACACTGGATGTGAAACTTCAAACTAACTATAATAATATGTTAACTATAATAAAAGGTAATAGTAACAAGAATACCTCATACAAAACGATTATTTATACAAATCAAAAGTTACCCTTAGACGTACACAAAAAATATTACATACTTCATAATATAATTAAACAATATATAATATATACACACATATATACACCTACAGTTTTATTTATTTCCCGTGTACTATATCGCATAAGTAAAATTTATCATAATAAAATATACAATCCTCACATTACACAGAGTCGAAATGTAGTGCGCAGTTGGCCTTCATATAATCGTTACACCCATTCAATAAAATTAATTCCTGCTTGTGGGCATACGCCCTATAGCAGATTCTCACGTTGCGTCATCGCCCGGTCTCCCGGCATCCGCGGCACAACATATGACTTATATCGGTACACCCGTTCATTGCTAATGGTAAACACAATTATTACACAACTTAAACAACAAAACAGTCTAGCAACTTTGTTTTTAAATTCGCCACACTATTCACCGTTTTGTCTATATTTCGGTCTGTATACTAAGATATATAAGGCATATTTAATAATAATTAACTTAATTTTTATAACAATTAAATTTCCTGCGCCTCAAACGGAAAATAAATGGTCATACTCAAAACGGGCAGCAAAATTACAAGTTAAAATCTTATCTGTCAGCCACACACTTACTATTTTGCACTCTCGCTCACATATAAAAATTGACCGTAATGGGTGCACAACTATGGTAGGCTTTACTCTGAAAAATGTATCAAGTCTATGTGTATTGTTTACTATGTATTCAAAATTCCGATCTTACAATGGCTGTTAAAACCGATCAATTAACCTTTTTTTATCAGAACGTGCGTGGCTTGCGCACGAAAACATTAGACTTTTTCAATAATGTATTGGTTAGCGAGTGTGACTTAATATTAATCACGGAAACCTGGCTTTGTAGCGGCATACTGGACACGGAGCTGTGCACAGAACGATACGATTTATTTAGACGGGATAGAGGTTCTCAGCGCCGCGGTGGCGGAGTTATGGCACTGTGTGCACCGCTCTTGCGGGCTCGTGCCCGACCTGAGTGGAATGTAGAGGATCTTGAATGCCTATGGCTTACGATCCCGGGATGTGCTTTAGGTATCAGCAATAATTTACATGTAGCCGTGGCCTATATTCCACCAAACCGTATGTTAGTTTCTAGATTGGAACATTTTATAGATCGCTTATGTAATATTGTATCACAACACCAAGACGATATCTTTCTGATTGCGGGTGATTTTAACTTACCATGCATAGAATGGTTTTCGGATGGACCTATCTTTCACCGCAATGCTTTAAATGATGTTCAAGAAATTGCCTCCAAATTAGTATACACTTGCTCAGATCTTGGACTCACGCAACGTAATCATATAAAAAATAACCATAATAATATCCTAGATTTGATATTTACAAATTTTACGCTAGTCGTAACAATATCTCAAGAGCCACTGGTAAAAGAAGATAGCTTTCATCCTTCCCTAATAGTAATAGCTACTGACCTTATAATACCCGCATTACACGAACAACCTCATAAAAAATACTATTATAATAAAGCAGACTACACGATCATCAATGCCTCATTTGCCTCTGAAGATTGGAAACAAATATTAAAAGTTGGAACAGTTGATGATGCTACGAATACTTTTTATAACATCATCTATCAGACCCGCGATAAATATGTACCCAGCTTCATAAGTAACAAATTAAGCAAATATCCAATTTGGTACCAAAAGTCACTCAAAAAGCTGATTAAAGAAAAAAGTAAATTACATCAAGCATGGAAACGCTACCGGAATCCCAATGACTATGCTGCGTTTTCTCTTTTACGTTCACGAGTGAAAAATATGCAGCGCTTATGCTTTAACAACTACATACAACTAACTCAGCAAAGCATTAAAAGCAACCCAAAGCTACTTTGGTCCTACATTAAATCAAAGCGCTCTGGTTTTGCAAATTACCCCAAGCAAATGAATTACAAAGGCGACACTATTACAGATGCAGATCAAATTGTCGAAGCTTTTAGTGACTTTTTAAAAAAGTCTTTAGTAAACCAATGGATTCCTATATCCATCCTCGGAGTCATTCCATTTCAAATAACCATATAAATCAGTTAGATTGTACCAAATTAGACGTACTGCAGCTTCTCCAAAAACTTGATACTACCAAGGGAGCAGGTTGTGACGAATTACCACCTATTTTCTTTGTAAAATGTGCAGAATCTCTCGCAGAACCAATATCTATACTCTTTAATAGATCTTTACACGAAGGATTTTTTCCAACAGCATGGAAAAAAGCATTTATAGTACCTATTTACAAAAGCGGCTTAAAAACAGATATATCTAATTACCGACCTATATCAATCTTAAATGTGCTCAGCAAATGCTTGGAGAAACTAGTCTACAAATATGTATTCAATGTCATAGCTCAGAGCATTCCTCCACAGCAGCATGGATTTTTGAAGGGCAAATCAACAGCCACAAACTTAGCTGTTTTTACCAGTGATGTACTACGTGATATAGATGGTGGCGGTCAAGTTGATGTGATATACACAGACTTTGAGAAGGCTTTTGATCGTGTTGACCATATAATACTAATCCAGAAGCTTAAAGAAGTAGGAATTTGTGGTGATCTTCTACGTTGGTTTGAGTCTTATGTTAAAAATCGTAGTCAGGCTGTTGTTGTTGGAGGGTTCAGGTCCAACTACGTAACGGTAACGTCTGGTGTGCCTCAAGGATCACTACTTGGTCCCCTGCTCTATTTAGTATATATATATGACATACACAAGTGTTTCACTCATTCGCGGTTTCTATTGTATGCGGATGATAAAAAAATATATATTAAAGTTAACGAAATATCAGACTGTGCTCGATTGCAAGAAGACCCTAATAGACTTAGTCATTACTACACTAAAAATCGCATAAGCGTAAATGTCAACAAATGTTTATGTATAACTTTTACTAGGCGTAGAACTCCCATCAATTATACCTATTACATTAACAACTCCGTCATATCTAGGACCAATCTTGTGAGGGATTTAGGCGTACTGCTAGATACAAAACTGACTTTTACAAATCACGTAGATTCGATTATAGAAAAGGCATATAGAAACCTAGGCTTTATTATACGCACCAGCAAAAATTTCACTGATGCTAACTGCATAATCGTTCTGTACTACAGTTACGTGCGCAGTATTTTAGAATATTGTTCCGTTGTATGGAATCCGCAATATGCGACGTACATTAACAGAATCGAACAACTGCAGAAAAAATTCCTCAGGTTTTTAAACTTTAAATGTTTTGCTTCTCCGGTTGACTACTTAGAATCCTGCCAAAGATATAATATGTTAACTTTAGAATCGCGGCGACATCTTCTCGATAATTTGTTCATGTACGATGTGTGTTGCGGCTCCATTGATAGCGATGTTCTAACATCCAGATTGATTCAACTATGTGTACCTAACAAACGCACCAGGCACACTCCACTTTTTGATACTCATTATAGTCGAACACGATATGCAAGTAATTCCACAGTAGCCAGATTACAGACTACATACAATAAAAAGTTTGCCTGTGTAGACCCCTTTTGTGTTACTAAAAATAAATTTCGTAATTTAATACTAGAAACTACTAAGTCTATTACTCAACATAAAACATAAAAGCCTCGAAATATCAATGACAAACTTTATAAAAAAATTAGACTTATCATATTTTATAACTTTTAACATATAACACGAATATACACGCAGAGACATACACACACGCACATACACACACACGCACACACACACACACACATACACACATACACACACACACACACATGAACATACACTACGTGTCCCCTGAAAAGAAAACGAGTAGGTATATTATAATTATATGTTCTTACCTCTAATATAGCTTAAAGTAACTGTTTTTCTTTTTTGCTATTAATAATGTAAGTACAATTTAGTGTTATTTTTATCATCACTAACGTGCATTCAGTTTGGTTTATAAAATGTAAATCCGTAATTGGCTGTAAATTATTAATATTCATGTATAGCTATCCATGTAATTTAAGCGCTGTGGATTTTGTTAATAAATAAATAAATAAATAAATAAATAGACTTACGCAGCTTCGCCCGCAAGAGCGCCCGTAATATGATTTATAACGACATGCGTAATTAATATGTCGTCCAAATAGTTTTAGCCATTCAGGGCCTGATTTTTTAAAAAAAAGTCTGTGACTCCGTAGTATAATCGGTTCAGCGGTTTAGTCGTGAAAGCATAACAGACTTTTTTTTATTATAATGTTAGTATGGATAATATGTGTAGTCGGCGTCTAGAACAGCAATAAAAGTGTTTTGTTTGCAGTGAATACGGCGAGCGGTGGCACAACGCGGGGCGGCTCCTGAACAAGCAGAACGTATTCGACGACTTCCAGGCGGGCGCAGAGTACCTGGTGAGCTCGGGGTACACGCGGCCCGCGCTGCTCACCATGCAGGGCGGCTCCAACGGCGGCCTGCTTGTGGCCGCCTGCCTCAACCAGCGCCCCGACCTCTACGGCGCCGCCATCGTGCAGGTCGGGTGAGTACACCACACGCCCACCGCAGGCACCGTAGCGGTACAGTGCAGAGATGGCCCATGGTTCAGTCACTATGCGGTATTCGACCGTTTCAGCCACGTTCTTTGGTATTCAGCCAAATACCAAAGAAAGTGAACATACGTTACAAATAATCCCCCCTGTTAGTCAGAGCCCCCTTTGATGAATAGACCATCTGCCGTTCTACCAGGCAGTTTGTAAAAGCAAACAGTTGACTATGTGAATCACTACCATCGTGACTACAAAGTGGTATTCTGGCAAAGGTGAGACAGTACTTCAGTCCGGGACAGTTGCTCAATCTTTATCGAGCACAAGTCCGTTCGTGCATGGAATACTGCTCTCATCTCTGGGATGGCTCCGCCAAATACCAGCTGGAGACTCTTGAAGCGATAGGGAGGCGTGCCAAGAGGCTCATAAATGACGATGATCTGGTAGGCAAAAAACTGCAGAGCCTCGTTCATCGCTGCAGAGTGGCTAGTCTATCGGTCTTTTATCAAATACACTTCGGATACACTACAACGACATCCCCGTTTTACTATCGATCGTCGGGGCAGACAGATACTAGGAGGTTCCACGCAACCAGACAAAGCGGTTCGACTCGACATTCTTGATCTAAACTGCCAGAGACTGGAATATGCTTCCCGAGTCTGTGTTCTTCGACAAATACAACCTGGGAATTTTCAAGAGAAGAGTGAACAGGCACCTTCTAGTGAAACGCGTTCGAGATTGTGATCAAGCGCTTCCCTAGCGATACTAAAAAAAACTTATATAATTTTTTATTTTTGTATTGCTTATTTTTAAGAAAATTTATTTAACTGAATTATATGTTTTTCGTATTACAGAGTCCTTGACATGTTGAGGTTCCAGAAGTTCACGATAGGCCACGCTTGGGTATCGGACTACGGCAGCTCGGATAACAAAACTCAGTTCGAATATTTACTTAAATATTCCCCTCTTCACAACATTTACACACCTGATAATGGTAAGCATTCATTTTTTAATAGTTATTGCTTGCACGAATTGTGATTTTAACCTTTTGAGGATTTAATATTGAGAAGCCTTTTCGTAACCTCGTAAGTAAGACTCCAAACAATCACGTGAAATAGTCAATCGCGTCCTTTTTTTGTTCAACTGAAAGCAGTCGCAGAACCCACCTCGCAGACACTTTGTGGTAACCCAATTCTTTGACTATGATATTTTGAATTCGTTCATAAGAGATGCCTATAATCTCGGATATCTCTCTAATTTTTAATCTGCGGTCTCCCATAATTGAATCAAGTATTTTTTAAATATTTTCGTCAATAGTGGACGTCGAAAGTCTTCCAGATCGGGGTTCATCTTTCACACTCTCTCTGCCACTTTTGAATTCTGCTATCCATTTTTTGATGGATGAATAAGACAGAGCAGAATCCTCGTAATGTACTTAGGTGTAATGTACGTAAGGTGATGACCCTTTCTTATGGAGGTACTTAATGACGGCACCTTGCTCGATTTGCTCCATTTGCAGAAAGTATGTCCGATTGGTTTGTTAAAAAATTTATAAAATCACGAAAAAATATTGCACACGTTTCGATCTTCACACAATTAACTTCTCTGAACTGAACTAAATAATGTGGGTAGATTTGATATTTAGAATTAAATGGATCTGTGTTAGGCCGAGTACTTTTCAATCCACCCTCGTATGTGAGGGATCTTGCCAAGAGACCACATAAATGGTAATGGACATGCCATTGGAATAAAAAAACGTGTCGCCGTTCATATAAGCAAGCGCTCCTATTACTGTCAAAAATATCATACATTTATAGGTTACATTATATTATGGAAAATAAAAATAAATTATGTTGCACTGTTTTATCGTACCGCATTCGGTACACCTTTTAAACCTTGCCAGCTCATAGCTTGTAAGGTAGCATTAGCAAGGTTTAAAAGGTATCCATTAAATCCATCTAATTCCAACGTATCCATGTAATCCGTGGTGGTTGTAGTGAGCCGGCCGCAGTACCCGGCCACGCTGGTGCTGACGGCGGACCACGACGACCGCGTGGTGCCGCTGCACTCGCTCAAGTTCGTGGCGGCGCTGCAGCACGCGGTCCGCGGCGCGCCGCAGCGCCGCCCGCTGCTGGCGCGCATCGACACCAAGGCGGGACACGGCGGGGGGAAACCCACCACCAAACTGGTCAGCACTATTACACCTCTATTATTCGCTATATAAGATCTATCCAAAATAGGTGATCATAATATTTCAACACCGCGTTCAGTACATCTAACCATATATATCCACCCGAAAAAGAACGTCATTCAGGGGATTAAATCTGTTTTTTACGAACAACTTTTTTTTTCTCAAAACGATTTACGCCTTTTTGTATAGAATAATCTACTTTGTGGTTATTAACCACTTACTACTCACTCCTGCGTCAAAAGTGGTTTATTTTATGCAAAAAGGAGTAAATCGTTATGAAAAAAAATATTTTGTTTGTAAAAAGTAATATTTAGTCCACTGAAACACATTCTTTTTTGGGCGGATATCTTTGGTGGACGTACTGAACGCTGTGTTAAAATATGTTCACCTATTTTGAAAGGACCTTATAAATTAATATTATAAAGAGTATATATTTTTTTTAAGTAGATAATTATTCATCTTAAGCCCGCGTGACGGTAGTTATACAGCAAACCAAATAAAAGTTACAGCAAAAAAGGCTTGTTTTATTATTAATATTTCAAATTTTTTTATGTTTTTTTTTTCAGATTGAGGAGCAAACAGATATATTGTGTTTTATGACACAGGCGCTTGGACTTAAGTTTGAACCATGATTCATTTGCCATATGTTTAATAGTTAAAGTATTAGTATTACGCTGAGATCAAAAATAGTATTATGTACATATGAAGTGAAATGACCACAGCAGCACTTTGTTTATTACCTCATGTCTTTTTTAAGACTGATGATTGTTATGTATTGCTACTATTTTTTTTATTGAATAAAACTGTTTTTTAATTTTTAAAGTTATTTTTTTGTGTAATATCTTTCCTCTCGCTTTCCTGCAATCTATTGTTTTTGTGAAATGGAACGGGAGTGTGTTGTGTGTTGACAAGATGCCGAAAAATCGCGCGTTACTTGAATTGCCTAAAGAGCGCGCGCTATTTTAATTGACAACATGAACGCGTGCGATAGCCATCAGATTCTACATACTTAGCAACCATAGATTATGAGCCCGCGTTGACCAGACCGTAATTTTATAAAACCTGAAAGTTTTTCAGTACGTAGGCCCTAACCCAAGTCAGAACGATCAGGGATAATGAAATTTGGACGATGTTACTTTGGCAAATAACAGATAACAAAGTTGTGAATAAATATTACCTAACTTTTGTTAAAGTAAAAAGCTCAGTTTTTTTTATTTTCTTCAGTATAGTATTGGAAATGACGGACCCATTGCCATACACTTATCACGGTATCAACCCCCTGCCCGACACTCCTAAAGTTTCATAAATTATATGTATACTTTCGTCAGTATAAAAGCTAAATTATAAATATGATACGTAAAGGGCTATCAGAAGATTTTATCCCAAAAGCCAGACAGTTTTGACGATTTATACATTTTACCTTACACGCTAAAAGTCAAATGTTAAAATGGTTACTGTAGATGATAGATATATGTATCAGACATTTTGTAATCTTTTTAAGATATACAATTCCTACCTCTATAGTTACAATAACGTTACTTGCGTCCTTCCTAGTGTCTGAAAATTTCTGACATCACTTAAATGGAAAACTATTCGAGATAAACTATAGCATAATACGATACGAATGGTTCAATAAAAGTGATTTTACGATTTTTTGAATTGTGACACTATTTGAGCGGAGGTGTGAAATGCCTTCAGTCCTTAGATGATATGGTTATGAAGAAGCTAGGATATGGCTGGAATTAGCGCAAAAGCTTAAGTGTATGGTCTTACGTTCTGGTGACTTATTATTGTTAATGTAATAAGCTCATTACTGCCAACACCAGTCTACTGGATTTTTCCGGATACCACAATCATTCGTTGGGAAAAAAGTTGCAAGATTAAATTTGTTCATTATTGCCTTGACGAAACCTTGGTATTAGATTTCTTCTAAGGTTTTTTTTTAATATCAATGGGAAAGCGCTTGACCACAATCTCGCCTGATGGTAAGCTAAGATGCCGCCTAAGATGGAACGCGCTTCCCCACCAAGGTTTCCTTCTTCTTCATTTTGCCACCATGCTTCTTTATGACTTTAGTAGTTGAGTCTAGTAGTTTTGTACAAGCGAACAAAATTTTGGTTTTCCTTGATCGAAGAGGGACGACGTAATATCACAGTCACTAAAAGTATGTAGGAACAAAATGATGTCAGTTGCTCCTTCAGGTTTCAGACTAATCGAAGAACACAGTCTTTTCAGCCTTTTTTCCCTTCCCAGGTTTGCAAAAATATATTTTACTTTTGGGTAGTAGTTACCGAGGTTAATTTTCTCAAAATGTTCACATGTTCGCAATTGCCAATTTGCCGCAGTTGCTTCTTAAACGATTTCAAAAGTTTTCCGGCCTCTCTCCTTCACAACAATAAAATCACCATATACTGTTTCTTTCGAAATTTACCTAAAAGAAACTAATTTGACGATTTTACATACACATTTACATACACATGACATATACATTTATATTTATTTTTGTATTTAAGCACTCACCCCGTGCTTGGGAAAACTTTAAAAACAACAAAGAAACATTGCACACGCAAGATTTGAACCTGCGACCGTCTCCCTAAAGCCGGGACGCTCTACCGCTGAGGTAGTGTCGACAGGCTCGACGTGGCGAAATTTTTCTTTGCTATATTTTCTGATAAACACAACGTTGTCTAATCCCGGGGTATATCAGAAAACTAAAAAAAATCATTTTTGAATTGCCCGACCTGGGACTTCACGTGGTCCTCACCGACACCGGACCACTAGACTACTGAGGCGAAGTAAAGGTGAAATTTATAATAGCGAAATACCTTCATTTCGTTGATATAGATGTTATTCACATAATACACCCCGAGTCAACTTCTTTGCAACCAGCGTGTGTGTAATAAGAGTGATGAATGTGGAGGAAGCGAGTCTAGCCTGCAAGGTTCGTGATATAATATGGCACTCGGTTCTCTTTGCCTACCCCGTAAGGGATGTGGCGTGAAAATATGTATGTACACCCTGAGTCAAAACTAAACGGTTATTCCGATCTGTTACCCTAGAGAATTCACCCTAGGGTGAATTCTGGGAAACTTATGTCTGAGAATTTACCTTAAACTTTGTGAATAATAGGATTTTTTATCTATACTCACTTCCTATTTATCACCTCGATAATGTACACTTGACTAGAGATTTTCAAATACACTTGATATCTTTGAGTATTAAACCAACAATACTCAAAGGGCATTAATGATGATTGCTTATGTCCAAGGCATCAACCATCAGCACTACGTAAATTATTAATAGGATTAACTGTACAAACTTTTGGTCAATTTTGAGTTGAAGTTGAAAATGTAATAGAAAAATATATGTAGTGTAAAAAATCTGTTCTTTTGTTTGTTTTATTGGCTCTCACGGTTGGTGCTACTCCGCACCGTTTAACCGGGTTCAAAATATAACGACAACAATTTATGTTATAAAAATCATAAAGATATTATTATAAACAGACACGCTGACTGTACCTAGGGTGAAAAATCGCAATAAGAATCCAAAGTAAATTCAATTTTTTAACCTAGCATAGGGTAAATTTTAGGACATATGTTTCCCGGAATTTACCCTAGGGTGAATTCTTCAAGGTAACAGATCGTAATAACCGAAACTAAACAGTTCCCTGCTAAATTTCATTATTTTTTAAGTCACTGATTCCCAAAGTGGTCCAGGTGGACTCCCAGGGTAAATACATTGCATACTCTTTGCCCCAGGGGCCCACGGGAGACTCGACAGGGGTCACAATTCGTAAGTGAAGTAAAAATATCAATTAATTATCCATTAAAATCTCACTTTTTTTCGAAAACTGTTAATTCACGGTTAGAACTCAGCTGCAACGCAAATTTCCATAGTTAGATCTAATCTTCATATTTTTTTTTAAGTTTTGGGAGTGTGGTAGAAATTTAGATTCAGGGGGTCCACCGGAACCAGCAGAATTTTGAAAGTGGTCTATAAAAAAAAAAATTTGGGAACCTTTGATTCAGCTGAAAGAAGAATGCTCTAAATGCACAATTGCCTAGGACTTAAACTGAGGACAAGATACTGGAAACTACTGTAGATCGCGTTATTTATCTTAGCTCCAACCTTTTTGCTACAGATTAAAAATTAATTAAATTAAAAATTAAAAAAAAATTACTAAACTATTTACCACAAAAAATAAAAAGTAAAAAATATAGAAAAATAATTTTTAAAACAAGTTTTTATTAATTGTTGTTTTAGAAGATTAAAAATAATTTCACTGAAGCCGTTTACCTATTTTAAGCTTTGGATGTAATAATAAGGCTCCTTCGTCTGTCTAAAAATCATCGCATATATCATACACTTTCAAACCCTAAATCTTCATGCTGTGTAAGTATTAAATCTTTATGTACATATCACAGCCTCAGTTTTCATATGAAAGTGTCACATTTTAACAGCAAGATGTAAAAGGATGTAACACGCTTATATGTGAAAACTTGATATGTAATAAGCAAGGAAGTTAAATTCTACCCGGAAAGTTCTCACGCGCTTCAAAATCGTTCCGAAGAGTACCACGATATGAGTGGAGTGTGTCTCTTTCTATTAAATAAGCGCCAATCGCCATATATAAGTGTGGCCGTGCGTAGTTTGCAAATTATTACTAAGTAATTCTACTAATTTGAGAAACAGCTTTGCACTGCATAAGTAATTACGTAATAATTAAAATAAGCAGATTTTAGAATTCACTATGTTGATTACAATACATTTAATGCTAATGTATTTATCGACATGTATGAATAAAAAGGATTTAACGATTACCGAATTTATAAAAATCTACCATCTAGATAGTTTTATTTACACTGGCAATTGCAAGAAAGGGACAACATCTACTCTTGTCGTTGTCTTGCTCAGAACGTTTTTCCCCTCTGTTAAGTAAGGAACAAATGTCAACTTTATTGGTTACGAAATAAAGTACATTATTGTTTTTCAAATATTGCTTCGTAACAATTCCAGTTATCGTATATAAGTTTCTTGGTAATAAGTACACAAAGATGAAGGAGCTGTATTTACATTCAAAGGTAAAAAAAATATGAATTCCGTCCAAATTAACTTATTTAAAACGACAGACACTGAAACGAAAGAAGGAAACCGTGAGTTCTTATTAAAATATGTATTTGGAACAATAGTTCTTGTGTAAGGTTCTAGGCATTCTAGGCGATCTCTTGAATGTATGATGAATACTTCGATAACACCTCATACATTCAGGGTATGCTGTTCATGGTACTTTTAGATGTGATTTGAATTAGATTAACATCAGTTTGATTAGTCGGCTACAGCATGAAATCTGTTAAAGAATTCTAGGCAATAAAACAACTTTTTTTTTAATCATTTTAACTTTATTTTTAGTCTTACACAACTCTAACAGCACGAAGTTCATTTGGGACTTACTCCACCCAATATGATAATATAAAATATTAGTTACTTAGAACGAAATAAATAAAACACTTCTTAATGCCTTTGTGGCGTTTCTTAGCATAACAATTTCTTTATGCATGTGTTACTTGTGCAACATTAAACATAAGGAAATTTTCATAATGGCCTCGATTCAAAATCGTTTATTACGAGAATTGTGCCTTACTTAATTTTATAGGTAATGGCTTCGCTTTCCTAACAAATTTAGGGTTAACCTTTTAGTTACGTGCAACTCTGCATATTGGCAAAAATCAACTATAGTAATGTAGTGAAATTTATTTATATTTATTTCTACATTACAACAATGTAAAAAGAAATACAAAACATTACAGCGTTAAATTAGCACATGTTTTAATCTGCTATATTGATTACAACGTAAATGCACGAGGAAAAATATACATATGTATAGTCCGTTTGAAATTAAGATCCTATGGCCCGTTATATCACGGACCGCGCAGGACTGAGCTACGTCCGGATAGTTTTAAATTAACGTAAATTGGAAACATTACAATATTTCATATGTTTTTCGAGTGTACATACATAAGCATGTATATTTCTTTGGCACGTTCCCGACTCGATGGGTTTAAGCTGAGGGTGCCATTATATTCGTCCTAATGTGAGAGTGACAGAGGCTATATAATTTTTACCCGACTGCGACTTTCAAATTTATATTTAACTTTGTATCTTCACGTCCATATCCCCGAAAAGGTAAGCAGAGGTACAACCAGTGCACGCACAATGTTATAGGTGGCACGCCTGTCGCCAACCGGGCACTTTTTTTATCAGAAAACTAAAAACATATTTTTGAATTGCCTGACCCTGGAATCGAACCCGAGACCTCATGTGGTCAACACCGACACTGGACCATTACACCACAGAGGCGATAATATTAAATTTTAAACTTTGTTATTATCATAAAAACAAATAACTATTGTAATGTAGTTGCGGTCTAATGTTATTTTTGAAAGGTGAGACGGATAGCCCTACTCACAATGAACGTAGCGTAGTCTGATGCGGCCAGTGATGTAACAAGCCGTGAGATCGCGGTTTTAAATAGCTAACTGGCGTTTTACAAAAGCAAATAACATTTGCGCGTTGAATGAAAAAAAAAATATTAACAAATTACAAAAATATCACAAATTCTAAGAATGCATCAGCTCGCCTCAAACTTTTTGTAATAAAATAAACAAGGCCAGTAGAACCGGCTTAAGATTATACTACATTATTTCGCCACGAAGACGCTTTATTGCACGTAACTTTCACCTTTCTTTATTAAAAACAGCACAACTTTAATGTAGGTTACAGTAAAGTGATGGTTCTTTGCTAATATATTAAATTACATTAATTACGGACCCATTACAATGAAATGTACAATCACTGGTTCTCGTCAACTTACAACTGATCCATGTAACACATTATGATATGAATAGCTAACACGAATAAATAAATATTTATCATAATGTTACAGATCACTTGCCGTCCCCATTTCATTAAACATTGACAAGTGTATGCGATTAGTCAAACTTGGTTACAACTAGATAATTGAGAGTACACGATATTTAAGTTACAGTCTAAAATAACAAGCGTCCTTACTCTAAAGAGAATATAATAATATGAGACGAATATTTTAGTTCCGCCTTAAATTTAAAATTACACATTTCATAGATTAGGGTCAAAAATTGTAAACGTACGCTCAAAGGAGCGTTTTAAAATCGAGGCCACGCTTTTTTCATCGCCGCAACCCTCGACAACGCCAACGAGGTATGACAACACTGCGGTAGGTATGAGCTTGTTCCGGCTGAAGGGCTGCGGCGATTGTCGAGCTAAACCTAAGGTGACACCATGGCCGCATGATGCAACTTTAGCTTTCTTCGGAACGGCAGGCGATTGCTAGCGCGAGCTTTAACTATGGAGAAGTCTTAGGCCGCAAAAGTGTGCTTGGTGCTTAGCGTGAACCAATTACACAATCTTTGGTGGACTAACACGAGGTTTACTTAGTTGGTGACGCTAAACGCTCAGCACTATTGTATAAATTATTGTTGCCTAAAAATGCTCAATTTATGGGCGCTAGTAATCGTGCATTATATTCTGCCGAAACCAAAGTTTTCGCAGTTTATTTCGTTAATATATTCGTTTCTATACGATTTAATCGATTTTATTTATTGATTTTGGAAATAAAAATTAATTACTATATATTAGCTAAGAGTACGAAGAGCGTCTATGAGTTAACTATGGAGCTTACCCTTGTCATATTTCTAAAACTTTGAGTGCAGAATTTTGACGTCTTACAAGCGCTTCATTAATTTGTGTAAAGCTTTCTCTACAGTTACACAAATTAATGGTATATATTTTATTAAATTATACACATTGTTCTTTAGAAAAGAAGAATAAGAAATAAAAGCTTTTCTGCTACCATGACTTTTTTATCTATACTCTCAAATTATACAAAATCAATTAAAATTGTAAATAATGAGTTTTACAAAAATGTTTACCTTTAGGAATTAGTACATATAATCCTTAAATAGACTGGACATGCGTTACTCATAAATAAAAAAAAAACACTAATCATAAGTTGAATTATTTCTTGTGAGTAACAAAAACCCCGTCCGACCCGAAAGAGGCACATAGGTAGTATCAAAAATAATAATTAAATTATTATATTTATAAAAATAAAATTGTTATTTTTGTTAAATTCCTTTTTCTTCGTATTTCGTTAAATACTTATAGCGAATATTCTGAACTGGACGGCACCACTTCGAGTCGGTGACCATCACATCAAAGGAAGCCGCCTTTGATATTACAGTAGTAAGCAGATGTCTATGTCGTGTCTGTTTACATTTTTCAGGAGACATTTTGTTGCCATTATAATATTTGAAATATCATTTAAAACTAATTATACTGATTGGTGAAAATTTATTTATTTATATCCACAAAACAAATAATAACATACGCTTAATAATTATTGTACCCGTAAGGGATACTGCCTACACCGTAAGGGATGTGGCGTGAAGATATGATGATATAATTGTTCGAAGCTACCTAACAATGCTTTTGACAATCGGTCAGAGTTTTTGTTATACACCGTTTTACACAGACGAGTGTAGTAAAAATTAGGTTACAATTTTAAGAGGATATTTAGTGTCCTTTATGAGTTTCATAAAAACGCTCAACACTCACTAGTTTAAAAAAGTGTTCTTCCATTTTTCCTTTGTTTTTATATGAGTGTCGATCCCGACATAAGAATTATTTCGAGTTCATCTTAAAATACAATACAGATCACAAAGTATAACAAATAATATACATTTCTATTAAAATAGGAAAACTTTTGAAACAATAAAGTAAGAATTCTTCTTGCAAGACCCGAGATCATATAACGTCATTGTGAATACGTCATAGCTTTACAGGTGACGAAATAAAGTGTGTATCAATAATGACGACGTCCCGAACGATTTATTTCGCGCTTTGAGATATTCACACATGTCTAAAATATTGCAACGAAAAATAGAAAAATGAAAGGATTTGTGAGAAGCGAGATGCACTTACTCGGCGATCCCGTTGCTGATCACGCTTGACTTGGCACCGGGGCCCGGCATGCTCGCCACCCTGGAACAAACATACTTGTTACCTTTCCAGTACGTGTAATTTACTTTTTTTAAACTAGTAAATACCCACAAACAAGTATACAGTGTACATAATTATGTGTGTATAAATCAACGCCACGCTGGTAAAGGGCTGTAGGGCAATTGATGGACTTATAAAAAAAAGACGTGTGGCACTCGGAGACTGCCGCGGTAAAACTATTGCATAGCATTTTTTATCAACTTATGCAATTACAATTATATATTTATTTTATTTATGCAGTATCTTTTTTTCTGTTTTTTTTTGATATTAATTCAAGTTACACTTTGAGCGTGGTGACCGATAAAAAATATTCATATTTAAAACACTTTGTACACAAATTATACGAGTACAGATATTCACTGTTGTACGTAGATGATAAATACCTATACACCTATATACTTTCTCAAAACAGCTGATTACGGTAGTTTTTCAATACAACCAATGCCACCTAAAGGCGGGTTGCTGAACTAAAGAGACAAGCGTGATATTTCAAAAAGTCATTAAAAGTTCTGGTATTTATCAATAGATG
Organism: Apodemia mormo; assembly: GCA_036924255.1. Classification (NCBI taxonomy): domain Eukaryota; kingdom Metazoa; phylum Arthropoda; class Insecta; order Lepidoptera; family Riodinidae; genus Apodemia; species Apodemia mormo. The sequence continues at coordinate 11,648,392 of JAUPFN010000002.1, forward strand.
GAAAAACTAAAAAGTATCACCGCTGTGCCGGTCGGAGTGGGGGTGTTAGGTTTTTTTCGTTACGGAATTTCTGGATTCGGTCTCCACGCTCAAGGCCCGCGATAGAAGCTATGCAATAGCTTAACAATTATGTAATAACTTATTTGTAATATCTTGACATTAAAAAATGACACCCTGTGACATTCTTTCCAGCTTTGTAACCACGACTGACCATGCATTTATTTTTTGTGTAACGGGTACCTGAATAACAATTTTATAAATTGTAGACTAAAAACAAAAAGGTAATTTAAGAAAAACACTACTAAGCAACCATTACCCAACAACCATTTGATTTTAGTTATATTGTTTACAACAAACTTACATATTTCTAAATTAACTTTTAGGCAAATATACCGATTGATTTGAAAATCTAATCAGCTGTTCTCTTTGAAAAACTGCGTCAAATATCGTAAATTGGATCAAAATTATTTGGGAATTTATCAACGCAGCAAGTTTTTGAAAACAAAAAAATGTTCTTTGACGTCCATTCGACATTTTTTAACCTATCGATTATATAGCTAAAACAACATTTTAGATTTCAAAAATTAGGTTGAATTTCATTCGAAAGATCAAAATACATCATCGATTTCAAAATATACAGTTTTTCAAGAATTAACATGCTGTCATTTTTAACAAACTAGATGTTTGAAACTTTGAACTGAAAAAAACTATGCTTATAGTATTTACTCCTTTGAGCTTAAAATACCTTAGTTTAGCGGAAAGTTTCATTAGTAGCCAGCAGGCAAAGCGAACCGTTTTACACTTTTTTCCATAATTTTAAGTGTAATCTAAGTGTAACACGATTTTAAAATCTAGACTAAACACTGAATACGCCACCTCTTAAAGTCGCCTGCTAAAATAGCGTTGTAGGTAATGGTTTGATTTATAAATTGTATTTATAAATAAAAAAATTATGTGGGGTCGCGGGACACCAGGTAGGAACGAAGTTCCTTCGGCTAAACGGCACTACTCGCTTGTGTATGCGACTGTCGCGCCTGCGCACGTCTCATTTAACGCTTTTATTCCACGCATTTTTTCTTACGGTTTTACTATCACATTTTTTTCAGTTCGGTCGCGCAGCAAAATCCCTATCCCCTCCAAGCCTGCCGTAAGGAACTTCGTTCCAACAAAAATAAATAAAAATAAATCATGCTCAGGAGTTAGTCACAAAGTTGGAGGGAATGTTACAGTGTCACTTTTCTTCTAGCCACCATCAATTGGCCGATCGCCCATTGCCGTCTGGACGTTGATGTATGGGACAACCTGTATACTCATCATATTATTTAAAAAGAAAAGATAGTCCTAACTAATCTTACATACAATATGTGAATATATGATATAAAAGCACTCCTTATACCTTTCTCTATACAAAAATGTATTTCATAATTAATATGAATAAAATATGTGCAATAATAAAAAAATAAATATAATATGATATTGCCACTGCACAGTGGAATGTATACCCTCAGCCCCATGAGCGCTAGCGCGCAGTGTGTACACAGCAGTACACCGCAGCTCCGGTCAGTACTCACGGCGTGGCGGTGTCCAGTCCCATGAGCGCCAGCGCGCACAGTGTGTACACAGCAGTACACCGCAGCTCCGGTCAGTACTCACGGCGTGACGCTGTTCAGCCCCATGAGCGCCAGCGTGCACAGTGTGTACACAGCAGTACACCGCAGCTCCGGTCAGTACTCACGGCGTGGCGGTGTCCAGTCCCATGAGCGCCAGCGCGCACAGTGTGTACACAGCAGTACACCGCAGCTCCGGTCAGTACTCACGGCGTGACGCTGTTCAGCCCCATGAGCGCCAGCGTGCACAGTGTGTACACAGCAGTACACCGCAGCTCCGGTCAGTACTCACGGCGTGGCGGTGTCCAGTCCCATGAGCGCCAGCGCGCACAGTGTGTACACAGCAGTACACCGCAGCTCCGGTCAGTACTCACGGCGTGACGCTGTTCAGCCCCATGAGCGCCAGCGTGCACAGTGTGTACACAGCAGTACACCGCAGCTCCGGTCAGTACTCACGGCGTGACGCTGTTCAGCCCCATGAGCGCCAGCGCGCACAGTGTGTACACAGCAGTACACCGCAGCTCCGGTCAGTACTCACGGCGTGGCGGTGTTCAGCCCCATGAGCGCCAGCGTGCACAGTGTGTACACAGCAGTACACCGCAGCTCCGGTCAGTACTCACGGCGTGACGCTGTTCAGCCCCATGAGCGCCAGCGTGCACAGTGTGTACACAGCAGTACACCGCAGCTCCGGTCAGTACTCACGGCGTGGCGGTGTCCAGTCCCATGAGCGCCAGCGCGCACAGTGTGTACACAGCAGTACACCGCAGCTCCGGTCAGTACTCACGGCGTGACGCTGTTCAGCCCCATGAGCGCCAGCGTGCACAGTGTGTACACAGCAGTACACCGCAGCTCCGGTCAGTACTCACGGCGTGACGCTGTTCAGCCCCATGAGCGCCAGCGCGCACAGTGTGTACACAGCAGTACACCGCAGCTCCGGTCAGTACTCACGGCGTGGCGGTGTTCAGTCACATGAGCGCCAGCGTGCACAGTGTGTACACAGCAGTACACCGCAGCTCCGGTCAGTACTCACGGCGTGACGCTGTTCAGCCCCATGAGCGCCAGCGCGCACAGTGTGTACACAGCAGTACACCGCAGCTCCGGTCAGTACTTACGGCGTGGCAGTGTCCAGCCCCATGAGCGCGAGCGCGCGCAGTGCGGCCCGCGCGCACTGCTCGTGCGAGTGCGCAGTGGACGCGCCGCCGCCGTGGCACATCACTGGCGGCTCCGTCGACAGCGACACTAGCGACAGATACTCGCCGTGGTTGCGCTACAAATACAAAAAATATTGTGCAAATAGAGGTAGAATTGTTAAAAAATATTTGAGCTATATAGATAAAGCAGTTTATTTTGTGTGTTGCGTAAAACATTCATCGAAGTAACCATATCATCAAAAAAACATAAGTAAATAAAAATACATCTTCTAGTACCACACGCGACCCAATCCTTGACGCCTTTCCATCACAGAATACATTAACCTTGATGAAGTCTGAGAATTGCAGGATAAAGTTTAGCAGCTGCGTCAGATGTGTGACTTAAAACCTCTCTCTGTCACAAAACACATTCTCAAGTGCATTTGACCGTGTGGACCATGTTATCCTAGTAAGGAAACTTAATGCACGTGGCATCACAGTGACCTCCTCCGTTAAGTACAATCATGATACGAAATAAGCAGCAGACAGTTAACAGAAGGATATCTTTTATTTTATTACAATACCGTTTGGGGTTGCGCAGGGCTCAATACTAGGTCCTTCCTTTTATACTACCTACATTTATGACATAGGTCACAGATTTAATTATTGAAGATTTTTATTATATGCTGATTGCAAAAATGTTTATGCTCAGATGATATTTCTTGAAGACTATTTGCTACTTCAAAAAAAAAAAAAAAGTATCTTCACGCCCATATCCCCGAAGGGGTAGGCAGAGGTACAACAAGTGCATCCACGATTAGCCGAAGATACTTGGTCCCATAAATGTGATAGGTGGCAAGCCTATCGCCAACCGGGCACTTTCCAATCCCGGGCAACTTTGAGTTTCTCAGAAAACTGAAATAACACTTTTTTTTTAAAGTGCCCGACCCGGGAATCGAACCCGGGACCCCATGTGGTCAACTCCAAAGCTGGACCACTAGACCACAGAGGCGATACTTCAAATTACATCTTAATAACTTGAATGAGTATTATTTAAATAATGGAATCCATGTAGTAGCACAATGTGCTAAAATAACATTTTCACGAATTAGTTGTTCTATTGTTTTTGACTACTTTAACTGTTCCCTAAATAATACTCTTATTAAATCAGTCAGATCGATAAGAGATCTTGGAGTTACTTTTGTAGTAAGCTAAAATTTGCAGATGGTGTAGGAAAAAATCAATAAAACATATAAAAATTTGGCTAAAACCCAAATATATACCCAAATATATTCATACAAGCAAGGATTTTACAGACTTCAACTGCTTAAAAGTGCTTTACTTTGCATATTATCGTAGCTTACTTAGCTTTGATATATTCAGAATCTGCAAAATGTTTAGATGAATATTCACTCACCTTAGGGAAGTCTGAGAACTGTACGGTAAAGCCCAGCAGCTGCGCCAGATACATGAGCTGGTCCTTGGCGCCGGGTGAACTGCCCCCGCCTCCGCCCGTCGCGCTCGCCTCGCTGACACGCTCGCCTATGAATCGCAAAAACACCAATTACCAAAATATATATCCAAATATATTTAAATATTTCTGTGGCTCCTGTGAGCAGCTAGTGATAACTTCGATCGTGTGACACAAAATCATTACTTCATTTTGCTTAGTCGGGTAAAAATGTAGCCATATCAATTCGCTCTATCAAACGATAAAATGAAAATTCAAATGCCAGACAGAAAAAGGAGTTACTCGCACTGTTGGGACTTCAACAGTGGTAAAAACTGTAAAGGGGCAAATCCAAAGAAATCCGATGCGAAAGCAGAAACTGTTGGCCGTTCAGATGTAGTTAAACAGAACCACAATGAAAAGGGTGTTAAATGAAAACGTACGGCTTCAAGAATATCGAAAAAAATAAATAAAAATACATGAAACTCATCCATACGATGTTATGGATGAGTTTCTTGAACCTAATACTGATAAGATCCCGCGTTTTGTAAAAAAAAAAAAACTTTTTTGGATAAAAAAAACATCGTTGAAGAGAGCTAAAATAAACAAAAAGATAAAGTGTACGCCAACAAGAAGGAAGTGAGCCGCGAGTCCATTTTCTATCGTCACTCATGGTTTGGAAGGGAGTCTCATAAAACAACTTGAGGTACATTTTTGTGAGAAAGGTGTAAAAATGAATGCAGTCGTAAATACGATACTCACAAACCTTGTGGAACTTCTTTCTCATATGACGTAACAGACAATTGGTATTCCAGCAAGATTTTGAGCCAGCTCATTGAGCGAAAAGAATGCAAAACTGGCTAAAGGGGTCCAATCAACACAGGGTGGACGAATTATTGCTTTACGGTTGGATGTGTAGATGATAGATGTGACCACCAACTGGTATAAAATTGAACGTCAAATTTGCCATTGTATTATTTATAAGGTTATTAATGTACAGTTAGGTATCAGTCCAAAAGTAATAATGGTGCACTGTAAAATGTAATGAGCATTTAATGTGGATTTATCATTTAAAAATTGCAGTGTACATCAAGTGGCTATTCAAAATGATGTGACCAATATAGATGTCTCCTTTTTATTAATAAGTGGTGCCGAATTAATCAAATTATTAGCGGCATCTGTTTACCCTATGCCCCTACTGAGCCAATTCAAAAACAAAATTTTAATCTATTATTTACTCTGATCAATTTTGTAATAACAAACATAATTTAACAAACTTTACATAATTATTGTCATATTAAATTGTTATGATACAACTTGTAGTTTATAAGTTTGACATTAAACTTCATTTATTTATTCACTTACATAAAAATTAATGTACATAATATGTAGAATTTGTTGTATCCAACTACTTAAATTAGTTGTTTGTTAGTTTGAAATTACACTTAAAGTTATTCTCTTACATAAAAAAAATGAATGGACATAGTATGTAGAATTTATTTTTTCCAGCTACTTTATTTATATTAATACTAAAAATCGTATATATTTAAAATAAATACGCAACATGACTAATTGTTTTTCTATTTTTGGCAAAGTAAGACATTTGTGTTGGTAACCCTGTTAATATTAAGTTTTATGTCAAAATGGCGGGTTCTATTAGTGTTTAGTAAATTGAAATTATTGTTATTATTTAGTTAATCAAGTAAAACATCCCTAATGGTATTGTAAATTGCGAAACCGGTTAAGTGTATTAATAATAAAGTGTGAACTACAAGTATAAGTGAAAGTGATAGTGCCGACGTTAAAAATATACAATTCATTAAAAACAAACTGTAGTAAACAAATATATGTTTATAGTTGTTTGGATGACTAAGTTGGTTTATTTCAAATTATGAAATATTTGAAACATTTTAAACATCATAATTTGGATAGTTTAAAATGTTTTATTAATTTTAATTAAAAAAATAGAGGGTTAAGTAGGTACCAAAGAGCTTTCGTGTAATGAAGGTAGTTTCATGTAAATTGCCGTTGGTGGCGTTTTAGTCATAAGGGTTCAGGAAAAGTACTAGAGTCAGTCATCTATTATATATACTTACAATATTAGTCTATGCATCCTTGGTTAGCCCATCCAGCAGCCACGGATATTTGATATAGGCCTCATTCATGCTACTACAGACAACTGACCGTGCAGGTTGAAGACTTATATTCAACATTGAGGGGGTAATTTTGAATAAGCTTAGCTAACATAAGTATCAATGTTGTAGTATGTTCCTTTTGGTATATCAATTGTTACAATAAAAACCACCCCGACTACGCAATAAATGAGGCTCGTGTTCGATTCCCGACCGGTACAGGCATTTCTGTGTTAAACAAAGATGTTTGTATTTCTGGGTTTGGGTGTTTACATTTCAGTGTGAACATATGTATTTCTATGTATTAGTATCGTTGACTAACTCCCATATTAGATATTTCACAATAAACATGCAACTGAGCTTATGATATGTATAAAACTTTTCAATGTCAGCTCATTGATTTATGAATTCCTATAAGTTACTCCTTAGAACCAAAGGCTTGGTAGTGGTATAATGGGCAATTAGCGGAGCCCTAAGATATGCCAATATAGCAGTATTTTATAAAATTCACATTAAACATCACTTCTATTATCCGTTAAATACATATTGTGCCATGTTACTATAGCCAGTTATGCGGAGACACGTTAGGTTCGTAAGTAACAGTACTAAGATATCAAAAAAGCTATTAAACTAACTAAACATGTTCTGGCTCCAAAATTGGAACATCATAAACACTCAGAGCATCTTTATTGACTGTCTACAACTGTATCAAAAGAGTACACTACATTTTAAACAATAATTTACCATTAGGTTGTGGTGGTTGGCCTGATCGTTGATGATAGTCCATCATTAGTACTCCTGGTACTGGTTGCCTGACTTCACTATTTGCTCCACCAACATTTACTTCATTCTCCTGAAAATAAATACATGAATAATAAAAAAACGATATCATTTTAAATTTAAAAAATCTATAAATGGTTGACCCTGCAAGCCATCCCTGAAACTTCTCGCTAAAGTGAGGTATTTTAAGCTCAAAGGAATAAAAACTATACCTAAGCATAGCTTTTTTTCAAACTTAAAACCATTTTTGTTATAAATGACAATAATTTAATGTTTGAAAAGTTGAATATTATGGAAACGATGAGAGATTTGAATTTTTGAACTCTAAAATATTTTCATAGATACATAATCTATAGGCTGAAAAATGTCGAAGTAATTTAAAAAAAAAATTCTCAAACATTTTCATTTTTGATAAATCGCCCGATTTCTAGAGAGAAAAGCTAATTCGATTTTACATTAATCAAATTAAATTAGCCTGTAATTTTTTTTAATATATTATAAGATAGCAAACAAGCAGATGAGTCTCCTGATGGAAAGAGTCAACCATCGCCTATAGACACCAAAGATGTTAATGGTGCGTTGCTATCTTGTGGCGAGGTCTAATGCCACATGCATAAATTAACCGGCTACCTTACCCTCCGAAACCGGAACACGACAGCGACAAGCACTGATGCTATTGCGGCAGGAATTGGGAAGGCGGTGGTACAAGACCCGGGCGAGACAATGCAGAACTCTACCACCTAGTAGCCACGATAGTAGTAACTCGCGTAGACAATCAGTCGCCTTTTACGACCTGCTTGGCAGAACGGGAGCTGGCCTATTCTACAAAGGAGCCCAGGAACAACACAGGGCAACACGGGAGTAGTAAGTTTGCTGTAAACAACAAAATATTAATATTTGAATTTGATTTTGATTTTTGAAACTGTATTTGACGGATTCTTTTTTAAGTACTAAAATATTGTAGAAGGTCGAAAAATGATTAGTAAAAAAATCTCGAAGATATGTTGGAAACAATTTTTTCAAAAATTTTCGTCGATGGTAACTCCCAAACGGATAAACCGATTTTGATGCAATTCATGTATTGGCTGCAGTTTTATGAGAAAAAGAGCTGATGTTGTCATTAATTTGGAAGTTACATTTATATAATACTGTTTAGCCAGACATTTTTTTGAGATTTTTGCAAATTTCATCTGCCAACTTCGTTCTAAAACATTCCACCGAAGTAAACCTTATAGCTAAGCCACCGGTTTTGAGGGCGACATGTGCCGTTCCCGATACTGCCACCATCTGTATCTAAACCAGAATCATAGCGAAAACCTACTAGATATTGATCTAACCACTTCACCACAAGACCGTTTACATAAATGACTATCGGGATAGTAATTGTTGAGTATCGGAACACTCACGTGTCGATAATTTCATTCAAGTATTTTTTCTTTTTCTGCTTTTAAGATATTATCGTCATAAGACTGTGTAGCATTTAAAACAAAACGAATTAAAAAAATAATAATACTACGGTGTCAAATGTAATATAGAAAAAATATATTTTTGATTTTAATATAAACTAGTATGCATGATTTTTTAAGATAGGGAAGTAGGTTATGCTTAATTTAAATATAGTAAGGTTATACTTATAAAAAAAACTGATGAGCCGTGGGGTGGCGCATCATGGAAAGTGTTGTTTAGGCAAGATATTTTACTTAACGGATGGTCTCTCGCCTAATCTCATCAGCTTATGGATTGCACACAGGATAGCCAAACGGCAAGTATTAACTATTTTAATCGCAAGGGAGGGCGAGGTATCATTCACCAGATAATGAGAAGAAAAAAAAATAGCTGGTCGGAAGGATGGCATGTGTATTCTTCTCTTTACAACCTCAGTGACAACATAGCAACTTATAAAACGGCAATAGGAACCTAACTTTTATGATTAATAATTGTTACCTATTCACATTGACTTCAGAGGTCACACAAATTAATACTTAAATAAAAAGAATGTTATCTTTGCTTTGTAAACTCTTAACTAAGACATTTCATTGAAGGTGGATCTTCATATTAATTTTAATATTTTTAATAACAAATATTATCTTACGTCCTCTGGACATTAATGTGAAATTCACATGATAGCATTGATTGCACTTTTGCTGTCACAACACTGTTGATGCAAAGATTTGTTAAACCACCACTTATAAGTTCACAGGTATTTGCAAAATAACTTAGCGTGCACACTAAGTACTGCTGACTGTTAGAAAAGTTCGTGCGAAACGAAAAGCATTAACTTGCAATACATAAACCACCTCGTGATTTGTCGGAGATTACCAATTTGCTTCTTGTAAATGCAAATCCAATGTACTCAAATCACAAATAATTCCACCTCCTTGTTATCACTACCATTTATGGTTTGTTCCAATGAGTAATTAATAATTTCTGGATGAGGTGAGTCAAATACAAAATCACCAGCCATCAGGATAAAAATATGCAGATGTGAACCCAATACTTCGGTAATTGGTCTGTAATATAATTCAGTGGATAATTCAACTTGCAAGATTAATATTTTATGTTGAAATAGACCGCAAGAACATAACACGATTGTAAGTTGTTTATTAGGTATTCGTGGCGACTTTATTGCTATTACGTCACTTGTAAGTTACCCATTTTTGAGGTTTTAAATGGATAGCGTCGCTTTTCATGTAGCGACCACCCTCGAAAAGCCACAGACAAGAGACCAAATTCCACAGATAAAGAAAGTGACACAGATATTGGTTAATACATAGGCACATCAATTTTTTTTCCTATGAAAATAAATATAATTCAAACAAAAGTACATTCAGCCTACTGTGTTTAATTTCACATTTATTTGTTTTTCTATTGAGAATCTAAGTTAAGAAAAAAATTGTAATTTTTCGTAAAAAAAAATTTTTATATGTGAATTATCGATGTAATTTTCGGGAGGGAAAAAAGGTTTATATAAATTGACCATTCGACTGTAAGAAACGCGATTTTTTCTCGCCGTGTTGGTCCCGGCCTCCTTTGAAGAATAGGCCAACTGCCGTTCTGCCAGGCAGGTCGTAAAAAACGACTGAGTGGCTATTGAGTCACTACCATCGTGGCCGCTAGGTGGTAGAGTTCTGCATTGTCTCGCCCGGGTCCGGTACCACCACCTTACCTATTCCTGCCGCAATAGCGTCAGTGCTTGTCGCTGTCGTGTTCCGGTTTGGAGGGTAAGGTTCGCCTCGCCTCGCCACAAGATAGCAACGCACCATTAACATCTTTGGTGTCTATAGGCGATGGTTGACTCTTTCCATCAGGAGAACCATCTGCTTGTTTGCTATCTAATGACTTAAAAAAAAAGATTAAGAATAATCCGATTTACCAAAACGATATCAAGCTTGTTCGTGACAATAACTCTGTTCGTTATGACGGATCGATCCCAGTAGAGCTTAGTATGGCCAATTTCAAAGTGTCTCCAGTGCGTACTTATACTACGGCATTTTAAAACTTACAAGACCATATCGAAGAGCAATTTATTAATGAATCTTGGCTACTTGATTGTGTTTGTGCAAATATTCTGCATTGGCAAGATAAAAATAACCAGAAATAATATGCCTCATGGATTCACCAGGAATTATTAGTAACTACTAAATGTTTTTACAGTATAGGACTATTTTTTGTATTGTTAACATATATAATAAATAATAAATAAATATAATTATAACAAGCAATCGGATCTTTTCCGATGATTCTTACGAGAAATTGCCCAGCATAGAATTGATCTAATTTTAAAAACTAATTAAATACCTTTCGTTTAACTTCAGTGGTGGAAGGTTTGATGCCGTCTCCGGACCCATTGGTTGTGGTATCGGTGGGATTGTTCGCAATATTGGGATCGCCCGAATTAGCGCTCATTTCCATCGCTAGCAGTACATCTGTAAAGAAAAATAAATAATTATTCAGAGACAATTTTTTTAGAAACTGGAAACTGTTTGTTTTTATTTTAATAAGTTCTAAATGAACAGGAATACTGCTCGGTTGCTAGTACTAGTTAATTTTATTTTCATTTGTATATATCTTTAACTAAATGTGTAACTTTTACCTTTATGTCTACCGGTGTGTGAACTTTCGTTTGTGTTCTTGCCCGTGTATAAGCCCGTGTATATTTTATAGGATAGAAAGCAGGCAGATGGTTTTCATGGTGCGGCCGAAGGTAGGGACGTAAACGATACATCGATTTTTTTCAAACATCGATATATCGTTCATAACCATTTATGTTTTAATAGTGATATTTAGACTTCAAACATCGACGATACATCGTACTTCATGAGCGATGTTTCATGAACGATCTTTTATCATAGTATCATCTCCCCGCTCTCAAGTACCCCCAACAAGATATTCAATACAAGTAATTTGTATGGTAAAACATCGACCATAATCGACATCGATGTATCGTTCATTAAATCCGATGTTTTTAACATCGATGTTTCACTTTAGATAACATCGATGTCAGATATTGATGTTTCTTATGAGCGATGTTGTATGCATAAGAGAAGGGTAACGGTATTTGCGTGTGGTGTGTGTAGTGTGTAGTGCCACAGAATACTGGAGACTAATAGAAGTCAATGTTACATACAAGTTTTATATTCGATTATATATTCGAACAATGCACACATAGACACCTCTCACGGACGCGATATATCGGATTGATACGAAACTAACTGTCCAGAAACCATTCCGAAATATCGCGTCCTTGAGAGGTGTCTATGTGTGCGTTGCTCGAATATAACTTGTATGTACATTGAGTATAGTCAGTGTGCAGTATGGTGTGGCAGTGTGCGCGAGCACGTACTGTGCGCGGCGCGGCGCTTGGCCGTCTTCTTGTTGGGCCCGAGGCCGGTGGCGCAGTGCGGCGGCGCGTCGCACTGCACGAGGAACTCGCGGCGGCGCGCGGCGCCGCGCTCCTCCAGCACGCGGTACTGCGGCGAGCGCGCGCGCGCCGCGTGCCGCGCCACGGCCAGCCGCGAGATGGGGTTGTCCGCGCCCGCCTCGCTGCCCGCGCCCGCGCCCGCGCCGCCGCCCGCGCCCTCCTGACATACACACACCAAATAATTATACCCACTCGCAAGTATCATCATTATTACCTATTTCTAATAATCATTATCGTCGCCTCTGTAATCTAACCGTCCGGTGTCGGTGTTGACCGCATTAGGTCCCGGGTTCGATTACCGGACCAAACAATTCAAAATGTGTTTTTTCAGTTTTCTGAAAAAAAAAAACAATGTTGCCCGGGATTTCAATGAGTTCCCAGCTGGTGACAGGCTTGCCACTACGGCCAACTATGGGTGCACTTGCACCTCTTTCGGGATAAGGGCATGAATACTTATCTGATAATTATTGTAAAATTTCTTTCGCTGAATTTTCTTAGTGTACGTTCCGATGTTATAACTACTATCGGAGTAGCTATAAAATTGTCGACCTGTCAAAAGTGCAGACACATTTTATCATAGAAGATTTGATAGGCCTGTGCTAAAAGTAAATGTTAAACCGCAATCAAATCAGACCAGGCGGATGGTCCGATTTTGTTGCGGTTTTTTTTTATGAAAGCCCTATTTTTGTTTATAGAAAATAAGCAAAAAGGTTTTATGCAGTTTTGTTTCTGGCACATTTTTCATAGCTGTGGCGTTACTAATTAATGCCAATGCCAACTACTGTCAGGATCGAGAATGAAAAATCTTCTGTCAAGCAAGATGTACTGTCTGGTGACCAAAATCCGTCTGAAAAACGTTGAAACTTGTATAGTGTCACAAGACTGATGATATCGCGATTTAGAATTTGCTTTTTTTTTTTTATATTGTAGCATTAAATATAGTTTGATTGGTACAATACTTTTGTTTGCTTTTTTTTTAATTTCAAAATTAGGATTCAATAGAAGCAAACGGAATTTTAGATCTCTCAGTGGACAGCGCTATATGCCGGCATTAAAAGCTTAAATTTTTATTTAAACTCTAACTGAGCATTCTGCTTGCCTCTAAGTCCAGTGTCACCGTGAAGACCCTTAGGGTCAAACGTATTGGTCATTTGAGAGAAAAAATGTGTGTTGAGTGCACACACGTAAGCAATGAAACTTCTTTATGACGTGATTTTTATGCTATTTACTAGTTATCAAAAAACATTATGGCGCGTAACGGTTGAGTGTAAAGAAAAGTGTGACTTTTTAACATTGCCATAAAGTTTTTCCCATACGTCGATAAAGAAGTTTCACTTTAAAAAACCAAGCGAGCCTTACAGTAGTCACATGTTATGTGTAATGTTTGGCTTGTAAGTGATTAACAAGGTACAATCTGATGCCCACCGTACGCGCTCAATAGCTATGTCCACACTATGCAATTTTTTGTTCATCAAGGGTGTGCGTCACAACGCAGACAATAGTGCACGTAAGGCATGACCTTGACGCATGCGCTATCACAGTTGAAAGCGTAGCGCGTTCGTGTTTCCACGTAGAGTGGATATTTGTGCCACAAAGCGTTCAACAAGATTGCGAACGAAGAAAAAGAAATAAAGTTGAATTTTATTGAAGATTACAGAAATTTTCCACTTTGGCATCCAAATTATAAGCTTTACACAAATAAAATAAAAAGAAACGGTGGTTCGCAAGTTTACTCTAATAGCGTCGTATCCAAAACTTTCACCTGGTTCTTTTTTTCTGGAACCTTTAAAGACCAAGTAAGTCGCACATATTCCACAATTATAGTGTTCTCATCGCGCCTGTTTCATCAACTACGTTGGCGTTGCGTTCCTTGACGCTTTCAATTATTGAATGCGTCAAACGAAAGTTGAATAGCATGATGAGTGATGGCAATGAAAGTTGAAGTTTAAAATGGCAGAGTGTGGACATAGCTATTGGTCAATTTAAATAACGCGCGCTCATTGGTCAATTCAAATAGCATGTGCTCATTGGTAATCTCAAATAACATACGCTCGTTGGTTAATTTAAAAGAACGCGTTCATTGTTCAACTGAAATAGTGGGCGATTCCTCGGTTTCGTTCACTTCCGTTGTATTTCACAAAATCACTTCCACACACTGCGGGAAAGCGAGTTGAAAGGCTGGTCACCTTGATGAGGTTGCGCGGCTTCTTCTTGGCGGGCGTGTGCCTGCGCTTGTCGGCGACGCGCGCGCGCAGCAGCGCGGGCGGCCAGCGGCGCCGCATCTCCTCCAGCATGCGCTCGGCGGCGCGCCGCTTCGACACCTTCTTGCCGTTGCCCTCGCCCTCCGTCTCCATGTCGCCCACCGTGCACACCGTCACGAACACCTGCCCACCCACCAATGTCACACCAAACTCTGCTACTCACCAATTACAATTAAGAGTTTCTTCGTTCGTTCGTCTGTGTAGCTTGCAATTACATACAGAAATACAGAGTTATACTACTTACCGATGAAAAGAAATCATTTCAAAGGTAATTTTTAAACCTTGTGATCTCATTTCGTACGATAAAACAGTACAACATGGTTTATTTCTATTTTTTTGCAATATCATATAACCTACAAATGTATAAAAATTTTGAGTAATAGGAGCGTTTGATCATATACGCGGCGACAAGTTTCCTTCCCAATGGCGTGTCTATTAGTATCTGTGTGATCTTTGGTACTACCCATACTGCACTAACCGATTGCAGGAATTATTTTACAGGTATTTTCCCCATGTAGGTCCAGACCCAATTTAAAACTGCCATTTTACTAAGCAGTTTTCAATAGACAAACAATTGGCTGCATTTGTCACTATCATCGTGATCTACAAGGTGGTAAAGTTCTATAATGTCTTGCCTGACTTAAGTGCCACCCCTTTACCTATTTCACACAATAGCATCAGTGCTCATCACTATCATGTTCCAGTTTAGAGGGTATGGTAACCAGTAAAATTTTGCAAACAAATCTCACCATTAAACCCAAAAGGCCATTAGCTTGTTTGTTATCCTATAATTTAAAAAAATAAGAATTTCTTCAC
The DNA here is from genome assembly GCA_036924255.1 of Apodemia mormo. NCBI lineage: Eukaryota > Metazoa > Arthropoda > Insecta > Lepidoptera > Riodinidae > Apodemia > Apodemia mormo. The sequence goes on from JAUPFN010000002.1 coordinate 11,663,489, forward strand.
CTAATTATCTTTAACGTTACGATTAAAACTTAACCACTGTCGTAAATCTATCTGAATAATGTAGAAACACATTCAAAGTCATTTTCATTCATTCAGTTAATGTAGTTACATATAGGATCGCATTATACCATTCTAGAATTTAGTAATGAATAATGATGAATGTGAAAGGAGAATTTACTGACTTTCTAACATCTGTAATGCATAACATAACATTTAAAAAAACTAAAACTTTGACTGGTGTATATTATTGTACTGGTGTATCATTTTTAATGTAAATAATGTACACATCATTGATTGATACAGAGTTAAAGTCTAGTGTCACGCCCTGTATCTACTTACGAGGTATCCAATTAATATATGTATGGTAGTTCTATGTGATTTAAGTTTAGTATTCTTGTCATAAAAACATTTCGCGTCTCATTTGTCATAATAGAATTTATACATTCTTAGACCAAAAGCTAAACATCTCAATCTAGAAATAACTTCTGTTTAAATATTGGTGTTGCTTATATCTATTGAAATTAACTATTAAAGAATAATTTTATTCAAATTAAACTATTTTCCATTGTTAAATTATAATATTAAAATTATATTTATTTAACTTAGTCATTTACCACTATTGATTCAAAGAAATCTATTCAAAATAAAACTTATTAAATAAAGATGACACTAGAGTATTTTTAAAAAAAAGGATCATCAAACATAACAGTGTGTTTGTAAATCCTAAAGGATTTTTACTAAAGTAAAAACTATTCTTGTGGCGCCATACTTAGTCAATTTTAAAAATCACTACACATACTCACTCTCATGTGTGGTGGTCCGCGTTCTGATTTTACAGTAAACTGTACTGAGAGATTTCGTTTTAAAGCCAGCTCATGGACGAGCGACACAGGTGATTTCACTTCGGAGTTTAACAAATCTGCACCTGCATCACCTAAAAATTAAATTAATTTCATGAAAATATTAATTTATTTCAATGTAATATACATGGGGTTTTTAAATTGTTATGCGGGTAAAATTTAAATGCGTAATCGTATAATATTTCAATTCCACTAGCAATCGCCCTGTGGTCCAAATTTGACTATAGACTTAACAATAAATCTCTTCTAAGTTTTTTTTTATATAAAAAAGGGGCAAACGAGCAGGAGGCTCAGCTGATGGTAAGTGATTATCACTGCCTATGGAAGCACCATAGTTCTTGCAGCTGCGTTTCCGGCCTTTTAAGGAGGAGTATGCTTTTCTTGAATATCCCGTATCACAAACACAGAAGAGTAGTGCGTGGTAAACAATGCGTAGAGAATAGCACGGTTATGAATTTCCAGACATCAAGGTGATAAAGATGGGAAGGTGATAACTTTTAATTTTGCCGCGATGTCCGATGATGAAATTCAATGGCAGGGATCGGTATGAACTAATCGTAGGAATACTCTCCATGATAGATGCGGTAAAAGGTGCTATGCGAACCTAGATCTCTGCGTAAAGCTATGGAATCAAGCCTATTGGAGACAGCCTGGTCGTCAACGATTCGTATCGCTCTATGCTGAATGCGATCAAGAGGAAGAAGCTGATACCGCGGAGCTCCCGCCCAGAGATGAGAACAGTACCATGTGAGAGCGAATATGCGCTTTGTAAAATTGCAAGCGATGATCCGGCTAGAAGTGCTGTCTCGCTCTACTGAGCACATCGTGCTTTTTGACAAGACTTCAACCACAGAATACTTAAGAGACTAACAGAAGTCAATGTTACATCAATCAATCAACAACATGCTCGAATATTACATATACTCGAATATTACATACAAGTAATATTCGAGCATAGCATACATAGACACCTCTCACGGACGCGATATCTCGGACTGGTGCAGAACAAACTGTCCTAAACTAAGATATCGCGTCCGTAAGAGGTGTCTATGTGTGAGTTGCTTGAATATCACATGTATGGAGATTGACTACTGTTAGTCTCCAGTATACTGTGCTTCAACTATAAACATAGTAGTAGTATACATGTGTGTACATTATCACAATCTCAATGTAGTGTGCGTCATGTTTATTTTTATTTTCTTCGTCTGAACAATGGATTTCCGCAAAGTAACACCTGAATCTATAAAATTATTTTTACTTGTTTAATGTATTTCTAATGCATATTATTTAGGGGTACAAAGTTTTGGTTCACATGTTAATAAACAGCTGACACAACTGTCGTGAAATCTCAAATAATATAATAATAATATATATATATATATATATATATATATATATATATATATATATCAAAAGATAGCTAAGAAGCAGTTGGCTCTTCTGACGGAATGTATGGTATCCGTGTGATGGAATGGCAATGCCACATGCACAAGTCACCGGCTACCTTACCCTGAAAATTGACAAGCATTGACGCCATTGCGGCAGGAATAGGTAAGGCGCTAACAGTAACAAATACCCGGACGGAACGTTGCGGTGGTAGAGCCATCTAATAGTCACGATGGTACCTGCCTGCCTAGTAGAACGGAATTTGGTCTCACCGGGGTCGGGGTCGGCGGCGTGGTTGACGTGCGCGAGCGTGGGGCGCAGGTCGTGCAGCGCGCGCGCGGCGGCGTCGTGACGGGCCGCCTGCGGGGTGCCGCCCTCGCCCACCCAGGAGCGGCCGCCCACGCACACGCGCACGCGGTACAGCAGCGCGGGCGCGGGCGGCGCGTGCGGCGCGCCCGGGTACGGCGGCACGAAGGGCGCGCCCAGCCGGAACGCGGGCCGCCCGCGCGCGCGCGCCACGCCCGGCACCGACGTGTACACGGCCGGCTGGCACAGTTTCATCGCCAGCGCGTTCAGCTCCACCGTCGGCATCACCGCGCCTGACACGGAATGGTCCACACTTAACAATAGTTACCTATGGCGAAACAATTAAATATTCCTTTTGTAAGTTTGTATTTATGTCAACTTCTTAACGCGTGAATCGATTTTAATTTTTTTATACGTGTTTGTGTATATTTTTGCATGATTCAGTTATACAATCAGAAGTCACTACATGACGGCATCGTTGTTTTCGGACACAAGAGCTTATGCGCTGTGAGTGCTGTAAGCAAGGGCGGATCCAGCCTTCGTTTCAGGGGGTTACATATACAAGAGCCGATCTAGTCTTCGTTTCGTGGGGGGGGGGGGGGGGTTCAGTTATGATAGGCTTTAATCTTAATCTAATAATCATAAATCCATACCTACCCAGGAGGGTCATGACCCTAATGACCTTCCCCTGGATCTGCCCTTGGGTGTGAGCAGTAAGAGTTGTGTTAGTGTTGTGGGTGGTGTGAGTGGTGTGGGTGTGTACCGGCGTGTCGGTGGTGGTGGTGCGCGGCGTGCGGCGGCGCGCGCGGCGGCGGCGGCGGGAAGCGCGTGCCCGTCAGCGCCGCGCTCGCCGCCGCGTGCTGCGCGCGCTTTATTGATGACCCCTGCGACAACACCAACCCCGCTTTACTATCAATACAATATAATAATAAATGATAAATATTCACGGGAAAAATTACGCTTAGTGATCTAACCTCAAAAGTAAGCAAATTATTTGCTTGTGTTATGGGTGTTAGTCAACGATACTAATAAATAGAAATACATACATAAATAATAGAATATATTTAATAAACACCCAAACCGAGAAAAACAAACATTTATGCTCATCACACAAATACTTGTCCCCGTCGGGGATTGAACCCGTCCCCATCAATTGCGTAGTCAGGATCGCTAACCACTCAAACAACGGGGCGGTCAATACACCCTTCTGCATACCAGATATGCCATGTGTATAACTAGAATAACAATAATCGTAACTAGGGTTGTAAACTCCGCCTCCGCCTCCGTTACTGCGGAACTTCCGCAAAGAATTGAACCTCTGCCACTTCGTCCGCCTCCGCCAAATTTATGCAGAGTTTTGACGGAGGTTTATTTACGCTAACATACAACGCGTAAAGAGTGACGCTGGGAGACGCGACCGCACGGCTGCGTATTTGCGAGTGAAATTGTCAATATTTTGCTTGTGCCGCGGGAACACGGGCAGGCGGATGGTATTGGGGGCGTGAATGAATGACAGGAATCAACTTGTCAAATCGTTCGGTACTGCGTAGTTGTTTTGTGTGTGAGCCGTGATTATTTTAAGTGATTTAGTGCATGAGTAATATGATGTACCCATTTGAAATATTTTTGATTTTAATAAACCATAAATTTCTTTTTTTCTACTGCAAATTTCACCTCCGCCTCCGTTAACCTCCGCATCCGCGGAGGCGAACCTCTTCTCCTCCGCATCCGCCTCCGCTAACAATGCCTCCGTTACAACCCTAATCGTAACCACTGTTAATTGAGTGCTTCCCGTTTTTTTAGCTATATTTGTTCTTAATAACGATTTTTCAAAACCCTAAGATTTTTATGAGTAGACTTACAAATCACTCGTTATTTTAAAACCAGCAATTGTTTTTTAAAGAATATAATCCTATACATTTTTAGGCTTTAATTTGAGAAGCAAGTTTATAAGATATGTCAGCTTTGACGCATATTCCATTTAAGCATTGTCGCAAATTTTAAGTGTATGTTAAAAAATAAATTAAAAAGGGCAAAAGTTATGGTTGGGCTGTAGTTACCTCAGCTGTGTATTCCTCAGTATCACCCAATCGAAGTGTTACCGTGAATACTTTCTTGTGAGCAGGTCCTGTCTCGGATGTGAGGCGATACTGATGCTTAATCTGCAAATGAAACGACAATGTTAAAACTATAACATCTACTAATATACCTTGAGTTAATTTTACACAAGAGGATGGCAAATAAGGTAACCTAAAGGGCGACAAAAGAATCATTTATATTTGGTATCCGTAGGCCTTAAATATCTGTAGAACAATGTTCGTAAGTCAAGATTTTTGGAACAAATATAGACATCGACATAAAACTGAAATATATGATGTAATGATTTATAACTACTGTTTTTGTGATTTTATTTAGGCATTAACATTTTGATGACATAACTAAAGCAAATATCATATTGACAAATTTCATTGTAGGTATTACAATGTATCATTGTTTTCAAAATGTCATTTCAGTTCAAATTTAAATAAGGGTAATAATTTATAGTAAAATATTGATGGGAAATCAAAGACTACTATTTTATTTACTAGACTAGTCTATGATTTTATCAGTTGTAGAGTTGTAGTTAAAGAGTTGTACAAACTAATGGCATGTGTCGTAAATAATAATGCACATTTAAATATTTTTGTGATGTCTATATTAACAATTATATTTAAATAAGGCTATATAATATTATTATAAAAATATTGAATAGTCATTATTAATTTTGACACATGTTATTAATTGCAAGAAATATTGTTTACCCAATATGGGAAGAGCACCACAAAATAAATAGGTACAGAAGTAAAACTCATGTATGTACTTCACTTTTCATACCTACACGCGACAGTCCCGCTAGGGTTATCAACTTTGGCTTATGCAGAAAAAACTAGTAGTGGCCTCATATCTAGGTGTTTATTATTGAGAATGAAACAGAAAGAACGGAATTGTAAACAAATAGTTACTAAAATATTTTAATCTTATTGTTATACCTCTTACAGATTTTCTGCACATAAAAGCTCACTGACGCCTGTTCAAGCAAAGGGCACCTGATGCTTGCACTATTCCCAACCATTCCTAAAAATTGCTTCCACGAGAGATGTATATGTGTGCGTTGCTCAAGCGCCCTTTGTATGTAGATTGACTTCTGTATCTATTTGAATTGTGACACTGTACCGCACTGACTACTAAGAGACTGCACTACTAGTAAGAGAGGTGTGTGTCTCACCTTATTGTACCTGGCCAGCTCGTTGACCAGGCACATGGGTGTCTTCTCTTTACTGTTGGCCGGCGCGGGCGGGCGCGCGGGCTCGCCGTCGGGCGGCGCCGCAGTGTCGGGCGCGCCGCTCGCCGCTCCGCTCGCCGCGCCGCTTGTCGCGCCCGCCACCGCACTCGCGCCCGCACCCGCCACCGCCTCCTCTTTGGGCTCTGTGCTTGCGGGAGTTGCGGGTGTGACTGCCGGTACAACTGCACGTACAAACATCCTTATATCTATCAAATATTAAAAATTCCAAAGTTGTTCTATGAAATTTTCAGTTGACAATTTAGTTATATTTTTAGCATGTTTACAATTTTGCAAAATAAAAATTAACCATCAGTAAATCACTGGTGCAGGCAGTAGGTTTGTAAAATTAAAACGTGACGTGCGCTTCGTGTTTTATGAAATACTAGCTGTTGCCAGCGACTTCGTCTGCGCGGACTTCATTTACTCCGCACAGTACCTGGCCGCTAGGTGATAGCGTGATAATATGTAGCCTATATGTTGACCCGACCTGTTAGTAATATTCATGCAATATTTGAAGTAAACCCATGCAGTACTTTTTGAGTTTACCCCGGACATACATACAGACAAACAGACAAAAATTATAAAAACTATATTTTTGGTTTTGATATCGATTGTAGATCACGCCCCAAGTGTTCTTTTAAAAAATATTCAATGTACAGTTTTGACTTTCCTACGATTTTATTATATGTATAGATGTAGGAAACATTTCTTTTTAATAAATAAATAATTCTAGAGCAAAATTAAAGTAAATTTTTTTATATTATTCAACACAATGTTGCGCTTGTGTTGCATATAATATTTGGAATATCGTTGTTAACAAATGAAATGAGAAAAGATTTTATAAACTTGCCTTCGAAACTATAAATATTTATGAGGTTCTATAACAACATTTTAAATTGTATTGTTATTGCAGAGTGTATATTCCATCAGGAAGGCCATCTACTTGTTTGCTATCTAATGAAAAATCATACGTATCGGTATTATGTATAAATATAGAATGATAAAACCGTTTCTGTGTTAGATCCATGGACATTATTCACACTGCATTTTTACTACCCTTCTACATACAAAAGGTAGTCATGACGTTAATAACATCAGTGTAATTAACACAAATAAATTACAAGTTAAATAAACATCACGACACCACTATTAGATTGAAATACACTTGTACTGTTTCACAAGTACTTGCTTGACACACATACAACAAAAGTTGAAGTGTCACTACAGTGACCGTTAGAGAACATTGTAAATAATGTTTAGTTGGTCAAAAGAGTAACGACGTTTACTTTTATATTTTATGGTCTTGTATTCTAACTTCTTATAATATCGGCTTCTTATTTTTCGATCCAATGTACACAGCACATATTTCACTGCTCTATTGTGTACAATTGTGTGATACATTGTATAAAACCTTTCTAGATATTCATGTTGTAAAGTGCGTTTTAACGTTATTATTTATTCAATAAACAAAATACAACAACATATAACAAATAATGCAAAATAACAGTTTATTTTTACAACATGCTAACAATAGTAAATTATATACAGTACAGAACAATGATTTTCCATTAAGGTAAGTTAATGAATTTAATTTTTTTTATATATATATAATTCTAAAATGAGTTTAGATTAGTTTACAGATTGACTGTTAAAAACTATACATAGATACTCAAGGAGAGTTTTCAGCACTCGATTCTGATACCATGTACAAAAAATAGGTACTTATATTTTGACCCCTAAATTTTCAGCAAAAATATTTAGTACTGACACCAGCACAAGTATTAAAGTTTCATGTTATCGAGTATCGCCTGCGTGGTCTTGTAGTCCGGCATTATAGTTGGCCACATTAGATCCCGGTTTCGATTCCCAGGTCGGGCAATTAAAAAAAAGTGTTTTTCAGTTTTCTGATAAACACAAAGTTGTCCGGGATTGAAAGCGCACATTTATTGATAGGCTTGCCATCTATAACATTTGTGGAACCAAGTGTCTTCGGCTAATCGTGGGTGCACTTGTTGTACATCTGCCTAACTTTTTGGGGATATGGGCGTGAAGGTACTTTATTATATTTCTATTGGTTACAGATGACCATCAGCCATAATTTCCTTCAATGTATACAGTATTTTACCAATCAACCTGTAAATTGCAAATATTTCGAATTTATGTGAATTTGGTAACTTGAAGAAAATCAATCTAAATTAAGTACTAGATAAATGAAAAATGAAGAATGTAAAAGAGATTATTTTTTACACAAACCAACATGGGATTTATGTGTGTCAATTAAATACTGACCAAAGTCAGCGCTTAGTTTTGCTTGAGCCGACAGTATTGGCGATGCGGGCCTGCCCAGACCTATATATTTTAAAACAAATGTAATATTAGATAGAATTTTTGTAAATTACAATTAATTATAGACTGCATGGATAACTCAGTCTTCGTCCACGACTCTAAAAAAGTGAGGAAAGCAGGTCGCAATATAAAAGAAGTAGTCTCCGACATTAGTTAATTTATCTTTACACACTTACTCCGTAGCAATCAGATTTCGTCATATTAAATCAACCACCAATCATATTGATTCCTTGTTTACAAGTATATTCTGATCTCAGTAGCTGTTTGAGTGAGAAGTCCGTAAGTGAAATGGACATTAAACAATAAATTATCATTAGAACTTTGTATACGTATATATTAGATTTCCAAAATTAATAAGAAAGTTGGATGATATTATATGGTATCTCTGTGTGAGTCGCTCTTGTTCAAAGTATGAATAAAATTAGTTCCAACGGGTAGTCTTAAACTATCTGTATGTCAAATTTCATCCAAATCGGTCCAGTGGTTTCGGCGTTAAGAGGCAGACAGACAGTTACTTTTGCATTTATAATATTAGTATGGATATAAAATCTATATTCAATTATCTCTAATTTCCAGCACATAATTTCACGCCGCGCCGCCCCGAGTTCTTTTAACCTCGTGAACGAGAACTGAGTTAATCGGTCTATAATAAATATAACAAAAACTATGTTATATGTGAACAAAGTTACTACAAAATCATTTGCTGATGCATTAAGACATCTTTTTATTATAATGAGCGCCATTTTGCTTCCGCCTCCCTTTATTGAATAGACCATGTGCAATTCTGCCAGACAGTTTGTAGACAGAGAACGAGTGACTATACGTGTCACTTCTATCATGAATACTAGTTGGTAGTTCCGTAACTTCTTGCTTGGGTATTTAGTACCACTGCCTTACCTAATTCTGCCGCTATAGCGTCTGTGACTGTCACTGTCATGTTCCAGTTTGGATAGTAAGGTAGCAAGTAAACTTATGCATTTGGCATAACCATATTGCTACACAGATAGCAAGGTAACATTGACATCGTTGGTTTATAGGTGATGGTCCATCAGGAGAGCCATCTGCTTGTTTCCAATTTTATTATATAAAATAGTAGGGGAGCCTAAGATGCTAAATGGGTAGTTACTTGAGCACTGTATTATTGTAGCGTTTTAAATTATAGGAAAAATAAAAGTTAATATAATGTTTTTCATTTCAATGGTAGGAAGATATTAGAGAATATTAGAAGAAGTCTACATATAATTTTTTTTTAAATAAAATCTGTGACAGCGAAACAATCGCGTCAGATTAAGATATGGTGGGTTAATCTGCCGATTCAAGTTTGAAAATATTGTTTTGACATTCTCGAACGCATCTGAATTTTCTTTTATTATATAGGAAATTATGTAAGAATAAGGAAAAAAATATCTGACAATTTCCGTAAGCCAAAGTTATTGGAATTTTATTTTTTTCTGCCCTAGTTATAGTATAGTTTATATAGAGGCGGGCCTCTATATAAAGGGCTTATATTTTGTGGAAAGCCTCAACAGCATGTGAGGCAACCCCTCTATGTTAATCTGACGCGCTCGAGTAAATGCAAAAATCCCCTCTTGGACTCCCCTACTAAAAAGAATGTGATCAGTGAGTGTGTTACCAGGGTGTGTCTGCTGCGTGGTGGGCGGCGGTATGGGCGGCGGCGGCGCGTACGGCGCGGGCAGCACGCCGCCCGCCGGCCCGTACCCGCCCGTCCCGCCCGGACCGTACGCTCGCCGCATCCTCGTTTGCTGACACCACAACACACAACACAATATGCTAGTTAATTACATTGGAAAAACTGTTATTAGGTATATTAACCAAACAACGATGTATTTATTTTGATAAATAACGTCCATTTATAATAATAAATTCTCATTTCATTCAAAATTGAAATTAAAATTTACCGCTCTGTACTGTCATGATGTCTTACCCTTCGGCCGCACGTGCGTATATCGTCCCTAAGAAATTAGCGCATTAAAACTCTTAAGGCGATTACACCTGCGAACGACCTTGAGTTAGTGACAGGCGCAGTGTAAGTACTATTCCGCACGCCTACATCTCCAAAAGTCAAAGAGTATATATATACAGTGGGTGCAGATACTTTTTAACATTTTTGTTTACCTATATTAACTTTTATCATCATGAATCAAATGAATGTTAGCAAACTCAAAACCCATAACCGATAATCGGTCATTTATCGGTTCATTTTATAAAAACGATAAATATCGAAAGAAAAAACAGTAAATATCGAAAATCGATAAAAGAATTATATGACAATTTTACACAATGACTGTTACGTATCCTATTATCTTATAATATACAATACATCTCGTGTAGCACTTTATTTTAATACATACAATTAACAATTTTAACAAAACCTTTGAAAATGTGATTTTGTAAATTTAAGTTTTTGTTTCGAAATCTCGTAAGAAAAAGTAGAGATTTAATTTAATTGAAACCATATCTATATGCTTTCAATTAAACTAAAAGGAAAGTTTTAAAAGGTTGATTAATTTACACTATTTGTATGTATAACATATTTAATTTATATTTATTTCATTTCTTATGATAGCAAACAAGTAAACGTTTTCTTGATAGAAACATATAAACATCGCCTATAGACACTAAAAATGTTAATGGTGCGTTGCTATTCATGTAGCAGGGTTAGAATGTTACATGCATATGTTTACCTTACCCTCAAAACCTAATCACGGCAGTTAAAAACACCGACGCTATTGCGGCAGGAATATGTAACGCGGTAGTTCCAAAACCGGGTTGATGTGTTGCAAAAAACCAAGGTCGAAAAAAATAACTACTGATTATAATAACTGCCTCGTAGTCAAGGGGATAACCTAAAGTTTGGTTTAAGGTATTTTTCGAAAATTCAAAAATCTCAGTAGCAGCTTGGAGTCTGGCGGTTGGTGTGCTACCACTTCCATGCCTCGGATGAGCACATAAAGCAGTCGGTCCTGGTTATTGTTAAAACAACAACGATATATATTCACGCCAGTCCCTTTACGAGGTAGGCAAAGAGAACCGAGTGCAATATGTCACGATCCTTGTAAATTTTTCTTGCTTCCTGCACGTTTATTACTCTCTTCACACAAACATGCTGGTTGCGAAGACTTCACTACCTTCAAATAGTACCGGGTTTTTATATTTTTTCTTCAGAGTTTTGCTTTTTAGTCGTCTGCTTGAATTATATTCGTTGTTTATTTGTTTACAAAATACTTATCCATCTAAAGCCATTAAAACATTCAAGCGTAAACGTAGGTAAGTACCTGAATAGTCTCAAATATTATTCAGCGTCCACACACAAAGTTGTTGATAAAGTACTAGTTTTCAGCCCCTTAATACCCTCTGTTACCTCTTTAGGAGATAAAACTCAAAGTTTCCTTACATGCACGTTTATGTAATTGAAGTAAAGAACATAACTAATAAATTTGAAAAGATTTTGATGAAACAAATTTTATTTGTTATACAAACTCAACCACATTTTTGATCCTTTTAAGGGATGAAATTAAAAAAAAAACCTTTAAACTCGTATTCATTGAATTGTGTTAAAAACCATAAATACTAATATATTACTACTATTTTTCATATAAACATAAACGCTTTTTTACCCTTTTAAGGAAAAAAATGTATGAAATCCCTAAATATATAATTTTTAAATTGTGTTGAAGAACATAAGTACCAAATTTCAAGTTATGTTGACCATAAGCGTTTAATTTTTCATATGAATTGTAACACCCACTTTTACTCCTTTAAGGGATGAAACTCCGAACTTCATTACGCGCATGTTTCTTCAATTTGGATTGAATTGAATAAGCAGGTACTAAATTTTATGAGAGTTTAGATAATATAAACTTTTTATTTTAATACAAACTTATACAGTTACCCTTTTAATGGATGAAATTTTAAAAAAATCTAAAATATGAATTTCTTTAATTGTATTAAAAAGCATAAATACTAAATTTTTAGTAATTTCTACAACAAACAATTCATTTTTCATACACAAATTAACTCTCCTTTTAGCCCTTTATGGAATGAAATTCAAAAATGCGTATTTATTTAATCGTATTAAAAAGCATAAATACTAAATTTTAAGTAATAAACAATTTTTTAATATAATCATTAACACCCCTTTTACCTCTTTAAGGGATTAAATTACATCATAAGAACAACCTCTGTAAAAAATCAGCCTTCCCGCTCCAAACTTATTATCTACTATAAAAAACGTTCAAGCGTAAACGAAATGTCCAATTTTTAAACAGCACAACCTTATTACTGTGCCAAACGCACTATCTGTATTATTTAATGTGGAGAGCGGTATACGCTCACGTGCGACACAGCCTCCTCGTACGAACGCTACCGGGAGACTGACTTTCGGAGCGAGCGCTGTCCGCGAATGAAATAATAGGGTTTTTATTGATTTAATGGCACACTATAATGATTTTGTAAAATGTTGAACTTAAATTTTACAAAGCAATAAATTGTCTGTAATGAAGTGAAAAATTCACCAAAATCGTTTCAGTAGTTTGGAAGTTATAAGAAAATTCTTGCGTAAAAATACGAGAGACATTCGATTTCTTTTCGTCAAAAATAACAATGAAATTTAAAAAAACGAACTTAAAATTTAAAGTTAATTATATTTTACGTACAATGTATATTTTTTTTAAATGATTGGATTAACGGTTTAGGAGAAGTAGGCTTTCAAAGAGATGTATTTTTCGTAGTAGTTTGGCGTATGTTATCGCCTTAACGTACCGCCAACTGCGCGATAGGACACACACAGTTCGTCCGATAGCCGATAACATCTGGTCACATCTACATTTGTACATTGACATGTATCGCGTCATTGCGCGAAGCTTTGTAACGATAGACGCAAGTACGGTCGCAGCATTAGTGACATCCCGCCGTGGTAAAATTTACATTACATATTCTGTGGTTTCATTTTACCAGGTCGTCACGAAATGCTTTCACATTTGCGTTCACTGTCACGAGACTGTGCAGCACAGACATATTTCATAATGAATATAAAATGTAAATATATATTAAGGCAGGATAAATTGTATATTTCGTTTAGTTCGTAAGTTTTTTGTAATAAATAATGTTCGTTTTCGTCTTTTATTCGCCCTAAGACCTACATACAGCTTTGTTGTACAGAAATAATAAAGCTTTATGTAGTTAAGTTGTTTGCCTAAAGGCATATTACGATCAAAAGGGGTTCCACGCAGTCGTCAAATTACGAGTCGACTCTTGCGAGATTGTATTTATATGCGGGAATCCAAAATTACGAAAGCCCCGAAAGGTGCAAAATTCTTTATGAAAACAAATGTTTATCGATTGTAAATTGTATGTACAATGTAAGTATAAGCCTTAGGCACATGTTTACGCACTTTTCGAGTATATAAAGATAGTTAACAGGATAGTACGACCTGAAAAGGGGTACAACTCTGTAATTGTAAGAGTTTCCGAGGTCCTGTAAGAACGTATAATGTATATAACACTCTTGTTTGTTATTATATAAGTTTATTTTTGTTAGATCCTTGTATATAAATAAGAAATAACACATTGTAATTAGTTTTCGGTAGGTCTAAGGGCATTATGTACTTTGTTTCGCTTATATTTGTAAAAAGGTAGTACCGCACTCGCTAGAGGACCACACTAGGTAATTAGAGGTAGGAGAAGCTACCTAAGACAATAATTACGTTTAGATTACGAAAAGTAAGATTTTAACAAATCCCAGACATCGTGGCGCCACGCATGGCGCCATCCGTCTTTATCGGTTTATGCCGCCCGTCTGGCCGCGGGCTATAAATATCGGAAAGCGCGGCCATACAATCAGTTCCGTTCCGATCAAGTTACAGTTTCGTTAAGACTCAATAAGTTTCCCAGACAAGTTCCTGGGCTTTAGTATATACATATTGGGTACCGGCTTTGGAGTGGGGCGGTGTTGGGGCAAGTACTGGCTCTCTCCCATAGAATAGGAACATTTGCAACGGTGCTAGCTTTATTGATAAATTCTATTTCGTTACAATAAAGCACCTTTGCAACGAACAGTTGTGGTCTTTATTTATTCTTCCCGGCGACACCCGGCTCACGGCCAAAGGCACTACGGCTGGTGGGGCGTCGAAGAAGAACAGATCTACAGTCCGCTGGCTCCCCCGGTTGTAGTGCACAGAGACAATGTTTACTTTTGCCGAATTTATGTCCTTTTTTGTGGAGTCATAACACATCAACTTATTGGATCCTTTTTACAAAACTATAACGTCGCAGGTATATTATCGAATGATGGCGAGATCCGCGTTGTCGCAATGTGTGTGTCCAACCAACTCGCTGAAACGTGAATCATTCGAACTAGCGTGAAATGCTTCGGGTTTCTACCGTTTTGCTACCACTCATCATCATCTCGCTTTTGCTTTGGTGCGCGTCATAAGTCGAAGCGAAATAGACTATTGTAGACCGTATACATGTGGTCATGTATAGTAACCCTGGCACGAATATAAGCGTTTTGTAACGATAACGCTCTACGAGTATTCGTAAGATAATGCGTTCACACATGCTTTAAAGGATACTTCACATTTCGCCAATACAATTAATTCATCATTAAAAAGTGTGCGTCCGCACTTGCATCGTCGTTAAGGCAAATTTTCATGAGGAGTATACTGGTTGCTTTTTCATTCACTATGCTCACCGTATTCAGCGCTGTGTTAGTTCTTATATCCAACAGTTATTAAATATAACTCGTAACTTGAACGGCTATAGGATCCGTATTTTTGGAGGAGATATAATTTATTTTATACAAAATAATATGTTTAATTATATGACCATCTAAAGGTAAAATATAACTAACTGTATGAATCGAGAAAAGCAGTTTATTTAAGCTGATGTTCGGTATTGATGTGTCTTACCGGCGGTACTGAGTGGTGCTGTGCGGGCGGGTGGTGCATAGGGCGGATGGGATGCGGTGGGCGCTGCGCCGGCGCATGGTGCGGCACCGGCATTGTGCCCATGCCGCCCAGCTGCCCATGCCCGCCCATGCTGCCGCCGCCCTGGGACGGGCCCAATGGCACTCTGAAAACATAACCGCTGCTTTAGACTGATCGTTTCAACACTGAATATCGACTGCACTTGGTAAAACCCCATATTAACGTGTATTAATATAATGTTAAAACTTGTACCTTTTTACTGTGTTTTTATTTATAACACAAACGGATTTTGTGTTTTAATGCATCATCAACAAATCAATACTATTTTGACAAATTGAAAACAGTACCTACAGTAACAGTAACAGTATTTTGACAAATTAAAAACAGTATTGATTTGATGTCCTGATTGAGCTTATAAATAAAAACATAGTAAAACAATACAAGTGCTTTTAACATTGTATAAATACACGTTAGACCATTTCATAAACTACCATTCAAAAGAAAGTAATAATGATGAAGCAGTTTTTAACGCACGCCAAATCCCTGGAAAAGTTGTCAGAGAGTGTGAGTGCCATACATTGTGATTTACGGTGCAGATTTGTTTTGCTTCTTTTAGGTTTGAGCTTTCGTCTGGCATCAGAAATATTTACAACAATAAACGCAAGACTTGTAAGCTCAACTGAAACCTTTACCCTGTTGTCACAATAATTTATCTTGTAAGAAAAAAATCCAACGCGCAATATATGCAAACCTTATGGTGTTCATCCGCTTGGTTACTGTTAATGGTCTAAACTAGGCCATTAGGTAGATTATTACAACCAAGTAAGTAAAGATTAAGGAATTTATTAATACCTACACATGGAAATTTGGAATTATTATTATAATTGCACATTTACGGTTTTACTCGAATTTTTATAGCATTGAATATTGCTTGACCGCCAGAAGGTAAAAGTTTAGTGACAAAATAGTTTTATAGGTACTTATGGTGCTCATTGTTAATCATTTGTTCCAGTATTTACATATTGTATTTTAGAAACCAATACCCATAATTAACTATGTGGATTAAATTAATTTGTATACATAGTTTTTCACAATATTTTTGTTTATTTAGACTTATTTAGAAAACATATTTTAATAAGAGTGGATAAGCATATCAGTAAATAGGTGTGAGGCATTAACGCTGCATATCATGTCATATACTAAACTAATTCGAAGTCCCAATTACCGTATTATATTTTTGTTTATATCATACGATTACAAATAAGCAGATGGCCTATGCAGTGCCTGACAAAATGTTAATAATGCGTTACTATCCATGTGCCAGGGGAAGTCCCTGGCACATGGATAGTCCCTGCCATGCGTAAGTTTACCTACCGACTACCATACCCTTTGAAACCTTCATTGTAATCTTAAAATTAAAACGACGGTAAGGCGGTGGTTCGATCGTCTTTACGAGCTGCTTGGTGAGATGGCAAATTGTATATTCTTCAAAACCAAATTGGAAAAAGGCGAATATCCATCCATATCTTAGTTTCGTTTCTCCTTTAGCTTTAGTATTTACAAATTAAAGGCCAACTGCCGTTCTGCCAGGCAGGTCGTAAAAGGCGACCGATTGGTTTTACGAGTCACTACCATCGTGGCTACTAGGTGGGAGAGTTCTGCATTGTCTCGCCCGGGTCTGTTACCACCGTCTATCTATTTCTGCCGCAAAAGCGTCAGTGCTTGCCACTGACGTGTTCCGGTTTTGAGGGTAAGGTAGACAGTAAACTTAAGCATGTAGCATTAGACCTCGCCACAAAATAGCAAAGCAAAATTAACACCTTTGGTGTCTATAGGCGATGGTTGCCTCTTTTCATCTGGAGACCCGTCTGTTTGTTTGCTATCTTATGATATTTAAAATATATTTGTTATCCTTTCACCTGCCATTCTTTTTACGTTTCCGAACCAATGGTGTTTGCTCTTTACTATTATATACTTAGGATGTATTAGAAATAGTAAAAATACGTGAACAAAAACTGCCGAAAGCATTCTAAGAAAACTAGCTAATTATTTTAGAATTAAATAATAACGCCTACGATATATCATATTCATAATAATACTCGTATATGGAGACCACAAACGCAAATTCTTTCTTTTTTCCTATAACTCGTAAACGCACGCAACTTCATAAATTATATTAATACACATTACGACTATTTCGAATATGGAATCAAAGACAAACGTGACACAGGCTTAAATGTAAAATGACACGTGTTCAAGTAATTTCATAATTGCACTATTACACTTAAAACATAAAATGCATGAAAAAATCCAAAAAGTACTTATTTCAATACACAAAATTTGCCTTACATTTATGACGTGAGAAGTTCGAAAGACTTTCTAGGGGACCGTTTGGTTATCGGCCTGGTGCAATACTGTTATTTCAACTGCCTACAGCTCAAAAGGTATGATGTATGGTCTGTATTAAAAAAGGCATCATATTCATTACTAGATTGCCTCGAATCAAAAGCGCCCGTCATATGTTCCATTCATGACAAGTTTAAGTGACAAAGAGAGCCGCAAAGAACCCTCGACGCATCAACAAATTACACAGAATTTGCATATCAATGCAGTCGCAACTTTAGAAATGGACAAGTAAAACACAAGCTTTATATTTAATAGTGTCGATTTTTGCGTTGATTTAATCGAATTTATTGTAGGTTTTTTGTTATATATTCTAAATACGTATAAAAAAGTAATTGAGACTTTTCTATCAACGCATAGCTCAAATCACCAGGTTTGACAGAAAGACTTGTCCATTGAAATGTTACATTGGGAGTTAAAAGTCAGAGCACGCAGTTTTATTGTTTGAATATCAAAAAGGTTTAATCCATGTTTGTGGGGTCGCAACCCTCGTCCCGCGGCGGCTATCTTGTTAAAAGGTTTTTACACTATATCGTGCAAACTATTAACCGAAAAAAAATGTTAGAATTTTTCCTCGAATGAACTTCCTATAATTTTGGTTCTGTAATTATTAATCGTAGAACCAAAAAGAAATAGTTATTAGCTAATTTTTGGAAACATTTATCAATATACGGTTGTAAAAAAATCCAATGACGTAGCGATTGGAGGGCTAGGCCCCGGGGCCCCAAACTCAGGGGGTTCCTCAGACTCTGACTGAACCAGGACGTGCTCTGCTATACACAATAAAGAACTGATTATAAAGTAGCTTCTTTATATCATAAAATATCAAACAAACAGATGGGTCTCCTGATGGAAAAAGTCAACCATCGCCTATAGACACCAAAGGTGTTAATGGTGCGTTACTATCTTATGGCGAGGTCTAATGCCAAGTGCATAAGTTTACCGGCTACCTTACCTTCCAAACCGAAACACGGCAATGACAAGTACTGACGCTATTGCGGCAAGAATAGGTAAGTACCAGACCCGGGCGAGACAATGCAGAACTCTACCACCTAGTAGCCACGATGGTAGTGATTCGCATAGCCAATTGGGCGCCTTTTACGACCTGCCTGGCAGAACGGCAGTTGGTCTATTCTTCAAAGGAGCCCGGAACCAACACGGTTTTTTTTTTTAAATATCGTTACGTTTAAATAGTTTAAAGCTTTGCAACTTTTAAGTATTTGAACGTAACGACATAAAAATTTTAAAGATTTGTTTCGTATTTTTCATGTTCCGAACTCGACGTACACCAAATTCGTCGTAAAACGTATAGTCGGTCTAAAAACTGGTATTAATGGTTTAAAATCTCTACTTAATTAGGATTCCGTACCCAAAGGGTGTTCAACGGGACCCTATAAACGTAACGTGCCTCCGCTGTTTGTGTCTGTCACAGGACTGTATGTTTTGAACGGTAACAAGTTGATATTTTCTTTAATTTTCATAAAATAGTTTTAACTTGTTCATTAAAATAAGTTACAATTTGTATTTAGTTTTTAAATTGAAGTATTATGGAGTCGAAAATTACGTCAATTCGGAACACAACAAATACGGAACAAACGAATTTAAATGTTTAGTTGGGGCCCTAGTTTATTTTTTGCCCCAGGGCCTTTGGTTACCTAGCTACGCCACTGAAAAAATCGTACATCATCTCTGTAGCAGTGAAGAGAGGGCTCTGTATGGCAGAGAAAAGAGCGGTACCACGTGCTTCGGAGAAATGTGAGGACTAAGGAGAATCAGGATATATGCACGACCACGGTCGTTACGCATTTAGCCTTTACTCGCTTCAAACTGTAAGGTTAAAGGAGGGTAGCTGATTATAAAATACTGGAAACAATAAAGAGTATTTTACGGTAAATATATATTTGTTTTAGAACTTATACCGTGCTTGGGAAAACCTAAACAACTTAAAAAGCAACATTTGTCGAAATTTTTCTTGGTAGTTTTTTAAATTTTACTATAGTCTAGTTGAACATCAATAATAATATTCTAATTCTGTTAAGATAAGCTGTGTAAAAATATTACAAAACCAGTTGAACCTGCAGGATATCCCTGAAATCCCTGCTAAGTTTAGTTTCTGAAACAAAAACTTTTGAACACGATGATCGATTTTGATAGTAGGTTTTTTGCGCTCTGAAAATTTTGACGTTGTTCCAAAATTGTTTGAAAATACTCAAAATAATAAAAAAACTTTTTCTCTATTCAAGAAAAAAAGCTGATAAGTTTTTGCAACCAGTAATTTAGTTTGGAAGCTATTTGAAAAAAATAACATTGTTTCACTAACTTTATTTTTTAGGTTTTTTTCAAATTCCTTAAATTGATTAACATTTTCAGGAAGTCTATATTTAGTGGAACCCATCGAACGCCGTGAACTAGGTCTCTACTCTCGATCAATCGCTCTTCAAAATTTGAGAGGTTTACATACACACGTAGGGACAAGCAGACATCAGTGCCGGATTCATCAGTAGGCCTATGAGGCCCGGGCCCAGAGCGGCAGAATTATAAAGGCGGCAATATTTTCGAGAAGTCAAAATTTTAAAGGCGAAAGAAATCAAAGGCAGTACGAACTAAAAAATCGAACATAAGAATAATTTTTCGAACAAACCGATTTCAAAAAGTCCTTCAACTAATGGAAAACTTCATCATTAACATAACAGGAATATTTTTACAGAAATACACTAAAAGTGACGTTTTTGAGTCTCGCGAACGGAATGTAAACGTATCGGTCTCGCAAACGTATAATTTACTACATACTAAAAACTAGTATGTAGTAAATTATAAAACAACCAACAATAAATTATTTAATCTATATTTAATTTAATATTATAAATGCGAATATTTGGATTTTGGATGGATGTTTGTTACACAATCACGCAAAAACTACTGAACGGATTTGAATGAAATTTAGCACACTGTAAGACCTGGAATAGCACATAGGCTACAGTTTATCCCGGAAAAATTGGGTGATCCCGCGGGATTCGCCAAAAACTTTTATAATGCGGCGGGTTGCACGCTGCAGCTAGTATTTAATAAAATGTTATGGATAAATATTTAAATATTTGAAAATTATGTGCTTAATTTCAATAATCACTACCTCAAAAAGCAAAAAAAGCGCCATATCAGTCAAGGTTAAGGGCGGAATCGAGCGACTGTCGACATAGGTGTATACCACCATATATGATTTCTGTGGTGTATACTGACATTATCGTAAAAATTGACAGAAAAGCTTGGGACCTGAAAACGTCGAGATCTGTTAAAAATTCAATTTTCGCCGGTAAATCAACAACTTCCTTATTCGGAAAGTTAAAAATAGCAGTCATAGGAAGATGACATTCATGTCATTCGGCTCAAGACCAAAGTTACAAAAACGCTTGTTCACTATGCCTTCCTAATTAAAACTAACAGAATCACTGTAAAGTGTAATAATCATGGTTGCGACCAATAAATATTTAGTTGACCTTGTACATAAATAAACATATAATACGAAAAAAATCGTAGTTGAAATTGAAAAAAACTGTAAATCGGTTGACCCCGCAGGCTATCCCTGAAACTTCTTGCTATATTGAGGTATTTTAAACTCAAAGGAACAATAACTATATCCAATATCATAGCATAGATTTTTTCAGAGTTTTAAAACCTTAATTTTGTTATAAATGACAGTCATTTCATTTTTAAAGAGCTATTTATTTTAAAAATGATCAATTTTGATCTTTCTAATGGCATTCAATGCAATTTTTGATGATTTCATAACTACAATGTAGTATAATCTGTAGGCTATAAAGCAAAATCAAAAAACATTTTTTTCAAAAATGTTCGTTATTAATAAATCCCAAATGAATCGACAGATTTTGATGCAATTAACTGTATTTGACGCAGTTTTTTAGGGAAAAGCTGATCAGATTTTTAAATCAATCGGTATATTAGACCCAGTTTTTTAGGGAAAAGGTGAATCAGATTTTTACATCAATCTGTATATTAGCCTAAAAGTTATTTTAAAAATATTAAGCAAAAATTTCTGTAATCAACAAAATATTTATATTTAAAAGTCGTAACTTTTGAAAACTTGTTTTGGTTTTGAATTTTGAAACTGCATTTGACGTAATTTTTTAAGTACATACTAAAATATTGTCAGAGGTCGAAAAATGATTGGTTAAAAATTTCGTAGTTACATATGACCAAACTTTTTTCAATTTTTGTCGTCAACGATAACTCCCTAACGGATAGAACGATTTTGATGCAATTAATGCTTTGGACGGATTTTTTTTTGAAGAATAGAGCTGATTAGATTTTGTACTTAATCGATACATTAATCTGCAAGTTATATTAAAAAAAAATACTGTTTCGCCAAATTTATTTTTGAGATTTTTTTAAATTTCTCAACTGAATTTTTAAAATTTTCTGAATTATTAAAAAAAGTCTAAGTTGAGCGATTTCCAATCGAATGCCATCAAGCACGTTTCGATCAGTCAAGTTGTTCAAAAGTTACGAGATGTTTACATATACACACACACACACACACACATACACACACACCAACAAACACGCACATGCATACACACACATACATATATACACACATACTGATGTCATCACGTTGGAAAATGTTCACCTCAAAACAAGGAGATCTGGTGAAAACACAATTTGGGAAAGATCGGGACAAAAACAGTAAGTTCCTTATTAACATATGTAGCGGAAAGTTCAAAATGCATAAATATTATAATTAAATTATCTAATATACATTAATGAAATTAATAAAAAATAATATAAATTATATGAAATACTTCAAATATATTAATGAAAATAATATACATTATTACTGCATAGTATAAAACAAAGTCGCTTTTTCTGTCTATCCCTATGTATGCTTAAATCTTTAAAACTACACTACGGCTTTGATGCGGTTTATTTTATAGATAGATTGATTCTTGAGGAAGGTTTAAGTATATAAACCATTCCAAAATTCCCACGGGAACAAAAGCTACGCGGGTGAAACCGCGAGCAGGTCGCTAGTATGAAATACTTCAAATATCTAATCTTTACAAATAGGTACTAAAGAAAAAAATTGTCACTAGCTCCTTTTTGCACAACTGGCAGACTGGACGAAAAAAAGACTCCTGAAGCCTGAGGATATACCATGATTCACGTTTTGTTGGCTCATAAGATAGGTTATAATTTTCAAAACGAAAAATGTAAAAAATATAAAAATTATATATAATTTTCTGGAGCGGCATGCGCAGAATTATGGCACCGGGTATGCAGCAAAGTACTCGGTCACAAAAACTTTTTCTTTTATAGACTTTTAGCATAGCTACAGCCACGCGACGGATTTCTCAGTCAGAAACCATGCCAATAGAACAAGTCTTAGATGTACTACTATTCATGTACATCTTCTACGGCAATGCAAACAAAACAGCAATCAATCGTCGCGGCGAATGAAATTGTAATAAAATAAGCTAAATTAATATCTAACTACTCACCTAGTCAGCTTCAATTTTCACAGAAGGTTCCGCTTACTTGAGATTACTATACACCGATATAAATGCAAGATTTTGACCACCTCAAATATATTATCCAAGTGAGTGATAGTTACGAAACACATCCCTTGCAAGATATCCGATGTAGCCTTTTATTGAAAAGGCAGATTTTCATGTGATTCGCAAAATAATATAAATAAACTTAATAATAAAACTACGGGTTAGTAATAAAACAAACTACTCATTCATTTATAGGTTACTAGCGACCTGGCCGCGGTTTCACCCGCATAGCTTTTGTTCTCGTAAAAACTTTCCTCAAGAATCAATTAATCTATTACAAAAAACCACATCAAAATCCGTAGCGTAGTTTTAAAGATTTAAGCATACATAGGGACATAGGAACAGACAGAGAAAGCGACTTTGTTTTATACTATGTAGTGATAGTGAAATCTATGCGCCTATCCTTTTTTAAATCTGATTTTAGGATATCGTCATAGAAAGTTGGATTGCGTTTTAATTCTATCATTAATGCCTTTTCTTGTTTTGTTGCCTTTTCTTGTCTTGATTTTGTGTGTTTCTCAAATATGTGTGGATACGTTTTGCTGGCCTTTCTGTGTAAATTGTTAAATGTACACACTTTCAAATATTAAAATGAAAAGTCTAGAACTTTATATAATATACTGGCACAAACAAAATAATAAACAATGCTTATCACTTATCACACGAAAAACCAAATGGCCCCCGCGAAACACAAAACATTTCCGCTATTTATACAAACAAAAACCTTACTAAACAAAAATGCATAATGTGCATACGTGACTTATTACTTTAGATTTCTATCTCTTTTTTTTGGTCAGGTTACAGCCTGCCGCTGGTTCTTTCGCTTTCGTTCTAATCGCGCCTTTGAAATTCATGGGTGTGTGCGTTTGCAAACTGTTTACAGACAGCAAAATTACTAAACACATGCGAACAAATGACCTGCGAAACTTGACTGCAGGACTTGGGCTATACGACTGGCAATCATAATGTTTTTGTGCTTGCAAATGGGTGCTATTTATAAAATATAAGGCTTTTTTTTTAAATAATATATTTTGTTTATTCATTTATTTACTATTAATAAAAGTCAATTAAAATGAATGGCAAGTAAAGCACTGCTTTATTGCATTTAGGGACTGCACACTACTGATTTTCTGTTTTTCTATCAACACATTTAGCATCTGTTACATTAAGGGGTTATATTTTTGGCTAAATGTAGATACACTAGTTATAACTAGTGCAACCGTTTTAAGATGGAACCAGACTAAGATGGAACGCGTTTCCCTAGAAAATACCTGTTCACTCTTCTCTTGAAGATCCCCAGATTGTATTTGTCGGGGAAGGAACACGGAACACAGACTCAGGAAGCATGTTCCAGTACTTTGCGGTTCGAATGAAGAATGTTGAGTCAAACTGCTTTGTCCGGGTACATGGAACGTCTACCATATGGCAATGCCTAGAATCTGTGCGCCTCGACGATCGATAAAAAACGGGGATGTGGGAATTAAATCATGCTATTCTGCAGTGCACACTCCAAAGTGTATCTGATAAAAAACCGATAAACTAGCCACTCTGTGTCGATGAGCCAGGCTCTTAGTTTTTTGCCTACTTAGAGCAAGCAAAAAACTGCTCTAAGTAGGGAAAAGTTTTGAAACATGCCACATCAATAGGGGAGAGGGGGAGGAGGGAAGGGGTGGGGTAAGTTCATCCCCTTAATACCCCCCACTGGAAATATGTATTGTTTTCATGATTTTTTTTCTGTTAAAAAACTGCCATACAAAATGTAAAATATTTAAATGACTCCACTAGATTGGAGAAAAAAGAAGAGAGCATATCTCAGTCAACCTCTCCCTCCCCAATTCTTTTTTTACTACAGCTTTTACTATAAATACTAATCAGATTGCGTGTGCTATGGTGCTGTGGGAAGTGCAAGTTGGGGTGCTCTGAATCGGATATGTCATCAACTTGGTTTATTGTAAATATTTACGTGCCTAACCAAAAATATATATTTTTTTAAAAATACTTCACATCTCCAACAAAAAAAACAACTAATGAGGGGTTAGGTTAGTCGGAAGACTTTCTAAAAGCCCCCACAGCTTCAGATTTCCTTTCTAATAACCAATCATAAACCAGTCATATAATGTTCATCCTATTTATATTTATGAAATAGCAACTCTCTGACAAAAATTCACTGAACTAGGTTATAAGTTGTCAATGAATAGCAGACTTCTAATTTGTAAATGATATAATAAAATTGCAAATTTTTAAGACTGCTTTTATAGTAACGCTAAAATTAGACATGCGCAAAACATCACCTTATGAAGTAATGTGATGCAACATTACTTTTTCGGTCAGGTGATATTACTCGATAACATTATGCATTACTCTAAACATTACGCGACGCATTCGAAAGATCTGATAACATTTGAACTTCAACTGTACTATTACTTGAAGTGATACGTAATATACGTATTACTTGTTACACTGCCGTAATACATTTAGTTTACAGTTAGAAAAAGTTTATTTAGATCATATTACTTGAAAACCTTGACATGAAATTCCTAGCACACGCTGTATTTGAATGATGAATATTTGTTTTAGATATGAGAAGGTCTTAGTTGGATGGTACCAACTGATTTTTTTGGCGATTAATAAATCTATACAAATAAATAAAATTGGAGTGTTTATTTGTAATATTAAAATAACCGCTTTTTACTAACTGCATATGGATACACAGTACATATACCAAAATAACATTTTTAGAATGTTTGTCTGTCTGTTTGTTCCGGCTAAACTTTAAAATCAGTTGGACTGAATTTGACGGGTCTTTCACTGGCAGATAGCTGATGTGATAGGGAGTAACTTAAGCTACTTTTTTTCGAATTTTTTTCACGCGGAAGTAATCACGGGCTCAGCTACTAGGTAATATGACACTGATTACCGCATAATGATTATGTTAATAAACTTGATTTTCCTTCATTCTTAAGCCCAATAAAATAAGTTACACTGAATAAAGATGGATTATGTAAGTTTATATAACTAGTTCAAAGGGCCCCAGGCTTAGGACTGGAAGACTTTTACCTTATATTATTTTTAAGTTTTGTTTTTATATTTATCAATCACTAAGTCACTAACGTACAGTACTATACATATTCACTAAACCTTTTCCTATTTAACTATATTTACACTGAAATTTTTACAATTTGGGTAAACTGGACTAATAAATTATAAAGTTATTAGCAAGTAATTAAAAGAATTTTATAGAATATCTAGCCATGCAAGTGATCATAGGTAAAAACCCGGCTAAATAAAATAAACCTTCTCATAAAAACTTACGGCTTAAAATTCCTCACGAACATTTCTTTTCTTCGCCATATCTCGTGTCTTTATCTAACTTGTGGAACAACGTCTCTCTGTATCACTCTACCGCACGACGAGCAAAGTCGATTCGAGTAGACAGAATCCAAAATTATGTTCCAGAAACGAACATTACTTAGCATCAAATATCACTTCATTACTCCTCACACTCGCACTCTACTAAAGATAGTAAATGCGAGGATGATGGTGTGATGTTAGTTTTCGTCGCGTAATGCGTAATATGTCATCACATCTTGAAGTAATATCACCCGAGTAACATTATGCACATTACCTACACATGTCTGGCTAAAATACATTAGTCATAATTTTTTCTACAGTAATCAAAGGTGAAAATTCTTATTTAGCTTTGCTTTCATATTGTTTAAACTATGTATATTGCATAGTGTTTAAGCTATGAGCGGTTACATCTTTTAGCTTAACATATAATAATACTAAATACAAAGATGTTGTTCTGATTAAAATTATCATGATTACAATTTGCAATTATCAGAAGCTAATGATAATCAAGAGTCATTGTTTAATGCTTTTAGTAATTAATTATCCCAACAATAATAAATAACTAGGAAAAATATTACAAACAAATTTACAAACAGTACCATGGTTGCACCTTCTTATTACTTAAAGATTAGAGGGTATTTCATAAAATCATCTAACAAATTAATTGTTATTGTAATGAAAATGTAATAAGCCAACATTACCTAGTCAACGTTACGTGCCTGTTCTCTCTATGCATTTGATGCGGCGGCATTTGATGATGGGCGGGCATTCCCTGGTGACCCGGTATGTGCTGCGGCGGGTGCCCAGATATAGGCTGATGATGCATGTTCGGGTGATGCATCATTCTAGCGATCGCAGCCTACATAGCAAACAAACAAATATTACAATAAATAAACACCGATTGCATGAACAAATTACTTGCCTTATACGCATTGTCCTTACCGTTAATTTGTAGAACAAATTATAATATACTTCCGGCTATACGACCGACAAAAAACCGCTCACAAATCACACCAACAAAATATTTTTGGCTAACAGTAAAGAAAATCGTTTCGTTCAACATGCGGCCATGTTAAAATGTTTAATCAAAAGTGTTGCCACTTGTAATCCAGTAAACAAAAACAGACAAAAACTTGCTAGCATAAAAGAACTAAATCTGCTACATCTATCTCTACATTTAAATAAAAGTGAAGTATCTAGCTGAGATTTCAACGGGGTAATCTCTAGAAAGGCATGACCGATTTTGATGGACTTTTCACTGCAAAATAGAGAAGTTTATGGGGCAGGATACAGGCTATATCTCACCCGAATGAGTAAAAGGAAGTAATAATTTTAGATCACGCAAACGAAGTCACTAGTAATAGCTAGTAAGTAAATAAAAATAAATACCTAGGTGAAATGTTTGTACACATATAACCGAATAAATGCAACACATTGGATTTTTTTTTTTGTTGTGTTTGCTAATGCTAGGACAAGCTAAAATTTTAATTAATAATTTATATTGAAGTTACAAAAATAGATGTAAATATGCTAGTTTTTCTTAAATAACAGTTTTACTTTTGGACATGGCTATGTTTGATTTGACATAAAGTGGTGTTGGAAGAGTTTGATATGACATTGCGATATTTGTTATTAGGGTTGATGCAAATAGAAGAACCAGGCATACGTATTTTTTTTTAATTAAATTACATTAAATTACATTTACATTAATAAAAACAAAAAAAACATACATCACCCCATTTTTTTATTTACAGTCAACACCTATGCTAATATTATAAAAATGAATTTGATTGTTTGTAAAATTGTACCGATGTAATGGATAAACTCAATAAGGACCAAGAAAGACCACCGAGAAATAATCGTCGTGTTTTATATTGTTTAAGTGTGGATATGATATGATTAAATTTACAGACATATTTAACGTATTGTAATCTTTTCACATGTCATAAAATCCTAAAATCGACTATATGTGGAGATGGCTATGTTTGAAATTTAGTGACTCATGTATGTATATATATATATATATATATATATATATATATATATATATATATATATATATATATATATATAATCTGGAAGTTATATTACTAAATACTGTTACGCCAAACTTTTTTGGTGTTTTTTCCGAAAATTTCTCATAATGTCTAGGACCGAGTTGGGTAAAATTCTAAAGAAAACTCTAAACTAAAAAGTCTAAACTGAGCAGAATTCAATCGAATGCGATTATGCCATACATACATACATACACATAGACATACTGACATCATCGTGAAAATGGCTGGATAAGGTTCCTAATACCACAAAACGTGGAGATCGATTTTCGAAAATATTGCCCCTATCTTCCTTTTCTACTTACGTATCAGAAAATTAAAAATTGTATCCATTCTCCAAACTTTTTAGGAGGTTACTAATACCTATATATGTTTTCTATTACCAAAAACATGAGTAATAGTAATATTAGCATTTTATCGACTTTTCCACTAATATAAGCTCTAAAACACACACATTTCATTTGGAAAAAATAATCCAGACACAAATGAAACATTTATAACTGCTATAAAATGTACATATCGAACAATTAAATTCAAGATTTAAGGACCTTCTGTTTAACGATATATTTATAATATTTGGAAACTCAATACATACATATTTTCATTTCCCGCTAATAGTAAAGGAAAGTTACTTTTACTACTTTTTAAGCAAGGATTACTATGGAAGGTACCTACTAAGTAAAATTTGGAAAACACCTAAAAATGTTGATAAAAAATTTTGAAAAATATGTTTCGACATAAATTCGAGATTTTACAAACAATTGATTTTTGACGCACAATATGTTAGTACTTAAAAAATTGAGTTATATACCTTTTACAAAATCAAAAATGAATCAAGCTAAAAGTTAAAAAAAAACTAGTTGGTTTGTCTAGAGATATTGAGAAATTTTAAAAAACCTAAAAAAATTTGGCCAAACAGCATTTTTAAAATATAACTTCCAGACTAACGCACTGATTGGGTACAAAATCTAATCAGCTTTTTTCTTGAAAAACTGCGTTCAATGCATAAATTGCATCAAAATCGGTTTATCCGTTCGGTAATTGTCGGTGACGAAAAACTTAGCGAAAAGTGTTTTTTTTATGTAACTTCGAAATTTCTTAACTAATTATTTATTAACCTTTGACAACTAAAATATCAGCAACCTTTATCACGTCATTTTGGCTGTTAGCTGTGCAAGTCCATCGCAATAATTTTTCTTTTATCATTTTTTCTATACGCCCACAGAAGTAAAACTTCAAAATAAAAAGCTTTCCTGGTGAGCTCAGCAACAGTTGCTCATAAATCCATCTGTGCTATCATTACATGGCATACTTTGTTTTCAATAATTAAGATACATACATTTGCATTTAAAATACACAACTTTTCATAACTTAGAAAATTATCGTTTTACTGGATCAACCAGTTTACAAATATTGTTCAATCCAGGCCAGCCCTGAAACTTCCCGCTAAATTGAAACATTTTTAGCTCAAAGCCATTGATACACAAAGCAGTAGAAAATATACCTAAGCATACATTTTTAATTCAAAGAGTTTAAAAACGATCTTTTTTAATTTACAAAAAGTAGTGTGTTTTAAATGCGATCATTTATTTTGACCTTTCAAGAATATTTTCTTTAATTTTAAGGATAACAGCTGATTATATTTTGAAAACAATATCTTCGTAAAAAATCCTTATTTTCATATTGAAAATAGCATAAATTTAAAATTTGAAATCATGTAACTTTTCATTCTATTTTAATCATTCAAACGTTAATCGATGCTGTTTTAACTTCCCGCTACGTATGTAAGTACGAAAGTTACTAATTTTGCCCCGATTTTCGAAAATCGAGTTTTCACCAGATAATATCCACGTTTAAGGTACCTAGGAACGCTTTACGACTTACGACTGTGTGTATGTGTGTGTGCGTGTGCGTGTGCGTGTGCGTGTGCGTGTGCGTGTGCGTGTGCGTGTGCGTGTGCGTGTGCGTGCACGTGTGCGTGCGTGTGTGTGTGTGTGTGTGTGTGTGTAAACATCTCAAAACTTTACATTAACTTAAACTTCCTGAAAATGTGAATCGATTCGGCACAGGAAATTTTGAAAGTAACTCGAAAAATTCCGGCAAAACAATTTTTTTAAATAACCCAGGTAAATGTACGAATCTAACCAGCTCTATTTCTCGAAAAACTGCGTCCAAACCCGTAAGTTTCATTAAAATTGGCTTGTCCGTTCGGAAGTTATCGTTGACAAAATTTTTTTATAGAAGTGTTTTTTCGATATTACTTCAAAAATTTTTTACTAACCATTTTTTCGTGTTTTACGATTTTTTAGACTTCAAAAAACTTCGTTGAATGCTATATTAAACATTAAAATCAAATCAAATTTTCAAAAATTAAGCTTTACATGTTATACTAGCTGTTGCCCACAACTTCGTCCGCGCGGTCTTCGTTTACTCCGCACAGGTCCTCCCCCGTAGGTGATAGCGTGATAATATGTAGCCTATATGTTGACCCGACCTGTTAGTAATATTCATGCAAAATTTGAAGTAAATCCATGCAGTACTTTTTGAGTTTACCCCGGACATACATACAGACAAACAGCCAAACAGGCAAAAATTCTAAAACCTATATTTTGGCTTCGATATCGGTTGTAGATCAAGCCCCAAGTATTCTTTTAAAAAAATATTCATGTACAGTTTTGACTTTCCGATTTTATTTTCCGAAGTTACATTCTACCCGGAATTTCACATGCGCTTCAAAATCGTTCCGAAGAGTACAAGAGACATGTATAATAGTGGTAATATTATAAATGTCAATGGCACCACGACATGGGTGTAGTGTGTCTCTTTCTACTAAATAAAGTGCCAATCGCCATATATAGGTGCGGCCATGCGTAGTTTGCAAATTACTAATAAGTAATTCTACTAATTTGAGAAACAGTTTTTGCATTGCATAAGTAATTACGTAATAATTAAAATAAGCACATCTTAGAACTCACTATGTTAATTACAATACATTTCATGCTAATGTATTTATCGACGTGTATGAATAAAAGGGATTTAACGATTTCCGAATTTATAAAAATCTACCATCAGATAGTTTTATTTACACTGGCAATTGCAAGAAAGGGAGAACATCCACTCTTGTCGTTGTCTTGTTAACGTTTTCCCCCCTCTGTTAAGTAAGAAACAAATGTCAACTTTATTAGTAACGACATAAATTACATTTTTATTTTTCAAATATTGCTTCATAGAATTCCAGTTATCGTATATAAGTTCCTTGGTTTAGGCACATTAAAATTACTACATATTTTAAAAATAGCTTTTAGGCTAACACACATATCGATTTAGCTAAAAATTTAATCAGCTCTTCTACTTAAAAAACTGCGTAAATCAGATCAAAATCGGCAATCATTTGATTTCCGATTCTGAATGGCGGAAATTTTTGAAAAAGTTTTTTTATGTCTCTTAGACATTTCCACAGACCACTTAGAGATGCAAGCATTTGGACATTTCTTAACCTGTCGATTTTGTAGCTAATAAAACAATTTAGAGCTTAACTTGTTTTAAAAAAAAAATGCCATTCGAATGATCAAAATTGACCGTCATTTCGAAAATAAAAATAGGTACGCTCATTTTTACAAACTTTGGATGTTTTTGTATATCATAAGATAGCAAACAAACAGATGGGACTCCTGATGGAAAGAGTCAACCATGGCCTATAGACGCCAAAGACGTTAATGGTGCGTTGCTATCTTATGGCGAGGTCTAATGCCACATGCATAAGTTTACCGGATACCTTACCCTCCAAACTGGAATACGACAGTAACAAACACTAACGCTATTGCGGCAGGAATAGGTAAAGCGGTGGTACCAGACCCGGGCGAGACAATGCAGAACTCTACCACCTAGTAAAAATCTTTTTTGAACTCTTCGAGCTTAAAATATGTCTATGCTTAGGTAAAGTTTTTCCGTCTTTGAGCTTAAAATACCTTAATTTAGCAGAAAGATTTAGGGATGGCCTGCAGGTTCAACTGGCTTACAGATTCCATTTAGCGGGAAGTTTCAGAGATGGCCTGCTCTGAACAATTTTCTTATTTCTTTATTTTTATTTATTTATTTAACTCTTCATGTACAAAAAACATATCTATACTCAAGTATTACATAAATTAAACTATGTACAAAGGTGTGCTTATCTCTTTAAGATATCTCTTCCAGCAAAACCTGTACAAGGACAGGTGTTGGAGAAAGTTTATAAAAAGCAGGTAATCGTACATTAGAGCTTAAAAGCTTAACTCATGCAACATATAGGTTCATGCAATTAAAATTAAACCAATAATTGTATTATTAAAAAAAAAGAATAATATTGAAAAAAAAGGATAGTAAAAAAAAACAGGAAAACCAAAAGAGCTAATTTTCCAAATCTACAAAAATATTTGTATACAGACAGACAGTAACTTTCGCATTTATAACATTAGTATGGATTGAAAAGTAAAAGTAAAGTATCTTCACGCCCATATCCCCGAAGGGGTAGGCAGAGGTACAACAGCTGCACCCACGATTAGCCAAAGATACTTGCTCCCACAAATGTGATAGGTGGCAAGCCTGTCGCCAATAGGGCACTTTCTAATCCCGGGCAACTTTGTGTTTCACAGAAAACTGGAAAAAACACTTTTCGTATGTGCCCGACCCGGGAATCGAACCCGGGACCTCATGTGGTCAACGCCAACGCTGGACCACTAGAACACAGAGGCGACTACTAGTATGGATTGCACACCAAATAAAAAAAATATTGTACAAAAGGCGGACTTAATGCTAAATACATTCTTTACCAGTCAATTTTCGGGCTAGCAGAAAACGTAATAGGTAGTTGTGATATAGGTATGAAAATAATAATAACGTACAGAACTATAATCATAATGATTCAAAATTAAACTAATATGAGTATGCTGAGCTTGACGTATATTATAATACTAAGTTAGATAATATATAAATTATTACATATAAATTTAAATCAACACAAACCTAAATAAATTGGACAGCGACTTACAAAAAAGACAAGTCTGAAATTAAGAACTTTAGTTAGGGTTTACTTCAAACATATATCGGCTTTAAGTAAATAATTTTTAAGGCGTCATTTAAATGCATCTTTGGACTGAATACTTCTGAGCTCTTTTGGAAGATCATTCCAGTAACGAGCAGCTTTCAAGGCAAAGGAATTCGACATTAACCCAGTACGATGCAATGGTACGGATAACAAAAGAGAAGCACAGGATCGAAGAGAAAAGTTGTGGGAGTCGGCTAAAAATTTAAAATTATCTTTAAGGTAAACCGAAGCAAATTTGTCAAACAAATATATTGCAATGTATTTACCAATTATTTGTTTTAATATTTATATAAAGTATAAACAAATAATTGGTAAATGAATTGTAAAAGATTCTGCGTTGTCGTCTACGAGATATTGAAAGCCATTGAGGATGACTGCGATACTTAGTGATGTGATCATATTTACGAAGCGAAAAAATGAATTTAATTATTGTTTTGCAAACGATCCATCTTACTGACAAGATAAGCATTGAGATCAGAATAACACACGTCAGCATAATATATGATCGGGCGTATCAAGGAGTTGACTAAAAGTATATTTGTTTTAATGGGAAGAAAATGTCGAAGTCTATTCAAAGACAGAAAGTAAATGTTATTCGTTGACTGAGCTCGGTTGTTTGACTAGTCCAAGTGAAAGAACAATCTATATGGATCCTTTAGCTGTAGAACTTTAACTGTAGTAGAATATGTTATAACTGATCCATCGAATACTACAGGAGAAAGGATAAATTAATTTTACGTAATAAAAACTGACTTGGCAAAATTATTGCTTGACATTTAACAGGATTTACTTTTATACTGAACCTATTAGACCAGACCTTAATAGCTTCCAGCTGCACATTTATTTCTGAGATAGCATTGCCAACATTATCAACATCTGAGTAGGCATATAATTGAAGGTCATCAGCATAAATATGGTAATGACAGCGAAGAATAAATGGTAATGACAGCGAAAAATAATAAAGGAGACAATATTCCACCCTGTGGTACACCTGAAGAAAGCGCAAGCCAATCAGAGCAACGGCCGTTCGCGGTCAACGCGAACGGCCTGGTAGAGGTAGCAGTCGAAGAGAAACGAATATATATTTGAGCATTGTGAGCATCACTTCATGATTCATGGTATTGGAAGCATTTCAGAAAAAAATGGTAGAATAGAAATAGGTCTAAAATGAGATATTAAAGAGGGCATTGAAACGGCAGTTACATTACCCTCCAAATCGGAACACGGCAGTAACTAGCACTGACGTTATTGTGGCAGGAATAGGTAAGGCGATGGTAACAGACCCGGGCGAGACAATGCAGAACTCTACCACCTTGTAAACAGATAATTTATATAGTACCACCTACCACCTATTAAATAAATTATTACCTACAAAACAAATAATTTGAGTTAATATCAATAATTACGTTATGGGACTAAGTCTTCAGCTAATCGTGGGTGCACTGGTTTTATTTCTGCCTACTCTTTGTAGTCGGCACTTGGTGAAACTTAATATTAAAACACTATTTAATATTAAAACACTGTTTTACAATTTATTGTATTTTAATATTAAATATTGAACGAATTAACGATTAGTTTGTTTTTTATTTAATTTTTGATTTTTTGTTTTGTTTGATAATATTAATGTAGCTTAAAAAAGGTTGACAACCGCCAATTTTTTCCATTTCACGGAATATTCAGAAATAAAGCCTAAAGACTTGATTTACGTGGAAAATTATAAATGTTTTGTTCATGGATTCAAAATGACCTTTTATAATGCAAATTGAGGGAGATACAATCGATTTAAAAATTATACAACTCCCGTGTCATACGTCATACGCCATACGTTAAAAACAATCATGACACGGCTGTCGTGTCATCCGTAACAAGTTGGTTAATATTTTCCCAAGTTTATGCTCCGTAGTCAACAATCGGCGTCACAATGAAAAGCACTAATATAACTGAATAACGAACAACACTTAACAATATAATAACAAATAAAACTCTAACAACAATATTAACAATCAAAATAAACAAATAATAATAATTACCTACGAATAAATTCTAAAACTCGTCAAGCTCACATATAGCGAAATTGGACTCATGCACAATATGCGGATTTTTTGGTTGTCCGTACCGGTGAGTGTGAGTGTAGATAGCGAGAGTGTGCGAATGAGAGGTGAACAGAGGCAACGCCATTTTTAATCCCATTCGTTATGCTCACGGGTGGTACATTGCTTGATATTATGTTGCCGTTATCAAAAGTAGGTAGTTTATTTTTGTTTGAAAACAAGTAATGTTTATGAAGATAATAAAATAATTTCAAAACTAATTAGTTATAGAGCGCTCATGTCCGATAGAGGTCAATTGACTACCTACATTTCTTTTATTGACGGCTTACTCATCAAATTTCTTTTGGTGATACTGATCGTACTGATCACCGAAGAACACTTGATTCCTAAACTTTCCTAAATATAATTACCTAAGACAGACAAGACAGGATGGCTATTGGTATAAGCCTGTACCATGTGATAAAAAAAAATAACCTAAATGTAGTCAAACTGTCAATTTCAAATAGTGTCAAAATTGAAGCAGAAGATTTTTGGTTCATATTCATATTTACAAAAATAATATTAATACTTATTTCTGAAATAATAACTTTATTTTTAAGCTGTTAAAAAGTTCAGTTTTACACGATGACCATAAATAATGTATGGTAAGTTTCAAAATGTACCTGCAAATTGATAAAATGTTATATTTTATGTTATATTCTAAGGGGTGATTCTTTAGGGGTTTTTCTGTGATAATATTATAATTATCTATTTCACAGTTACTGGAAAAGATTGTGGCGTTGGATTTCTTCCCAAAGTCTTTCGAAACAAGAACTATCAACTGTTATAAATAAAAATGTTATAGAAGGATTACAGCTAGGAATTTGTATTTATAAACCTCTCAAACAAGAAGTATTTGCACAATTACAAGCTAAATATCCGGACCAAAGTAAACTTTTAAATGTGGTTCAGACATTACAAACTTATATT
This sequence comes from Apodemia mormo, assembly GCA_036924255.1. NCBI lineage: Eukaryota > Metazoa > Arthropoda > Insecta > Lepidoptera > Riodinidae > Apodemia > Apodemia mormo. Next base: position 11,700,137 of record JAUPFN010000002.1, read on the forward strand.
GTGAGTATATAGTGGTCTCATATGTTTTATTTTTAAGATTATATTATATGATTTATTGTTAAGATCAAAATAAGAGAAATACAGAGACACCAAATATGCAGATCATTTACCCTATTTTAAAGATCTATTTTTTAATGCCATATAGGTACATCTATGACAACTGTTGCTATCCTATGAAATGTTTAATATGGTAGTAGAAACATTATTGTTGAACTTGATCAGTAGTAACACAAATTTAATAAATACATTAATGTATTGTATAATTTTTAAATAAAATTTTACTATAAATCTTGTATAAATTATTACTGATTTAGTTTATGTAGCACTTCAAAGATTTTTTATTATTATAAATAATGAAGAGTTACAGCATACATGCTACTAAGAGCGATTATTCTGAATATCAATACCACTGCTGAACATTTGGATGTAGTCTCGTTTGGCTTCTGCAGAACGAGACTTAGCATTGTACTTAATTTTTAAGAAAATGCACCTTACTATGTATTATAATGAAGCTGCTTGCTTTATTGATAAAGCACAAAACAAAAATAGCACCAAAGGCTGTATTAACACCTAATAACAAGTTTTACATCTTAATTATGGAAAGCATCATTTTTTATTTTATGTGAAGTTCCCACCTCTTAATCTCTCTGCCAATCTACTATGTTTGGAATATATCAAAAATATTAATATCTATAGTTTTTATTTTAGAAAAGCTATTGTATCAATATCTCAGGAGTGAGGCATACTATTAAATGAGTGCAGCACTATTAATGTTTGTCTTAGGTTTATATATAATCAACTAATTTAAGTTTAAAAATTTATCAGTTAACAAGCCCTCAATTCTCTCTGCTAAAAGCAACCTTACATCACTGCTGAAAGCAGCTTGTTCCAACAACACTACATCATTGACCACAACTCTTACATTGGTTAATGTAACTTCCGTTTTAAATACTAGAATCTTCGTTTTCTTTGTATTCAATTGTAAGCCTATTTTCTTATAATCGGTTGTTACTGTGTTTTAGTTCAGATAAAGTGGAGCCTAAGTGTATAACATCATCTGCATAAATCAGATAGTTTACTTATAGATTATCCATGTGTGTTCCCACATTCAACTACTTTGGTCTTTAAATATGTTACCCTACTGGACTGATTTTATCTTACCCAATTCAAATGTCCCTTGATTGTTAATGTTTAAGCATCTGTATTCTGTATAGTAAACTATGACAAACAAACTATGTAATTAGGAGTGAATCACCTGCTCACTGCAGATGTGTAGTTATGCAGTATGAGTGTAGATTAAATATTTTTGGGCACAAGTTGTTTTATTGTAATCCGTAATACTTGGCATAACAGCTTGACTGTTTGGGTTAATGGGTTGTTATTTTAATTTTGTTTTTTTTACAGGATGTTGACTGTTTTCAAGTGTGGGATATATTGGAAAATTATTTATGTGACATATCATATGGAACCCCAGCTAGTGCCTTAAAAAATTTTGCATTTGTTGATACCAGACCATCCTTTCTTCTTCCTAATACTTGGAACTTCTACTTTAGTGAGAGACTTTTTTTGTTAAAAATATTGCACTATATATACCAGTTTAAGTCTGATGAAAACCACAAATATAATGAACAGTTTTTAAAAATTATCAATGATATACAAATAAAAAAGTTAAAAGACTCTCTCATACAACAGTTTGAGAAGTTATTGAATGCATCAGTGCCATCAAGAAGGATTCAAATTGATATTGGTAATGACAATATAAGGCAAGAATGGGCTGAATCAAATTTAAGAGAACAGCTGGCAATACTTCAAATTCTTGTGCTAATTGCCAATGAAGAAGGTTTCGATGACATTGAATTCATCCAATTGTTTAAGTTGTTTAGGAAACATGGTTTTGGTATTAGCCAAAGTTATGATGAAATTTTAGAGGATAGGCATAAAGATGCTTGTTCGAAGATAATGTATATGGAACTGGGTTTTCTGATGGTTGTCTTGGATAAAAATAAAATGTAAGTAAATATAAATAAATAAACATTAGCTATCACTTAAAATTTTAATTAACTAAATTAAACAAATAAATTGATATGTTTTCATCTTAAAGTGACATGAGAAATTCAGAAACATTATTTTTTGGTCTTTGAAATTATGTTTTTTGGGTACCATACTCAAAGGGTAAAAACCGGGATCGTATAACTAAGACTCCACTGTCCATCCGTCTGTTTGTTACCAGGCTGATATGAGCTGCAATAGTAAGGCAGTTGATATTTTCAGAATTGATGAATTTCTGTTGCTGCTATAACAACAAATACTAAAAACAGAATAAAGTAAATATTAAAGGAGACTCCCATACAACAATGGTTTTTTTTTTGCATTTTTTTTTTCTCTATTTTAATAATGCTACTATAATAGTAGACACTACTACACTACTTTAATAGTAGACACTTGAAGTATTCACGTAATAAATAGTTATATATTCACTTTTAAAATAAATAATTAAATTAAAATTTCACACACTTTCAATTCCATATTTAGTTGCTTATTTTAAAATTTGGCCGGACCTTTAGAAGTAACGCTGTATATTATATTTTTTGTAATATTGTATTTTGTAATTGTAATTTGTTGTAATTAAAATAGAAAAAAAGACAAGGTTTTTTTTCACCAGCAATGTTTGTGTCTGAGGGTAGAGTAGCCAGTAGACTTAAGCATGTCGCATTGCCATCCCACCACATGAATAGCAATGCACCAGTAAAATTTCTTTCCATCAGGAGATCCATCTTCTTATTTACTATCTAATTATATAAAAAATATATTACTGTAATGCTTTTAAAAAAGTAAAAATATATATATTATTTAGCTTTGACAAATGTAAAATTAATCGTGCACAAGAGCAATGCCTGTGCCTTTATAATTTGGTGCAACTTTTTCATTACATTTGACATTAATTATCCGACCTGCAAGGGACTGGAATATGCTACCTGAGTCTGTGTTCCCTGACGGGTACAACCTTCTCTTCTTCTCAAGAGAGAGTTCACTCTTCTCTTGAGGTCTTCAAGAGAAGAGTGAACAGGTACCTTTTAGGGAAGCTTACCATCAGGCGAGATCGTGGTCAAGCGCTTCCCTATCGATAGTAAATATATATATATAACTACCACCTCTGAGAATTTGTCACAAATCACAATACTTAATGTTGACTGCTTGCATAAGTATTTCACAAATGTATACATCTTTATACATGAGCAACAATATTACAATGATTACAATAATTATGATTTACTATTATTCTATATTAATTTATTTTTTCTTAGTAAAAATTTATCTGGTTGGATTAATAAAACTAAAGAATCAGTAGAATTGGAACTGACAAAACTGGCACCTATTCCTGAACATGGCATCATGCTCATTACATGGATGTTGTTGACATTACAAGTAAGTGTCAGACTTTTTACGAATTCTATTTATTAAAACTGAGATGGTCTAAGTTCTTTATGAAAGATATGAGAAGGTCAACTGCTTTTCGCCAGCAAATTGTAATTAATGCGTAAAGGTTGAGTTTCTAATTAATGTCTGCAATAACTCGACAAGGTCTACAGTACCACTGCCATACTTTTTTTTGACAGCATAAAGTTAGTGTTCCGGCATAAAGATAAGTATAGCCAGTTTATGTTCGAGATTTTACATACTTGCCATGGTAATAGCACACACATGTATGTTGTTGGCTGGAGACGAAAGTTCACTTGCCATCAGAACACCAGTATACTTGCCTTCTGTCCTATAAAAACTAAATATAAAAAGCTGTTATCTACATTCTATAAAGTTTTAATAATATTCCGCGCTGTGGACTGTTAATCTTCATTAGAAATTCTTAGTCTTTCTTAGTAAATTTCTTCACGTTGGGTCCAGATCCCACTTGAAGACTAGAAGAATAGATCGTCTGCCAGGCACAGCTTATTTACCTATATTGCATAACATCCTTTTCAACTCTTGGCAACAGAGCTTTATGATTGTTGGTGTGTTGTACTAGAATTTGTTTAGATTTTTTAACTATTCAAGGTCAAAAATCTATGCTTAGGTGCATTTTTAACTGCTTTTAGCTGAAAATACCTGTGAGAAGCGGAAAGTTTCAGGGACACTCTACAGAAGTAATAGATTTATAGATTTTTAACCTCTCTAGAACATGTTAAACATTAAAATGTTGTAGTTAATACTCATATCTGGTGTGTGCTAACATTAACTTAAAACATTAGTACTAAAACAATACTTTGGTAAAAATTTTACATTGAGATCAATGTTTAAGCAGCAGCAGAAAAAATAACATTGAACAATAAAACCATATTTCGTATTACCAAATACTACTTTAATTGGCTCTTGAACAATTTCTGGACCCCTGGTCCCTGTTTTTGCTAGAAGTATCATGTGCCATAGCCATTAAGGTCGATAAAATGGCGGCGGACATCCACTTGGTCGCGATCTGCCTTAGAATTTTATGGCACCGACCTGTGTGTACTTTCATCTGTATCACAATGACAAATTTAACTATAAAACTATAACAAGTAACATGCTGGAGGGGTATCAGCTCTTATTTCTTTTAATTTGACAAAGCAATAGGCCAGATGATTCGTAATTCGTAATGTACGATAATTCATAATGATGAACTGTTTTTTGCACAATATACATCTGATATTTATACACCAATTTGACTTATTTGGTTTACAATTAATATTTGTTTGTTATATTATTTATAAAAATAGATAACAATAGATATATAGCAATTTATGATTTGTAGAGTGAGGAACATGCAAGACTGTTTCAAAGTCAATATCAGCATTATGGCGCCACAGCTTTAAGAATGAAAGTATTTGAAATGATGCACAAAATGATCAACAGTTGTGTTTATACAGTAAGTATTGCTATATACCAATCCCTAAATGTACTAAGGGTTGTTCTTAACAATAGGCAAATGTTTCAAAAACAAAACTAATCCCAGCCTAATATATACGATATGAATTATGCATAGCATTTCTATTTTTTATACACATCACACACTTAACCTCTTGTACAATAATAAGTTTGCATGTTGGCGACATACCTTCGCCGAATTATTTACCAACTTTGATATGGGTTTACCATCCTGGATACCCATTTTAAAATATTCATTAGATTGTTTTACGACCTTTTCTGCGCTTGTGAGAATACCATCATCCTTAGCCTTAATCCTATTCATTCAAAAAGCTGTAAAAACTGATGAAAAAAGCTAGTCCCTTCAAGAGTTTGTTTGCTCGTCGCTTATCCGCTTTCTCTTTCACGCTTTTCTTTCTGTTATATGTTTAAAAGTCTAATGACATTTCTGCTACAGCAATACATCCCTTTCTTTCTAATATCTTTTATACATCCTGGATACACATTTCTAAAATATTCGCTCGATAGTTTTAACACATGTTCTGTGCTTATGAGAACGCCAACATCCTTAACCTTATCCTATTCATTTTGGAAGCTGATGAAAAATATCTAGTCTTCTTCACCTCCCGCCGCCTGTTTGTTGTTCGCGATCCGTTTGCAAATATGATGCACAGTCTAGCAATGCTATTTTTTTTCAATCTCAGCTTTCACTTCATCATCCCATCACGGTCCTTCCATTACTTGTACAGATTTGCTCTACCACTTTCAACACATCTACATCAAACATACTATGGCACATGAAGATTTTTTCCATTTACAAGTCCAAAATGTGCTTACCTGCATTATTCACACGGACCAAGTTATGGCATTACAATTTGACTGCCTAGCCCCAACCGCGCCTATCCCAATTTAAACTTGGTAGTATTCAGACAAACATTCTGTGTAACCAAATAATATATGATAAAATAAGTTAACATAATTTTGTGGTGGCATATATACTAGCCAGATTTATGTCAAATTTCGTTTTTACAGGATAATTCAAAATGCGCGCATGTTGTTAGATACAGAGTTTTCCAGATATTAAATGACCTGTGTGATAAATTCGATGGCGATGGGACGCTCAGTAATCAACCAGGAATAATACAACTGAGCGCAGATCTCCTACAATCAGAATCTCTAGCTAAACAATTCTGGTCTCTCCACCAAAGAACAGAGAACTATGGTGTTGTGTCTTTATGGAATACTGCTTTGGAATATTTTCCTTATAATTTTAATGCACTATCTATTTTGGCAGCTGGTCTAGCCGAAGCTGGGAAGGATAGTGTAAGACATGTAAGTAATTTTGGAAGGTTTTTTCTTGATCCATTATTGTTGTAGTGCCTTCAGTGTTTATAGACGATAGTTATTTATTTCATTCCAGTTCATTCTGCTTATATTACAAGCGTGTCCTGGATGACATTTATCAATTCTTTTCTTTTTAGTTTAGATACTAAAATTTGATGAATATGTCAAACCTTATAGCTTAACTCATATAAAAGATATTTTATTTGATGTAAGAGTGAGTAATATATCTATTGTATTGCTTTTTTTCATGAGTAGTATTTTATTGACTTGTTGAATCTTACCTTATTTATATTTCTATTTTAGCTGATCGCTGAATTAAAAAATCTTCCTGTGTACACTGAAATATACAATCCCAATGTAGTGCCACTAATGTCCCTGCAAGGTGACGATGCAGCAATTGGTAGAGAATACTATCCACTAGGTAACCAATCTTATAAAATTGAAGTGGGATCCAAAGCAACTGTTATGGAAAGAAAAGAAGGGACGATGATACATTACCGTACACCTTGTTCTTATTGGACAGTATTTAATCACGAGATAGAGAAGGCTTTGGATCGAAGACAAGAATATCAAAACATTCATTGTATATTGGAGAGAGTGTTGCATGGTACAAAAGTTTTGAAGGCCATTTTGAAATGTTTGGTTGTTGATAAAGAGATACCAAAAGTTTTGGTTGCTCCTAGTGAAGGGGTGTTTGACGTGTTAGTACGGTTTATGAGGGCTGAGTCGCCTCCATTACCTTTACTGGTTGAATGCCTCAATGTGTGTACTGCATTAATACCAATATTTGCAAAGGAAATACATTTAAGGTAGTTGTTTTTTTCTTCAAGAAATATTTATAGACACAGGCTTTATTGTTTTAAGTTTGGCGAATTAAACATCGCCACATTTAATTCGCCAAACAATTTTTTATTGTTTTGGAATAATATTATAACAATGACATTTCAATTTTTGCTAGGATGCTCTCTTTGTTTCTTCTATGACGTCACCCTAATAGTAGTTGGTTCGCTGGTTCTACCGCTAAGCTCTCCAGTAGTATCGATCTGCGGCGCCACATTTCTGTGTGCCAAAAATGGAGGCAAAATTTAATGAAAATATTCATGTGTGATAGTAATACAATAGCAATTCCCCGTGTTGGTTCCGGGCTCCTTTGAAGAATAGACCAACTGCCGTTCTGCCAGGCAGGTCGTAAAAGGCGACCGATTGGCTATACGAGTCACTACCATCGTAAAACCATCGGTAAACTTATGCACGTGGCATTAGACCTCGCCACAAGATAGCAACGCACCATTAACACCTTTGGTGTCTATAGGCGATGGTTGACTCTTTCCATCAGGAGACTCATCTGCTTGTTTGCTATCTTATAATATAAAAATAAAAAAAAGCAAGTGGATTAGAACACTTTAGCATTGACATTCGATAACACAAGATTTAGACTGAAGTATATTGTATAAAAATGTCTACTGTTACGTTTATTGCAAAAGTAATTTTAAACGTGTCAATCAACTAGGTGGTCAACCATCAAGACAACTAGGTGGTAGATTTTCGCAACGTCTTGCCTGGGTACATGGTACCACCGCCTTACCTTTTTTGCAATAGCATCAATGCTTGAATATTAAACATGCACTCACATACAAAAACCAACATTCACACACATCATAATACATACGCGCTATACACACACACGCATAGTCTATTACAAACATACACAAATCGCAATATGCGCATGCACATATGCACACATAAACACATATAGACAAATGTATTTATGCATTAATATCAGAATAAACATATATTTATTTTACTAAAAGCCTTATAAATAATATAAAGCGGAAAAGGCTCTGTAACTCTAATACAAGCGGAAGCAGCTTAGTACAGTAGCAGACGCTACGTACTACGCGAATATACTAAAATAACTAGTATTATATATAGTTACTAAAACTGTACTACAATCGTAATGATTTTTGGAAATAAATTTATGTTATGTTTAAAAAAAATTGTTTACCGTTGTTATGTTCTGGTTTGGAGGGTAAGCTAGCCGGTATACTTATATATGTAGCATTGCCATCCCGCCGCAAAGAATGCAACGCGTAATCAACGTCTTTGGTGGTTTACGTTGGTTTATTTTTCTATCAGGAAAGCCAGCTGGCTTCAGAAATAATCCTTGTTGGCTGTGAGATGATATAAAAAGAATTTTTAGTTTAAGTTTGTTGATTTTATTTTAGTTTAAAAGTGTTTTTTCAGTTTTCTGAGAAACACAAAGTTGCCCGGGATTGGAAAGTGCCCGGTTGGCGATAGGCTTGCCACCTATCACATTTGTGAGACCAAGTATCTTCGGCTAATCGTGGGTGCACTTGTTGTACCTCTGCCTACCCCTTCGGGGATATGGGCGTGAAGATTTTATTTTAATTATAAAATTTATTTTATGATTTGCCATGTTGACCTTATTACTAAACTGTTTGTTTATAGACCATAACTCAACAACAACAAAAATCAAATCATCATCACGCCCTGATGATTGATGTTTGGTTTACTCATTGGGGTAGGACAAAAATTAAATCATCATCACGCCCTGATGATTGATGTTTGGTTTACTCAGCCTATCTCACAAGTGAATCACTTGCGAGATAGGCAAAGTAAACCAAATATCTATTGTCTTTCCATTTCACCATGATTCACCGTTTTGTCGATTGGCGAGATGAGAAATCAAAACTTAATCAGTATTTAACTATTACACGGATTATTGTTTTATTTATTTGATTAGGATATAGGATTAGCTTCGGTCGTATGTTTGTATGTTAGTATGTTGATATGTAAGTATGTAACGAAAGTTTGAATATGAATTTGACGTACTTTAAATCATCGGATTAATTTGAAACTTGGCGGTCTTATCAAGAACCGATCACAATACAATAATAAAAATGGTTAGGCCTGCTATCCTTACCAGGATTTCCAGGATAAACGATTTGTTCTTTACTCACGAGGTTATTACGTATTTCGCAATGCGCAATTATCATAATTGTTTAGTTACCGCAAGAGACATAATAACCATATATATTAGTGGCAGTCTAAAATACACGCTTTTGTAGAAAAACAAATAGTTAAAAAAAACTAAAAACACGCTTATACAGAAAATCGAACTAAAAAAATAAAAATAAATAATAGTTTAAAAAATTAAAAAAAGCATTTACTAAACTAAAAATAAATTTAAATTAAGAATAGTGTAAATAAGAAAAAAATTGTTTTTTAAGATATTGTTACGGATAATCTAGAAACGTGTAGAGTTGGAGCGCTGGAGAGATGGGCTATGCCATAATGGACTTTGTGGGATATGGCATAAGTTTGAAAGAAGCGTCTACTAGGATTTATGACTCATAACATGTTTACGATAAGAAGTGATTCATTGTTTCCCGATACATTTAGATTTTTCTGGATCCAGCTAGGACTTTACCCTGGCTATAAATAGAGAGGTGTTGACAAACACAAGGCAGTTTTTATCAAACGATCGAGAGCGAAACTTAAAGTGAACAGTGCAAAGCGAGTAGTGTTTTATTGTGTAGTTCAGTGATAGTATAGTGAGTGACTATTGTGTAAAGTGTATTTTAGTATTACATTTTGTCTTGTGTATTGTGTGTGTCGTAAATACACGGATTTAATACAAGTGGTGTTTTCTTACAACTACGAACCCGAGTACGTAACAATATTAACTATTAACACCATGCACCCCACGCTTTTTTACAGTGCAATAATATTGTTTCTTAATTACACTATTCTTATTTTAAATATATTCTTATTTTTTTAGTTCTATTTTCTATAAAAGCGTGTTTTTTACATTTTTTAAACTATTATTTTTCTGTAAGGCTGAGCAACACGGGTTTATTGCCCCGTTTGGGCGCGGGCGGCGTGGCGGGCGGGCTGCAGGCGGGCGCCACGGGCGGCTACCTGGCGCTGGAGGGCGGCGCGGGCCGCGGCGGGTACCTGGCCGCGCTGCTGGACCTGCTGGCGGCCTTCCGACAGGTAACGTTACTACAGCTGTGCGGCGCTGTGGCCGTGCCGCCTACCTGGCGCTGGAGAGCGGCGCGGGTCGCGGCGGGTACTGGCCGCGCTGCTGAACCTGCTGGCCGTCTTCCGACAGGTAACGTCACTACAGCTTTACGGCGCTGTGGCCGCGCCGCCTGCCTGGCGCTGGAAAGCGGCGCGGGTCGCGGCGGGTACCTGGCCGCGCTGCAGCTGGCCGCCTTCCGACAGGTAACGTCACTACAGCTGTACGGCGCTGTGGCCGCGCTGCTGGACCTGCTGGCCGTCTTCCGACAGGCAACGTCACTACAGCTTTACGGCGCTGTGGCCGCGCTGCCTGCCTGGCGCTGGAGAGCGGCGCGGGTCGCGGCGGGTACCTGGCCGCGCTGCAGCTGGCCGCCTTCCGACAGGTAACGTCACTACAGCTGTACGGCGCTGTGGCCGCGCTGCTGGACCTGCTGGCCGTCTTCCGACAGGTAACGTCACTACAGCTTTACGGCGCTGTGGCCGCGCTGCCTGCCTGGCGCTGGAGAGCGGCGCGGGTCGCGGCGGGTACCTGGCCGCGCTGCAGCTGGCCGCCTTCCGACAGGTAACGTCACTACAGCTGTACGGCGCTGTGGCCGCGCTGCTGGACCTGCTGGCCGTCTTCCGACAGGTAAGTGCTCCCGCGCGTTTGGCCGCTGTTCGCGCGGCTAGCTGCCAGCGGCCAGGGCGCCTTTATTGGTATTATTTTATTGATATTATTGCCCATTTCGATAGCCTACAAACCGGACGACAATTGAAATTTTAACTCTATATGCTCCCCAAAGGAACCGGGGTGACAATTTTTTTATACTAATTATCTATTTTATATACCTTTTAAGTGAACCTGTGTTCATTGTATCTCAATTAAAAATTTTTTTCAATGGTATTTATAATCAAATTCTATATAATCTATACAATATATAATAAAATCGTAGGAAAGTCAAAATTGTACATTGAATATTTTTTTAAAAGAATACTTGGGGCGTGATCTACAATCGCTATCGAAGCCAAAAATATAGTTTTTAGAATTTTTGTCTGTTTGTCTGTATGTCCGGGGTAAACTCAAAAAGTACTGCATGGATTTACTTCAAATTTTGCATGAATATTACTAATAGGTCGGGTCAACATATAGGCTACATATTATCACTCTATCATCTACGGGGGCTGTGCGGAGTAAACGAAGTCCGCGCGGACGAAGTCGCTGGCAACAGCTAGTATACAATAAAAATCGCTTCTAACTCATCTACATTTTTTTCTAGGCATCTGATGATGAACGTATCATAACAGAAATTGTACTTCCTGGTCTTGTGCTGTTGTTGCAAGAAGTATTCCCCAATATCCGAGAGTGGCGGTATAATAACAACGTGGAGAGGAAAACACTTGTACAGAGCTGTACCAAGTTTCTGGTTCACATATTGGAACAACCGAACAGAGAGAGTACAATAATTTTGAAAAAGACATGTATTTATAGCTTTTTGCACACTGAAAATGCACTGGAGTTACTGAAAATAATTTCCGTTGGTAAGGATTTTTTTGTGAATAACAGATTAGTTTCAGAACTTCTCGGGTTTTGGTATCACTGCCTTGTCTATTGCTGCCGCAATAGCGTCGGTACGAGTCGCTGTCTGTTGCGGTTAGGAGAATAAGGTACAAAGTAAACTCACGTATTTGGCATTATATCCCTACCACTCGAATAACTACGCACCATTAACATTTTTGGTGTCTTTAACCTGCGCAGACAGTACTTGTCTGCGCAGGCCTAAAGACCTTGTTTGGACTATACATGGGTTACTTTTTTATTCATCAACTTAGATCCCTAATAAACTGTATCGAATAACGCACACAGAGGACTAAAATACTTCGTACAAAATACCCCCGAATAACCGAAGATGTCGAGAGACCGGACTAGATTAAGCACGGGGAAGCCTCCGAAAAAATAGAACTAACGTGAGCATCGCACACAGAGTGATTTACTTTAAAGGTACTGACAGTCTTTCTGGACTAATGCAATGCTTTTTCTTAAATTTGACGTAAATTACAACATAACGTAATCTCAGAATATTTGCCTCTATAACGCACGCTTCTCTAAATTTCCGGACATCAAATTTTCGCACACCGTGTGCATTGAGCCCGTGGCAAGTTCTCGGCGGACATTTTTTTCACGATTCAGGGATCCTCTGTTGACTTAAGTCCCTCGTCTGCGCAGGCCGTTTAGGTGATGGTTGTCTCTCCATCATAAGAACCGTCAGATTGTTTGCTATCCTATAATATATATAAAAAACATATTTTCACATAATATTTTAAGAAACCTACAAAATAGTATTTTTAACGAAATCCCTAGAATTAATTTAACAAGTTAATACAATCTTCAGAAAAAAGTACAAATATCCTTAATAAAATTAATGAGTCCTAGAAAGTTTTTTAATAATGAATTATTAATTTTTAAAACGTGATCAAACTGTAACTGTATACTGCTGAACAGTGCCTGAGAGACACGTTAACTTAACCTTATTTTAATTCAAATAATTCTCACTTAGTTTTGTACATATTCATCATCTATATTGGTCGTGCGGCATTGTCTATGGTTTAAAAAAATTGTGTGTGTCAGCTCCGACGCACGACTAGAGTTTACTCCTTAAGTACGATTGTCAAAACAGAGCCAAAAAAAAAACGCACGATCTAGCTGCACTGCTCACACCAAATTAAAAAGTTACGCACCAAAAACGTAACGAGGTCATTCGTTCAGTAGATTTTACTCCTCAAATTTTTGTCATACCGGGCGCCTTATATCAAAAAACCGATTCTTAAGGAGTAAACTCCAAAAACATTTGTAAAAAATCCAAAATGTAAAATGGTTGCTTATTTTTATATCGTGAGATAGCAAAGAAGGATGGAAAGAAATATACCCCAGAAATATTAATGCTGCGTCGCCATCTGTGTCTGTGAGTATGAAATGTCACATGCAAAAGTTTACCGGCTATTTTAATCTCTGAACTGGAACACGATATAACAAAAACTGACGTTATTGTAGCAGAAAAAGGTGGTGGAACTAAGCAGGGCGAGACTTTTTGGAATTAATTTCTGACAAAAAGATCTGTAATCTGATTATTCCTGCAAAACATCCCTGAAACTTCCCGCTAGATTCAGATATTTAAAGCTCAAAGCGGTCAAAAATATACCCAAGCATAGGTTTTTGTGCTCAATTAGTTCAAAAAAATAAAGTTTGTTCAAAATAACATTCATTTAAATTGTGGAAATTTGTAACTATTAAATGCGATGTTCAATTTTGATTTTTCGAGCAGTCGTTTTTAACTTTATAATGTAAGTTACAAAATCGATTGGTAGAAAAATCTCAGTTATGTCTAAAAACCCTTTTTCAAAAATTTTCAATAACGTTATCGTTAACTTGTGTAGTTAAGTGTGTAACATTTCCTGCCGCAATATTGTTAGTGCATGTCACTGTCGTGTTCAGTTTGAAGATTAAGTTGGCATCTTCAGTTATATCTTACAATCTTGAGAGCCATCTACTAATTTCCTACCCTATGATATAAAAAAAAATCCCATGCATTTTTATATTAATGGAATTTTTAAATATTTTAGGCAACGAACGTATAGAGAAGCTTATACAAGATGAAACCAACTGGGTGTCTGGTAATGCCTTCCAGCACACCATGACTATACAACACTGCATAGCAATAGTCATGTCAGTGCTTCGGCAAAAGTCACTTGTTGATGCCGACGAAGTTACACCTCTAGAACATTTGATATTCGCACAGAATAAACAAAAGGACACCTTGAAAGTTGTACCGAAGGTCACTAGTTATATCAAGAATGCTTTTAGTAAAAGTCTTTCTGTGTTAAGTTGTCGCCTATTAAAGAAATTTGCTGATGTAAGTAATGGACTATTCTTAATTAGGCTTTGTATGCAATAATTTATTTTTCATAATAATACTATTCAGGGAAAATATTTGTATTTTTGTAAGTTTCGGCCGCGACTGCGTGTATCGTCCCGAAGGTATTAGCGCGCTAAGGCATACGCAGACCAAATGTTTGCGACGATAGCCGACAATAGCCGGTCACATCTGCATGTATCGCGTCATTGTGCGAAGCTTTGTGACGATAGACGCAAGTGCGGTCGCAGCTTAACGAATAAACTCAAAAGCTACTAGACTCATCCTTAAAACTCTTTTACCATTAGAAAGCTATCTAGGAGTGAGACATAGAATACTTTTTGCCGACTGCACTACAGGAAGTAATGATTTCGGGTCACGCGAACGAAGTCGCGAGTATCAGTAGTACTTATTTTTCTGATGATAAATGAAGCCAGTAAAATACTGCGACGTTTCCGCCTAGGTTTAGAAGCACTTACCTATTTCTGCCGCATTAGTGTTGGTGTTATTTACTGTTGTGTTTCGATGGAATTGTAAGTTAGCCGGGTAACTTTTGTATGTGGTAATACGTCCATGCCACAGGAATAGTGTTACGTACTTCGGTTTCGTATTTGTAAGAAAACGCCACTTATATTAAATCCGTGTATTTACAACACAAATACACACAAGACAAGACAACACAACGTAATACTAAATACTCTGATTAACACTAGTCACTCACTGTACTAGCAGACTTAGAACACTATACAATATTACTTCTCGCTTCGCACGGGTCGCTTCAAGTATCGCTCTCGATCGCTTGATAAAAACTGCCCTGTATTTGTCAACACATCTCTATTTATACCCAGGGTTAAGTTCTACCTGGATCCAGAAAAATCTAAATGTATCGGGAAACGATGAGTCACTTCTTATTGTAATCAACTTATGATAAACAAGTTATGAGTCATTAATCCTAGTACACGCTACTTTTAACCTTATGCACTATACCACAAAGTTTATTATGGTATAGCTTAGATCAACTATTTGTTTGTCAATAGGAGTAGCTATCTCTTTCTTTTATTTCTAGATCTCTCCAGCGTTCCAATTCTACACGTTTCTAGATTATTCGTAACAATAGCATCACATCATTATGATCTTTGGTGTCGGCGATCAGTATTTTTTTTTGTCAGGAGAACCATCTGCTTATAAGCTATCCTATGATATTAGGCAACGATGGGCGACTAATAGCTAAGATTGTTTATTTTGTGATTGTTGATCTTGGTGACATAATTTCGTATCAACTCTATTCTTATTTCTTTTCATAAGTTCGTCCTTGTCGTGTCCCAAATAACAAGGTAAGATAGTCTATAAACCAGTACATCTTAACTATAAGCAATACATTTGACCGTTCCGTTGGTCGAGTGGTTAGCGACCCTGACTACGCAATCGACGAGGCTCGGTTCGATTCCTGACGGGGACAAGCATTTGTGTGATGAGCATAAATGTTTGTATTTCCGGGTTTGGGTGTTTATTAAATATATTCTAGTATTTTGTATATGTATATATCTATGTATTAGTGTCGTTTACTAACACCCGTAACACAAGCCAATAATTTGCTTACTTTGGGGGTTAGATCAGTAAGTGCAATTTGCAATTTTGTGCAATTTATTTTATTTATTTTGACAGTTCTTATTCGGGTTTCGGGTTATTTTTTGGCAATAATCAGTTTCATAAATAAATATGATGTCAATGCCTGAAGGTATGAAATGTTACCGAATTTTAACAGACGCTCAGATTCATTCCAGTTCATCGTCGTCTTGTGATCCCTGTCATGTATCTATTTGCAACATTTTAACGGCTTGTTCCTGGCTTCGTTGCTTATTTGCGATATATCGCGATAGCAGAAACCAGCAAAACTTTGCCGAGGTCTCGGTGTTTTTTTTTTTTGTTAGAAAAACTTAAAGCGAACCCCGGGGTGATCTAAACTGAACAGACTAGCATAAGGAGGAGTAATTTTTAGCTAGCGCTATATCCAACTTTATGATTATTATAATTACTCCACGGCTACATATATGGCCTACGGCGAAGTATTGCGCGAGCATGAAGTCACAAACTACATCGGGACAACTGCTTATATTACCACTGGTCATGAAACCGCGGCCCGTAGGGTATATTTGTGCGACCTACTGATGATATTTATGCGACCTACGACAAAGCAAACTAGAATATTGAAACATTCCTTAAATTCTTTTCTTCTCAAACTCTTAATCCATTAAAATTTGTTCCTTAAATTCTTTTATGCTACTGTTTTCTGTATTTCAGTAGCCCAATGATTACGGACCTATGATAATCCTTCGTAAACATGAAACGTCATCGTCATATGTTATTTTTACACGCTTTTTTACACGCTTTTTATTAACTTCACCTGTATGTTTGTATGTTTGTTTGTATGTTTGTTTGTATGTTTGTTTGTAACCGACTTCTTTGGGCGCGATTTTGACCCACTTTAAACGGCCAGATTTCGTTCAAACTTTGTAGATTTATCGAGGTCCGATGACAATACAATAATTTGATAAAATTATTCCAATTTTAACCGACTTCAGAAAAAGGAGGAGGTTCTCAATTCGGCTGGTATATTTTTTTTATGTATGTACACCGATTTCTCCGAGGTTTCTGAACCGAATTACGTGATTCTTTTTTTGTTTGATGCGGAATAGTTTCGAATTGGTCCCATAAAAATTTGATTCAGGTAGGGCCAGTAATTTTTGTTTCTTGATGATGTTTTATCTCGATGTCTGAAATCAAATCTCGCAAGTAAATTTGATCCACTTCCCGGTTACCGATTGAGCTGAAATTTTGTATACGTATGTTAATTGAATGACAATGAAACCTTATTATGACATGGAGCTGATCTGATGAATCTGAATCGGAAGGTGACCACCGGAACTTAATAATTAAATGGTTAAAAATCGGTTAATAACAAGACTATTGAGTTTGGACTCATTTGATTCATGTTGACGAGCACTTTGGTGCTTGGTGGTGACTAGGATCCTGCAGGGTCCGATGATGTAGCTAGAAGATGGTCATAGGAGCTCAGCAATTAAATGACACAGCTCTATCGAATTTGGGCTCATTTGATTAGTGTTGACGAGCACTTTGGTGCTTGGTGCTAACTAGGATCCTGCAGGGTTCGATGATGAAGCCAGAAGGTGACCATAGGTGCTCAGCAATTAAATAACACAACTCTATCGAGTTTGGGCTCGTTTGATTCGTGTTGACGAGCACTTTGGTGCGGGCGGAAACTAGTTGTAAAAGGAACTACTCTTAACAAAAGTCTTTGTTCTACGTCTGTCAAGTCGGTCAGTTCAAGAGGTAAAGTTATAACTTCCATGTTGTTCCAGTAGGCCTGAGAAGGAACTTTTCTTTTTTTATGATAGTCGAGCAAAAAAAAATCAAGACGTGCTTTAACTAATGACGTCTGTTGTTTTGGATATAATAATTTCTTACAGATTGTACATGGTACTTCAGCATATTGATTTATGGTGGTTATAAAATTACGCTCAGTAATTGAACGAAGTCTTTGTGACGTCTGACGCGCTACCGCTAGGCGGTTCTCACGTGGCTGAGCAGACTCATTTGCTGTACGGTTTCGTATCACTACTAATCCACGAGCTCTCTGCTCGGCGGACTCTTTAGCTAAACGCTCCTCAATGAAACTAATTCTATGAGCCTTCTGCTCGGCAGACTCGTTCGCTAGTAGTTCTCTCGCTAGTCGCTAGTTCGCTAGTTCGCTCAATAATGAGAATAACTCTAATAGCTCTCTGCTCAAAAGACTCATTCGCTAGACGCTCTTGGATCTTACCGAGTCTACTTCTACCAAGGCTAGGCCAAAGCGGGTTTACAAGCATGGGCCAGAGGTAGACAGCATTGCGCCAAGCATGGCCCATACCTGGCCCCGTCGTATTGTCCTGTATGGGAGTACGACAGGAACGCCTTGCACACTTACACACACACACACACACATGTCTATAAGCGTATAAGTAGTTCCGTGCTTCTATCGCGGCACTCGACTAGGTATGCGCATTAGAGTTTGCAACAGTGTCTGCGCATATAACTTAGATTTCACGAGCCACGAAGAATCCGCCACCGTCTCTGTGACTGAGTTTAATTGACTGAATAAAAAAACAAAAAACAAAAACAAAATAAATGTACATAATATTTATAGATATAGATATATCACCATCCATGTTAATTTTACATGGATATATATAGATATACAGTCTTGTAGTTTTCGTTTTTTATTAATTGTAATTAAACGACACTGAATTTATTAGCCATTCGCATGCGATGATCTACAATTGCCGATTAGAATTAAAAAAAAATAACTCAAATAATTGATTTTTTCATAAGTTACAGTGTTTCCGGAGTTTCATACATGACGGACATGAAAATTTTTTGACCTATTTTCATATTTTTTTCCGTTTCTATTGCACTAAATTAATTTTTAGCAAGTAAAGAATTAATTTCCATTAAATTATCTCGACAATAGTATGCAAAATATCTTGATTCCGTTAACTAACAAGGCTATAATACTAAAAATAGTTGCCAAAATAATGCGAAAAAAAATTCCGAAGGTGGTATCAAGAGTCTTCGCAACCGGAGTGTGTGTATGAAAAGAGTGATGAATGTGGAGGAAGCGAAACAAGCCTGCAAGGATCGTGATGTATGGCACTCGGTTCTCTCTGCCTCGGGGTAGGCAGAGAGAACCGAGTGCCATACATCACGATAAGGGATCTGGCGTGAAGATATGTATATATGAAAAAAAAATTTCGATCGTAAAGCACTCTCTGATGCTTCGCATCATGAGTCGTGCAATAGTTAAAAATTAAAAAAACAAGCTATTATAAATAAACCAATCTAAAAAGTAGAAAATAAATAATAGTTTAAAAAACTAAAAAACACGCTTTTTATAGAAAACCGAACTAAAAAAATAGAAAATAAATTTTAATAAATTTAAATTAAGAATAGTGTTAAAAATTTCAATAATTATAAATTAATAATAGTGTGAATAAAAAAAATAATTTTATTTTAAAAAAAGCGTGGGGTGCTTTTTAAGATATTACCGAAATGATAATCACTCTACTCATATGTATCAATAAAATATTTATAACTATTGACACCATGCACCCCACGCTTTTTTTTAAATAAAATTATTTTTATAACACTATAAGGAAATCAAATTCAAAGCATTGAAGGAAAATAAATCTTTTTATCAATAATTTTTTTTCTCAAACGACAGTGTAACTACAGTATAATTCTTTACTATATCACTTTTCATCCATATTTCATATTTATATAATGCGAATGTGGATGGATACAGGTACCGGTGGAGACCAAAAGTGACGGTCCATGATAATGTTGGCCCTGTACATTTCGCGGGTTGTCTCCGAATTGGCGTAATTATTTTAACAGTATTATAAATGTGAAAGAAGTGTCAAGTCTGCTTTGACCGTGATAATGGCACTCAGTTCTTATTGCTTACCACATTGCATTTGGCGTGTAGATATGTGTAGGTAAAACGTTGCGAAGTTAAGGCTTTCATAGTAATATGTATGTTTTCAGGGATTTCAAATGTCGTTATTTTCTTCACTGGATATGACAGCTTATCAGGTGCGTGTAATTTTTCTCGACCGTCTTCGCGATGACTATGAAACCATCGAGTTAAAAATCGCTATCTTAGAGTTTGTAACCAGTTGTATTGGCAAACAGCCCGGACTTACGGAAGCATTTTTCATGATGAACCACGAAAAGGCAAAGGCAGATGAAAAGATAAAGCAAGAAAAAGTAAAATCCGAAAGTGCAGATACTTTTGAAGGGATTTTGGGTTATATGGCTGATTACTTGGGATTCGTTAGATCGGTAAGTTCCATTGAAGCTTTTGAAATTTTCTATGTCATACATAACTGCTTTGATGTACACTTTTTTAACTTCTCACTACGTGTGTAGATAAAGAAGTTACTGATTTTGCCCCGAATTTCGAAAATCGAGTTTTTACCAGAATTCCACGTTTTGAGGTACTAGGAACCCTTTCCGACTATTTTCACGGTGACGTCAGTATGTCTGTATGTATGTATGTATGTGTGTGTGTGTGTGTGTGTGTGTGTGTGTGTGCGTGTGTGTAAACGTCTCATAACTTTTGAACGGCTGGATCGATCGAAATGCTGAAAAAAATTGACATTCGATTGGATTCCGCTCAACTTAGACTTCCTGAAAATTTGAACTAAGTCGGCCTAGGAGATTTTGAAAAATTTTGAAAAACGCCCAATACAACATTTTGGCGAAACAGTATTTTTTCACATAACTTCCAGATTAGTGTACCGATTGAGTACAAAAACTAATCAGCTCTATTCTTAAAAAAACTACGTTTAATGCATAAATTGCATTAAAATCGGTTTATTTGTTTGTGAGAAATCGTTGAAAAAATTTGAAAAAAGTACTTTGACATAACTTGGAAATTTTCAACCAATCATTTTTTGCGATCACATTTTACGATATTTTAGTACTAAAAAGCTATATCAAATGCCGTTTCGAAAATCTAAATCGAATCTAATTTTCAAAAGTTACAGCTTTTCAAATATTAATATTATAGAAATAACTTTCAGGCTAATACATCGATTGACTTAAAAATCGTCAACTTCTCTCCTTTAAAAACTGCGTCAAAAACCGTTAATTGGATCAAAATTGGTCAATTTATGTAGGATTTATCAATGACGAAAATAAAAAAAAATGTTTTTGACATTGCTTCGAAATTTTTCAACCTAGGGGTTATTTAGCTAAAGCAATATTTTAGATCGCAAAAATCGAGTTGAGATTGAGTCGTAAAAGGCGACCGATTGGCTATCGAGTCACTACCATCGTGGCTACTAGTTGGTAGAGTTCTGCATTGTCTCGCCCGGGTCAGGTACCACCGCCTTACCTATTCCTGCCGCAATAGCGTCAGTGCTTGTCACTGCCGTGTTCCGGTTTGGAGGGTAAGGTAGCCGGTAAACTTATGCATGTGGCATTAGACCTCGCCACAAGATAGCAACGCACCATTAACATCTTTGGTGTCTATAGGCGATGGTTGACTCTTTCCATCAGGAGACCCATCTGCTTGTTTGCTATCTTATGACATAAAAAAAAAATAATCAGTATACTGCCATTTCTAGCAAAATAGATGTTTGAACTGAAAAAATCTATGGTTTTAATTTTTATTCTTAAAATGCCTTAATTTAACGGGAAGTTTCAGGGATGGCGTGCAGTTTCAACCGTTTACATATTTTTTATATTACTACATATAAAATTATTCATATAAAATTATTATTAAAAAGTTCAGGTGGTACTTTTTTAAAATTCATAAATTAAATTTGTTAGTTAAACACGGAATCCCCTTTAAAAAACATAATTACATTACATGTCTATTATTTTTTACCAACTTAATTAATGAACAAAATACACTATATATTTTTTAATTATTTTTTGTACTCTAAAAAATATTTTATGTAAAGTATAATTCACACTAGAAGCAGCGTGCGCATCGAGATGGCCATCCCCTTTAAAAAACATAATTACATTACATATCTATTAGTTTTTACCAACTTAATGAACAAAATACACTATATATTTTTTAATTATTTTTTATACTCTAAAAAATATTTTATGTAAAGTATAATTCACACTAGAAGCAGCGTGGGCATCGAGATGCGCTGCTACGGCCGGGCGGAACCCTATTTTCGGACTTGAATTAAAATCATAAATAATGGAGATGAACTCCGGGATTTTAAACTTTTTTATTGGAAATTTGCTCCTCATTTTGAATCGTTAATCAGATTGTAAATACAATAAGTTCTATTGTTATAATATATAACCGAAAAAAAATCTTATTTTTCATGTTTTTCTTTAATAACAATCGTAATTTTTATTTGCGGTCTAAAGAAATAAAATATTTTTCTCCTAACAATATTCCAGATCGAATGAGATATCACTTATATTTTTACAAGACTTGGAACTATTTTTCTCAGGGTTTTAAACTTCTCGATTAGACTATTACCAATATTTTCATGTTGAACGTAATTGAGTCGATAAATAATAAGTTTTTATGCCCTATTGTGCCAATTAAATTTATAATTATTGTTGCAGGATGCAAAATTACTGCACAGCTCTGTGCTAGCTTGCATTATGGGTTTATTCCATGCACTTTGGAAAAATAATATGCAAATTCTTGTTAAAAAACTAAGGGAACAACCAAAATTTTGGGAGTACATTACTAGTCCACTGTTCAGTGAAATACAACCAGGATTGCATACATATGGACAAATATTTAATGTATTGGGAATCGAAATGTTTGTGTCGAGAGGAAAACTTGATCCTGATTTAGAAAAAATATTAAACCAGTTTTTCGATGTCAGTAAAACACATTTAGATACGTGGATTGACTTTGTTTTTTCATTTGAGGGTAGAACAGATGAAGAAGTCATCGATAAAACTCCCATCTGGCTGGGCTTGTTGACATCCTGGAAAGATTTTATTACAATATCATGTAAATGTCTCCCTATAAGTCTGAACATAGCGCACAAATCTAAAATTGTAGCACCATGTATGTCTGCATTGCTAAATGAACTTGATGATTTAAAAGATGGCAGATTAGTCACTATTCTAGCGGAACTGTACGTTATAATGTTGGCTAACTGGAAAGATGATTGTTTTGATAACCGCCAAACTAGCTCTAAGCAAATAGATAATTTATTAACAAATACAGCAGTAGTATATGAAGATTTACATCCTAGGGCTGTCCGTGCAATATTGTCGATTGGTACGGTCGCTATCAGCAGTTTAGACTATGAAATTAAAGCTAATAGTGTAACAGCTCAAAGTATAATACGCTCTGTAACTAATATAAATAGTTTGGAACTTCAAAAGCTACTAGATGTAATCAATGACGATAAAAAGTCTGAAGACAAAATAGGTGATAACAAAGATATTCCTACAATTAATTTATCACTAGCAATGTTAGAACAATGTTTGGAGTTATATGATGATATGTTTTCTGGCTTGTCACAGTGGTTCCAATCTACTAAGTTTATAAACAAGTTGCTGTGTTGTTTACAGTACATCCTTCAAAATCGACGGTATTATAACACATCTTTGGCGGCTTTGAGATGCTTAACTGCATATGCTCGGGGTCCATTTTCCAAAGAATTATTAATGAGTGATGTGGATCAGTTCCTCTGGTTACAATTGTTGCCCCCTAAGTTCGAAAATAATGGAAATGGTAATAATAACGGACACAAGTTCTGGAAACCTCAAGAATGGTGGCGAGTTTATGCTTACAGCCTTGATTTTATCACTATTATGTTGATGAGGCATGGTCAGTTTTTCACCAAAGATGCGATCACATTTGTTGGAGTTCATTTAGAACACCTTGTAGAAGCAGTGCTTTTACCGCGGCAAGTTTACAATATGGACTCATTAAATCTATGTGCATCAGTACTCAACCTCGTCGTTCAACTGGTAAAATTCGAGCAGCGTTGGCGGATGGAAAATATAAATTCTTTAATAGGAATCATGGTACGTATTAACATTGTTCGGGTGGTTAGTAATCCCGATTAGGTAATCGATGGGGCTTTATAAAGTCTTTCACCACCACCTTTTTTTTCATGTCGCATCAGTGTTGACCACTGTTTTGTTCTGGTTCAGAGAGTTGATAGCTTATGCATGTAACATAAGTGATATTATCTCCCTCTTATAAGCCTTGCTTACTTTAGGCTTCTGTTTTGTCTAACAGTAACCAGTTCTCAGGCCTGAACAGTGAAATTGCAGGCTGATCTTTTGCGACTCGAAAATTGCTAATTTGTTGGATTAAATGCATCTAAATGTAGCATTATTACGTATATTAGGATTTAGTAAGCTTAATTTTATAATCTCTGTGGTCTAGTGGTCCGATGTTGGTGTTATCTACATAAAGTCCCGGGTTTAATCCACGGGTTGTGCAATTCAAACATGTGTTTTCAGTTTTCTAATAAAACAGCGTTGCTGGGGATTGGATAAATGGCCAGTTAGCGATAGGTTTGCCACCTATCTATCACATTGTGAGACAAAATATCTTCGGCTAATCGTGAGTGCACTTCTTTCTCTGCCTACCTCTTCAAGGATATGGGCGTGAAGATACTTTTTTTAATATTATAATGTATAACTACACTTTAAAAGGACAGTTGCTTCAAAGGGTATCACCGGTTAGAGATCTGTAAGACGTGACTTAAAGCTGATCTTTGACGCTCACATTAATAATATATATCTTAGATTTTCTAAAGCCTCTGGATGTTTGATACGCAGCACTGGTTACTTCTCTGAAGTAAAAACATTTGAAGTGTTCTAATGTTTTCTTGTAAGTAGCCACTTAGAATACGCTTCGCAAGTATGAAACCCTAGATACAACACATATATTAACTGTCTGGAAAATATACTGAAAAATTTATAAAGTACATTTGCTTTAAATCGTAACAGAAACATGAGCAGGAGCAATATGCCAGTCCTTTTATAACACGAGACCCAGTATTAGTGTCTAATCGAGTTTACTTTAAACTAACTGAAACGAGCCGTCGAGTAAGACGTCGAAGCCTATTTAATCCGTCTTAAACGACGGAGTCTCCTCTTTCATCACTATTAAATCCTGTTAATTTGGAAGAACGTTACTGGTAATTAGATTGCACGTGGAGTTGTGAGCGGCGAGTGTGTGTAGACGTGTTATACTGTAATGTAAGGGCGTGTCTCGACAGCGCGCGGCGAGCGCGTGCGTGCAGCAGTGCGTGTGGCAGCTGCTGGCCAGCCGCCGCGCCGCCGACCCCGCCGCCGCCACCCTCGACAGGTACAGCGCTCACCCCTAACCCCACGAATATCAATGCCGACAATTTGAATATGTGAATTTGTTTACGCGCCATTTATAATCGTGTGAAGTCATTGAGTACAGAGCTAATAACAGACCAATTGTTCTATCAACACATCAGACTAATAAATCTTATAAGTAATCCCAAACGCAAGAATTAGTGCTAACCAATCTAGGGAGTTGTAAAGGCACACGACAAAATACCGATTTCTAATTAGCCAATCGGAGCACCGTGCTCTTTTCCCCGCGCCTCAATTTATTGACAGAATTAATTTAGTTTGAGAAATCAAACGTGTTAGTCTAATGTTGGCTGTCAATGTCTGAAGTACAACGAACCGTAAACAAGTTTGGATATCGTATTGACTTCGTTAGTTTTTCGATTACACAAACATCTGTATGTAATCGGAAAACTAATCAAATCAAAAAGAATATGATACATATTAATATCAATACGAGACAGACAGAAGTCGTCCAATTGTTAAGTTCTTTATTATTATTAATAATAAATAAAACATTGAGAAACAAAACTACTGTACGTTCGCGTTGAGAATGCAGCGAACCAACCTGATTTGATAGGCCCATTAACCAAAAAAAGTCATTGCAACGTGGTTTGATTGGCCCATTAACCATCAAATGTGTTTTGATTGGTTTAATGGGTCAGCGGATAACGATGACTCACTGCATTCTTAACGCGGACGTACTTAATTCCTGTAAATATATTATAATACTAATTTAAAACGCATGGAAATTATTGTAATGCTTGTTTTAAAATACATTTTTAGTTTCACCAAAACGTCATCGGTCAAAATGCTAAAAAAGAACGCAATACAAAATATGCTCTTCTCTTTATAATATTATTAAAGTGTGTATTCCTATTTTTATTCACGATATTATGGAGCCTGGACTGGAAAATATTTTTGAGGTGTCGGACTACACTATACTGGCACAAATATTATAAAACCGTTCGTCAGACCAATATTAGAAAGCCTTTGAAGACGTGTATGTACGTAGGTCACACTATAAGTTTTGCGTAACTTAAAAAAACAACATGTTATAACCGAAATATTATGTTTATTGCTTTTCAAAATAATCTCCTTTAAATTTTAAACATTTTTTAAATCTGCCTCTTCGGAGTTGGTAAAAGTAAAACCTCTTATCAAATCTCTGATTTTGGGGAAAATACAGAAATCACAGGGTGCTAGATCGGGGCTATGCGCAGGATGAGTGACAAGATGTACTTTTTCGGAAGCTAAAAATGACTTTTAAAAGGTTTTGTTCAATTAACCGCTTAACAGTAGCCACATTGTTTTCGTTGATGGCAGTTAAAGGCCGCCCTTCACGAAATTCGTCATGTAAAGAAACTCGACCTCTCTCAAATTCAGCAAACCATCGCCTCACGGTGCTCAAACACGGTGCTTCTCTCCCAAAAACATTTTGAAGACGAGCGGCACTGCAGTCTTGCGGAGAAAGAGAACTTTTGAAATCATAAAAAATTATCACTTTAAAATCTTTTCGACTTAATTCCATTTTCGTTGCGTACGTAGAACTTTGATGTGTGATAAAAAAAACAATTGACAAATCATTTCCTGCCAACTGTTTTTTTATTACTAAGAAGGTTGCAACGTTTTAAAAATATAACATTTGAGATTCAAATAGTTCCGATTAGCTAGAAGTGCAAAACTTTTAGTGTGCCCCATGTATAATGAGCACTTTTAGAAGATAAAAGATTGTACCGACTAGCATTCTAGATGGCGTAGTGATCATCAGAAAAAATACTCTTATCACTGCCAAATAGAATTTTTTTTTAAATTTGCTGTTAAAAAGTAATATGCGTTCGGCATTATTTTATGATTTGCTTAGTGTCAAGAGTAGTTTCATTAACGATATTTTCGAGTTTTGTCGACGTAAACATGTAAGAATTTCTAAATCATTTTGAGACTATTTCATTTTTTACTAGCTGAGCCGGTAAACGTTGTTCTGCCTTTTTAACTACTCCTATTTTTTTCTATACTTTCTCACCTTTTAAACCTTCCCTGGACTTCAAAAATTAATCCAATACCAAAATTAGCCAAATCGGTTCAGCCGTTCTCGAGTTTTAGCGAGACTAACGAACAACAATTGATTTTTATTTATAGATGTTTTAAATAAATAATTTAATGTTATGTATCACAAAATGTCCAAAATTAGTCACGTAGATATTTTATTGATGCAGGCATTACTTTGCAGAAATCCATAATTAAAAATCTCTTCAATCCTGTACCTCCCAAATATCTCCGTGACTCTTTAGAACCTTGTTGCGTTTTCTTCCTAGAAACTCTGCCGCCTACTCTTACTCCTTAACGGTACATGCGTAAATTTGTGGAACTCTCTGTCTAGTGAGATTCGCCTCTGCCAGATTTTGTTTCCTTTAAACACGTTAATGAACATTTTCTAGCTGAATTGTAAGTTTTTCTTATATCGTATGTATTTTTTTCTTCTCTTTTTATTATCATCAATATGTATTTAGTTTAGTGACGTAACCATAATATTGTTTTTGTACACCAAGTCTTCTCATTTGATTTCTTTTATCTCCTTTAACGGGTTAAAAGAAATCTCTTTAAGTAGAGATAAGCTCCCCCATTGTACTTATGTTACGATTATTTTTTTTCCTTATTGCGCTTTTTCCTGTGTACAATGAAGTATTAAATAAATAAAATGAATTAAAAGACGAAATTAATTAAATTTGCTACTATCCGTGAACTGTTTAATGTAACCTAAGCGATGGCACCGCAAAGAAAAACGCCGGTTTTATGGATAAAAATGGATAAAATTCACTGATGATCCGGGCAAAAAAGAAAACTCCTGCGGCACAATTATCCACCCACATCACCTTTTCACACAAGTCGGTACCAAGCACAAAAGCACACAATTTACGCACTCAAGTGCGTAATAATGCAAATATTAATTGCATGCACAACAGCAGATTTAACTAACTTGACCTTTTAAGTCACATAAAATCGCTTATTTTTAGTTGAAACTAGTTTATCACTCACTTGTACTTTTATTTCACTATCATTATACACTAAATTATATAATTTTATCGACCGGTTTCGCTTTTTAAAGCATCTTCAGGACGTAATAATATTCTTTACTTATTAGGGAGAGCGAAGCGAGCCCTACACTAGGCGACTTTCTATGCACTTTTGTGGTATATTTTACAAAAAAAGTATCGCACTTTTAGGTTTGAGCTTTGACGTGGTGGTTTAAATTAATATGTTATCTACCATTAAAATGCTATTTCATAAACATTAAAAAAATAGAAGATACATTTTGTATTAGAATTTTATTACCGCTAACGCCATCTATTGTAAAACTAACGAGTTAAAATGCTACAAAGCTACACTAGGCGACGATCTGTGCCCTTTAGTGGTACATTTTACTGAAAAAATATCGCACTTTTAGGTTTAAGCTTTGGCGTGGTAGTTTTATTTCATTTAATTCAATTTCATTCACTCCATTTTAATACAATATTAATCTATTAACACACTTGTTTTAATAGATTACTTTTATTTTAACTTCCCACTACATATGTAGATAGACAGGTTACCGATTTTGCTCTGATTTTCAAAAATGGATTTTTCACCATATGTCCACGCTTTGTGGTCTTAGAAACCATTTTCGACTATTTTCGCGATGACGTCAGTATGTCTGTATGTATGTGTGTGTGTTTGTGTGTGTCAACAACTCATAAGTTTTGTTAACGCCTGGACCGATCGAAACGCGGTTGATGGCATTCGATTGGATTCCGCTCAACTTATACTTCCTGAAAATTTGAACCAAATGGGCCAAATTTGAACCAGATATTGAGAAATTTTGAAAAAACCCAAAAAAAATTGTGGCGAAACAGAATTTTTTTAAATAACTTCCAGATTAATGTACTGTTGAGTACAAAAACTAATCAGCTCTATTCCTCAAAAAAATACGTCTAATGCATAAATTGCCTCAAAATCAGTTTATTCGTTTGGAAGTAATCGTTGACGAAAATTTCGAAAAAAGTGTTTTTTCGACATAACATATCTTCACGCCAGATCCCTTACGAGGTAGGCAAAGAGAACCGAGTGCCATACATCACGATCCTTGCAGGCTTGTCTCGCTTCTTCCACATTCATCACTCTCTTCATACACACACGCCGGTTGCGAAGACTCTTGACACCACCTTCGGACAGTACTCGATCAATCTGATCGTGGTATGTCAGTCTTGGTCTTCCCCGGTACCTACATCCTTCCACATTCGCATTGTATATCTGTTTTGTTAACCTTTCATCTACCATTCTTTCTACATGTCCGAACCAACGGAGCATGCCCTTTCTCATCTTTACACCGACACTTTCTTTCAAACCTAACCTCTCTCACTTCGACATTACGAACCCGGTCCGCGAGTGTCACACCACATATTTTTCTTAGCGACCTCATCTCGACCGCGTTGATTCTACTTTCATGCCCTTTCTGACATACCCAACTCTCACTTCCATACAATAACGTTGGGATAAGCACATGATTATGCAGGGCTAGACGGGCACCCTGACTTAAAATTGTGCTATTAAGTAATCTTCCTAACGCTCCATTCACTCTGTTCCCTGCACACACTCTTCTTTCAACATCAGCGGTGTACCTTCCATCCCTGCTAAAAGCACATCCAAGATATACAAACTCATCCACTTGTTCCAGCACTACATCATCGACCACAACTCTTACATCCGTTCTGGTTGTTTCTCTTTCAAATACCAAAACTTTAGTTTTCTTCGCATTCAAATGTAAGCCCATACTCTTACAATCCTCATTCATAACTGTGACCAGTGTTTGTAGCTCAGATGGAGTTGAGCCTAAAAGTACAGCGTCATCTGCATAAAGC
Source organism: Apodemia mormo (assembly GCA_036924255.1). Taxonomy (NCBI): domain Eukaryota; kingdom Metazoa; phylum Arthropoda; class Insecta; order Lepidoptera; family Riodinidae; genus Apodemia; species Apodemia mormo. Next base: position 11,730,099 of record JAUPFN010000002.1, read on the forward strand.
AGGCAGTTCACCACTAGATCACTCATGCGCATTCCCACATTCAATGACCTCAATCTTTGGAGACACTTATCCAGATATAGAATAAACACACGAGCTGACAACACACAACCCTGCTTGACGCCGATATTGACATCGAACCAGGGCGATATGTTGCCGTCAACCCGCACACATGCTTTGCAATCCCAGTACATGGATTGCAAAGCACGCAGCAGACGCCCATCTATCCCATAACTGGGTAAAATGTCCCAAAGTTTCTTTCGCACAACTCTATCAAACGCTTTCTCCAAATCCACAAAACCGCAGAAAACCTTCTGGCCGACAGCCAGATGCTTCTCTACGATGTTGCGGAGCGAGAAAACTTGATCCATACATCCTCTTCCAGATCTGAAACCCCCTTGTGCCTCCCACAACATTCCCTCGGACTTCCCTTGCATTCTCCTTTCAATGATCTTACCATACACCTTCGATGCTAAGCTGATCAAATTGATGGCCCTATAGCTATTGCAGTCTATACGTGAGCCCTTGCCTTTATACGCGCGCCGCCAGTCTTCGGGTACTCTACCGGTCCTCCAACATGTATTGCAGAGGACCCAAAAAGAGTCCCAGACGGCAGGACCACCGTATTTGATCATCTCAGCAGTCACCTTATCTATTCCCGCAGCCTTTCCGTTTTTCATACTTCTTATCGCCCATACGATCTCTTGCATAGTAATGTTTTTTTCGACATAACTTCGAAATATTTCAACCAATAATTTTTTGGTATTCTACGATATTTTAGTACTAAAAAAATTACGTCAAATGCCCTTTTAAAAATCAAAACCGAATCTTATTTTCAAAGTTACAGCTTTTTTAATATTTGATTAAAATTACGTTTTCTTTAGCAAAGTTACTTAATATTATTGAAATAACTTTCAGGCTAATATACCAATTGACTTCAAAATCTTATCATCTTTTTTCCTTTAAAAACTGCGCCACGTATCGTTAATTTGTTAAAAATCGGTCAATTTGTTTGGGATCTATCAATGACGAAAATTTTTGAACCTACCGATTTTTTAGCTAAAGCAATATTTAAATTGAGTTGAATGCCATTTGAAAGATCAAAATCGATCATCGTTTCCAAAATATACAGCATTTCAAAAATCAATATACTGCCATTTTTATCAAAATAGATGTTTATACTGAAAAAAACTATGCTTATAGTTTTTACTATTTTGAGCTTAAAATACGTTAATTTAGCGGGAAGTTTCAGGGATAGCTTGTAAGGTCAACCATTTACAGATTATGGACAGTGATAGGTGACCAGTCTATCACCAACTGGGTACTTTTCCAATCCCGGGCAACGTCGTTTTTATCATCAAACTGAAAAAACACATTTTTGATTTGCCTGACTCGGGAATCGAACCCCGAGAGTTTCTCTGAGGGAAAAGTTCGAAAAATTTATACGCTGAGTTTCTACCGCCAATTCTTCGTGCCTGCGGTAATCCAATATTAATTCTAAAAATTTTGAAGGTTAATTAAATTAAATTTTCTTTATAAGATCAACTTTTATTTTTAAAACTCATTTTTCCTAGAAAACTCTTTTACAAGAAAGTGACCATAAATAAAAATTGATTTCTATCAATATTAAGCTTTAAGAGCGAAGTGGTGGCGCGAGATAGATCTTGAGTTGCTACATATTATAGGTAGGTACTATATTATAGGTAGACGAGAAAATATGGTGTAAAATATGTAGATAACCTTTATAATTGTTCTATGTAGATGACATTGATAATTATAATTATTATAGATATCGTGTTTTTAATAAATGAAGAAAATTTTAAAGAATTTTTCTTATACATAAGTACTAAAAAAATTATCTTAGAAACATTTTATTTTTTATTTTGGTTTTATTTTTCTGCGGCTCCCTAGATACAAAGCCTGACCACGCCTTTGATGCGAATATAATAAATAAAGTCCATGGTACATTAAAGATGTTAAAGTCCATGATACATTAAAAGATGTAATTCGCATAAAAATACTTTCCTAAGAATATTACTAGGTAATACATATAACTTAGCGAGCCCTTACAAAGCTCTGCTTTTTGCTAGTATTACTTATATTGCTTCTGTCTTATCTTCTTATGCCTTAATTGTGAAAGTCGTGTGACATGCGTAGAACATGGCGTTTTGTCAATACTGGCATGTAAAAGGCGTAAAAACGTGGTTGGGTTGAGAGTGTTATAAAAATGTGTGGTGTAAATATCATGATACACTCTGTTGATTATTTGCGTAATATAATTTTCCTTACAGGCTTCTGGAAGTATTGTACATGGCAACTCTGAGTCTACTAGCATTCAGCCCCGACCTATTGTCCTTGCTGGCACAGCCGGATGTAGACTTGGAGCGTTGGCAGCCGTTAGTGGAGTTTCATTTCGGTGCCCCCAAAATTACATATGAACCTTTTCCTCAATTGACTTTTGGGACTTTGTTGTCGGCTGTATGTTTGTTGACACGTTCGCTGAACCATGTAAGTGTTTTATTTTATGTTATTGAAACTTTGACATGTGGTATGATACTTATCAAAATTTATGTAAAATACACTGAATGACAGCCGTTTGCCCATTCGCCGATTGCATTACGAAGATTTAGTACAAATATATGCACACCATGACATGTTAGAATACGTTAATGTCTAAAAGTAATATTTTGTAAATATTACTTTTTTGTTACGTACATAAATGGCTTGACTTCTTACTATGTGACAAAATTATTAAATCGTACTGTTTGTGCATGACACTTTTTATTTAATAAGAATCTGGTAAGGATTACGAAGTGGACATTGACATATTAAAAATTGCACCAGGTCTTTTTCACTCCATGCACATACAAGTAAATTAAGGTCCCTGCGCTGTCCAGGATGGACGTCCTTAAGCTCAATAGGTTGATGGCAGCTTTTTGACAGGCACGCACGTTATTATTTCGGGCACGCGTTATTTCTTTTGAAGCGGTTTAATCCAGCCAGATGAAAAATAAAAATCGACTTGAAAACATTTCAGAACCTTATATTTCTAAAGAACTACATTATCTTACACCAACTACAACGGAAGAAGTAGCTAAAATTATAGATAACCTAGATCCCAATACTGGCTCCGGCATTGATGGTATTAGTACTAAAGCTATAAAATGTCTAAAAAATATCGTTAACGAAATCACAGCGAACATTAATGTCTGTATTGATCAAGGTATTTTTCCAGACAATCTGAAAATTGCTAAAGTTATTCCGATTCATATCAGGAAACAAATCTGATCCTTATAATTAACCGCCCTATTTCTGTTCTGCCAGTGATGTCTAAAATATTTGAAAAAGTTTTATACAATCGCCTGGAATCCTATTTAAAATCAATAATTTTTTTGTATCACAAACAATATGGCTTTCGATCACAAGCAAATACTCTCTCTGCAACAACTGATCTGATTTGTAAATTAAAAACAAGATTGATAAAAGACAAATAGCTACAGGTGTATTTATTGATCTCAAAAAAGCATATGATACAATTAGCCATAGCATACTCCTTGACAAACTCTGTCACATAGGCATCACTGGTAAAGCACACAAATTTTTTAAATCCTACTTCGTAAATCGCCAACAAATTGTAAAAATTAGTTGCCACCAGAGTAGTCCTCAGTCTATCGTACAAGGCTATAGGTCTATTCCACAAGGCTCAGTATTGGGACCATTACTGTTTTTAATATACATTAATATCCCAATATAGTATATCCCAATTAGGTCTCAAAGGAGATATTTCACTTTATGCAGATGACACAACCATTTTTTATTTTGGCCATTCAGCAGAAAATATCTTGTTTAATATCCAAAGTGATCTAAACATTTTAAATAATTGGTTTCAATCTATTAACTAAAAATGTAACAAAGACTAATTACGTAATACTTTCTACAAAAAATATAGAAAAACGTAGAATTAAAAATAAACAATCAAGTAATAGAAAGAAAAACACAAGAAAAATATCTTGGTCTTATTTTGAACAATGTCCTTAGCTGGAAGCCTCATATTGAAAAAAATAGATCCAAATTATCAGGTCCTCTTCACAGTTTATCAAAATGTTTACCTAAAAAGTTCGATACATAATATATAATTCATTAATCAAACCCCACATTGATTACTTAATTGATTTCTGGGGAACCGCAGCCAAAACAAATTTAGATTTATTACAAAGAGCACAAAACAGAGTAATAAAAGCATTATTCGACTATAATTTTTTTACTGCCACTCATAAAATATATAATGATACAAAAATTATGAACATAACACAAACGTACACATATTATACTTTTACATTAATACGCAAAATATTAAATAAAGATATACACAAAAGCCTATCGTTTATGAAAAAACAACAAATACAAACCATTAAATTAAGAAATTTAATTATTTAGTAACCCGGCGCCCTAGAACTAAATATGGTAAAAAGAACATTGAATTTGAGGGTGTAACAATGTACAATAAATTACCCGCTGAAATAAGATACTCAATCCATGACTTCCTTTAACAGACTTCTAAAAACGCACATATTAGAAAGTTATATGTAAAATGATACTACCTATATGATATATATAAAATACATACACACACGCACTTGCAAACACACACAAACACTTGCACACACTCATACACACATAGATACGCACACACACGCGCATAGCCACACACGCACTTACACACACACACACACAAACACGCACACACGCACGCACACACACATACACACACACACTACTCAGCCATTTCATAATTATATCTGCTATTGCGTTGAATTTCATTAAAATCGTTTCAGCGTTTCCTTATGGTTAAGTAATGAACATATATATATATATATATATATATATATATACATACATATATACATATGTCACTGAGTGTTTTACATTGACTAATTTAATCTTCTAAAAGAACTACTGCCATCGATGCCATATCCAGCTTTCGCTTTCGTAGCTCCGTGTAATCGCGTGCAGTTTATTTGAAACAACAGTCAATTTTTATTAATACCCTACATCTCATATTTAAAATAATAATTGTATAAATTTTATTCATACTTACGCTTATCCGATATGTACCTATCTGTACCTATGCTGATAATAATGAGTTTATACCTAGATTTTCTCAGTAAGTGAATTTATGTAAATTCTTTTTAAGAGATAATAAATTCTTAAACCAGAAATCACCGTCATCTGTGTATAAACTCTCTGTTCCGGCTTAGCCAAACTTCTAAGCCGGAACAGAGTAGTCTGTGAAGTTGCGTATGTGTTGTTACATTCCTATATGCACAATTCAAACCTTTAGTGTCTTTTGACGATAGCGGCGTCTTATCATTAAAAAACATACACCCCAACACACGTTTGACTATAGATTATAGAGCGAGCACATATATGTGTTTAGGCTCACCACTTGGAGGAGAGCGGAGGCGGTCGGTCCCCGCGCGGGCGGCGGCGCGCGTGCTCGTGCAGCTCGCCGTCGCCCGCGGCCGCCTCGCCCGCCGCCGCCTCCTCCCCCGCGCCCGCGCCCGCGCCGCCCGCGCCCGCGCCGCGACTGCTGGCCGCCGCCGCGCACGCGCAGGCTACTCTGCTCGCGCAACAGGTATCAACACGGGACCCTAATCATAACTCATGACCCAGTTCCATCATTTAAATTACTTTACTGCTACACCATCTGATATTTAATTCGTAATTAGATATAAGTTTTCAAGTTTCGCAATTTCTCTAGACTAACAAGCGTTAGAATTCTGTGACTTGACTATTTTTTTTATATATCTAGTGATATCAGGTTGTGGTAGCCTAGCTGATGTAGACAAATTAAAAAAATCTTAGGCAGTTATTAGGACTGCCGATTGAAGCGAAAACTTTAAACTGTATTTACTGTATATAGATGAGTGTATAAAACACTATTTTAGCAACAGTCATGTTGAGTATATCCCAAAATCTCCTTGGGCTCCCCTTTTTTATTTACATATGTATTTACAAGCATATAATATAAATACAGCTTGCAAAGTTATTGTTTTCAAATTTACCCCCATTGTTATATTATAATAGGGGTAAATTTTAAATAACCCATCTTTTTAAAATTTATTTACGCAACACCTCCGTGTTTGGTTTATTGATTTACGCATTTGTAAACAGAGAAGCGAAGGAGAGGAGTGATATTATAATAGTTTCGTTTTTCCATTTGAGTTACGAAACCCTCAAAAATATACGTGATAGCCTCTATTTATATAGTCATTAAAATTTTTAAAAACTACAATTTTTATAGGCACCATGCATGCGTAGTCGCAGATATGAGAAAGTGCTTAAATTTTCAATTTAGTTCGCTGATAAACTGGTTCTATTAAAAATTCATACCTCCGACGACGCAAATATTTGGGGTGTTACCAGTTTAAGTTATAAGTTTAAGTGTTTATCTGTGTGTCTGTCTATGGCATCGTAGCTCGCGTACAGGTTGCGGTTTTTTTAATCAAGTTTGGTTTATTGAGGTTCTTAGTTACGAGACACACTTGAATTATGTTCTCCCTTTATCTCAATATTTTTTAATTTCTCTTTTAGTCTCTACCTCTCTTTATCTATATATATCTTAATGACCCTTATACTCTGTCTCTATATCGCTATCTCTCTTCATCACTATCTCTCTTTATTTCTATCTCCATCTCTATACCTTTTTATCTCGTTCTCAATTTATCTATCTTCCTTTCTAATTAATGTCTATACCTCTTTACCTATTTCTAACCTCTATCTCTATCTCTATTTTGTCTCTAACACTCTTTATCGCTATCTCCCTTTATCTCAATATTTATATATTACTATCTCTATCTATATATCTCTTGATATCTATCTTCCTTTATCTCTATCTCTTTATCCTTCCTCCTCTAATGTATCCTTCTTCCTCTAACATCCCTCTTACAGTCCACTTCACCTCTTTTATCACTCCTTGTAACTTTTCCTTCCTTTTTCCCTCTTAAGTGAGGAGTCCCCTTCCACCACTTTCTTTCCCCTCTTCACTGTCTCTCTTTACCACTCTCCACTCTCTACTAAATGTGGAAACCTTTCTCTCAACTTTCCCCCCTTCCCCCCTATCTTTCCCTCACCCTCTCTATCTTCTATATGTTCAAATAAAACAAAAGAAATAAATACTGAAAAAACAATAAATATTTAAAGTTATAACTAAAAATGAGGACACCATTAGGGTTTAGAAATTGAACTGTTGGGGATTTAAGAAATAGGGAAAAAACAAAATTTAGGAAGCCTCATTGATTTCATAGCTGTGTTTCGATTAATATTAGTATAACGCCATCTTTTCATTGTCTTGTGAACTACGACGGATGACGACTGACGAGACGGTATTGATGACTTTAGTTTGTTTCTCTCTCACAGATAGATAGTTCTTTTTTAACGGATATTTAATATTCATTATAATACTAACTATAATATTAAATATATCATTACTAAAAATATTGTTTGTAAGGAATAAATCATACAAAAGAAAAATAATACTGAAAAAAAGAATAAATACTAAAACTGTTCATCATACAAATGCTTGCCTCCACTAGGAATCGAACTCTATCCCCATTGATGTCATACTATTTTTTGATAATTGCTTGACTGAAGTCTAAGCATGTCATTTTTCCCTACCAGAAGTCTTCTTACGCGGCTAAAGAAGTTTTCACTTCAATAAAGTTGGCGTTTGATATTTTTGCACAATATTACACAAGTAACAGATGGGCTATATACTCGGGCGCCTTACACAAATAAAATTCATGCATTCATTTATCAAAAGGGTTATGATTAATATTTGCGATTGCGATGCGGCGAGCGAAAAGCATAGCGATTGATTACTCTCGCAACCCACCCTAATTGAATATTTACGTCAGAAATAGCATTTCAAACTGACGTGCTCCCGCCTTTGATTCTGAGGGGATACTAAAGTTTCTGATGGACGTCTTTAAAAATTTATGTTGACATTTTACCGATTAAATTCTCATTTAAATTTGTATGGAAGATTGTGGAAAAAAATATTAAGCGTGCTTATATTAAACTGTTTTATAAGGTCGTTTAATAAAAAACTAAGACGATGAAAGTGTTATATGTTTCTTTACTAAAAAATAATTCTAATTTTTTTTTAATTATTGGACAAGAAATACTGTAATTTTTGCAAATGGAAAAGGTCGATTTTGGGGTTTTGAGTGAAGTTAACGATTTTTTACAAAACTAAGAATTATTTTGAAAATATATCTAAGTAAAACTGTTAAAAGTTTCATTAAGATTACCATTGAATTTTTCTAGAAAGCAATTACATATTATATTCATACGAGTATTAAGGAATTTTGAAAACCGCAACACTCGTTTTAGCAGTTTTTAGGGAATGGGGCCTTAATAATTTGATCACCTTTTTCATACGAATACTACGTAGACGGCCAAATCTTTTTCTGTCACAAAACAGGTGAGGTTTCATTGTACCTACCAGTAGCCCGGTAGACTTTTAAATATTGTAATTGGCTCCATACCTACTTTGTGTAATCACAGCGATTCATCGCTTCACTCCATTTTAATATCACAAAATATTTAGCATTGTGTTAGCGGGAAAATGAGAAAACACTATGAGCAATCCAAGGAAGTTACATTCTACCCGGAATGTTCACACGCGCTTCAAAATCGTTCCGAAGAGGACCACGACATGGGTGGAGTGTGTCTCTTTCTACTAAATAAAGCGCCAATCGCCATATATAAGTGCGGCCATGCGTAGCTTGCAAATTACTGCTATGTAATTCTACTAATTTGAGAAAGTTTTCGCATTGCCTAAGTAATTACGTAATAATTAAAATAAGCACATTTTAGAACTCACTGTGTTAATTACAATACATTTTATGCTAATGTATTTATGGACGTGTATGAATAAAAAGGATTTAACGATTGCCGACTATATGGAAATCTACCATCAGATAGTTTTATTTACACTGGCAATTGCAAGAAAGGGACAACGTCCACTCTTGTCATTGTCTTGCTCAGAACGTTTTTCCCCTCTGTTAAGTAAGAAACAAATGTCAACTTTATTTGAAACGAAATAAAGAATATTTTTATTTCTCAAATATTGCTTCTTAGTAATTGCAATTATATTGTTATAAGTTCCTTGGAGAAATCATATAAAAATGACAGATTCCAAATTCAAATGTAATATTTTGTTTATTTTTAATCGTAACAATAGTTATGGCCAGACTATGTTAAATATAATACATAAAATCTATTAATATATATTAATACATAAAAATTCACAAATCTCAATATACAATCGGTCGATCAGTTTGGAGTACACGAATACGTCTCCTTACGTCTCCGAATAATACTTAATGTATAGTCACGGTAAAAATAGGTCACCTTAAGATCTAGCTTCGCTTGCATAGTGTACGAATCAATCATGCCAACATACCAGTACAAAAACAGTTATACTAACATTAAATAAATGTGACGTTTTCTATCAAATAAAGTTTATCTCAATTGAATAGATTTAACTTTTAATGCTAATTTGAAAATTATTCGAGGTCCTTGATGGCGTATCAATTATCATAATAGGTATAATGCACAATTGAAATGAAACTGAAGAGGAAGATTAACTCAAAAAAATCATATATTGAATTGACAACTAGCTAAATAAACAAGCAAATTTCTATAAAAGCTACAAACAAAGAAATAGAATATATTCATAACGGATATAGCCACCATTAGCGTCAATGACACATTGTAATCTATTTCTCATGGAACCTACGAGACGAGAGCATAGATCTGACCCTCTTGTATCTTCCCAAATAGTTCGGCAGCGGTTTTCTATGGCTTCTTTTGTCCTTTCATTTTCGTTTTCCCATCTGCAGATTTTGCTGGCCAGGGAATCACCACTATAGTATTCCCTGATTTATCACCAAGTTGGATGAACCACTCATTCATGATACGAGAGGGGTGTGTGCGAGCATTGTCGTGAACTGCTCGTTCTTCAATTCTTAAAGGTCTCGGCATTATATGACATTACGAAACTAAAGGATATCATATTTATGGCAAATATATTTTGCAATAAAATATTGAATATCGCTAAAAATCTAGAAATAACAACGGTGACATTAATCATGACAATAGTTTTATCATAAACTAGCTGTTGCCAGCGACTTCGTCCGCGCGGACTTCGTTTACTACGCACAGCACCTGGCTGCTAAGTGATAGCGTGATAATATGTAGCCTATATGTTGACCCGACCTGTTAGTAATATCCATGCAAAATTTGAAGTAAATCCATGCATTACTTTTTGAGTTTACCCCGGACATACATACAGACAGACAAACAGACATACAGACAAACAGACAAAAATTCTAAAAGCTATATTTTTGGCTTCGATATCGATTGTAGATCACGCCCCAAGTATTCTTTTAAAAAAAATATTCAATGTACAGTTTTGACTTTCCCACGATTTTATTATATGTATAGATATTAATGGCAGGTCAAATCAATAAAAAGGTTTTAATTAAAAAAATATTAGCATCTCTTTAGGTAATAATCATTTACACAAGATAAAATAAGGAAATAGTGTTGATGCAAGTCAGTCTGAACCATGTTGTCGAACAGTTAAGCATAATTTTCTATGCAACAGTCTATTATGTAACAAATTTTCGAATGATCATATGTGCTCGCAGCTTGTTAAATGAATCAATTTGAAAACTGACGAACTTGTTCGTACTGCTCGAATATTGTCACGTTAACCCTTTTTCGTGTATCAAATAGGTGTTTATTTATATTTTAGGCGCTGCTAGCTCTCAGAGACCCCAACGTCCCGGCGCGGCACAAGCAACTCGTCCGGCGGGAGCTCGCCTCCGAGCTGACCGTGTACCACGAGTTCGTGCGCAAGCGCATCGTGTGCGCGGCGCACGCGCGGCCCTACCTCGCGCGCAACAAGCTCGGGGCCTGGCCGCTGGCCGCCGACGAGCACGAGGCGGCGCTGCTGCAGGCGGCCGCCAGCGAGCGGGGCCCCGCGCGCCCCCACGCCGGGGCCCTGCCGCCCCCGCCGCCGCCCAAGCGAGCCTCGCACGACTCCATGCGCGAGTACATACTCCGCAAACATTACCTGGACAAATGCGCACAAACACCAATAAAAGATCCGCCATCTCCTGTCTCACATTCGACTCCAACTTCTGATAAGAAGAAAGAAAATGCTCGAGGTTCAAAACGTGTGTCTTGGGCGGAAACCACCAGGGATAGCGAGGAGCATGACGCTGTGATACAGGACATCGAACCGGCGTATTCGAACCTGACAGATGTTCAGATAAATAACGACGATGATTACTTTCACTTTATGTCTATTGTTTTTCTTTATATTTGTCAAACTGAGTTGTAGATAAGGATTACGTATACATACGATGTGCATGTTCCGTTTTTGTTGTTAATCAAAATCCAATGATATTTTTGATAATATTTGATTAAATGAATAAGAATAATAATTTATGTTTTTTAGATTCTTTTTGTTGAATAAATAACTATTCCATACCCTTAGCTTTGTTGATGTAATTATGATTTACGAATACTAAATAAATCGCTTAACCCATAATGCAATGACCTCGACATTCAGAATCCGACACAGACTCAGAGACTCCGTCATTACTTGAAACCCAATTCATCAGTCTGCAAATTAAATTCGAACTATCTTCATTTAAATTGTCAAGCTTTCTCTGGTTTAAATACATGATGTGTAACTTCTAACATCCAAGTAATTAAATTGATTCAACCTTTGACTATTGGTATATCAATTTTGATACAACCTCGATGACTAACTCTACCGTTCCGTGCTTGCTCATTGATTAATTTAAATAGTGCGCATTCATTAGTCAATTCAAATAACGCGGTCTACCCGGCTTCCTGTTACACACTTGTGTGTTTCATCAAATAACTCCCACAGTAAGTGTAGTGAAAGTAACATAATTTTAGTATTTGAAAAGTTATAAATATTGATCAGTGAGATGAGTAATGCCCTTATAAACAATAGTTTTGTCATATTTGCCAAAAGATTTTTAACAATACTTTTCAGAATAGATAATAAGTGAGAGATGAAAGACGTCCAAGGCTTCAGCTGAGAATCTCTCTCGGAAATCTGTGAAAAGAAAGTCTATTGAGGGGGCATAGACCTTTTAGTTTCGTTTACGAATAATCGTCGCGAAAAATTAGTAATATCACTCAGACGTTTCAAATAATTTAAAGGAATGGACGTAACTAAGGGGCAATAGGTATTGTGTCCACTAAGAATTAATTTGATGTAATATAGGTTTTAATGATTAATTATGAAATGGATTTTTATATAAATCAGAGTATGTAATGTAGATATTATCACGGCGACCGGCGAAATGCCATTAGGACGCTATGACAGTCCAGACCGTTCTCGCGGTAAATTTTAAGACGCTAAATTTTTATTATAAAAAAGTATCTTCACACCCGTACTCCCGAAGAAGTAGGCAGAGGTACAACAAGTGCACCCACGATTAGCCAAAGATACTATATATATAATAACTTCGTTATTATAGAATTTCGGGAGGCAGGATATTTTTATAGCCCTCCTTTTTTTTTTATTTCCGAATAGCGACCCGCCTCGGCATCGTATAGGGGCAAGTAAGCGCAAAATGGTTTTACGACATATCTTTAAAACCTTCGCCTTTTTGGGATTCCGACATAAACTAGGAACCCTTGTATTTCGCTATGTCTGTCCGTCCGCATGATTGTTCAGAGATCCTTAATACTAAAAAGCTGTAATTTGGTATGAATAGAATAGATATTAGTCACGACAACAAAGTGGTAACATACAATACTTAAAAATATTTAAAGTGGGGATATGTAAAGTGGGGATGTTAATTTAATTTCTCGCGTATCCTGTAGATATTCATGGATAGGTTTTTACAAAATATTGTAAATTTGCCCAAACAATTTTTATTTTATTTATTTATTTACTTTTATGCACTAAAATTGTACAATGGTTAAACTTAATGCCATAAAGGCATTCTCGGCCAGTCAACCAGCAGTGGAGCAGAAAAACTTCAATAGGGGGGGGAAGGGGGGGCAAATAAATATTTTAAATGGAAATAGGAAACAGTATGATGGGCTAAACGGAACGAAAAAATAATAATTACTAGGAAATAGAAAACATAAATAGATACATATAACATATATTAATAAACACATAATAGACTATATACATAAATAGCACATATAATAAACAAAATATTAAACTATGCAAGTAAGTCGAGTCGTCCACGCACGCTTGAAAGACCACTTAGAAGAGATCCTCATGTCAACTGGAAGAAAATTCCAGAGCTTAGGGGCCATCCATAAATTACGTCACATGTTAAGGGGGAAGGAGAGAGTCGACGAAGTGTGACAAGGAGTAGGGAGGGGTCCCAAATTTTGTGACCACATTTTTTCAGAATACAATATTTTATATCTAAGAATTACAACACTAAATTTAAAAAGGTACCTGTATAAATAAATAAATAATCGAAAATTGTAAAATATGTGACATCACACTAGGTAGGATGGGGTCTCACAAATGTGACCAGCTGCGACCAGGGGAGGGGTCAAAAATCATGAATATCATGTGATGTAATTTATGGATGGCCTTGAATACAGAAAGATTTGTAAAGAAAATCCGTTCGAGGGAGAAGGATATGAAGAGAAAGATTATTATGAGAACGGAGGGAACGATCGTGAGTGCTACAATGAAAGCAGAATTTAGATTTAAGGTAAGTGGGAATATTTGCGTCATTAACAATGGAATATAACATGCGCAGTAGACATGTGAAAAACGGCTCCTTAAAAAGAAAGGAGAGATATAGCTCTTTTGATCAAAAGAGCTATATCACTCTTTTAGCTCTGGCTAATTTAGCTCATCTAAAGAACTAATGTCTTCATTTCTTTGGAATCGTTCAATGTCTGGACGACGCGTGTCGCGTACGTCACGCTAAGCTGTAAACGACTAGTTCGCTATATGCAACACGCGTCGCTAAATGACTACTTCATTCAATGAACTAATTGCGTCGCTAAGCGACCAATACGTTCAATGAATTTAGAAGCTTAGTGACGCGTACGCGACACGCGTAGTCCGCGTTTACCGTGCTCTATTCATCGATGATCGGGGAAACTCGTGCCTACTATGGCGCGCTGTTGGCTGCGCTCGGGCAGCTAGCGTTCCAAAGAGCTGATTGAGCCATTGGACTATTAACTAAGCAACTGAGCTAGATTGAAATCAAGAACTAGTTCAAATATATTTCTCATTCGGGAGCTACCCAAGTCTAATGGGCAGCATTCTAACTTCTCCACGTTTAGCTAAGGATAGCCATTTAATTTTTGAACGAAAAAACGAAATATGATCAAAATTACGTAAACTAAAATTAAAATGTGCAGCAGTGCAGTGCATGCAGTTATTAAAGAGAATCTCTATTCTATTGAGTAGATACTGAGTGAGGTCTGAGTAGCTTACATCAGCATAATCTATAACAGGAAGCACAAGCGCTTGTATTAATAAGAGTTTTATATTCACAGGAAGAAAATTGTGTCTTTAGAGAGTGTTATTCAGTAATTTCAGTTACGTGTGGGAACCAAGAAAGAGATGTGTCTAAATTAAGACCAAGATTTTTAATAGGTGGCTGGAAGGGTATTACTAAGTTATTAAAAGTGATGCGGCAAATATTTTCCAGGCAACTGTAGCCAGTCTTGAACAACCGAACACGATAGCTTGGTACTTAGGTGGATTAACAGTCACACCAAACTTAGTAGACCGATCTAGCACATTCTTAACGTTTAGGTTAAGACTGCCGACAGCACTTTCTAGATTCTCAACATCAGTTTGCGTGTATAATAATTGTAAGTCGTCGGCGTATAAATGGCAAGATTAACTTAAAAAAGGTATTATGAAATTAATGAGAAATGAAAATAACAGTGGGGAAAGAATACCACCTTGTGGAACACCAGCCTCCTGCAAACGCCAATCAGAAAGATCAACTTTTACGCGGACGATCTGATATCTACCCCGAAGGCCGAAGATAAAAGGAAAAACAATCTCGCGCAGACGGGGAAAACTTAAGTGATCAAGAGCTGCAAGAAGAATATCATGATCAACGCAATTGCATTTGAACGCAAAAATAAAATTAGGACTAATATAAGTAGATTAGATTCTTCTATGGCCGTTCGGATATTATCAACGACTTTTAGGAGTGCAATAGTAGTACTGTGGTCTGGCCGAAAGCCAGATTGAAATGGACTTAAAATGTTTAGATTAAGGGACTCGTTTATGAAATACTAGCTGGCCCGCGCAGCTTCGCCCGCGAGTAGATTAACATGCAGTCTAGATAGCTTTTCATACAAATTTCATCCCCTATTTCAACCCTTTATGGATTGATTTTTGAAAAATAAATTAGCCTATATTTCGGCCAAGTGGCGAAGCAAATCGGTCAAGCGGTTTAGCCGTGAAAGCGTAACAGACAGACAGACAGACTTTCGTATTTATAATAATTAGTATGGATAAAGCTTAAAATTGCCATTTTTGTTAGAGGCAAGTGCCCCTCTCCCTTTGCCAGTTAAACGGTTCTTTTTGGGGGTGGGAAAAATTCACGGTATTGGTAAATATAATGAATTTAAAAGGAAAACTATCACAGAACAGGAACATTTTATTTATAACAAATTTAAAAAAAAAGTTTTTTTTGCACTTTTTTGCCAATATTTCGGAAAAACTGGTGTAATCGACAATGAAGTAGGTATATCAATAAATTTTTCCTATAAAATTTCACGGAATGCTAGGCTATTGTGAAAATTCACCAAATCTTTTCAAAATTAGACAAATCTTCAAATTATGTAATTTTTTAATAAGATATCAACATGAGACAAAAAGTAATCAAAAGGTTATGGTTATTTGGTGAAAATCATATATCGCTTCTGTGGTCTAGTGACCCGGTGTTGACCACATGAGGTGCTGGGTTTGATTCCTGAATCGGAAAAATAAAAAAATACGTTTTTTTAATTTTTTTGATAAAAATAACGTTGCTCGGGATAGGATAAGTGCCCAGTTGGTGATTGGTTTGCCACCTATCACATTGTGGGACTATCTTAAGCTAATCTTGACAACCAGCGCAACCTCTGCCTACCTCTTCTGGGATACAGGCGTAAATATAGTTTTTATCAAAAAAAACTAAATTAACATAGGGATTTGTAGTTTGTAATAAAATAAAAAACATAATAAGCTGTAACTAAAGAACCTTATCTTGTTCTTTGAAAAAAAATTGAAATAAAAATATATTCTGTTGGACTTTTTTAACCGCTCACACCACCAGCCATTTTCGCCTTTTTTCGCAAAAAAACACGGACCGTTACGCGCACACGTTCCGAGTTCGTTCCGGTGGACCGTGGTCACAAAAATGGTTTATGAGTTGTTTGGATTGAATCCGATACTGTAAAGCGTATATTTTTAAGGGGTCTCGAGCACTGCAACACACTGGTGTGAGAATTGTTTAATTTAAATGGCATAAGCTACAAAATAATTCAGGTGTAACACGACATTTTGAGAAAAATATGACTACTTGTTAGTCGAGGATTTTTAATTCAAAAAGTAAATCGATGATCTATGCTTTTTATATTTTTTTAATATAATTGGTAAACATATACATATGGAAAAAAATAAACAACATATATTATAGTACAAAAATATTTATTTACATAAATATTAATATATTTTTTTTTTCATAATTAATACGTAGTTTTTTTCGTAATTTTTAAATAGTTTCTTTCTTTTTAAATTTTACAGCTATGTTATTTTTTTTGAAATATTGTTTAGGATATTTCACATTAACATCGTATGATTTTTTTGAGATCATAGATATCAACAATAAAATTTACAAAAATAAATGGAAATAGGTACCGTCATACCCAAAGCGCTGGTATCATCAAGTTGGTCGTTAACGAAATATATGTTTTATTAATTTATATTTACAGTTTTTGACAAAATTATTATCTAAACTATTAGATCTTAAACTAATCTTGATTGTAAATAAAGTTCACTTGTTGATTAATACGCCAAAACCCTTTTAAATTAACCTGTATCATAAACTGCAACCAACACATAACACACAGCACGAATCAAAATAGCGGACTAAGTTCTTTTATTTTTCCCCAAGTGCATATTTGAAAAAAGAATGCCAATTTGATGTTATTCTGTACAATGTTTCGTTCGAAAACGATAAAATACCATAAAGTATTGTATTAAAACTGGTAAATAGTGAAAATATTGTTTTTTTGGACGAAGTTAGCGTTGGTCCCTATCAAGGAAGTTACATTCTACCCGGAATGCTTACACGCGCTTCAAAATCGTTCCGAAGGGTACCACGACATGAGTGGAGTGTGTCTCTTTTTACTAAATAAAGCGCCAATCGCCATATATAAGTGTGGCCATGCGTAGTTTTTAAATTACTACTAAGTAATTCTACTAATTTGAGAAACAGTTTTTAAATTGCATAAGTAATTACGTAATAATTAAAATAAGCACATTTTAGAACTCACTATGTTAATTATAATACATTTAATGTTAATTTATTTATCGACGTGTATGAATAAAAAGGATTTAACGATTACCGAATATATAAAAATCTATCATTTAGATAGTTTTATTTACACTGGCAATTGCAAGAAAGGGATAACATCCACTCTTGTCGTTGTCTTGCTCAGAACGTTATTCCCCTCTGTTAAGTAAGAAATAAATGTCAACTTTATTTGTTACGGAATAAAGTACATTTTTATTTTTCAAATATTGCTTCGTAGTAATTCCAGTTATCGTATATAAGTTCCTTGGTCCCTATAGAAACCATAGTGTATTAACGGAGTTTTCTCAGAGGTCTCATTAGTTACCAAAGTGAAGTGAGCGGTTTAATGTTATTTTTAATCTCTAAAAGATGATTTTATTGCATATGTATCAATGTATCAATTTTAATAAGAAAGATAAGCAGTCAAGGGCTTTTTGTCTTTTATTAATAAAAAACTACAAAACGACGTTAATTTAAAAAGTTTTGTGTCGCCCGGAAACCTTTGAAACTTGTGATGTTTATTGTTTGTAACTTCTGAATTACAAAACTGATGACCTTGAAATTTTTAAGGGGCAATATTTGTACCTCCTTTCGAACTAAAAAATAACAAAGAGTTTCGGACTACAGGTTAATAAATTAAAGCTAAATGTACGTTTTGACTTTCATCCCCTATCCCACGGGAACTGTACTGAATTTTGGAATTAAAACTATTCTGTATGTTGCTCCAGCCTCTCAGCTATCTCCATGGCAAATTTCGTTAATTTCTGTCCAGTGGATTTCGCGTGATTGACGCACAAATTAACAGACAGAAAGACAGACAAACAGACAAAAATTCTAGAAATTAGTGTTTTTGCTTCGGTTGTCGATGTTTTAATCGACCCAATTAATATTTTTCAAAGATATCTAATGTACAGAAATCACTTTTCTACTCTTTTATTATATGTATAGATTTAGACCATTTAATTAGTGCCATTTAATGAGCGAAGTAGCACCTATTGCGCGCTTCCTTACATTTATGGTCATTTGGGTTCTGACTTCTGATCGATATTGCTAGTTAATTCGCCCGTTAAATTTATGTATGTATAATATATGGATGATTTATTTAAATGGTATGCGCAATTTATCGATGACCCCAGCATTTATCAATATACTTACCAGTCATAAGAGTAGCAAAGGGGTTAAATAGTTTGGTGCAAGCCGACTTAATTAATTTAATTACTGGTTACAAATTATAGTTAAATATTAGCTATCATACAGTGGAGGTACTTTCAAGCCTCATATAACATATGTATAGAGTTTTTTTCCAAGGCATTCAATTGTATATTTATCACAATGTTTGCGTAAACAAAACTTTTTCATTTAAGAATACTATTTTGAGGTTTATTAGGGAAATTTGAAAATAGGGACTGGTAGCCCACAATGACATCCTCACATCGTCATCATAAAGTTGTCATTATATTTGACACTTGACACTTGTTAATTTAACTGTCATTAAAGTGTGGTAACTGGGAAGGTTGTGTGCAACTATTTTAGATTTTTCAGTTTCACGTTTGCATTTTGCACTCTAATTTCGGAAGCAAGATTATCAGAATATTGTGGTAGTCGATACAATAATTAATGTCAACATTTGAGTGTAACTAAAGTAAGTTATAATTTATGAGTCTAAAAATATTTACTTTTAACGTAATGGGTTAAGTAACACCAAGTCCTACTTATCATAGATATGGCACCAGCGGCAACAGCAGTAAGGCCAAGAGCAGACGATGATCCTATTGGTATCAGAGCGGTATTGCTGGGCCCACCAGGATCAGGGAAAGGCACTCAAGTGAGTAATTACTAAATCGTAATTATTTTTTCGGCTGACCTTTGTACGCGAACATTACAACGGTGGACGATTTCGTGCCAAGTTATCAGTGCTTGAAATTCTTATAAGATGAATTAGGTAATGCCTAATGTAAATACATATCGTCTCACAACAGTACTTGTCTTATTAACTACAGTTCTAGCACAATGTTAGGCCTGTTTAAAATCTAATTTCTAACTATAAAACAGGCAATAAGCCCAGCCCAGCCTAGTCAGTTGTGGTGCTTAATGCCTTATAGTAATTTTGCTGCTGATATTGACAAAGCTAAGAAAACTAGTCATAGTAGGTAAATGAAATTCATCATCATGACTATTTACCTATGCTGGGTGCAAAAGCATCACAAATAAAATAGTGGTTGAAAGATTAACATAAATTGTGTGCTGAAATGTATTGGAACAAATGTTTTATGAATGCTAATTGAAGGTATTATAATTGTTTAGGCTCCACTTCTTAAAGAAAAATATTGCGTCTGCCACTTATCAACTGGAGACATGCTACGTGCAGAGGTGTCGTCTGGATCAGAACTTGGTAAACGTTTGAAGAAGGTCATGGATGAGGGCAAACTTGTCTCAGATGACATGGTTGTTGATATGATTGATAAGAATTTGGATCAACCAGATTGTAAGAATGGATTTTTACTTGATGGGTTTCCTAGAACTGTACCACAAGCTCAAAAGGTATGGTATAAAGGTGTTAAATTATATGGCCTATCCCACAGCTTATTTGCAAAATGCTAATCCCATATGCTTAGAAAACACTGGTATGGTTATCATTATTTATTAATCTGCTTTTAGGGCTATTACACATTTTCTTACACATTATGCCGCACCCTAGCATGACGTGATGTTGTATTGGGTTTAAGTGTGTAAGAGCCCTACGCGCTTCGACTCAATTGATGTTTTGTTATATGAATTAGGGGGTTTGAACTTTGTAGTATAAGAACTTGTTTGCTAGTACTTGTAGGCTTTTGTAGGCTGTTGTAAGCTAGTACTTGTACTTGCCGAATGGGGTGGCTCATTTATGAGTAATGATAGCTCATAATATACTTTTTTGGTATCAGGCCTCTAAAGCAAAGAAGCGTTTAGGGCTATTACACATTTTCTTACACATTATGCCGCACCCTAGCATGATGTGATGTTGTATTGGGTTTAAGTGTGTAAGAGCCCTACGCGCTTCGACTCAATTGATGTTTTGTTACATGAATTAGGGGGTTTGAACTTTGTAGTATAAGAACTTGTTTGCTAGTACTTGTAGGCTTTTGTAGGCTGTTGTAAGCTAGTACTTGTACTTGCCGAATGGGGTGGCTCATTTATGAGCAATGATAGCTCATAATATACTTTTTTGGTATCAGGCCTCTAAAGCAATCTATTTAAAAGAGAGTTGGTAAAATGTTATTTTGTATGCATACATTGCATATTAAGTATTGTTTAATTAAATTATATACTAACTAGCTGTTGCCAGCAACTTCGTCCGTGCAGACTTCGTTTACTCTACACAGCACCTCCCTCGTAGGTGATAGCGTGATAATATATAGCCTATATGTTGACCCAACCTGTTAGTAATATTCATGCAAAATTTGAAGTAAATCCATGCAGTACTTTTTCAGTTTACCCCGGACATACATACAGATAAACAGACAAACAGACAAAAATTCTAAAAACTATATTTTTGGCTTCGATATCGATTGTAGATCACGCCGCAAGTATTCTTTTAAAAAATATTTAAGGCGATTACAGCTGCGAACGACCTTGAGTTTCTAACAGGAGCAGCGCAAATATTATTTCGCGCGTGGCATGGTCCAAAGTCAAAGAGTATTTACAGTGAATGCAGATACATACGTTTTAACATTTTTGTTCACCTATATGAACTTTTATCATCATGAATCGACTGAACGTTGTCAAACTCAAAACCAATAACCAGTAATCGCTCATTTATCGATTACATATACATTCATTTTAGAAAAACGATAAATATCTAAAGAAAAAAAATATACCGAAAATCTACAAAAAAATATATAACAATTTACGCAATAATAACAGTTACGTATCCTATTTCTTTGAAAGTGTTGTAATATACAATACAATCAACAATTAATATTTAACAAAACCTTTTAAAATTTGATTTTGTAAAATGTAATCTCTTGAATAATATTTTAAAACTAACTAGCTTCTTAGTTTTTGTTTCAAAATCTCGTAATAAAAAAGAAGATATATAAATTGATTTAATGTTTATAGAGGAAACTACTAAATAAGTTGTTTTATTTAGACTATTTGTATGTATAACATATTTAATTTATTTATTTTTTGTTGCGAAGTCCTTACTACCTTCAAATAGTACCAGTTTTTATTCTTTTTTTTTTGGAGTTTTGCTTTTTATTTGCTTGCTTGAGTTATCTTCGTTGTTTATTTGTTTTATTTTTTTTATTGTTGTACATTTATACAAAATATTGACAAAATACTTATCTATTATAGCTAATAAAAAATTCAAGCATAAACGTAGGTAAGTACATGAATAGTCTCAAAATATTATTCAGCATCTACTCGCAAACAAAACTATTTATAAAGTACTAGCTTTCAGCCCCTTTAATACGCTCTTTTACCTCTTTAAGAGATAAAACTCACAGCATCCTTACATTTGACATAAATTTAATTGAATTAAAGAAAATGACTAATAAATTTGAAGAGATTTTGATTAAACATATTTTATTTTTTTTACAAACTTTACCACTTTTTTCATCTTTTGAAGAGATGACATTTGAAAACCTTAAACTCGTATTCATTTAATTGTATTAAAAATCATAAATACTAAGTTTTAAATAATTTCTACAATATTCTACAATAAACATTCTATTTTTTATACAAACATCAATGCTTTTTTTACCCTTTACGGAATGAAATTTAAAAAAATCCCCAAATATATGATTCTTAAATTGTGTTGAAGAACGTAAGTGCCGAATTTCAAGTTATTTTGACCATAAACGTTTGATTTTTCATATAAATTGTAACACACACTTTTACTCCTTTAATGGATGAAACTTCTAACATTACATGCATGTTTCTTCAATTTCTACTACTACTAGTACTAAAAAATCCGAAAATTCGTACATCTTAATTGTATTAAAAATCATAAATACTAAATTAAAATAATTTAGATTTTATAGTAATGCAATAAATAAACAATTCATTTTTGATACAAACTTTAAAGCCTCTTTTTACCTCTCTATGGGCTAGAATTCAAAAAAATATTAAATTTGTATTTAATTTCTTTTTCAGTTAAAGGATAACTTAATTACAGCATATCATTAATTTCAACTCAAAAATGACAGAGTTTCATACAAACTTTCACCCCCTATTTCACCACCTTAGGGGATGAATTTAAAAAATTCTTTCTTATTCCTTGTCTATATCATAAGAATAACATCTGTAACAAAACAGCCTTCTCGGTCCAAGCTCATTATCTACTATAAAAAACATCCAAGCGTAAACGAAATGTTCAATTTCCAAACGGCACAACCTTACTATTGTGCCAAACGTTCTATCTGTACTATTACTCTTTAACTCGAATATGGAGAGCGGAGCACGCTACCATGCGACACAGCCTCCCCGTATGAACGCTACCGGGAGACTGACTTTCGACGCGAGCGCTGTCCGCGAATTAAAAAATAAGGTTTTTATTGATTAATAGCACACTATAATGATTTTGTAAAATTTTGAACTTAAATTTTATAAAGCAATAAATTGTCTGTAATAAAAAGAAAAAATTATCAAAATTGTTACAGTAGTTTGGATGTTATAGGCAATTTTTTGCATAAAAATAAGAAAGATATTCAATTTTTTTCCGTCAAAAATAACAATAAAATTTGAAAAATCAAACTTAAAATTTAAACTTAATTATATTATACTCATAATGCATATATTTTTTAAATTATTGGACCAACCGGTTAGCAGTAATAGGCTTTCAAAGAGGTGTCTATTTCGTAGTTTGGCATTACCTATTGCCTTAATGTACAGTTTTGATTTTCCTACGATTTTATTATATGTATAGATAAGCCTTTTACCTACTACTGATAGAGGAGTACTGTGATATGATAAACACTTGATTTGAGTTACTAATTAACAAGTCCACTGAGGCATGGTAATTAGAGATACCACAAATATTCAGTTTCTATTTGGTATTTGACCAATTTCATTAGTATTTGGTTGAATATTATCACGTATTGGGGCAAATACTGAATACCAAATTATGATAAATTGCCCCGTTGGTTGAATGGCTAGTGAACCTAACTATGAATCGAGGGGCTCGGGTTCGATTCCCGACAGGGACAAACATTTGTGTGATGAACATAGATGTTTGCATTTCTGGCTTTGGGTGTTTATTATGTATTTATATTTGTATTTCTATGTATTAGTATCATTGGCTAACACCCATAACACAAGCAAATAATTTGCTTTCTTTGGGGTTAGGTTAATTTGTGTGATTTGTCCAGCACTATTATTATTATTATTGTTATAAAAAAAGTTGCACATGTTACTCAAAAAAATGAATATTTTACCAACAAAGATTACAATTTAATTAAATATGCAGAGGTAAGATGTGAAAAATGAAAACTATTATTTGGCATTTGTGGATATGGATTGTTCTTTAGATGAACAGATAGAAAATATTTTAGCAATACATTATAGTAAGTCTATAACACAGACAATTACACAATGTAATGAAAAAAAATAATATCTATTGACACAATGGATTTGTAAATACTTCCACCTCTATAGATATTAGATGGTTAGGCTACAAAATTGGCACCAAATATTCTATGCACTGGCCGAATATTTATTATTAGCTGTTCGGCAAAATCACTATTTGTGGCAACTCCAATAGTAATGTCCAACCAATAACAGTCACCAATTTGAAGCATGACTGGGCTGAATTTTACTTAACTGCTGCTGTCTACAATATATAAACACCATTTTTATATATAAACAACATATAAATGGTTAGTAAATCAGCATGTACAGTTAGAAATTGTAGTAATTGTTTTGAACATGATGGTCAATTTAATCCAATCAATCTATTTTTATCTGTTTCCTATGTTAGGGAAAATGTATTTAAGTCATTGTCGTGCTATGATTGTCAGTGGTTATTGTTAGCAGAAATGAGAGGTTGGTATTAGAAAATTGCTGCGCTGATCGGAAAGATGACGTTATGTGAGGCTTTTTGGAAGCTTCTACATGACTGGGTAGTTATTTTCAAACTAGAACCCTACCTAACCTGTTAAATAAATATGAAGTAGGTTTGTTAGGTTGCCTTTACGTCTCATACCTAGAAATAGAGTTAAGTAAATCATATTTTTTCCAAAAAGAATGTTAAAAATACTATGTTTCCGGCCGATGGGGTAAGGGGGTGAAACCTCCGTCATAAAAACTCAAAACACTGAAATTTTCCTGAATAAAAAGGATATTGTACAACAGGCTAAAAATATATTGTACCTGGTTATGAACAACACTTGATCTTTACGAGCTGCTTAGTAATAATGCCTTAGACTAATAGACTGTTTTCCATAAAATGCTAGATAAACAGGTAGCATAAGTACTTTAATTTTTTATTTAAATATTCACAGGACAAATTACACTTACAGTTAGATCAGTAAGTGTAATTTGTCCAAGTAAGCAAATTATTTGCTTGTGTTATGGGTGTTAGTCAATGATACCAATACATAGGAATACATACATAAATACTGGCATATATTTAATAAACACCCAAACCCGGAAATACAGACATTTATGCTTATCACACAAATGCTTGTACCCGTCAGGGATCGAACCTGACTCCTGTTGATTGCGTTGTCAGGGTTGCTAACTATTCGACCTATGGGGTAATCGGATTCATTCATTAATAATAATTAATTCATTCATTAATCATTTTAACTGTGACTCACAGTGTTATGTGCTCATGTACACGTGATCATGTAAAGCTGTTATTCAAGCAAAAGCTAAAAATATCACAGTCGTGATTACTAGGTGGTAGATACATGCACAAATTCTATTTTAAAAGAAAACCAAGTGCCAAGGAATATACATTAATGTTATTTTTATATTTTTAGTTGGACAACTTATTGGAAAAGAGAAAAACAGCCTTAGATGCTGTGATTGAATTTGGTATTGAAGATAGTTTGCTTGTCCGAAGAATAACTGGTAGATTAATTCATTCACCGAGTGGTAGAAGCTATCACGAAGAGTTTCATCCACCAAAAAAACCCATGACAGATGATATTACTGGTGAGCCACTAGTACGGAGATCTGATGATAATGTTGCTGCTTTAAAGAAGAGATTGGCAACATACAATCTACAAACTGTACCACTTGTCGACTACTATATGAGAAAAGGTCTTCACTGGAGAGTGGATGCATCCAAACCTGCTGAGGAAGTTTTTAGTAGAATTGATAACATTTTCAAAAGTAGAATTTTCAGTAGGGAAAAAGCCTCTAAAGTTTAAGTATAAGTTTTGTAATGCCATACTTTTTTGCTAAGTGATTTTTATATATAATATTCCTCAGTATATATGTATGAAATCATTTACAATAAGTATTTTCATAAATAAATATGTACAAATATAGTAATAGTATTATTTTGTTCTATTGCCAAACAAAGGAGCCAGTATGACATAATGTCGCCTACATTTATCTAACCGTTACATGTCGACGTGTTCTTAAGGAATTCTACAGCTAGTATATGAAGCATCACCAGTACAGTCATCTATATGACAATCAATGTTGCAAATTAGCAACACGTCTTATTAAGCAGAAGAAATAGTGTGGTTATAGTACATAGTCTTAAAAACATATTAACAGTGACAGTATCTACTTGACCTTGATTCTTTAGATCAAGCAAAAAGCTGGTGATCGTGTTGCATAATGTCTTCCGGACCCCATAGTATTTATTCTACGATACACGATCACTTTTTTTTATACCATAGGATAGATAAAAGCTCTCCTGACAAGAAGAGACAACGGATACGGAGTGGTTCAGGTTTAGCTTTTTAAAAAATAAACTTTTATTAACACTGAAAGAATTTATTACTTACATTTTATAAAAGACCTGCATCCGACGAATGTCAAATTCAATCTGATTTAAAAACCCGTAAATAGAATTGAGGAAGCAACAGAAGTTTCCGATTACATTACCCAGAATGCAAATGGAAACTAAGCAATTTACTACACGTATTAACCAATTCGACTTTGGGTATAACACCACCATCACTTATAGAAACTAGATTTTAATGGTGCACTTCTAGTCATGTGGTATTGGAATACTCGCAAGTGTAATTTTACCTGCTACTTTATCCTCCAAACCGGAACACAACAGTGACAAGCACTAACGCTATTGTGTCAGGAATACGTAAGGTTGCGGTACCAAACGCTGGCGAAATATTGTAGAACTATATCACCTGTATTTTATAGTAAACAAGATGATTGTGACCTGTTTGGACATTTGTTTGCATTTTACAAACTACCTAGCATAAAACAGATGATATATTCTTCAAAAGAAGCCTGGACCAACATAGGGGTATTATATACTGTGCGTTTATAAAAGGCTTTAGGACAAAATTGAGCATAATCGGCGTTTTTTATGACCATTCTGAGTTTTTATGGTAAAAATTCAACCAAATACCTCCTTTGCCCATGAATGCGTGTGGTTTACCAGAAGATTACCAGCTGAGCGGCCTTGACAAAATATACTGAAGGTCACCAATAAGCCAGTGTTACTCTAAATACTCTAGGGGTAATCATTGCCTCCATAACTTAGGATAGCTCGTATCTCCTTGTTTTAGGGAATTGCTAAAATCTGTAAAATGTTCAGTATTTATATAATGACTAGCTATTAATTGACAATAATTTTCATCTCATTTCAAGAGGGCCTAAAATTGTTGTATGGAATCCTAATCTGTCTCCTTTGGTAGTCTTTTTTATTTTATAAGTTAGCAAACAAGCTCATGGGTCTCCTGATGGAGAGTCAACCATCGCCTATAGACATCAAAGGTGAATGGTGCATTGCTGAGGTCTAATGCCACATGCATAAGTATACCGGTTACCTTACCCTCCAAACCGAAACACGATAATGACAAGCACTGACGTTATTGCACCAGGAATAGGTAAGACGGTGGTACCAGACCCGGGCGAGACAATGCAGAACTCTAGTAGCCACGATGTTAGTGAATCGTATAGCCAATCGGTCGCCTTTTACGACCTGCTTGGCAGAACGGCAGTTGGCCTATTCTTCAAAGGAGCCCGGAACCAACGCAGGTCAAAACATCGTACTAGAAATCGAATATTTATATTTTATTTTTTTGTGTCAACAGGAATCGACACCTTGAACTTTCGAAACTTGTGATGTCTGTAATTTTTGAACTAAAAACTGATTATCTTGAACTTTCTTTATAGTAACTCCATTCTAACAAAAATTAATAAATCTAGATTTCTATTATTCTATATAGAGCCGAAGCAGGTGCGTTAATATCGGCGCCAACTCCACAAACACATACCTACTTTAAACATAAAATGGGGGGATATCGTGTGATCGTAAAGCCAACTTTTACCTCCGGCATTAAACTATTGTTATGCGATAACACACGTATCTATTTGTATAAATTCAGTGTATTTAATTTAAGGAATTAATTATTTCAAAGGTAAAATAAAACAAAGAGTAAAAGGGCAAATGTATGTATTTTGGCCAGTTTTGGTAAAAGTTCTTTTGTATAGGTACACTCTATATATTTTTATAAGAGGCAATAAACAGGTACACGATGTCAAAATTAGCTATTGAATTGTTGAATTAGTAGAGTACTGAGTTTCAGAAACTTGACTTGATGAAAACGATTCGATGATATGTAATGAAATGATATACTTATTATGTAGTTATTAAATAACATCAAATATAGTATGACAAAGACATACATAAAATATATAAAATCACATCGACTAGTATTTTGTTTAATACTTATACGCATAAAGCAACGTAGGCACCAGCATAGAATCTCTTTCCAAATAGATTATTTTTGTCATAATGTTATCATAAAACTTACGCATTAACGATAATGCCATTGTTGATAAGGTTACATAATCAGGTATAAACATTTAGTTACTTCTACGTAACTTTTACAATGATAGCTGAATGCGATATGCCAAGTAAAATATCATTAAAATAAAACAGAACACGATGAAATGGACGCCTAATTGGCGCCCGCAGCACATACACACCCACGAGCAAAATGCAAAGCCTAGGTTAGATTTACTTTTATAAGTAACAATAACGCAGGAAAGTTTATAAATACATCTAGTGAACTCTAGTTCATACAATTTATGAATTATAGTTTAAAAAACTTTTTTTACCTTCTTTTATCGAGTTTCATACTCAAACAGAGGTGAATTTTATGGAGCAGATAATGTAATTTAGCAAAACAAAAATTTTAAAATATATATATATATATATATTACTGCTACTTAGGCAGGGATATACGATAGCAACTCTATTACGTTTCGTTTTGTTATATTATATGTTATGACATATTTCATATTTATTTCTTTCGGAAAATCAATGAAGGAAGGTCAACTGGAGCCGGATCTTACGGCATCATTTGTTGTGCCGCTAAATCTGTGACGCAAATTAAATTTCTACAGGTAGTTGACTATTTTTGTAGATCGAACTATTAACAGACATATACCTAACTATATTTAACATATTCAAGACAGTTAATATACATATACTATGTTTATTATTGATCATTATCAGAATAAAATTTAGCCTGCGCTTTGCATTTGCTAATAAGTAAATTATCTATAAGCTAATCTGTCATGGAATAATCTAATCATCTACCAACATGAGCCGCTGATTTATTATCAAGTTTAAATAAATAACTAACATAATTACAAATATATTTACAAGAAATAGACTGGGAGCCATTACACTTCATTATTATCTATAATTTTCTGGGTTTCGTATGGTTTACTAAATAACTCTTGAAAGATCAGGTAGCCCTATTCACCAAATACCAGTTGTAAAAAGTTTTTTTATAAAATAATTGCAAACAGGCCGGGCGCTCACCTCCTCCAAAAGCAAGGGTATTGCAGGTACCTTTGCGGGCTTTGAGAATTAAGCCCTTTTTAGACTATATAACTTTATACAGCGATTAAATCACTGTGCACGCTACGTCAAACGAAAGAAACTGCCTTTTCATTTATAAATTACCGTTCATTATATTTTCGGCGAATTGTGCTGTTTACAATATGATTTTACATGTAATGTGAACCGTACGGATCCAATTTTTTCCATTTAAATAAGTTTTATATGTCGCATGTCATAGTAATTATTACATAATAATTTATCTCTTTATGTGTTTACATTCAATTTTTTTATAGAAAAATGTTATAAAGCTCTCTGTTTTTGTTTTGTAGGTACAATAGTTTTGTTATACAATGCATTAGTTCCCAGTCTACATAAGACACACTGCCACAGCAACACTTTCTACGCCACTACACATAGCTTTGGATATACCGTAACGATAACGATCTACATCTAACAACTACTTTACAATAAAGCTTTTTAGAACAACATTTACATAATATAACAATATCATTGTTCGACATTAACTGCAACAAGTGCGGTGAGAGCGCGTGTACAACACAATCTTGATGGCTCGATGACAAACACATTCTTAACTTATTGTTAATTTATTAAATTTACATACGTTTTATGACAATTCAATACAGTACTATAATATAAAAAGACAACAATTTGGTATAATGCTTGTCAAAAATTATTCAATTTTTTAGACATATTACAATGAAGAATATATCTTCGGGATTGGCAATTTTAATAGTCTGACCTGTGAGTATCTGTTTCTGATGCGTTATAGCTTAATAATTGTCTCAATTCACGGAGTTTCATATTTTCGAAATGACTGAAAAGCAGTTAGCAGCCGAGGCTGCTATTCTTGTACTGATCTTTTGAGCGAGCAGAATGGCCAACAAAAGTTTCAATTTAGATATAGACTTAGAGTTCGCTCTAAATTTAAATCTAAATTACATCGCTGTTTTGACTTGTCACTGTCGCTTGATCTGGATCTTGAGTGTAAGCACGGAATTATAGTGGAAGCGGTCCTAAGGAACTCGTCGCGCCGGCGGCGCGGGCTGAAACGTTATGTAGGAGTTTGTGTAATTTGTGAGGTATGTTCTATAATGGGATCTATTATTACAAAATAAAGTTCATTTTCCGGACACATATATAAAACACGCCTTTCGTGTTCGGGTTTTTTGTTTTTAACCTAGCCGCTTTTTATGTAGCAACTTCTCTGAACAGGTGATTAGTACAAAACTTTACTACCTCCTACTTACTCCTAACACTTATTAACCTCAAATCATCAATATTGTGGCGTGTTTTTGTTAATTTTGCGATTATAATATTATACTAAAATCTTTAAAGGTATAATTCATAGAATTTGTATTGAAGTTTTCATATAAAGAACAGTGTGCAAAACTAAATAATTAATGTCTAACTCCACGAAAATCTTGTGAAAAATTCGTTACATCATACCTAAGTATTTAAAAAGTTGTATCAAAGGGGTCAAAAGTTTTGAGGCACTGTTTGGGTTGAAAGTTATAATAAATTGTATTACAGACTAGTTATAATTTTTAATTAAATATATTGACTTTTGCTAGTGGTAGTGATAAAGTTACAAGTTTGGGTCAATTCTCTTAACCATAATTATCGTCCTGAAGTAAATAATTGTCATTATAAATAATATACATTGGAATTTAAAGTACGGAATTACTTTTTACATTTTATCTTACTTTAACGTAAAAATTTTATTAATAAGACAAATTTATACGTATCGTTTTTTATGTTGACTCGAGAGAGTTTAATGTACTATATTCTAGAGAAGTTTTTCTAAGAAGTCGTGTTCCATTGCTTTAACACTCGCTGCAGCGCTGAAATAATAAATCGTACAACCAACGTCAAAATTAAGCAGCGCTGCCGCTAATAATAGCGTATAAACTATTTTCGCGACCATAGGGTCGTAACCGCTGTGAATTTCATGACGCTTACAGGTTTCATACAACAAGCTCTGATGTAGTCCATGGACTGCACTTTAGTGGAATACAAATGGCGTGGCGCATGCCTTGCCTAGTACGTTGTACATAGAATTCTTTGATGGAGTCTATATAAAAACAATGTAAAAGACATTGCAACGTGCAATGTTTTTAACGTAACTTAACAATGAATTTATAGACGCCGTGTAAGACGTATGCAACAACATAATATCTTGGCAGACATTCTAAATTTAACATTACCATTAACAAAATTCTATGCTACAAAGGTTTCACTGATGATTTTAAATCATTTTATGTGTTTCCGTCTTATAAAAAACTGAATTTCAACAACTTTAATTAATATAATAAACTACAATATTCAATTACTTCCGCAGCATGTCAAAATAAGGTAAGACCTAGATACATTAAATGTGATAGCTACTTACCGTGTTTGATAGGTTACCTTTTGAAAATATTTGCCAAGAAATAAATGTGAACAAGATACATCTGTTCACATCTGTTCTACACAATGAGACAGACATATTATACAACGTCTGAATTCTGATAGAATATTTCTAAAAGTCTGAAATGTTTAGATCATCTACACGTTCGACAAAATAAAATATATTCATAATATAAACCCTTACGTACCTATCCTTGTTTATTAAACATAAATAACATAAAACAATTAACAGGTTGTAGTCAAATTAGATCCACTTCAGAGCGATGCTGATGCTATATACTATTAAAACCTTTTTCGCTTGACTTTTACACTATCAAAAATAAAATTATACAATATTAATAGAATCTTGACATATATTTTGATATAACCATGAAGTATTAGGTATAAGTGGAGCTAGCACTCGTATTAATCACTTGAAACACATATTTACGTTATATCTCTGTCTATGAGGTCTCTCCATCTCTTTTTATACAGCTGTGTTAGAAAGAGAGGGTAAGACCTCAGAAGATGACAGCAGTATTTAAATAAAATTATGTTTCAAGTAGGTATTAGAAGTTCTGCCTCCAGATATAGTACAGCTTTTTGGATATAACTGCACTGCATAATACACAAGGTAAACTGATATTAGCTTCTTTTAGATTAGGTACCAAATGCAAAAGTTTAATTATAAGATAAGTAATTGTTCCGCAAATGTACTTCAGGTGGGTTTGCAACGGCGCAACATAAATGTTTTGGTGAAATGAACAACAAAATTAATAAAATTCAAACTTTTGTTGTTTGATTTTAGACATTTATCATAGTCATACACATATGAGGATAAACGTGACTGATTTGAATGGATTTTTGGTTTAACCTTGTTTCATTTTGGTGAGCTAAAAGTAATTTAGCTTTGCTATACTATATACAATTTGAAATTTAGTTAATTTTCTAAGAATTAACCAACATTGTAAGTACAAATAATCTACTTATTTTGAAGTGTATAGAACAAGTTTCTCATCATTTACGCAAATTAGCTCTGTTCAGGCATTATTTTCGGTCACAGGTCAGAACGAAAATAATGTCTTAAATAGACGGCACTTACACATCTAACACACGTGTTCACTTGCGCTTAAATACATTACATTAACGCTATTTTTAATAGAACAACAATTTTTTTTAAATGGTTCCTATTTATGGAAATGATTCATTACGATGACGCTTTTATTTTGTTTCTTTTTCTTACTAAATAGTAAAATTTCATATATGATTTTATTATTTGATTATTTTTTACAAATTTGATTAGAAATCACAGTAAATCATGGGATTACGAATCACTGCATACAAGCGATTGGTAGATATCTTGTCATTTTCCTGTCTTTCAACGTCATAATAAACTAATCACTGATCATTTAATTAGTTGTGACGTCAAAAGAACGTCTCATTAGAGTCAGTTTTGTTTGTTCTAAACTTTCCAAATTTTTCCTACGGCGCGCGTCCGAAATGGGTAAAGAGAACGGAGCTATGTTACAACTATTTCCAAAAATGTTAAAATGTGTGATGCCTCGGGACTTCCCGTGTGTCTAGCGGGCTAAGGTGTGAGCACCGTGCGCGGCGAGTGCGGCTCAGTGGTCGGCGAGGCGGTCGTGCGAGCGGCTGGAGGAGCGCGAGGTCTTGCGCTGGTCGAGGTACGCGGCCGGCGCCCAACCCTCGCCCTGCCCTCCTACACCAACATTTAAACTTGCTTTATCACATTTTAATTATTATTCAATATTTTAGCGTTAATTTCCAATTACTAACAGAAATCAATGTGATTGTGTTCGTGTATTAGTGCTCGACTGGCCTGTTGGTCGAATGGTTAGCGACCCTGACTACGCAATCTACGGGGCTCGGGTTCGATCCCCGACGGGGACAAGCATTTGTGTGATGAGCTAAATATGATGAGCATATTTCCGGGTTAGGGTGTTTATTAAATATATATATATATATATATATATATATATATATATATATATATATATATATATATATATATATATATATATATATATATATATATATATATATAAATACTAGATTTATATATGTTTTTATGTAATTTGCTTACTTTGGGGTTAGATCAGTAAATGTAATTTGTCCCGTGACTATTTATTATTTATTAGTTTTTCGCAGTGAAATTGTCAATAGTCGTTAGATTATAATCTACCTAGGGATTTTATAATTTGGTTAGGTTAGGTTAGCAGTTAAATTATAATATCACTTAGTTAGATTACAATCTAACGGTAGGTATTGACAATTTCACACAAAACACACATACACCGAACGCAGCAGATTTGACTATTATAATTCCACTGAAACAGGAGGTCGGTTGGAGGTCTCAAAATAAAGGAGACCCTGGCGGCGCAATACTCCACCCACATCCACCATTTCACCCACGTCAATAGCGAAAGCAGAAAACCTCACTATATGTACTCAACTCACGGTTCATTTTGTATACGAAAAATCTTATATATTATACTAGCGGCCCGGTACGTGCTTCGCTACGTATAAAGTGAAATATTAAAAATGTGATAAATGAAGAACCGCTCTACCGATTTTGTGCAAACTTCACATAAACCATCTACTAAATAGTCCGAACAAAGCCTAAACATTTGTTTTGGATAGGTGAACTCGTTCTTGAGTTACAACGAAATTAAATTACAACGAAAAGTGACATTGATTTTTATTTATATAGATAAACCCGGCAAAACGGAGCAGACCGTCCGGGTAGCCTGCAAGTGTGTATTATTACATCGACATTCTGCAGCGCCATCTAGCGGCGAGTTACAACAACGGGCATAGCACAATAATCTATGAAAAAATATACAATGCGTAAAAACACTCTGTCCGATCCGAAAGAGGTAGGTCAATGACATTATAAAAAACTTTTTATTAAAATAAAAAAAGTATATTTTAAAATGCCTTATTTTAGTACTAAATTTGAGCAACTTCCCCTTAAATCAAACAAATATTTTTTAAATTTATTTACCAATATCCATAAAATAATGACAGATATGATTGTATTAAGCTATCAAATAATGCCTTTGATGATCAGACAGGGTTTTTTTACACAATAGTATCCGAATATCATGACGGTTAAGGGACCCATCGTACCACGTAGTGCTAACCAAATGACGTACAAAACGATCGGAAAGTTAGTAAATAAAATAAATATGTATTGACATTAACGAAAAATAAGTTTAACACATACATGTTGGGTACCGCAATTACGCCCGTTTGGCAACGCCGCCGTCTTCCTTTTGCTATAATTATAATTGTCATTTTTGTGCTCCGGTTCGGAGGGTAAGGTAGAGAGTATGCTGATGCAATTCTATCCCATCATACGCATAGCAATGCACCATTACATCTTTGGTGTCCAAGGCGATGATTGTCCCTTTCTATCAGGAGATTCATCTGCTTGTTTGCTATATTATAAAAACTATTGAAGTGGAGACTTCTTTAGCCTAGTTTAACGATTTTTGGTTGAAACAAAACTGATATTTTCGCTTCACCGACATGATGTCAGATGTATTGTGTCACGAACATGTCCCGTCAAGACGTCATCAAACCATAGGATCAGATGATTGAAGCCATAAGGGGGGCTTAGGCCCCGACATCATTAACCTGCCCTTTTATGGGGTTAAGGAGATCACTGCGAGTTCATATGACAATTGACAATTTTGTTGCCTATAGGTGATGGCTGTCTCTTTTCATCAGGAAAGTCATCTCTTGTTTGTTATCTTATGATATCAAAAAACACAGCTTGATTGGTGGTTATTTACTGACGTAGAAAGTTTGTAATTTTAATTAGTTGGTGACCAATTTCTGTTCAATGGACTGGGGACGACGAAGTACATAATATTTGTGATTAGGTATTATAAACAATACATTGTGTGTTGTTCTAAACGGGGGGTTTATTGTCAAAATAGGTCGCTTTTAATAGTTGGTCGCTCAAACTGGGGTTGTGCTATACGAATTTGTTCTTATAGTTCGTCTATTTGAAATCAGTGTATTGGTTAGACTACCTGACCTGCTTAATTTCACCTATGAATAGATTAACATATTTTGCCGTTGATATAGTTTTTCATAAAAACTACTACTATTTTAACCCATTAGGGGTTGATTTTTAAAAAAGTATATTTGTTAAGTATACTTCACCACCCCGTTGGTCAAGTGGTTAGCAACCCTGACTACACAATCGACGGGGCTCTGATTCGATCTCCGACGGGGACAAGTATTTGTGTGATGAGCATAAAAATTTGTATTTCCGGGTTTGGGTGTTTATAAAATAATTTCTAGTATTTATATATGTGTTTCTATGTATTAGTGTCGTTGACTAACACCACCCATACCACAAGCAAGTAAATAATTTGCTTACTTTCGGGTAAGATCATTAAGTGTAATTTGTCCCGTGAATATTTTTTTCTCTATGCCAAATTTCATGGAAATCGTTACAGAAAAATAGATATACAGACTAGCATTTATGAGTATAGATTCACGATTTATTGTCAAAATAGATCGCTAAAAGCAGTCGGTCGCTTTAACCGGAGTCGTACTAAGCGGATTTGTCACGATGGCTCGTCTGTATGGAAGGTAACGGTTATAAGGTAAGACAGATGAGGTCGGCGACGTACCGGGCAGGCGCACGTACCACCAGCCGGCGCAGCCCACCTTGAGCAGCTCGGCGGGCTGCCCCTCGCGCAGCGACACCTCGCTGGCGCCCACGCCCGTGTACTCCGCCAGCGCCACCAGCATGGCGCCCACCGCCTGCAACACGCCGCTGCCGCTCACACTCCACACCCACACCACCTCTCCTCTCACCACTCCTCTATACACATCTCTAAGTATATCCTGATTCTATAACTACGTACCTATTACTTAACTCATTTGCAGACAGCGAAAAAAAAATTATTTTAGTTGAATTATTCAGGGACGACAGGGACAAATATTTATGTGATGAGCGCGTAGCTGTCTGTTTTTTGGGTTTGGGTGTTTATTATATATATGTATATGTGTATATATATATATATATATATATATATATATATATATATATATATATATATATATATATATATATATATATATATATATATATATATATATATATATATATATATGTATGTGTGTGTGTGTGTCTGTGTGTGTGTATATCTATGTGTTACTATCGTTGACTGACACCCATACTACAAGCAAATAAATTGCTTACTTTGGGGTTAGATCAATTTGTGTAATTTGTCCAGTGATATTTACAATTTTTCCCCTACTGAAAATTTAGTTAAATTTTTGGTAGGGGAAAATCTTACTGGTTCGCGTCAGAAAAATGCTAGTGTTTAAAAAGATATGAAATTTTAATTTTTACAATCAGTTTGAAACTTCAAAAAACAATCTTAAGTTTTATCTGTCAGCAATCCTCCTGACTACCTAAAATTTTTCTTTACATAATGTTGGAACGTATAGATACACTAGAAGGTGCTTGATTAATACTCCCATTTTGATGAATATTTTAGGCTGTAGGCAAATTTTCGTTTTACATTAACACATATGATTGTGACTTTTCTAATACTTTATTTTGATGTTTCTTTAACTATTTGATAAATTTAAGTTGTAATGTTTTTGCCCACATGCAAAGTCCCGCTTTTGAAAAATAGACCATCTGCCATTCTGCCATGCGGTTCGAAAAAAGCCGTACGAGTGACCAAACATGTCAATATCATCGTGACTGCTAGGTATTTCTGCAACGTCTCGCCCTAGTCTGTACAGTTATTCCTGTCGCAATAATCTAACGCAATCACTAACGTGTTTCGGTTTAGAGGGCAAGGTAGACCGTAAACTAATCATGCGGCATTAGACCTCGCTACAAGATATATAGCACGTGACATTACCACCCCGGTATACGAACAGCAACGAACCATTAACAGCTTTGATGCCTATAGTCGATGGGTGTTTTACTCCATCAGCAGTCAATTTACTATTTAATATAAAAATTGCAACAAATGATATTTACTCCAAAACCTCCCGCACAATAAGACATCAATATTGTCCCTAGAAATTACGAACTTCCATTCTGTTTTATATTCTCTAATTGACAAGATTGAAAGAATATTGACGAGAAGATTCTGAAAAAACATGAAGCTAGAAAGAGTATCAACTTTAGTTATATTCGATGCCTAGATAAATGCAGCCCAACTGGATATAATTTATTACAAATAACGCTACGTTTAGTATTACATTTGTAATGCATATAAAAAATAATATGTTTTACCCTCGATTTTAATTCGTAGTTGACACTTAATATAACATGCAACACCGAATCACACGATTAAAAATGATATAAAATTAATTTATACCATTTCCATTATATTATAGAGCACATGCGTGTCATTGGCACATTTAGTCATTTTCACCGATTAGGTTAAATATGTAATATTGTTATGTTCAGCCGTTTGCATGCAACATTGCAGTTAGTCTCATATTCAAATAGATTTTCTCGACTATTTTGACTGTAATTGCTTAATAATACGATTTACCTTTTAAATTAAAAATACGTCATAACTTTTGTTGCACATAGTTTGGTAATAAGCATTATTGTTGTTTTTGTTCTCTTTACAATTTCAGTCAAAATATACTATTGATTTCTTTAGATTGTTAATATGGCGATGCAGCATTTTATATATATTTTTGTTAATTATAGTTGATGAATTTCGGGACACATTTGATGGACAGAATTAATAGATGATCAAACGAGAGTAGATTGATAAATCTGTAGTTATAAAAGGCAGCAAACAATTCATAAACTTAACTAAATTTAATGGATATAACATTCCTCTTATTATGAATATATACTCGTATAATACGATAAAACCAGTTAAAATTTAGTTATTGTTAAACTTTCGTTTCATTTTTGCTATATTTTTAAGAGGCAGGAAAGTGCATATTTTATTGCAGCAATCTACATGTTTTTAGCAGTCTTTGGAAATTGTTAAACTCCTGTATTTATCAAACACTGAGCTCCATTGGTACGTTTTTATTGTACTTTAAAACGAGTTAGCAGTTTCTAAAGAATTTATTTTTGCAAGTAATTAGTAAATTAATTTAGATAAATATGTTTATTATTGTTTCCAAAAAAAAGACAACCACATTTTCAAAACCCGTAATAATCAAATACTACTAAATTATATTTGAATTTTGAATTATCATTGAAATACAAGTAGATATTGAGTAATATTTTCTGTAAATAACAAAACAAAACAAAACAATCTTGTCCAATATAATCTTTTTCAAGTAAGGTCGGATAAGGTGACACTTTACATATTCATAGAAAAATTAACAACAACGTAGTTATTGATAGACGGTAATTCTATAATACTAAATTATATGGCTCTTATTTGTCATTACAAAATAGTTATTTTTATGAGGCGAACGAACGACCATGTCATACGAACAATTACGAACAATGTAAATTTATACATCCTACGGGAAAAATATATATAATGGAAAATATTTACTTTTTGTGTAATAACAATAATTTAAACGAGAAACTTATCAACTCCTAATATAATTATTAAAGCTCACCTGCTCGTGAAACTAAACACGCAAAACCAATTTGACAAATTGACCATTTGTAACAAATATCTATTTTTTTATAAATCTTTTTATGAACTCCCTAAATACATAGCAATAATTTCATATTTATTGGCGTAAATTAACATGTTTATAATAGATGAAATAATATTTATGAGGCAATAGTAGTTTAGTTCTCATTCTAATTATAGTATTTCCATCAAGCAGCACGAGTCAAGCCGTGACTGTGAATAAGTAGTGCAAGGCCGTGCTGAGCTGTGATGACAGGAATCGAGAGAAAGTAATTTACATATATACATAAAACATATTATAGGTTTCTATGAGAAGGTCTTAAAGAATATAGGTATGACTAAAGTAGAAATAAAAAATATTCCGGAAAATGATACACACATAATACTTTGTAAGCGAAGCTCAACTAAATCGAAAAGCACACGAACAATGAGTGACCAAACAAACAAAACATGACTTACACGATAGTTAATTCAGCGAAAACAACTGACATATCCAGATAACGTCGATATCTTTGGTCATATTAAGCTTTGGATATTAAATCAGTCTCTTTCATTGTATATACAATTGCCTGTACCGGCTAGGCCCGTAAGGCACTCTATCAGTATTGCGATACGTAAAACGTAGAGGTGGCTTGTGTCGAGCCCGACACTGAAAAGAACTGTACCATTCGATGGATGGTACCGTTGAGACCCACGGCCTCCGTCACCTGTTGAACAATATTACTTAAAATATCCTGGCCATTTTGTTTTGTAGTATTGACAAAATGGTGCGACAATTATGATTAATCCAATAACTCGAAATATGATTGGTTTAAAAACAAAGCTGGTGTAATGATTATTTTTTATAATAAGCTATGACTGTTGGGGCAGAACAAAATAGCTAGAGGATGATTGCAGGTTCCTAGTTGGAAGACGTGGTTAATGTAATTTTATCTATTGTTTTAAGTCTAACTCTAATTTCTAAATTAAAACATATTGGCTAGATTTTCCGTCTGAATTAGTTTCTTTTTAGAAAAGCGATCAGTGCGGTTTCATTATCAGCATTATTATACATGCGCTAACGGGTGCCTGGTGCCCGCATTCCTAAAAATATTATACAAATACACTTACATTATGTATAGAGTGGAATTCACTTCACTTACAACTGTTACAACTGTAAACCCAAAATTAGTAAACCATTAACAATAATACTCCTTAGCAAGACTACATTTTAGGTATTGTTAGTTGCGAGATCAAATACCCACTACCCAGAATTTGATTTATTACAATTAACTTATATATTAAATTAAATTATTCGACAAACCTGTTTATCTAACTTGTGCCGAAAATGACACATATTAAAAGCCTAGCAGTGATCCGGAAATGTAATATTACGTGTCATAAATGACTTGAATATCTATAATACAGAGACAAAAAATCGTATTTATTATTTTAGCCCACGACTTCG
Source organism: Apodemia mormo (assembly GCA_036924255.1). Lineage (NCBI taxonomy): Eukaryota > Metazoa > Arthropoda > Insecta > Lepidoptera > Riodinidae > Apodemia > Apodemia mormo. Next base: position 11,771,190 of record JAUPFN010000002.1, read on the forward strand.
TATAGGACTTATGTTTCCAGTTTAAATGATAATTTGGTGTTTTAAAATGTGTTTATATTGAACCAATTTATATATGATATATATTTAGTATTTCTTAGAACTAATGTCAAATTTACAATTAATTCTATTGTAGATCAAGTGTTACAGTGCAGATAGGCGAGAGCGTGATTTTGTAAATAGTATTTATTAAATGTAAGAAAGGTTATCAACTATGTACACTGTCGTGTTAGTTTTGTGTTTTTGCTTAATTTATTAGTGCCATTTGCAATGTTGTATAAATATGTTGTTTAGATTCTTAAATGTCGCAATTTTGAATATACAGCGTGTAAAGAACCCTGCCCAACCCAAAAAGGCATACTTGTAGGTCGATGACATTATAAAAATAAATAAAATTATTCTATCTATAAAAATATTAAGATATTTTGAAATCCTCGTATTTAAAACCTTTAATTTTGCTACAGCGAATAATTTAAAGCGAATAATATATCAACTGTACAACATTCCGTCAAGTTAGCAGCTGCGGCGTCGTAGCGCCTGTATCTGTCGCCATTTTTATCCAGCATTTTTGTTGCCATAGTAAACATTTGAAATACCATTTAAGATTATTTATTTTGATCAGCAAAATTTTACCTACCTATATCCACGAAATAATAGCATATATATGATTTTATTAGGCTGCTAAACAATGCCTTTGACGATCGGACAGGGTTTTTTTACACACAGTATACTGTAGGTATAGTGAGTAACAGTAACCCGGTCTGATCGTCAGACATTTTTTGGGTAGCGTAATACGATTATATAGAATAACTAGGGCCTAATTCATGAAACAATTGGTATTCGAGTAAAAGCGCTTAGAGCTCTTAGGTACACATTTTCTGTACACTAATATATTGTAATTATGCCGGGTCGTAGCACGTATCGACATTCTATCGTGTTTATGTGTGTGAGAGCTCTAAGTGTTTGGGTGTTCAATACTCGATTTTAGAATCGAGTATTGAACACCCAAGCGCTAAGAGCTCCTAGTTGCTCTCGACACGCAGCACATGCGCGGTGACCATACATCTATATAAATAAATAAAAATGAAGTGTCTGTAATATTAAAATGTCTGTCTGCAAGTGCTCCTCGGGGTGTTGCCCTTTCCCCCTTTGCTATATTCAGATTAAGTCAATCTCTTTGCAGGTGTTCCTCTATCTTTGTTATTAATATTTCTTTGTTGCGGTTGCCTGAAAAAAATCGCTGTTCCTGGAGATAAGATCGCCCGTTGTACTTATTTTTTTAAATTGTTTTTGTGTCTGTGATTGTTGCGTATAATAAAGAAATAAATAAATTTATCTACATTTTTAAAATCAAAATAATAAAACTCAAATAATATTTTTACATATTACCTATATCTACACAAAATGTGACATATTACGTTAGTCTTGTGTCACGGTGGCTATGACATTAAAGGCATGCCGCCGCTGGCGTAAACTAGAGTTGTTCAGTTTGAAATATTTGCTTATTTTAGTGTTTGGAAGATAAATACGAAAACTTTAAAATATGATAATACTATAATGTTCATAAATAGTATCATGTTAGATTAATAAATATCCAACTAGACATATAATTATAATAATTATGTAAGTATTTCCAGCGAAATCAATTTCTGATCTGACCTGTATGTCCCTTTGGGATTGGACGGAGTTTTTGTTACTATTGTATAGTTGTTGATAAGGTTACTTTACTATAGTGAAAATATAATTTAATTGACTTTTAGTTGCTTGATTTTGTGTTAGTAAATTTTATGAGAAGAGTTAGTTATAAGATAAGTACCTAATTAATAAAAATAAGATTTTTGTGGCACTAAGAAACTATCCTTCAATTTTTTTTTAAATTAAGAAATTTTTTAGTGGACTTCGTCAATCTCTCGTCGTCTAGTTTAAAGTCATAAGAAATGTGAAGTTTTTTTTATTATCTTTCTTTATTTTGTACTATCTATTTTCACACGGATACAAAAAAATACACACACGGACGTTCGCAAAGATATCTTAAAATTTGTGAACAAAAATATTATACACATTTTTGCTTGACAGAGGGAGTGCAGTTGCACATGTGTACCTAGCACTTTCTTTCATATATTTAGGTTTGGCATATGCGAGTTTCAGTTGAAATATTTAGCGAAATAACAAAAAACGGGTAGTCAAAAATACCTACACTAGTAGACGGAATCAGTGAGCACGCTCAAGGTAGGTTCTTCGTATGTACCTATATTGCAATATCTATATCGACGCCGGAAAGTGGAAACGTAGTAGGTACTCTACAAGTTACGAAATAAAGTTTTATTGAACTGTTTGAATTAAAAAAAAAACCACATTGCCCCATCTCGCTCTTGTAAATGTACAATAAACAGTAAATAAAATGACATTGAAAAAAAATATTGTAGCTCAAAAGCCGCCGCAATGTGGATTTTTTAAATTTGACAGTTAAATAGAACTTTTTTCGTAATTTGTGAACTACTACGTTTTCGCTTTCCAGCGTCGATATGTATATGCGAACGTGTATATTATGGTGATAGTGTATGAGAATGCGTGCGTGTGTGTGAATATGCGTGTTTATTTGTGCGAGTGCGTGGTATCGGTGCATACCGGCGCGGGGTGGTCGTCGTCGTCGTCGTCGTCGTCGGAGGGCTCGGTGGACCAGCAGGGCTCGTCGTGCGCGTCGCAGGAGGCGGCCCGCGCCGGCGCCGCGCGCGCGCCCGCCGCGCCGCCCTCCCACGGGCTGCCCTGCACCAGCGACCTGCTGCCGCACACAAAACACACACACACACACACGTTAGTAGGGGAGCCCAAGAGAAGATTTATGCATTTACCCGAGCGCGTCAGAATAACATAGGGGGGTACCTCGCATACTTTTGAGGCTCTCCACCAAATATAAGCCCTTTATATACAATATACTTTTATATATAAATACTCAAATAGATTTAATAAACACCCAAACCCAGAAAAACAAACATGCTACTCACGATAGTATGCTCACCACATAAATGTTTGTCCCTGTCGGGTATCGGACCCGAGCCCCATTGATGCGTAGTCAAATTCGCTAACCACTCGAACAACGAGGCGGTCAAAGGTGGTATATTGTTCAACACCAACCTGTGGTGGTTGGCGGCGTACTGGCGCACGCGCTCGCCCTTGAGCTCCTTGAGCTGGTCGAGCAGCACGCGCTTGATGCGCTCCACCCAGAGGCGCTTCACGTCCGCGCTGGGCGCCGTCAGCGTGTGCACCTCCGCGCGCCCCTGCCGCCACACCTCGAACTTGCGCGCGTCGCCCTTCACCGACTCCGTCAGCCCTATCTGCGACATCTGACACACCACACACTACATTACACTATATCAATCAACTAATTAAATCGTTTATTTATAGGAAATAATGTATTTTTTTGTTTTATATTATAAGATAGCAAACAAGCGGATGGGTCTCCTGATGGATAGAGTCAACATATCGCCTATAGATACCAAAGGTGTCAACGGTGCGTTGCTATCTTGTGGCGAGGTTTAATGCCACATGCATAAGTTTACCGGCTACCGTACCCTCCAAACTGGAACACGACATTGACACTATTGCGACAGGAATAGACAAGGCAGTAATACTAGACCCGGTCGAGCCAATGCAGAACTCTACCACCTAGTAGCCACGATGGTAGTGACGCGTATAGCCAATCGGTCACGATGTGTACACGATGCCAGTACTCGGTGTATTCAAAATAACATGTTATATAATTTACATCATTGATTTTTTTATTATAATAAAAGTAAATATATAGTACAAATTTATCAATTAATTAATTGAAATGTTGTATAGGCGAATTTATAACTAAATATTATAATACGTAAAGCTACCCCTTTTTACGACATTTACACAATAAAAAATTATGAAATTTGACACAGTTACAGTAAACATGGTGAAGGAGTTCAGAAAAGTAATATTTTTATATAATATCTCTTAGTAACACATTAAATTAATAAAAAGAAACATTACACACACTACCATGCATGTGACACTCATCAAATATTCACACACACACTTATATACTACATTGTTTATTGTGGAAGTATTGTCAAACTTAACTAAAGTACAAGAGTTAACATACCCTTAAATCAAATATTTGAAACGTTAATAAGGTCATATATAATAATTATACAAAAATAATGCAACGAAAATCTGATAAGAAGTAATAATAATTGAAAAAACTGCCAAGGATGTAGTTAACATTACATAATATATAAACAAAAAAGAACAAGCACATCTTAGAATTAAATTAAACATATAGTAACTTTTTACAAAAGTAAAGTTTTATTACGTCATTTTAAATATCGAAAACAATAAAAACAAATGAAGAAAAAACTGTTCCACTGATGAAATGTGAAGATTCTTGCATGGCAGCTCGCAAGAGCCAAGTTTAGAAGTCCTCATAAATCTTTATCATCGCGATTATCTACTACAGATGTTCTATTCCATATAGATGGACTAAATAGCATAAGGGCATCAGCAAACCAACTTGATTTCGTTGAAGGGCATATTATTCGGTACTATTCCTTAACCTAAAATTTTCGATCAAATAGTCGCATCCAATCAGATAAGTATTATTACAATTCAATTGAATAAAAGAGACAGAATAGGTGTGATTTTCAACCACAATCAAACTGGTTTATTAATAACAACTTATTTATTTTTTATTTAAACTTAAAATATACAACTTAAAGTTCATAGACGTTTTATTACCCTGTATGTTTAACTGTACCTACTAACAATATTAAAATTAAAAAAAAAAGTCGTTACTAAGACGAAATGATGTAATGCTACTAACCTGGAGATCATGTTTAAAGTGATATGTTGCTTTATTGTGACTATTCTTTGTGGCAGGCTTACAAAACAGCATAGCCTTTTCATAAAGGAATATGTGACGTCGACGAGGCCGTATCCTTATCCTTAGGTCTCGTTTGTTTTCTGAAACCACCAGGAAGGAGCTCTGCAGCAAAAGTTCACCTTGTTGACTAAGATCAACCTGAAAATAAAAATATAAGCAATACTTTAAAGTATAATTCAATTCAATTTGCAATGAAATCGCACTTGTGTCAGTGCATACTTATTCAGATTTATAAATGTAGAAATAATTATTAAAAAACCGGTCAAGTGCGAGTCGGACTCGCGCACGAAGGTTACCATCATCTATAAAAAAGGCAAAAAATTACGTTTGTTGTATGAGGACCCTTAATATTTTATTTTTTTATTTTTAGTATTTGTTGTTATAACGGCAACGGAATTATACATAATTTGTGAAAATTTCAGCTTTCTAGCTATCACGGTTTATGAGATACGGCCTGGTGACAGAAAGACAGATAGCAGAGTTCCGTTTTTACATTTTAGGTACGGAACCATAAAAATGATATGGAGTAACAGAACTTCTCTGAAATGTGACAGACCAAAACAAATGTATACATTTCGCACCATAATCTAATTAAATTTGTCTTAAATAATAGTGATAAATAGAGATGTAATGATATAACTGTTATTCAAGATAGCGAGATTAGCCTCCTAAAATACATTACCAACTATTAAAATTTATTTCACAATATTAATGCACATTTTTAATTTTGGCTAATGATAGTTAACAATAGGCTTGTTGTTACTAAGAATGAATCCGATATATTGTAGTTTCTAATGGATAATTTTGACATGGAAATAATAAAAACTAAAATATTTATTTCAAAAGAATTAATATTTTTAGGATATAACTTTAGCAAAAATAGACATTTAGTCACGTGACAGTAGACGCAAATCTGAGTGTTACGTCACGCCGTGGTGGTGGTGGTGGTGGGTTCTTGACATTTTCATAGAAACCACAGAGTATGTATTGTATGAGTGACCACGGCATGATGTCAGTTAGACACCGTGACAGTCCAGAGCGTTTTCATGGTAATTTAAAGAACACGGACAGGACTTCATACATCGTTTATTTTTAGTTATTACGAGTACCTTAAAGTTTAATATATTCCGTAAGATTCTATATCAACTCGTTAACTTATCCGCATTTAATAAATATTTTTTAAATTTGGAGAATAGTAGTTAAATGAAGTTGGAATTTAGGTAAGGTCGACGTCAACAATCCGTTCTCTCCTAATAATTACGATTTTTTCTTGTTATTCGTGTCTTCAGTACAATAGCTGCTAATCTCAGAAATTTAACTTAGATTGACGGAATTCTGAGCTAAGGTTTTGTGAAGACACTTTATTGATACTTAAAAGAACAAAAAATAAATTAGCATTAAACTATTCTTTAATACAAAATTTTTATTTGATACTTATAATGAAAATTATGATACATAAACTTTTTGCTATTTTAATGCAAATTTATTTAAAGTTTTATACAATGGTAACACTTAAATACGATGACAGAAGTCAATCAAATTAAAGTCTCAATATCCTTACGTAGTATTTATTGTATACTCTTTGCTCAATATTTTTTTCCTATATGATTGTTTCTAGCGATATATTTTATTTAATTAATTTAAAAATCGTAGAAAATTATTCTAGTTTATCTAATATTCGTCACTCCGAAAGACATGCAAGTAACGTAATGCAAGTATATTGCAAGTAACTCCGAAAGACATAAAGTACAAAACCAAAATGGCCTGTGTTCTTTAAAACGTGAAATTTTTACTATAAATGTACGATATTAAAAAAGATGTAATAATTTTTCAAATTTAGTCAACTAGCCTATCTATTTTATTATTTGTTACACGAGTGACCTACAAAATTCAATTTCATACATATTTAAGTTTTGTGTCAAGATCTATATTAAGAAAGTAGTCCTCATTTTTCATGAAACTAACAAAAATTTTGGCATACATGTTGTATGTCCGTTGTATTCACATAAACAGGGCTACAAATTATTTTACATGAAAGGGTTAATTTCAATACTTTATAATTCGTTGTATGATGTATACTTATTTCAGATATAAGTACTTATTTTACAAAAAAATATTACATATTACAAAGGTGAGTTAAGAAATTTCTTCTAGTTCAGATTTTGACATAAAACAATCAATGCCATACCGTTTATTCGATTGCGATCATAAATACAAGAGTAGTCTATGATCGCAATAATTTTTTTTACATGTTATTGCTTGTGCTTATACGAAGGTTTGTTATAGGAATGGTAATATTAATATAATGTTGAGGACGCGCATGTCACACCAGATTTTCGGGACAGTTTTTTCAAAAATTGTTCAATAATTGTTGGGTGTACTTATCCATATCAATAGATATCTACAGAGGTTATAATATTACAAAGGGTATACATGTAAGCCCTGCTTTAAATGTTTATTTTTAATTTACAAATACTACGGCGAAATGGTTTATACTAATAATAATAGCAGCTCATAACGGACAGTTCCGATGTAATCGTATCAGGCTGTTGTGAGGAATTTTACCACTTAGCAGGATCTAAAAGAAGGCCAAGGCTGAATCAGCTATTAAACTTTACAAGAAACGAATTATTAGCCAGTGAGGATACATATGTAAGCATGCGTGTGATTTTAAATTATTTTTGTAATGAAGGCTGTTTAAAGACTGGCTCTCAGCTAACCTTTAAAAATCATCTTTTACCCTGTTTGTTAACGTACTTAAAAATGTCTAGTTACCTTTATGAAAGTACCTCCTGCCTGAAAATTTTAACTCTAATTTACAGACTTACTAATGTTAATTTTTGTTATTGTGAACGTCATTACTTTATTAAAAAAACTAATTCCTAAAGAGAATGAAAGCATGCGAATTTTCAAATTCAAATATTAAAAATTAGTGAGTTAGGTACGTAATTAACACATTCACATTAAGCAGTGGTTACACTATATATGTCATAAATTAAAATTAAAAAGTAAATTGTAATACTAGGCAGCAGGTTAAAAGTTGGAACTTGTTTGTATAAAAGGTGCGATCAAATTGAAACAAGTTTCTATATTAAGTAAGGACGTAATAATTTTAATTACTTGTAATAAATACTCACAGGAACTCCAGTAATGGCTATCTGATGCATGGAATCATTGACACACTTTAGAACAACCAGCATGCAGTCCAACGCCTGTTGCAATCCCGTACTCATTGATCCACACTCACTATATCTTAGCAAGTCCTAAAAAAACAAAAGGTTTATTGAAATCGAATACGCTACAATGAAAATTTCACACAAGGGATTTAAATATATACCTTTAGTAGTAATTGGTATTTTGTAATTCTTTGAACAGGTTTAAGTAAGTATGCGGCGAGCGGGAGCTTGTGACCGAGTCTCAGTTGGCACGCTTGCAAAAACAGGTGCGTATCCACTAACGTCTCGCGTAACCTTTCTGAGCGTGGAATATTTTGACAGTAGTAGCTATACAGGCGAAAGAATGTTTCTCTCTGAAAAATTATATTATTTTTAAAATAAATACCACTGTAGACAAAATAAAACATAATATAATTCTTATATAAATCCATATAGTAATTTACCTTTTCTACAAAACACAACGCAACCAGTTCAGTCGCTGAAATAGATCTTTCTAAATCTTTGAGGAATACTTCTTGATGAAATGTAAAAAGTTCATGAAGATTGCCAAACAATACGTCCGCCTGTCCAACTAAGGATGCCGGTAATATGTGTTGATTTTCAGGCTTTTCAATTTCTTCTTTGTAACCCTGCAAAAAAGAAAGATATTATTTATTTACTACGTGGTAGCGTTCTGCATTTTTTTGTACGGCCCTGGTACCACCACCTTATCTATTTCTGCTGCAATAGCGTCAATGCTTGACACTGTCGTGTTCCGGTTTGGCAGGGAAGGCAGCCGGTAAACTTATGCAGACCTCGCCACAAGGATAGCAACCAATAACATCTTTGGTGTCTATATGCGATGGTTGTCTCTTTCTTTGTTAAGCGAACTACAAGTGCAAAATAGTGTACAGAAAAGTGGTCGGATAGTGGACTTTTTTAATTTAAAGTTACTTAATTTGTAATCGTCTCTAAAGCCATCAAGAAAAAAGCTTAAAGGCCGGCAATTTGGTGGAGATTTGACCCAGGTTCCCAGAGATACAGGAAATTGCAAGTCGGTCATTGCAGTTTTACTGCGTTTAAATTATATGAAAATTATTCTGTATAGGTTCGTTGTATATAAATAAGTACCGAGTTTAAAAGGGAAGTGCACTGACTAACTACTTCACACCACTGTTGTAAGCGCTTGTCATAATCTTCGTAAACAGCCTCCAAGCAAGCACATTCAGAAGGAGACAAGCTTTTGGTTGATCTTCGAAACAAATTTTTCAAATTGCGCAACGTTGACATCCAATTTCTGATAGAGTCAATTTTATTAAACCTTCTGTTACTGCTATTCCTGCTGTAATTATTTTGTAGGCAATTCTCTCTTAAATAAGAAAATCGATCATTAATTTTCTGTTTCCGATATAGTTTCCTCTTCCGACACGATAATGTAGAATGAAAACTTTTTACATAACTTTCTGCATTACTGTTTCGACACATGGTTGAACCTTTTGTCGAGTGTGATAAAGTCGAATAATGATCTTTAATTGTTTTATTCCATTCTTTCATAATCTTTTTATAATCATCTAATATATTCGCTAAAACATCTTCAGGATCAGTGATAGTATTCATAGTTTTTCTTAATTCCGTGCAGCTGTTACTCAACAATTGGGAGTCCTTAGATACTGTTGTATCAGTAAGATAATCGTTTAATGTAGATGGAGTCAAAATTTGTACTTCCGTTTCATGGCTACCATAGAGTGGGTTTTTTACTAATTCCGGTATATCAATAACTGTCCGCGTCGTCGTCAATGATTCATTAGTATTATCTTCAGAAATGGTTATAACATCAGAATCAGGCAAGTAAGCTAATTTTTCTTCTGTTTTCTGTGTATATTCGTAACCAGGCAGGGGCTTACCGTAAAAGAAATTTCCGATGAATGGTTCCATATGAACAGGTTTAATATTTCTCGTTTGGCACTTCATTCTTACTTTACCAACATCACTGACAGATTTTTTGCACTTCTTATATCTAAGTATTTTATTATCTTTCTCGAATAAACTAATCTGATTTGCGTAATCACTGAATAACGTAGAGTCAGACACAGCTCTCGTCATTCTTTTCTCTTTCATCAAAGTTATATCATTATTTTTTTTGTAGTACCACGAGTACGATGTACCGACACTAAGATTAGTGGAAGATTTATGGAGGTCGTATTTCCCATGTTTCATATTACAAATGGCCACGAATTGCAGCACGCGACGTAAAACCTGCACTGAGGAGTATTGAACGAGTGTGTAGAATGCATTGCGTTCCGCTTGCTGACCACTAGTTCTATGTCGCGTGTGCCGTATCGAATCCATCACACGTATAATATCTTCAAGATGTCAGATGGGCCGTAACCGACCGTTGGATGTGCGTGTAAACTATGTCTTACTTTGAATGTACTATATAATTTATAGAGCGCGTAACGTAAAGATATCGATTCATAACAAAACTAATGATCTGTATACGGTTTTTAATAATGTCAAATTCAAAATTATTAGTATGTAATAACATGTAATGCCCTGTTCGAAAAACATAAATTGTGTTACAATGACTTTTTTATAATACGAATGTAATAATAAGATATTACCGTGTGCGTGTATACATATATTATTATGTAGAAAGCCAAGGTCCTCCAATCGCAAAAAGTAACGCATCTCAACGAATGAAGAGGCTGTTGCGGACTTGCGAACAACATTTCTTTCAATTGTGAAGGTTAGTAGTCGATCTCAGTAATAAAAGTTAGGTTTAAGTATACCTTTGAGATAGGCTGAACGGATACGACATAGGGACCCTCAAGAAAAGAGCTTACTCATTCTTAAAAGGCCGGCAACACAACTGCAAGACCTCTGGTGTTGCAGATGTCCATGGGCGGCGGTGATCACTTACCATCAGGTGCACCTCTTGCTCGTTTGCCCCCTCTTCTATAAAAAAAGGCAGAAGAGTATCGGCATGACGCTCACCTTACCTAAGACACGCATCATTTTTAGGTTAAATATAATAAGATTAATTTTATTTTATGGAAAATACGTACGATAAAAATTCAACAACAGACACATAGCTCTTTCCGGGGCTGGTCCTGAACTGGTCCAGAACGTGGTAAGTAGAACGTGGCAAATAAAAATTTTAAAAACGGTAAAATTTAGAGTTTTGCAAAATAAGATACCTACTACTTCGGCCCTAACGAACCAGAGAACTTAACGGAAGATCTTACTTATTCTCCAAAGACCCACGATGTAGCTGCAAGCATTTAGGTGCCACATATGTCCATGAATGGCTGGGTGGCAATCATTCATCGTGAGGTAAGAGTGTTTTATCCGCTTCTTTGTTCCTTTTGCTAACAAATACAGATAAAGAGATATTTACGGTTAATATAGAGCCAAGTTCTTGCACATAAACTCGTTCAGTCTGTAAGAGTTCGGCCAAGACATGACCGCGTCTTGACCGCCGTGCTTCTGCGTCTTCTCCTCCAGAACTCTCCGAACCACCAGAAGTTTCCATCTGAAAGTATAACATATTATTATTTTCAATTAAGTTTTAATTTGTTGACTGGGTTTACTGACTGACTGGTATTATTATTTATTTGGTCTTTCTTTTGTATTTATCTCGTTAGCACACATTTATTTTATAAAATCCTGTATAAGTAGTTTTGCTTAATTTCATATTTTTCTTATTTTTTTATAAATCATTAGTAGCAAACAAGTAGATTGGTCTCCTGATGCAAAGAGAAACCATCGCTTCTAAACACCAATAATGTTAATAGTTTGTTGCTATATGTGTGGTGGGATGGCAATGCCACATGTATAAGACTACAGGCTACCTTACCCTCTAAACCGGAACACGGCAGTGACAAACATTGAAGTTACTGTGGCAGAAATAGGTAAGGCGATGGTACCAAATTTCCGAGCGTGACGTTCCGGAATTCTACCACCTAGTAGTAACGGTAGTATCGACACGTATAGCAAATCATTCGCCTTTTATGAACTGTCCGGCAGAATGGTAGATTTGTGTAGTCTGCAAAGACGTTAAAAGCGTTAATGACTTCATAAAATAGGCCGAAGTTTCTGCCATGTACAGAAACAAAAACATTAATTTTAGGATATTACCGAAAATTGACATGTAAAGTGTTGTTAGATACTTTATATTTTTTCTTTGAACATTAAATAAGCTTGCCTTTTAATCTTTTCATTATGTTTACTTTTTGTTTTTCGTGTGCAATACATAGTTAAATAAAATAAATAAGTTTAAATAGTTTTGCTAAATATTGTGCAGTTGTTTATGTTGTTTTACTTTTACCCTTTATACGAATCTATAGATGGCTACTCCTGTATTCTCGTACTTCACACCTCATTCCTTTGGCAATTGTTAGACAGAATCAAGTGTCATAGCGTCATAATCTTTGCAGATTTGTCTTATCTCCACAATCACGATTATCATCAAACAAAGCAACCAGTTAAAAAATACTTGATACCACAAAAACTTATCCATATGAAATGTTACCAAGACAAGACTATATTACTCGCACTTTAAAAAGTTATCATATCTCATGTAAAGTTTCTAACTCTACACGCTCTTACTCTACAAGCTCTAAATTCCCAAACTTAATCCAAATATGTGGCTTAGCTATTTTATTATTACAAGAACTATTGTATAATATAAAAGTAAAGAACAGTAAATTTTTCACCTTACGCCCATGTGATGGTAGCGAAACGGCCAAGCCACATATTATTTTGTCTGAGGCTGTGGAGTTTGTGAAGTTAGGGCTTGTAGATTTAGGGCCACCAATCGATAGATCTGATGTAGAGTCAAGCTTCTAACTTGTAGAGTTTGGCTCTAAATGAGATCTGATAACTTCTTCACAAAGCTAGTCATTTGGTCTCGTGTCGTCTTGGCAACAATGTTTTTTGTAGGATTTCACTTTTTGTAAGTTGTTTATGACAATATTTTTATTTTGTTCATCTTTTTTTCTGTATTTTCAAAAATCTGAAAAGAGTATTTTTTCCTAATGAGAAGTTTGTGTACTTATAATTTTCAGATTTCTAGTACGAAATTAAGTTTGTACGGAAAAATCAATCCAAATTTCCATTCCCTACTTGAAAGGGTGGGAGGTGGTTTACTAGAAATCCTGAAATATGCACTTTCTTATTTATACCAAATAGGGATTCTATTTCAATTTTCAGACCTTTAGCATCAAAATTTGCGGAAGCTCCTTACAAAATGGGGCCAAAAATTCTAATTCTTAGAACTCGTATATAAGGATTGGTCGTCCCCAGTAATTGGTAACTATTATATTATCTGTGCCGATACCTTCATACTCTCAAATTCGCATTGTGGATATCGGCTTGATTAAATGGAATTAACTTATTTGTCAGAAATCATTATATACCAGTAAACAAATCGATTTAGAATATGCATTTTTTTATATCATAAGATAGCAAACAAGCAGATGGGTCTCTTGATGGTAAGAGTCAACCATCGCCTATTGACACCAAAGATGTTAATGGTGCGTTGCTATCTTGTGGCGAGGTCTAATGCCACATGCATAGGTTTTTTTACATGTGGCATTGCTTATTTGCTTATTTATTTCATCAATTGATGAAATAAACTAGCAAAAAGCAGAGCTTTGTAAGGGCTCGCAAAGTTATACTATCTAGTAATATTGTTATAAAAGTATTTTTATGAGAATTACATCTTTTAATGTATGGACTTTATTTATAATTATCTAACCTAAAAAACTCAGCATATTTTTCACCTAAACATTACATTTGGACTAGGAATATTTGGTTTTTATTTGTTGGTATTTTCAAGGAAAAATATGTATTAAAAATGAAGGTTGATCTTATAAAAAACACATTTTTGACATTTTGCTGAAATAACTGTTTTTTTTTTTAATCAGGAAGTTCCTGGTTTTACGTCGATTTACGAAATCAAAATCAAAAAATGTTTTATTTAAATTAACCTTCAAAATTTTTGGACTACGCAGGCACGAAGAATTGACGGTAGACACTCAACGAATACATTTTTCGAATTTTTCTCTCAGAGAAACCCTCGGAGTTTGATTCCAGAGTCAGGCAAATGAAAAAATGTACTTTTTCAGTTTTCTGATAAAACAACTTTGCCCGGGATTGGAAAAGTGCCCTACTGGCGATAGGCTGGCCACCTATCACATTGTGGGACTTAAGTATCTTCAGCTAACCGTGGATGCACACGTTGTACTTCTGCCTGCCTCTTCGGGGATACGGGCGTAAATATACCTTTTTTAGCTTTTTACCCTCGCCCTCGGGCTAAGATTGGGAATTGATCTCAATACAATATAAATCAATTAATACATCTGTACTGTTTCTCAATTTTATTTACTCTGTTCCCAGCAAACATCCCTAATCTAGACCTAAATTCTCCTTGTGCCTCCCACAATATCACTTCGAACTTCCCTTGCATTCTCCTTTCAATGATTTTATCATACACCTTCGATGCCAAACTGACCAAACTGATGGTCCTATAGCTATTGCAGTTTATACTTGAACCTCGCCTTTAAACGAGGGCACGATAACCGCGCGCCGCCAGTCAAATATGAAGAAACAATTCATGAAGTAGGTAGTCTCTTAATAAGTTCAAAAATTCTAATAGAAAATGTATCTTCTATTTTAACTCGTTAATTTAATAAGAGATGGCGTTAGTAGTAATAAGATTCTAATACAAATTGTACCTTCTATTTTTTCATTTTTATAAAATGGTATTTTTATGGTAGATAACAAATCTAGACATGAATATAAACTACCACGTCGAAGCTCAAACCTAAAAATGCGATATTTTTTCAGTAAAATGTAACATAAAAGTGCATGGAAAGTGGCCTAGTGTAGGGCTCGCTTCGCTCACCCTGATAAGCAATTGCATATTCTAAATCGATTTAATTTGACTCTTCTTCAGTCTTCAGTCAGATCTTAATCAATACAAATAAATTATTTTTAAAAATACAAATTCAATGTTAAACATGACAGCACTTAAAGGACTCCCGTTGATAAACGGGACTCTATTATTGAAACTCTACGACTCTTTTTAGAAATTTAATATTTCTACTGAAATTAAAGTTTCAATTATTATATGAAAAAAAAATGGAAACATTTTTAATGAATTTGATGATACTACTGATAATTAAAATAACAAAAATAAATAAACCATGTTAGAGTAATAGAATTCTAAATGTGATTGCTAATTACTTCTTAGTATTATTGATTACATGGTACATTATTAATTGATACATTGAGAATCGATGCGTCGTCCGAAAGTGGATATTTATTCAGAGGCTAAAAATAACTACGTGAAAAATACTTATTTTTATATGTTAATATATAATTGTCAAAAAATAAACAGCTATGTTTAAAGGAGTACCTGTTATTACCATAAATCATACAGAACTATGTATGATTTATGGCTGACGATTTAAAGAGTGTTTGAATATTTTAAGTTTTAGGCTCTATTGTATAATTAAACAATGTAAAACTAATGTCGTAATGTAAAGTAGTTACTACTTTCATTAACTTGCCAGAAACTAAATCAAGGTTTACAGAGTAATTAACGCTTCTTTAAAAAATATGTGGAACGCCTAAACAAATATACAAAATCAGTATCGTAATCTTCAAACGCATAACTAAAATCTCACTTCAAAAGGCTAATTCGCAATTTGTTTATACAATACTATGATTGATATGACACATTTTTGTTATTTAGAAGAATCTATTGATACATTTTAACTTCCCGCTACGTTTGTAGCAAAAACAAGTTACTGATTTGTCTCGATTTTCGAAAATAGAGTTTTCAAAATAATCATCAAAATATTCAGTAAAAAGTTCTGTACTTGAAGAAACTTTTTACTTACAGATTCTTCTTATTTTATTTTTTTAACTTCTCGCTCAAGGAAGTCACTGATTTGAAATTTCACCAGCCCTCCAATTCACGTAACAAATCGTCAATCGAGTCGAAGCGCTTAGGCCTCAAACTGGATGTCAGCGATCTGCGGCGCGGCGGTGAGAGCGGCGCAATGGCGAGAGCGTTTTATTACATGAATCGGGCCCGGGCCCCAGATCTCCACGTTTTGAGGAACCTTATCCAACTATTTTCACGATGACGTCAGTATGTTTATATGTATATATGTATGTAGTATGTACGTATGTGTGTCTGGTGTGTGTGTGTGTATAGGTAAATTTCTCATAACTTTTCAACAGTTTGACCGATCGAAACGACGGCATTAAATTAGTTTTCACCAAACTTAGATTTTATGGACCGCCGAATCGATTTCGGCCAGGAGATTTTGAGAAATCAAAAAGAAATGTCGAAGACACAATGTTTAGATTCTAGATTAATTAGTTACAAAATCTAATCAACTTCATTCCTTAAAAAAACTGCGTCCAATACCACAAATTGCACCAAAATCTATTCGGGAGTTATTGAAGAAAAGTTTCGAAAAAAAATAAGTTTTTTCGACATAACTTCGAGATATTTCAACCAAGATTAGTAGATTTTTGACTTTTAATAATATTTTAGTACTTAAAAACTGTGTCGGATTCCATTTCAAACATCAAAATCAAATCAAGTTTTCAAAAGTTACAGCTTTTTAAATATGTGTTGTTTACAACAAACTTCTTATTTTTTTAAATAAATGGAAGTGAGATAGCCGGTAAACTTATGCATGCGGCCTTAGACCTCGCTACAAGATAGCAACGCACCATTAACGTCTTTGGTGTCTATAGGCGATGGGTAACTCTTTCCATCAGAAGATCCATCTGCTTGCGTGCTTGTGCTACTTACTTATTATATAAAAAAAACTCAGACTAATATTCCGATTGATTTAAAAATCTAATCAGCCTTTTTATTCAAATAACTACTTCTTATGCCGCAAATAGGATCAAAATCGTTTGATTCGGTATTTATCAATGAAAGTGTTTTTTTGTCACATTTTTCAATTTTTTAATTAATCGATTTTGTGGCTAAGATAACGTTTTAGAATTTAGAGCTCAAAAATTGCGTTGAGTGCCATTTGAAAGATCAAAATTGATCATCGTTTGGAAAATATACAGGTATTCAAAATTACAAATACTGTCATTTTTAACAAATTTAGAGTTTAAAAACTGTTGAGCTCAACAATCTATGATCAGGTATTGTTTTTCCTTATTTGAGCTTAAAATACCTACCTAAATTTAGCGAATAGTTTTAGGAATGGTCTCCAGGGTCAATTGGTTTAAAGATTTTTTATCATTATTTTTTTTGCATCGATGGTATGATATATATATATATATATATATATATATATATATATATATATATATATATATATATATATATATATATATATATATATATATATATATATATCCTTCTTTTAAATAACGTAGTGCTTAAAGGAGGCTATATTTTACAGAAGTTAGAACATTATCTGCTAAATTATTTATTTTTAACTTGAACTGTGGATTATAATTATTACACTTCATAAAATATCTATACTGTCAATTGAGTAATACAGAAACAAATAGCATACAATATTAGAAAATGTTGTGTTAGATAATAATATGATTATATGTAATCGGGTAACTAGGACGAGCAAACTAAATATTGAATAAATTATATATGGGCATAGTGTGTATATATCAAGCAGTGTATGTGGTTAATAATAAAATTATTTTGTACTAGCTGTTGCCTGCGACTTCGTCCGCGCGGACTTCGTTTACTCCGCACAGGTCCTCCCCCTTAGGTGATAGCGTGATAATATGTAGCCTATATGTTGACCCGACCTGTTATTAATATTCATGCAAAATTTGAAGTAAATCCATGCAGTACTTTTTCAGTTTACCCCGGACATACATACAGACAAACAGATAAACAGACAAACAGACATAAATTCTAAAAACTATATTTTTGGCTTCGATATCGATTGTAGATCGCGCCCCAAGTATTCTTTTTAAAAAATATTCAATGTACAGTTTTGACTTTCCTACGATTTTATTATATGTATAGATTACGTAAGTGATCGCGGATAATGTCCTTGGCCATCTAGTCTATAGCACTTTGGTGTCGGTAAACTTGCTGAAAATACCTGGCTAGAAGTCAGAATAACGCGTAAGTGTATCGCAAAATATGTTGCGGTAAGTGTAAGGGTATCGCAAAATATGTTGCGGTATTCACAGCTAAACAGTGAAAGTATTTTCAAGCGACTTCCTGAAATGGTGGTTCTCAATTCGATTAGATTTTTTAAATGTTTGTTGCCTTGGTCATTTATTCACCGATTCCGAAAATTCTTTTTTTGTTTGGGAGGATATACATCCCGTTTGACGCTATATAAATTTGGTGATGATCTGATTAAGGGTTCGAGAGATACAGGAGGTTTTTTTTTGGTTGTTACAGTTTTACTATGATTAAAATTATGTGGTACGTACTTACTAAAATCTAAATTTACGCATATGTAATAATCTGGTATTAAAATGTGCCTTTTCAGTATCTGCTATTTATAAACAAAAGTGAAATATATTTTAAGTGTATTCATTTCCAACCTGACAAATAACTCGTTTCAGTAATGTCGTTGCCTGCAACATTTGCACAACATACAAGGATTAATTTTTTTTATTGCATTGTCGTACTCAAGGACTAATTTGGCAAGCGAGTACAGTGGTATTACTTTCCTCTAGATTGGAAGCTAATATTCACAGGCATTATTATACCTGCGGCTAAAAGTATATGACGGTAAAATATCACAAAATCACTTTTGACAAAATTCTATCACTTAAGATACTTTACCACATAAAATAATATTAACTTGTTCAATTATAACAAGAGTAACAACTACTGCCTTTCAATTGCATGAAACTAACTTGATAGTTGATACTACTTTTATGAGCTTTAATTTATCGCTTGCTGATAAATCCTACCACACTAGTATTTTGCTGAATATTAGAACTTGATCTGGATATATGGTCCTATTTCTTAATACAACTTAACTGTAATTGCAAAATATATATAAAGTATATTTTACCTTCATCAATATACGTACTTATCAACATGACGTAATCTATGACGAGTTGAATTCTAAAAAGGAGGATATTCTCAATTCGTATTTTTTTTAAATCTAGCGACAATTCCAATATGTACTTATTATGTACTTATTACAATATGTACTTCAGAGTGCTAAGTGTGAGTTTTTCTTTTCGCATTCGATCGTGAGCGCGTTTGGAGTTTACTAGGAATTTGTATATGATTTGTCCAGCGCCACCTAGTGGTAAACGTGAGAAACCAGTTTACCACTAGGTGGCGCTGTACAAATCACATACAAATTCCTAGTAAACTCCAAACGCGCTCACGATCGAATGCGAAAAGAAAAACTCACACTTAGCACTCTGATGTGATCCATTCAAGTCTCATAAGAAAACTTAGATTTCTAAGCTTAAATCACATATTTCAAATATATATTTTTAATGTACTAAAGCATTAAAAAGTAAGTGTACTTCATTTTTGATTTGTGGCCTCAATTGGGTAAGCCTAATTGTGGCCTCAAAACATACCGGGTGATTGTTAGTAGATAGCCATAAATTTGTTTGTTTACCTACAGGTATAGTTTAACATTTGTTAAAGCGCACAATAACAATTATAGTTTTTTGTTTAGTGTGGATAATTAAACTATTTATGTAGCCCCTTAAAAATATGCATTGAAACAGAATTCTCAAAATTCATCAACAAAGCAGAAGTAACAGTTACCTAGTCAAAGAGGACAGCGACAATATGTTTTATGGTCCATAGTAGCGTGGTTATAGATGTTCGAAGTCCTTTTCAAAACGACTAGACTCGGACAATTTTAAGCGGCTAGGACTTGCAAATAAAAATTTTAAGTTTTTATTAATTTTTACTCTTGTGCGTGTGCAATACGACTTAAAGACATGTGTTTTGAATGAAATTTATTTTGAAGACTAACAAAGATATTCGTATTCATTAGTAATTTTGAAGACTTTAAAGAGTATCTTTTTTCATAAAATTAGCTTTTATTACAAAATGACTTAAGTTCTTAAAAAAGGGTCCCCAGTGTTTTTGAATCAAAGGATAGTAAAACAGGGTAATGACTCTCCTAATAAAGACTACCATCCAAAAGACAGCAAAAGCATTAAGAATCAGTTGCCGTCCATATGGTAGAGTTTAACGGCTACCTTTAACCTCCAAATCGAAACACGGCATTGGTAAGCTCTACTATCTAATAGTCAAGACAGTATCAACTCGTTTGACTACTCTGTCACTATTTATGAACTCTGCCGTTCAGAAGGGCTGATGGTCAATTTTAATGGTCAATCCACGATGGTTGTGACATATTTGGCCCATCATTTTCATGCTTTCTCCAACTGTGTCTGCAATTTTGTAAAACATGGTTATACCTATATTTAATGCGTCTTTTGACATCAAATATGTCAATGGTGCGTTGTTATCCACGTAGCAGAGATGAAATGCCAGTTTATTAGCTACCTTAACCCTTCGAGCCGAAACACGATAACGACAAACACTGAAAATCTAGTTTGTTAAAAATGACAGCATTTTAACCGGAAGAAGAAAGGAGAATATTTTTTTAGTTGTGAAATATGAGTCTTCGTCTATAGACTTCGTCTTAGTCTATAAAATCCATTGGTTAAAAAATGTTGAAGTAATTCCGAAAAACAGCTTTTTCGATCCTTTCGAAAACGTTGTAAAATCCCAAACGGATAAACCCTGATGCGAATCGAGGTATTTGTCGTAGCTTTTTCAGAACAAGAGCTGATTAGATTTTGAATTTAATTGGTATATTAGTCTGAAGTTATTTTAAAAAATATGGAGTAAGTTATTGAAAACAACATAGCTTTAATACTTAAAAAGTTGTAGGTATAGGTAGGTATAGGAAACTCAGTTTTGAGGCTATATATTAAAATATTATAGAAGGTCATAATAAATTAATTGAAAAATCTCTATATTATATTGAAAAAACAATTTTTTCAAAATATAATATAGAGATTTGATTTGTAAAATGTATGCCAAAAGTTAAATGTAAGAGAACTTTAGTTTAATTCCAGCGGCCAGCGGCCAGCCTTATTATTTAAAGCCGAGCCACACTGTTGGAAACAAGCCTTCCACATGGATCTTCATCGGCGGTTTACAACAGTGTAAACAGTAAACACATGTTTGCAACAAAATTTCATCTGAACTCCACAAGCCTCCTATCAAGGTCACCCGTGTTGGAAGCTTGTTTCCATTTTCCTACAGTGTGGCTCGCCTATTAGAGTGAATCGTTTGTTATTGTGATCATGTCTTATGCGCGATGACAAGCTGTTATAAGCTGCTTCTCAGTCGTAAGAATTTTGATATAATTCTGGACATAACTAAAATTTCAAATAATGTCAGCTCATAGCCCAAGTAATAAAAAAAACTTACATTTTTGTGTTGTTCCGATAAATCTTTCACAATTTTATATCCCGTTTTTATCATAACATTTATTTTATCCATTGTCATATTTTCAGAACACACGTAAATTTAAACACACTATTTTATCACATCATTTAAAATGACAAAATATCACAGTTATCCACGTTGGTACGGAGTAGATGCCTTGTCAAAAGTGTGTACTGTGGAAGAAATAAGAATAAGGAACTGTTGGGTCGGGGATGCAAAGGGGCGCGGGAATCGTGGGACCATAAAAAAGTTGTAGCCTCTACAGCTGTACAACGACAATAATTATGCTCTACATCAATACTAATAAAAGGACAAGGTTTTTTGTAATAGATGTCCTAAAACTAGTAGACTGATTTAAAAACGTCTTTAATCTGTGGAAAAGCTATATTATCAGTGAATAATACACATAATAGGATTTAAAAGAAAGTAGCATCCCTTTTAAGCAAGCCGTGAACATCAGCTATTATGGGATAAATATTAACCCTCGCTTCTTATTTATATTTGTTTTCCTTTAATTTTTATTACGCAGTTTTCCTTTAATTTTTATTATTTATGATACAAAATAAAATTTAAATGCTTTGTGAAATTGCAACAACAATCGAAATTAATTAAATAAAAGATTCTATACAAGAGGAACGTAAGTGCTTTGCTTAAATAAGGGCTTTGTGTAATTACCGTGAGGCTAAAATCTACCGTAGTCTATATTATCTATATTAATTATTATTAATTTTAATTAATATTATAAATGCGAAAGTTTGGATGTTTGGATGGATGTTTGTTACTCAATCACGCAAAAATTACTGAACGGATTTGAATGAAATTTGGCACATAAGTAGGTAAATGATGACCTGGAATATACTTTTATCCCGAAAAAATTAGGTGATCTTGCGGGATTCACCAAAAACTTTTATAATGTAGATGGCTGTACGATGCAGCTAATAATATTATAAAAGAAACAGCTAATCTAAACACATTATAAACTCCCTAGGCATAATATAAATCAACTGTTTTTACAATTTTACACTGACATATACATATAAATACTACTTGTACTAAAGTTTTTTCTCTTCGTATTTTTTATGAGTCTGCTTAGATTCTCGTATAAAAGTAATCTATAAGTAGGAAAAATAACTAAATCTATCTTTATCTACGTGTATGTAATGTAAATACATGTTTGTGAGGCTTAAAATAAAAAAGTAAACTTGTTATAAGGCTGATTTGTAATATTGTAATAATCTAATTCATAAATTAAATAATTTATTTATAAAATAAAGCAAAAAATATTCAATCTAGTAGGTAGAGCATTTTTATTATAGTATCCAATGCATACGTTATAAAGGACGAACGTGTTGTATACGACCGTTCACTACACAGAAGACTACTTATTCATTATTTTATTAGCGTATATGTGTGCAGCTCAACACTATCGCAAGTAGAGCACACCTGCTGTAAGTTCCGTCGTTATAAGGAACTAAACTTTCTTTATTATTTTTTATTCCATTGATGTGAATGAACGTCTGTCACGACTTTGTTTTATCAAAACTTTGATTATAGCCAACAGTAACCTAAATAATTTTTTTAACCAATATATTATCAGTGTAAATTTTTACTACTGACTATAAGCAACACTTAAAATATACTGATAACTAAATATTTATTTTATGTATATACTAAGTTAAATTATTAGCTTACACCAAAATGTGAGAAGTGGGGATGCAACTTTTGTGCGATAGCTCTGTCACCATAGAAGTCAGAACAGAGAATTCTGCATTTCGCAAGTTTTGGCGTAAGTACTGAAAATCGATTAGTTGATAAATCTTGAAGATACGTCAAAAAAGATTATTCAAATTTTTCCATCAACGATTTGGTTAGCATTCGACTCAGGTTTTTAAGAAAAAGGATCTAGATTTTGAGATCAATCGTATCAATGGTATGAATTATTTAAAACAACATTGTTCCGGTGACTGTTTTTAAATATCTCAATCTTTACCACCACCACCGATTTTCCTAAACCCGCTATAGCAACATTAAAGACAGCCTTACGAACTCGTTTTTAAAATTTGTAGTTATTATTACTTTTCGTTTCGTTTTATCGTTTTTTTATCTAATCTAAACTAATATTATTAAGACGAAGATTTGATTTTTTATTTGTTTGTTTGTTACAATGTAATTGAAAAGCTACTCGACCGATTTTAAAATTATTTCACATTTAGAAAGCTGCATTATCCAGGAGTGACATGAGCTACTTTTTTACCAGACTGAGGAAAGAAAAGTTATAATTTTGTGTCACGCGAACGAAGTCGCGACTAACTGCTAATCTATACTAATACTAAACAGAGAAAACATTATTGTGCATATTCGTATGTTTGTAACGAATACACTCAAAAACTACTGGACCGATCCTAAAAATAATTTTACCAAAAGAAAGCTACAATATCTAGGAGTGACAAAGGCTACATTTTAGCCGGCTCACCAAAAGGAACTAATGATTTTGGGTCAAGCAAACGAAGTCACGAGTAACAACTTGTAATCTAATAACATGACTTGTTAAGCGTATCTAACTTTATACTTTATAGCAATGAAATAACAGTTGCGTAACAGAACCGCAACTGGGACGCTCTCCCGTTAAACACCGTTACTGTAATCAAGGCCGTCTGAAACTCACTAAGTTGCTACAACTTGGACTCCTACTCCTAAACTTAGGTTGTTAAAAGCTTTACAATCCATATTTATTGTTCATCAAATAAAACAATAAACTTAACTATTATAAATCTGTAATTTATATATTAGAGAAAATAACATTTGAAAGATATGTTTATTATATTTTAAGGCATCAGAACCAGAAAAAATTATATTTCCGAAGATTTTTTGGGTGTGTACTTCAATATATATACATACTATATTATATACAAGTAATATATTATTACTGCTATGAATAGGTATTTACGCGTCTGCCAGTCGTTATAAATATGGAATGAATAAAATATATACTCGTATGTCACTTTTGTATCCTACTTTTACTGGTATTGCTTAAAAACAGGTTTAAGTACGTTTCACAACCGTTTGTTATCAGAAAGCAGAGGGAGATCTGGAAAGAACTCTAAAGCAGGCTCAACAAATAGTGATGGTGAATGGTTAATCTAATGTATATGGAAAGAAAGTTTAAAACAAAGTTATAGAAAACATCTGCATTGTCGAAAGATTCAAAAAACAAAAATAGTGTAGTGTTTCTGCGATACTTTGTAACATTATATTATACGAGGTTATTTAATTTCTACGATTTACTAAATACTTTCAGGAACAGTTTGGCGGCTGTTAATTATAATGATCATAGTCCGTGGGAAACCGCAGTAATTTTTATATGATGAATAAACTAGATATCTACTTGACATTTCGTGACTTGTAAGTGGATTCCTTTTACCAAGTCTAACAAACCTCTTATCTACATTTTTTTCGAAAGCGCTGCGTGTTTTCAAATGAGCATATATATTTTTTTATAGTCTACGAATGTACGCCCAGCGAGGCGAGGAAGTTTGGCTAGTAAGTAAATAATGTCCAGCTACATATATCTCACACATTACATACAATATGGGTGTTAGTCAAGAATAAATTATTACATACAGGTATACATATATATGTCGCAGTGAAATTGTCAGTATCGTTAGATTATAATTTAACTGCTAACCTAACCTTACCAAATTATAAAATCCCTAGGTAGATTATAATCTAACGGCTATTGACAATTTCACTGCGACATATATATAAATTAGCTAAAATTAAATACGAGTTATCAACACACCGACTCCGTTGCAGGGTGAGCAAAATAAACCAAACATCAATATATCCGTTCACCAAGGTTTAAGTGGCATTCTTGATACAACGATACAATACATTCTTCATATCATATATACCACCATTGTTTTGCAAACATGGTACATAGTCTTACCAAGCTTTCTTTTTCTCAATCGCAGCTTGCACTGCATCATCGCACTATGCATCTCTTTCTATTGCCTTGCACAGTTTTGCACTACCATATACCTTTTTCGCGAAAACCACCATGTTGCTTTTCAAAACTTTTTAACATTCATTTACGTCCAAGTCTGGTAGATTCCCTTTTGTCAACCTATCTAGAACTTGAATCTAATTCAAGTTCTACTAATGCAACGCACTTTCACCAATGTCTCCATTACTTAAACCGACCCCTATATATGAAATAGTGGTTCGTTTCCTGATTTCCTCTGTAGGCGTACATATCCATTATACAACATCGAAATCTGAATCAAAATCAGATCATTACTTTTTCTTTCATACGTTACTGATTCGGAAATATCCACACCAAGAAATTCCTAGCCACAAGGAGATATCTTTCCACAATGTGCTTACCAGCATCGTTCACTCTACTGTCACCATAAGGATCAAGTACTGATTCAATTGTCAAAAAAATAACAGGGGACATAAGGTAATAATACAAAAAAAAATTATTTGCGTCTGCCATATCTAGAACATCCCTCACGGAATTCCAAAACTTCTAGTTACCGGTCAGCGACGAATTTACCGATGCATGTTTTGCGACCATATTTTTAACATTATGGATTAAGTATCACGATAGGGGAATACTACTGGAGAGATGATAAAACATCAACAACAACATATAATTAGATAGTTGCAATGAACAAGAGAGGCACTTCTCGTTCATTGCATCTATCTATTTATATACACATCTTTTAACCCACCTCTCATGTACCATTTTTCGTACACGCAGAGGTTTACGCATTGCCTCCAGGAGACGTCCTACCGCGAATTACAGTACTCTTTTTCTGGCCTGAATTGCAGTCTAGTGAACTGGCACAGATAGCCTTGTGCGCACTTCTGGCTGGTTATTAGTTATTATTTCGTTTCCTCCATTTTATTTCCCAGTCTATTCATGTTCTCCCTTTCCTAAATACTGGTTTAAAAAGCAGTTAACTGTAATGCTCATCGTAAACAAATATCTATCTCCGTGGAATAAAAAAAAAACTACTTACCGGTCAACTTCATCAACTAGTGCCTTCATTTGGTTATATTTTTAAAATAAATCACAAAATATTAGTGATTTGTATTACATAAAGTTGTTAGTCACAAAATACACGCATTCACATAATATAACTCACAGATTTTAATTTCCATGATAGTTCTTCTATGACCTGCGACCATCTCATTTGAGTGTTCAACATTATTGCTCGTCGTTTCTCCTGGCTATACAAGTACTCGTTCAAACTTAATATACATGTACCTAATTTTAGGGTATTTTTGGGTCGTATCACTACACATTCACTATCCGAGTCGTTCGAGAAGTTCGGTGAATTCATTTTAGGAACTTCCAATATTTCGAAAGAAAGTCACATCGTTAGATGATATTATCACTAATCAAAGTAATCGCACATTCAACAAACGTTCACACATTTACGGTCTAACACTAAAACTTACAAAATTAATTTATGATATTACATACAAAATTACAATTATGCCGACGTAGATTACTTTTATATCTAATGTTTAGGGCTGTCCATTCTTATTTTGAAATTTAATCAAATTACACGTTAAATTTATATTAAATTATACCGATAAAAGGAAAAATTGTTTCAAAGATCAAATTGAGAGGATAATAGGTACTATCCAAGCCCTTATCGCAAAACATGCAAATAATTAGATGTAGATCAAAAAGTAATGTAGTTATTAAATTCATTTCAACCCTTATTAGCCAGATTGCAATGAGCGGCATGCGCAGCAGCTGCGCGACGCAGCGACGTAATTCGTGACTTTTAAATTTGACAAAACAAACTTTCTTCATGAGAGAACGTTGAAATGCACCCACGGTTAACGGAAAATACGCCTTTCAAGGAGATGCTAAGGTTGTCACTATAGCTCGCATTTACATTCAGAAATAGAGGATGGCGTTTTAAGGACCGCAGTGTCAGTAAAACAATGGTTCCAGCCTTTCAGTCCGGGAATTTTGTCGTCAAAGATAAAGCTCACTCTGGTTGGATTGTACTACGTATTAAACTGGATACGCCCGTCAAGGCAATTTCCTTGGTTGTCAGGGTAGCTTGTATTTACACACATAAAAACAGAGTTATAGTACTTAGAGGTGAAATACACTTCAGGGGTATTTTTTAGCTTGGCTTCTTATTCGGCACAAAAAAAAAACACCACAACATGGCTTATTTATATTTTTCACGATATAAATAATACAAGCGTTTAACACTAACAAGGTTATGTTCATATGAACGGGTACACGTTCCCCGCCCAACACAATGTCTATTATTTGTGTGGTGTGTACACATTGCACACATATATAATGTTTTCGAATTAAAGTTTTTTTTATCAGATAGTAAACAAGCAGATGGGTTTCCTGATCGAAATAGTCAACCATCACCTATAGACACCAAAGGTGTTAATGATGCGTTGCTATCTTGTGGCGAGGTCTAATGCCACATGCAGGAATAGGTGAGGCGGTGGTGTCAGACCCGGGCGAGACAATGCAGAACTCTACCACCTAGTAGCCACGATGGTAATCGAATAGCCAATCGGTTGCCTTTTACGACCTGCCTGACAGAACGGCAATTGGCCTATTCTTCAAAAGGGAAAACATGTTTATTGTTAAGTTACCTATATGCATTTAGGTTTTATGAAATTTTGCTTTTGCACGCCTCAACGTGAAGCGTTAGGTACTGCCAGGTACTGCTCTACTCTCGCTTTACTAAAATCAATCTTTTCCGGTTCCGGTAAAACGCTGTATACAATCTCTTGAGACATATAAAAGAATCGGTAACCCTATCACCGTGATAATAATTATTAAAAATACATTATAGTTTTTCGTGTGATTTATATTAGTCAAACCATTAATGGGGTCTTCTAACGAGGTTGAAGTTCGCTCTTCCGGCAACAATAACTATTATGAGATAACAACGTCGACACTGTTACTTAATAATTTTATTCGTTATAAGGGTTTCGTACATATGTGCATATAGAACTGTTATACGAGTTGTAATGGTCCTGGGATTATCTTAATATTATTAACTTATTCAAAGTAAAAAGAAAATTAATACATGAAATCGAAGACAAAGTCAAAAGTAAAGTTACAAGATATTTAATTGTAGAATGTAAACATTATACATTAAACCAATACTAAAATTACACCCATGTATAAAGTATATACATTAAACAAGTACAAACCCATGTTTTATAATATTACTGTTACGCAGTCAGAGAAAACAAGTAGATTGGTGAAATTTGTCACTACAATAGTTACTACCTAGGTGAAAATGGTTTTAAGGCGAGGCATCGGGACAAACTGGAAAAAACTGGTTTACTAAATCACGTTTTTTCGTATTGATTGGTAAATATCAATTATACAAAAATTACACGATATACCTGGAAATATTATCTAAGGATTGTGCTAACTAATTACATGATAGAATGTTGTACTTTACTTGATCATATAACATTCCGAAAACAGGCTAAAAATCTCTAAAACAAATAATTTGTTAATATTTATAATCTGTGTTAATATTTGTAATCTTCCAGATGATTTTATATGGTAATATTTAGTTTTAAATGCAAAAAAGAATGTACTAAATTTTGGTTTTTAGCTGAAGTCCTATATTTATTTATCCGAAAATTAACACGTTTCCCAGCGGCTTCAGAATATACCGCGCCGCCCATTTCTTATAGTATTGACGCGCGTCAAAATACCTCGCCTTAAAGGTCTCGCTCAAATGTGGCACTAACACGTTTGCCTGCCTAAATAACGTCAATGTTTGTCACTGTCACTTGTTCCAATTTAAAGGATAATGTAGCCGGTAAACATGTACCTTCCCTGACAGGGATGGTAATGCACAATTAACATCTGCGTTGTCTATAGGCGCTGGTTATTTATTTCCATCAGGAAATCTGCTTGTATAGCATCCTATCTTATTATTATATACAAAAAATACGAAATTTCATTATCTATTTATTTGAAGCTGGAATCGTGGATAATGATTTATTAATATAAATTCATTACGTGTGTAATAAATTTCATTATTGTTTTGAATTTGTTTTAAATTGTATTAATTAATGTAGTCATGAAATGCAATGCAAATGGTATATCTACCTACCTATATACTACGCAACCTCTTTCAGATAATTACTTTATTTAATCTTAATTTATGGTGAAATCTGAAATAGCTTGCTTTAACACGGGAAGAAAAATTTTAGTTAAAACTTTATAATTTGTTAATTATTTTTCATATTAAAAGAATTCGATCGGGTTGGCCATGCACGCACACTCAATGGTATTTAGACGTCCATGTTGAAATTTTTAATCATCATGAACGAAACAGACTTTAACGATTTTATTTGATAGCTTTGACCCGGATGATCGCAAAGACGGTAACGTTTTGCGACAATGTAGAATTACAGGTATTTCTATGGTTAACCATTAACCGGTCCGGACTAGTCGTGAAGTAGAACAATAGAAACTCGGAAACTGCATAATTACGACCTTCCACGGTATGAGATATAAAAGGTATAACTAATAATTTGTCACTCGACACGCCTAAATCATTAAAATGCTAAAAAGCAACAACCAATTATTAAAGGTGAAACCGAATACATATTTTAGAGATTATAAATAGGCTTTCCCTAAACATTA
Source organism: Apodemia mormo (assembly GCA_036924255.1). Taxonomy (NCBI): domain Eukaryota; kingdom Metazoa; phylum Arthropoda; class Insecta; order Lepidoptera; family Riodinidae; genus Apodemia; species Apodemia mormo. Next base: position 11,801,402 of record JAUPFN010000002.1, read on the forward strand.
ATATACCAATGCGGGAAATGATAAAACAGATACAAAAATAATTAAATAAATTATTGTTTGTGAATTTGAAAAATATTAGCTGCGTTCCGTGCATTTGCAATAGTTACCACATAAACACTAATGCTCGAATTGTCAAAGGATACCTTCCTTGTTTATACGCTGAAAGTAATTTCTACAATATAAACGCACCTTTTTCTACATTATTTTCGACTCACTTGCTTTGTTATTACATTATATGAAAGACGTTGTTAAATCTATTTTTATGTCTATAAATCTATTCTCTATATTTAGACATTATTAGAATGGTTTAGACATTATCAGTGTGACACGAGTAAATGAATTTAATCAGGGACCTTATCGTAAAAGGTGCTTTAATGTCAACATTAATAAATAAATAAATAGTTACGAGGCATATGTACGCGTTTTTGACCCGTTTATATATTTTTTTTAAATGATAGTAGAACGCGTTAGTTTAAAAGTTCATAGGTACGAGGTTTTGTTGTTCTTCAGTACAGCTTACTTATCACTTTGAAATGTTAGCACCATGGGGTATAGAGGTAAGGATGACCGACCAACTTATAGGAGAAAGTATAGTAAACCGAACATGGAAAGGGTCCGCTATCGTTCACCAGCAGCTATATACTCAAAATAAAGTTTCAGAATGACTTTGGCGTAAGATAAACTACAAAATAAACATAGTTGTTGTGGAGGGAGTGAACTGTACTGAGCAGAACTATTTTGATGATGATGATTTTAACAGTTTAATGAAATTGTATTTAATACTTCGACCAAAGTAAAATGACTGTAGCCGAAGACCTAATCGCACTCTAACCGCTTTCTTTTTAAAAATACAAAAATTATCCCCGTCCGGCGGTGTTGCGACCACTGTTGGATGCTTTTTGATGGACTTTATTTGAAAAAAAAATCATAAGATAGCACACAAACAAGGTCTTCTAATGGAAAAAGACAACCATCGACTATAGAAATTAAAGGTTTTAATGGGGCATTACTATACGAATGGTTGGGTGTTAATCGGAATATTACAGTGACGCTGTTGCGGCAGAAATAACTAAGGCCTATTTACCAGACCCAAGTGACCTATCCGATCCTGACGATCCCATCACTATTTACACTTCACAATTCACACGCACACGCACACGCCAAAGTCGCCGCCGGCGGCGACTCGGCCCATTGTTTCGGCCCGCCAACACTCGAGACTCCGGTCAAGAGCCGTTGGTAAGCCGAAATCCTGATGCCACTTACTCTCCCACCAATCGTCAAGATACTGCCCTAAGCCGAGGTTCGGTCTCACAGGAGACACCCTTAGGGCTGGCTCTTAGCCCACCCAACTTAAATTCTGGCTGAGCACTTTGCTCGCCCCAAAAGCCCGGTTTCGCAGTAACGGTCATTTGGACCAACTGCTTAAGTTCATTTCGAAAAAAAAAAAAAAAGACCCAAGTGAGACGTTGCAGAACTCTACCACCTAGTAATCACGATGGTAGTATCTCGTATAATTATTCGCCTTTTACGAGCTGCCTGGAAGAATAGCAGATGATCTATTCTTCAAAGTGGGTTGGGACCATCGGAACATGGGGCATATTCTTAAGCCGTCTCTTTTTGCCGAACTTACCTATCAAAATGTACTTGATAAACAACAGAGAATAAGCAAACAGACAGATAGTCTACGTACGGTCATAGAGAGCCACTATCTAAAGACACCAAAGATGATAATGATGCGTTGCTAATCTCGTGGATAGAATCACCATATGTAACTGGTAAAAGTTACAGCTAAGGTTTAACCGTCTTACATTAACCGCGAAGTTAAAACAAGACAGTAACGAAAACTCACGTTATAATATTCGGAATAGGTAAGTACGTGGATAACGATCTGGACCAGTCGAAGCAGAAATCTATAGTGGTCAAAAGGTCGTCAATCTTTCTACTCAGCGTTTCTACTTAATTGTAACAAACATATATCAAATAATCCATTTTAGTCTAGATTTGGTCTGCTTGCTTTAATCTTTTTGGACATATTAATCATGAGTGTTTGATCTTATAGGCTTAAGATAATTAAGGATGCTATTTTTAGATAAATCTAACTATATGTTAAAGAACACTCAGTTTTTTTTTATTTATATGTGGACTTCAAAACTTTCTTAGTTTTATTTCCATAGAATAAATTAACTATGGTAAAAAAATTGCAAACTCATTTGATACTAGTTTTTTATAACAAGAATATGTCTGCAAGAGCAATAATGAGTAATCACCGACCACACAGCCCATAGACACCTAATAATAGGCGAATGACTTGTGTCAACACATCTGACTTATAGTTCCGATGTAAATGTCCACGCGCCAATGAGTAGTGATTGGGTAATCAGTGTCGACCAATCAGATGCTCTGTACATTACTATCTTTCACTGTGGCCTTGAGTTAGCCAATTACGGCGTTGCAGCTAGTTGCCAGAATGCATTCAATAGAAAATCAAACTAGCCGTCTATAGGCTGTGTGGTCGATGTGAGTAATATTAGAATAAAAATATTATTGTTAATGATCTAATAACATCATATTTACTTATAATAGATGAATACGAAACCTGTGAGAATATGAAAATGTCATGTGAATGAAACAGAGACCTAAAAAACAACAAATAGACGTAACAATCTCATAAAAGTAGTGCACATAGTAATATGAAACAGTAAATTAAGGCGTCAAAAATCCAGGGGTAGTATATTTATAGGAAATCAAATTCTTTATTTTCCACTACGCAAGTAGATAAGGAAGTTACTTATTTTGCCCCGATTTTAGGAAATCGAGTTTTCACCACATTTCCACGTTTTGAGGTCCTAGGAAACTTTTCCGCCTATTTTCACGATGACGTCAGTATGTCTGTATGTATGTATGTATTCATGTATGTGTGTATGTATGTGTGTGTGTGTAAACATTTTTATCATAACTTTTGAACGGCTTGACCGATCGAAACGCAGTTAATGGCATTCGATTTGATTCTACTCAACTTAGACTTCCTGAAAATTTGAACCATATCATTCTACGAGATTTTGAGGAATTTACAAAAAACCTCAAAAAAAATTAAGCAATTTTTTTATATAACTTTCAAATTAATGTTTTAATTGAGTACAAAATCTAATCTTTTTTTTAAATCATAAGATAGGAAACAAGCAGATGGGTCTCCTGATGTAAAGAGTCAACCATCGCCTATAGACACCAAAGGTGTTAATGGTGCGTTGCTGTCTTGTGGCGAGGTCTAATGCCCCATGATTTAGTTTACCGGCTACCTTCCCCTTCAAACCGGAACACGACAGTGTCAAGTATTGACGCTATTGCGGCTATAGGAATAGGTAAGGCGATGGTACCAGATCCGGGCGAGACAATGTAAAATTCTACCACCTAATAGTCACGATGGTAGTGACTCGTATAGCCAATCGGTCGCCTTTTACGACTTGCCTGGTAGAATGGCAGTTGGCCTTTTCTTTGAAGAAGCCCGGGACCAATCCTTGGATCCGAAAAATTTTTAAGTGATTTTTTCAACCTTTGAAATTTTTCAACCACTATTTTTTTAACCACAATCTTCTATAGTACTTACTTACTGAAAATACTATGTCTAATGCCGTTACAAAAAATAATATCAAATTAAATTTTCAAAAGTTACAGTTTTTCAAATATTAAAATTATGTTGTTTACAGCAAACTTACTTCATAATTTTTAAATAACTAACAGGCTAATATATACCGATTTATTTAAAATTCTAGTCAACTTTTCTACTTAAAAAAATTTTTCGAACATTGAAATACTATTATTTCTACAAACTCTGGATTTTGAACTCTTTGAGTTCAAAAATTCCTACGTATAAGTAGTTTTTGCTTTGTTGAGCTTAAAATACCTCAATTTAGTGGGGAGTATCAAGGATGGCCTACAGAGTGAACCGGTTTACAGATTTTTTAACCTTTTCACAGCCACAGTCCGAAACAAAAAACCGTGCCACCATGATTTATTATAAACAACACTGTGAAAAAATAGAGATGTGACCATGATGTAAATATAAATATAATATTAATAACTTTATTTTTCACATAGGCTTGTTTAGCAGTGGCGCAACTCTAGTTCCCTTATGACGTCGCGCGTTGTCGGCATAAGCCGACATTGGCGTTCCGAAAACACAGAATTTACCTAATATTAATGCTGGAAAAGAAATTTCGTACTTTATCGATATTTATTTATTTATTGAACTACTCCTTATAGTTTAGATATTAAAACATTTTAATGAACTATTGGAATAGTTCCTTCCTATATACTATATAATGGGTATCCCATTAACTTAATTTCATATACATCTATTTGCTGATGGTGGGGTAGGTATCTATATTCAAAATAAAATGAACTACGTTAAGTAAGGAATGGACGCACGGTTCTGATTTAAACTAGAGATACTAAGAATATTCAATTACTATTCGGTATTCGACCTATCGCCCATTTTCTTTGGTATTAGGCCACTTTTTAGAATTCGGTATTCGGCCGAATATTGCTAACTATTTGGCCGAATACCGAATACCTAATCATGAAAGTTGTTATGAATGAAAAAAAAAATTTTAATACAGATTATTCTTTGGACAATCAAGTCGACAATATTTTAGCAATACTATACAGCAAGACTACTAATTACTCAATCTCAAACAAATACTTTAACGAATATTCGGAGCCTGAACATTCGGTATTCGGCGAAGGCCCTTGCCGAATATTCGGTATTCGACCTAATCATTATCATGGCATCTCTAATTTAAAACATATAACCAAGAACCAAAATTAAAAAAATCAAGTCAGCGTATGGCTTTCAATCATTATCAATTTCAATTACCGGCAGGGGTGTTTCCGAATGTTAGAAATATTACTTAAAATTAATTTTTCAACAAGATAAACGTTTGTTGACTAACAAAATTTTCTCGTACTTCCGTCTTAATTGTAAATGAAAAAAAAAAGTTTAAATAATATACATACTTAACAATATCACGTCATAAAAGTTACAAAATACTTTACTTATAATAATTATTGCACTTTAACATTACGCAGATTTTTCAGTTTTTGTTCAAGTACAATAATTATATATAGACAGGCGATGGTTGTCTCTTTCCATCAAGAGAGTCATCAACATCTTTTCTATCTTGTAATATAAAAAAAATGTTAAGAATCACGTACTCTTTTTAATTCAGGGTATTTTTCTATCTTGTAATATAAAAAAATGTTAAGAATCACGTACTCTTTTTAATTCAGGGTATTTTTTCTCTTAAGAAAGAGGTTAGGACTAAATTCTTTTAATATGTGGTGTAACACTCGCGGACCGGGTTCGTAATGTGAAAGTGAGAGAGAGATTAGGCTTGAAAGAAAGTGTCGGTGTAAAGACGAAAAAGGGCATGCTCCGTTGATTCGGACATGTAGAAAAAAATGATAGATAAAGGATTAACAGAAAGGATTATGCACTGCGAATGTGGAAGAATTAGGTACCGGGGACTAAAACCGACATACCACGATCAGAGTGATAGGGTAGTATCCGAAGGTGCTGTCAAGAGTCTACGCAACCGGCGAGTTTGTATGAAGAAAGTATTGATTGAGAAAACGAGATAAGTTTGCAAGGATCGTGTATAGCACGCGGTTTTTTCTGCCTACTCCACACGGGATCTGGCGTAAAAATATGTAAGTAGTAAAAACTAACTAGTTTTTTTGGAAAAAATAATTTAATCGGGAGATAGGTGCCCTACATTTTATTCTAACCAAACAGCAGTGACATAAACGAATAATCGCGGCTATCTACAACACAGCCACGATTATTTTTATTATTTTTCTCTCTGCCTACCCCGTGAGGCGTGAAGATATGTGTGTGTGTGTTATAATATCCAGCTGTAGTAGTCAGGGATCAAATCGAATTATAACATCTACCGACATATAATGAATGTTGTATGAGTCACCACATGGTACAAGTGACTCGTCGAGTTCCCTTCCCTATGAGCGTGGTTATTTGCATTGTCCTTGCATCAGTAATAAAATAAACAGGAAGATTAATGATTTGTGTCTGGCGATATAGAAGTATCCTTATAAAATTCGTGCCTATCATAAAATAATTCTAAGTATAGATACTATATTCATATAATAAAATGTAATAAATTACAGTCTTATACTGTTTCGTTAGCTGGCTAATATCGAAAAATGCTGGATTCGATTTCGGCGTCGGGCTGAGTTATTGTTTATTTTTCATTCTAGAAAAAACCTCAGTAACCCAGAATCAAGTTGAATATTGTGCCCTTGTGCTTCGGATATTTTGTGAAGTTGTTGGTTCTAGCTATCGCAAATTATAACCATTACTAGTCAAAGCGTAAAATAATGCTGTCATGAGGAGCAACCCCATTTCGTCAGCTGACAAACTTGTGACTTGTGGTGAAGCTGAGTATCTGAGGGTCAGTTTAATCTATTTTTACGTTTTTAATATAAAATTCTATCGAGTCCAGTCAGACAAAAAAACACAAAATCGATTGGGCTTGGGTTTAGTTTCCAGAGAGGGATAAGCATTTATTTGTAAGCAACCTGGGATGAGCGATACATAGCGATATGTATGTGTGTAAGTATGCATTTCTATCTAATACCAATAAATGTATGTACACTCTTAGATCGAGGACCGGCCAAATTATTTAAAAAAAACCTGTAACTATAATCTACTTAGGTACTATGAGTTCAATTTACATAATCTATTTATATAAAAATCAATTGCTGTTCGTTAGTCACGCTAAAACCCAAAAATGGCTGAACCGATTTGGCTAATTTTGGTTTTGAACTAATTGTCGAAGTCCAGGGAAGGTTTAAAAGGTGAGAAAATAAGAAAAAATAAATAGTAGTTAAAAAGGCAGAACAATGTTTGCCGGATCAGCTAGTACCTAATATATAAAATTCTCGTGTCACAGTTTTAGTTACCTTACTCCTCCGAAACGGCTTATGCAGTAGATCTGAGAATAGGTTGTCTATTTTTTATACTCGTAAGTGATAAGGGTGGTCCACCCCAAATTATCGTTTGGTTTTTTTTTTAATTTTTTTTATGACGTGGCAACTAAAATGCAGACAATCCTAAATTTTTACCCTTCTACCACCAACCCTTATTTTAATAGCGATATTAATAATTCAATAATTTATATGGCAAAACAACGTTTGTCGAGTCAGCTAGATAATTTTGTAGAGTCTGTCATACATTAATTTCGTGTATACCTACTGATTGATAAGTATTCGTTTTATGATATCAATTTTATCATTTTGAAAATTTTCGCCCGTCTGTTTGATCCGTAATAACTCTTGTAGCTTGACCACCGATCTTGCTGAAAATCTATACAAATAAATAAAATTGGAGCGTCAGTTTGTAATATTAAAATAACCGCTTTTTACTAAATGCATATGGATGTATACACGGTACATATACCAAAACAACATTTTTTACAATTTTTGCCTGTCTGTTTGTCCGTCTGTCTGTTTGTTCCGGCTAATCTCTAGAACGGCTGGACCGATTTTGACGCGACTTTCAATGGCAGATAGCTGACTTGATAGGGAGTAACTTAGGCTACTTTTTTTCCTAAATTTTTCCGCGTGGACGAAGTCGCGGGCTCAGCTAGTTTAGTATAAAGTTAGAACACATGATGGCGCAAATGATAGGCTATAATATGATTTTTTCGCCAAGAAATTTCGGTCGAGAGAAGCGGGCGCTAGTAAAAAGGGCAACAAGAAGTCATAATGAACGATAGGAAATGTTAACTTCTCTTTTCTCGTCGTTGTTTTCATTCACTTTCCATGAACTTGTTAACTTTACTGCAAACGAAATCGGAATAACAAACACTTCCGCGTTCGTAAGAAATTGCCACTGGGGAGTCCTAATGCGTTCTGGGCTTTAATCACTTAACGTTTCAATTCTGAAGTTACTGGAATCGAATTTCGAGAGCAAATTATTTTTTATATTTCCAGCTGCAGCGTACGAACAAGTAGGCACCTCTTGTCCCTTTGGGATAAACAGCGTATATCGAGCGCGATATGTGCGATCACAGAATAATTCCTTGGGTGCGATAAAAAGGAACATTTCGTTTGTTGACGAAAATATAAAATTATGTCAATTTTATAAATTCTTTCACATTTGGAAGAACTATATTACATTTGGGTGATATCGTATTTTAATATCCTAGCCTCTATCATTTCAAAATTAAAAATAAATTCTGAAACTTCTAGCTAGTAGCTTTTAAAAATATGTCAGAATATTAGCGTGCAGTTATTATAAAATAATGTTAAATTCATACAATGTACATTGTTGCAATTTATCCTTAAACGAAAAACGGAAGCCAGAAAAGCGTACCTACTTCGGTCAATGCAAGCGGCCTAAAAACTTACTAGTCAACATCCTAGTGTCACTCGAAACAAGTATACCAGGCGTGTAATGGAGACATCTATAACTACAAGCTATCTTAGAAGTGCACGGGAGTTTAACGACCCAGGCAATGCAGGCGGCGCTAGAAAAAACTGGGAAGATATCGCTATCAGGCACAAAAAATATTGTTTCAAGTTTTTTGCAAGTGTGCTTGTAAAAAGCAAAATAAGACACATTCTCTTTGAAACATGTAATAAAAAAACTTGCGTTTTAAAGCTCGACGTTTCGCTCAAGTTGCACTGACCAAATAAAAAGTTCATGAGACATATTTTTTTTTATATCATAAGATAGCAAACAAGCAGATGGGTCTCCTGATGGAAAGAGTCAACCATCGCCTATAGACACCAAAGATGTTAATGGTGCGTTGCTATCTTGTGGCGAGGTCTAATGCCACATGCATAAGTTTACCGGATACCTTACCCTCCAAACTGGAACACGACAGCGACAAGCACTAACGCTATTGCGGCAGGAATAGATAAGGCGGTGGTATAAGACCCGGGCGAGACAATGCAGAACTCTACCACCTAGTAAAATAATAAATATTTTTGAAGAAGTAATCCAATCAATTCATTACACTTCTTTATCCTTGAGGTAAATGTCGTTTGTTTAAATTTTTATTTTATATTTTTAGAAGTATTCGAATTCCACCATCGGACATCGCGTCAAAATTCAAAGTTCCATCCTCACCATCTCGATGTCTGGAAATCCACAACTGTGCGTTTTTCCCGACACTTTTTGCCTCGCACTACTCTGTTGTGGAATCAATTACCGGCAGGGGTATTTCCGAACGGATACGACATAGGGACCTTCAAGAAAAGAGCTTACTCATTCTTAAAAGGCCGGCAACGCAACTGCAAGTCCTCTGGTATTGCAGATGTCCATGGGCGGCGGTGATCACTTACCATCAGGTGCACCTCATGCTCGTTTGCCCCCTCTTCTATAAAAAAAAAAAAAAAAAAAAAAAAAAGTAATCCAATCAACTCATACACTGCTTTACCCTTTAAATCAAAGTCGATTGTTCATATTTATGATTTCTGATAGCTTATGTGATAGTTGACTAAAGTAAATCATTTAAAGTTGCACAATTAAAGCTAATTTTTAAAAACAATCTGAATCTTACAGCTTAACCTTAATACCATATTGGTAATCGCTGAGGTGTCGAAATTAGATCGTTAATAATACCAACGTAGAATTTTATCTTTTGCACTCTATCAAATAAATTTTAAATGTAATAAATATATTTATTATAAAGAAATAATCGCAAAGCAGTAGAAGCCGACGCGACTGTAGCAAGCAACCAGACCGTTAAAAATTATCAAATATTGATAAAAAGCTTTAGCAATCGTACGGGAACCCGAATTAGTTTAAAAATAATAGCTATATTATGTATTGTTTGCTGACGCTCGCGCCGGTAGCTTATTCATGTACTAATGGTTCGAGTTTCGACACATTATCACAGTGTTAATGATCGCAGTGTTCGCCAAACATTTTACCATCTCGGACTACGTTCGCTAATTCAGATTTCTTTGTTTGAAAATGGAAAAATATGTACTTTAGTTAACAACATTTTCGACGAAGAATATTAAAAAAAATAATGGCGTGCTTTCAAGCAATAACCTCTCGAATTGCGTGCGTATGCCACTTTTATAAAAAAATATATTTCTTTAAAAATTTGTTATCTATAAAAGAACACACAGTTGTATTTATTGTATATTAAACTCTAATATATTTATAAAAGTAAAATTGTATAGTTGTTTAATATATTTATCCTGTTACGTTTATGTCGATTATGAACAGTATAATGTATTGTACCAATTAACGTCGGTGTTTTAAAACAGTATGGTTGTATGGTCGCTTGCTCACATAGAAACACTTACTTAACTAAGTACTCACTTTGCTCGCTTAGACATATTTCATACTTGTGTTTATAAAGTCTTATTATAGCTTACTGTTATATTAACAAATGCAACTCATATTGCTTAGTTTTAGTTTTAGGTTTAGACGAAAGTCCGGATGTGATTGGTTAAAATTTTGTAAAAATAGAATATTAATTTGAAACCAAATAACATTTTTTTTAAGTTGGAGTTAGTATCTTAATATCAGTTGGTTAAGGCTGCAACTGCAATTAATTTATTAGATACCTACATTATAATCTATATTATTATTATTACATATAATAAAATCGTAGGAAAGTTAATGTATGTCCGGGGTAAACTCAATAAGTACTGCATGGATTTACTTCAAATTTTGCATGAATATTACTAACAGGTCGGGTCTACATATAGGCTACATATTATCACGCTATCACCTACGGGGTAGGAGCTGTGCGGAGTAAACGAAGTCCGCGCGAACGAAGTCGCGGGCAACAGCTAGTATTATATATAATAGTGACTCGACAAAAATAAAGATCACGAAAGTGAAGTCTGCCTAGAGGCTAAATACCACGGAACAGAGCGAACTGCGAAGGTCAAGACAATGTAATCTGGCCGATGTATTGTTACACTATTACGTATAGTATTATGTCAGTTTGTTTTTACTTACTGTACACATTGTAGAAACATTACCTAATAAGCCAAATCATCTAGATAGTTATTATACCTATTAATATTCGTAGATAGGTGTGAGATTACTATTTGATATATAAAATTATTGTTAGATACCTTTACGATCCGGCATTTTTTCGTGGTATAAACAAATTACACTTGCATTTTGACTGAATTATGTATAAAAATAAACTCGTGCAAGATAATTTAACTCAAAAAAACATTTTTAGCTATTTAACTAGATACAATTATATTTATTCTTGATGGGGAAATATCACTACTGCAAGACTATTTATTATTATATACTTCCCTGTGAAAATAATTTAATGACTGCAATTATATTTTTACATTTCCTATAATATAATAACTGTTAAGATTACTTCTACCTACTTATTATATTTGTTTTAATTAAAGCGATTACATACACTCACACATCCTTATTTCATACTATGTATAAATATTTATAGTCGCAATATGAAATAGAGACAGTTGTCGACTATCTATATTTATAATGATTTTTCAATTAAACCATATGTAATAAAAAGAACTTCACTTTCACTCAACACAAACTAACAAGTACAAAATGATCCTTAACATTGTTTTTGCTATAGTCAACGTTAAATTGCACATTTTATTGATCATAATAACATTCACATATAAGTTGATGTTCGCGCTTGTAAGTCAGAGGAAAACTAATAAATTGAGGTTATTCACTGTTAATAATAATTTTGTTAGCGGAATAATTTTAATGTACCTATATTGGTAACATTTTGCAGCAATATGTGAAACGAAAACTCTGCTTCCTTTTTTTAGAATATTTCGCACGTGGATTAGTGTGAGATTTAGAATAAAATTTTGCTGGCTGGCTACTAGACGTTTTGAGTTTACGTTTCGTTTTACCCAAACATTCTCTGAAAAAAATACAATTTGCTTCTATTGTGCAGTAAAGTGTTTTTAATTTTATCTTTTTTGCTTGTTTAGCTCTCCCGATGCAGAGAAAAAAAGCGGTCAAGTGCGAGTCGGCCTCGCGCACAAAGGCTTTCGTACCATCATAGCAAAGAAAAAACGAAAAAAAACACGTTTATTGTATGGGGGACCCCCCTTAAAATTTTATTTTTTAAATTTGAATATTTCTTGTTATAGCGGCAACGAAAATACATGATTTGTAAGAATTTCAGTTTTCTAGCTATCACTGTTTATGAGATACAGCCTGATGACAGACAGACAGCGAAGGCTTAGCAATAGCGTCCCGTTTTACGTTTTAGGTACGGAACCTCGCCTGTAGACATCAAAGATGTTTATGATGCGATTTTAATTATTTTTTATACGATAACAAACAAAACAAGCGGGGGGGCTCTCCTGATGCAAAGAGGAAACATCGCCAAAGATGTTCATGATGAGTTTGTTTGCAATCCGTGAGGATGGTAATGCGAGCAAGATAGTGTCAAGTAGGAACACAAGAGTGACAAACAGTGACGCTATTATGACAGGTATAGTTAAGGCGGTGGGACGATCCCCCCAATTCACGTAATTGAGTCGATGCGTTTAGGTCTCTCACACATATAAACACGAAAGAACGTCGAGAGGTGCTACGACGCGGCAAAATATGTAAGATAATTTGTAAGTCTTCAACGCTTCGACTCGATTGCCGTTTAATTACATCAGTTAGGTCCCAGACCCGGGCGAGACGTTGCCGGACTCTACCATCTAGTACTCACGATAGTAGTGACAAATTTAGCCAATCGTTCGTCTTTTACGAACTGCCTGGGAGAATGGTAGATGGTCTATTCTACATAGGGTCTCAGACCAACACCTTGTTGATATTAGTCTATTATTATATAAAATACAATTTTTCCATGAAAAGTAATCTTTAACCCTAACAAAAATCATATGACAGCAAATGAAGATAATCCCAATAATTTATGCAGAATCATACAATGACCGTATTCTATGTTGTTCTTTGCAATTATAAATTTAATTATTATTATCTATCTTTTTATGCTGTGAAAAGTGTATTTATAAAGTGCCAGTTGTTCTAAATCGGATCCATACAACTGTATATTACAGTTAATGATAGTATAAAGCTAATCTAACGATTAATCGTGTGCTAAGCATTTAGATTACAAGCAATGACTTATGAAATATTTTTATAAACTCACCTGGAGTCTATTTGTGTTAGTGATTAGTCAAAGTTATAAAAAAAACCTTTAGAATTAGATTCCTTTTTCCGCTCTACAGTATCGGTATCAAGACTTATAAAATTATAGTAATAGTTCAATACCACCAAACAATATTTTAAAATGACGAAAAAAGATGGTGACGACTAATGATGTGGACTACGTTACTACAGGGGGAGTTATGCTACGTCTCTCGCCCAGGTTTGGTACCACAGCTTTACGAGTACCTGTTTCTGAGTGTGTGGGATTTGTCATTTGACATAGTTAAAGTTTCTATGAAAGTGCAAGAAAGCTGTGATCACTAGCATCGTCACTAAATCACTAGTAAGGCTCTTTGTAATACTAATACGAATTAGCAATGTTTATGGTACGACGGAAGCATTTACTTGAACGCCCATTGGCACGGTGATTTTGTCAGACAAATCTGGCAGACTACAAATTCGCGTGCGTTACCCAATTCGAGAGCCGTGAAAGGCCGGCGAACACAGTATGTTAATGTGGTTGTTAGAAATCAGAGGAATGTTAAGACGACCGAGTTCGGTTTTATTCACCTACTAACAACGGCAACCTACGTATGTGTTTATAAAATTCGTAACTTTTTCAATATAATATTCTAATCTAAAGTTAACTTCTATCGATTTTATGATTTTAAATATACTTAAACTGTTGCTAGAGCGTACACGGACGAGTAGCAGTACACCTTTTAACCAGGAACATAAAATTTACGTACACTACTGTACATGCGAGAATAACTGTTGCATAAAATAATACATCTGTAATCACTACATAAAAGATCTTTCTCAAAGATTGTATTTTTGTAATTAGGTACAACTTACTGAAGTAACTAGGAGGAAGATAAAAATTATATTATTGTGTAATAGTTATACAATAATTAACGTTTTTAAAACCGACACAATGTTTAACGCAACTCTAAAGCAATCTAAGTTTCATCGGTCGACCTTTGCTACATTCCGATATAATATTTAATTAGTGGTTAACACAACAGCAATAGTTTGTAGGAATGGACGCTTTTTTGAGTAAACAAAACAAACCAATATCACCATACCGACTCTCACACATGGTACGCAGAGTGAAACTTACTTTATATAGGTTTACTTAGATCCACTGGTTTGTTGGGTAGCAAGATTGGTTAAAATCTCCATCGACCCTAAGGGTGTATGTCTCCTGTGAGACCGAAACTCAGATTTGCGATGGGAGTGTTAATGGCATTGTTTTGTCCTTCAGTTGATCATAGACCTTGGTCTCGGTTCGCTGATGGACGAAACTTGTGTAGGTGTGGCGTGTGATTGTATGTTCCGTTTGCCAGAATTATTTGATCGTCGGGATCGGTGAGAACGTGGCGGGGTCTACGTATTTTGGAATCAGGATTTGGATCCGAGATGTAGTCTGCCGCGGCTACCATCAGTAGATTTGGGTGCGAGTTTGTACCGTCTAAATATCTGAAATGCCTAGCTAAGCTCGGCAATTCGATGTCTTTGTGCAAGTCTAAGTTGCGCATATACGACGGTGCACCCGGAGCTACACGCAAGAATTTGTTCTGAACTACTTGCAGCCGACCTTAAAACTGGTTGTCCTAACACTGGTTTGTTGTATGGTTCTCCCTTAAATATTTATTTTATTAATTTAACACTTAATTTATAAACATGATTTAGCAAAAATATAATAGAATAATGAATGAAAATATAATCCATACTAATAATAAAAATAATAAAAAGTCTGTCTGAAATTTGGCATGAAAATAGTCGATGAGCCGGGGTTAAACATAGGCTATTTTTTTTCAAAAATCGACCCATAAAGGGTTGAAATAGGGGATGAAATTTATATGAAAAGCTATCTTGACTACATGTTAATCTACTCGCGGGCGAAGCTGCGCGGGTCTGCTAGTAAAATATAATAGAATGTATGCAAAAAAAAATATAAACACTCGTGATTATATTTTAGCTGTAGGAGAATAATGACTGAACTGTAGACTGGCAAAGACCCTACTTGCCTAGTAAATTTTCTCAAACGCTAAAGTATATCCTCAACATCAGGAACACTAAAATATTATACCGAAATTGGACATTTACGGCCGTTTTCCAAAACGCAAATTAATTTTAACAAGCAATTAATCTGCGTTTAATATACTTTAAAGTAGTAGGTACTTTGCGATTTTTTTGCGAATTTGCGAATGCGAAATTATAAGCATAATTTAACGTATCGACGAAAAAACTGACGTTATCAGTTTGATATGTATATATGTAATATTTTTGGAATTGGATTATATTTGAGTATGATGATCTATTTAGGCGGCCAAGCACGTGCACTAAATTTCTTAAGGGTATGTATGTTTGTTCACGAATTTCTTGGGAACTAAAAGCCATATTTTGGTTTAAATCATGTTTTAATTGTAGATTTAAATTCTTTTTATTTAAATCAGGTATAATACAGCTCAGGGAACAGTCCAAGTTTCATTAAAATCGGTTCTGTAGTTTTTGAGATATTATGAGTATAAGTAGTTGATATTTAAGGTCGCTTTATTTTTTTAAATTAGGTCAAACTATTATGACAGTTATTAAAAAGTTGATGACATTTAACATTTTTTCCTTTTAGCATTATGACGAAAAAAGATTACAGGGTAAAAGTAAATTAATATATATTATATGTATTACTACATGCATTATACATACACGAGACGTGCAATAATCGCGTTAATTCATAAACAATAAGAAAGTTTTCCCAGGAAAGATGTGGGTACAGTCTTTTATAAGCTTTTAGACATGAGTACTCTAGTGAGGCAAGAAAAAACCGATATAAAGTTTCACTTTTATTATGCAGCCGGCGCTATTGTGTGCTGCACTGCTTAAAACGGAAGGAGCCTTCGCGCTATGAGAATTTTCTTTTAGGCTATTTTAAATTAAATTGCAGAAAAACAAGCAGAACCCTACTAACCTACTAAAAACTTAAATTACATTTTCGCTTTTTTGTAAATAATTTTGTAAAATTATTCGTAAAACTCTTTCCAAATAATATTTTACCAAAAACATTTTCATGTAAAATGCTGCCAAGATGAGACCATATGTCTAGCACTGTTAAAAAGTTATCAGATCTCATCTAGAGTCAAGCTTCTAACTTTACATACCGTTACTCTACCTACCACATACCGAAGCCCTGATTTCACAAACTCTACACCTTATTCAAAATATATATATCTTGGCAATTTTGTTAGTATGAGATTTATTGTATAAGGTCGGGGGCTAAAGTATTTTCGTATTGTTCATACAAAGGAAAATATTTTTTAGGTATAATTTTTTAATTTATTTATAATATTATGTACGTGCCGTTTTGATCGATGATTTGTTGCCATCTTGTGGGTAGTGCCATGATCCCATTCCTGGAGAAATTCTGAGATTTTTGATTTAAAAAATACGTCAGGTAGTGTTCACAGTGTTCTTTTGAGGTTAGTTTTATGCTTCCTAAAGAGTTCTACAATGATCGAAAGTGGAAATCTGATTGAGCAAGGTCAGGGCTATACGGAGGATGCATCAACACATCCCAGCCAAGCTCTCGAAATTTTTGGTGCTATAGATGAGTGCGGTCTGGCGTTGTTATGGTGGAACACCAAGCCCTTCCTATTCATTAGCTCCAGCCGGTTTTTCTCAATAGTTTTTTTAACCTCATCAGTTGCTGACAGTAGAGGTCAAAATCGATAGTTTTATCCGGTGGTAAAAGCTCATAGTGGACTCCTTTCCAATCCCACCATACACATATCATCACTTTGTTCCGAGTCAGGCCGGACTTTGCCACGGTCTGTTTTTTTTTATATCATAAGATAGCAAACAAGCAGATGGGTCTCCTGATGGAAAGAGTCAACCATCGCCTATAGACACCAAAGATGTTAATGGTGCGTTGCTATCTTGTGGCGAGGTCTAATGCCACATTGCATAAGTTTATCGGCTACTTTACCCTCCAAACCGGAACACGACAGTGACAAGCACTGACGCTATTGCGGCAGGAATAGGTAAGGCGGTGGTACCAGACACGGGCGAGACAATGCAGAACTCTACCACCTAGTAGCCACGATGTTAGTGACTCGATAGCCAATCGGTCGCCTTTTACGACCTGCCTGGCAGAACGGCAGTTGGCCTATTCTTCAAAGGAGGCCGGGACCAACACGGCGGAAAACTGTGGGGCTTATCCATGCTTCGACCATGATTTTTTATGCATTCTTATCGTAAGTAACCGATTTTTCATCACCCGTAATCAACTGTTTAAGAAATGGTTCGGAATTCTTACGTTTCAACAAAGAATCGCCAATGGAAACACGTTGCATTAGGTTTCCCTCAGTGAGATCATGTGGTACATAAGTGTCAAGTTTTTCCTTGTACCCAGATTTTCGTAAATGACGTAAACTATTTTGATCAACATCCATTTCTTCAGCAATATCATAGCTACTAATATGTCGATCTTGCTTCACTTTCTCAAAGATGGCACTGATTTCATCTATGACACGGCGTCCAGAGCGAACTTTTCACACTAAAATTTCCAGACTTGAAACGCTTGAACCACATTTTTGTGCTACTCTTATTGATACCACATTAGGTCCGTAAACTGCACAAATTTTATTCGCGGCATTCGTCGCATTTTTACCTTTTTTGTAATAAAACTTTAAAATGTACCGAATTTCTTCGTCACATACGTTCATTTTGCTTGCTTGAAAAACAATTGAAAAATGGCGGGAACTAGCTTTTATTTTTTTTATTTATTGCATCTTCAGAATGTCACATTTAATGGTATTAAATCCAGCCAGTTACATTCAGTAACTGGCTGGATTTTTTCAATTGTTTTTCAATACAGCCAAAGAGGTTTGAATACTAATAATACATTCAACATACGATTTAATACTTTTGCCTCCACTATATAATATACATATAACAGAAAAGAAATAACACCGTTTATTTTTTCATTTATAAACTTTTCACCTTACGCCCATGTGACGGTAGCAAAACGGCCAGGTCACATATTATACTATACCTACCCGTATGTTAAATTTTTGCAATATTAAAACATAAGCCTTTTATAAAGTTACCATATTTTTTAAGCTAGTCTAAAAATAAAGGGAGAAAACTAATCGCGTGTAGTTTTATCACATTTTTAGGAATTAGACGAAAAGGGCATAAAAAGTCTTATTTTTATTTGTATACAAAAACAGTTTGAAGTGAGTATAAATAAAAGACCACATGCATAAGTATAGGTAAGTGTTAGGAGTTAAACTTTTATGACGAGAATAAGTAATGTGGTGTTAAAAAACACGAGTAAGACCGTTGCAAAACTAACACTTAGTAATCACGATGGGACTGATACTTGACAAAACTTGTGTATTTCATAAACTTCCTGGCAGAAAGGCAGATTACTTTTAGAAAGGGGAAGGGACTAATTCGAGGATTCCTCTCATTACAATAGACCCTATGACTTCCAGGTAGCTAGTAAAATGCGAGCCAACGTAACATCTCAAACAAGTTAGTGCCATCGACTTACTTATTCCTGTCACAGTAATATCAGTGTTTGTCACTGTCGCTGTCGTATTTTGGTAGCTGGTAAAATTATGCATATGTCTGTCCATAGGCAATAAAATCTGAGAGTCATCTACCCGCTTTAAAAATGTTACTTTTGACATATTATATAGAATCAGGACTTAAAAACTAAGCTAAGCAAAAATCTTAAGAGGATCTTTAGGGTCATGCTCGTGCTCTAGAGACACCGAAGGGAAAGTTGAAGTCTATAATTATAGCTGTATAACTCCCGAGCACCATTAAGATTTCCACAAGCTCGCTCATTAAATTGTCTTTGTCTTTAGTCGATGATAAAAGATAATAAGTAGTTAAAGCTATGTTACGAGTACGGGTAGGTAATACGTTTGTATGGTATGATGTTCATTTTCAGATAAGTACATAATTAGCGGTATACAATACAAATGAGCCTACTCGTATCAATTAATTATAGACAGTCGTAAAACTTGAGATGAGAATGTTTTCGGACGAGTAAGTGTCTGATTTTAAGGGTATAAAAGTTTTCTGCTTGAATACAGTATTTCTGTATTAAGAGCTCTTTGCTACTGTTGGAAAATATACATTTTTTATTTAAACTACTAGCTGTTGCCCACAACTTCGTCCGCGCGGACTCCTCCCCCTTACCCACAGTTCCTCCCCCTTAGGTGATAGCGTCATAATATGTAGCCTATATGTTGATCCGACCTGTTAGTAATATTCATGCAAAATTTGAAGTAAATCCATGCAGTGCACTTTTTGAGATTACCCCGGACATACATACAGACAAACAGACATACAGACAAAAATTCTAAAAACTATATTTTGGCTTCGATATCGATTGTAGATCACGCCCCAAGTATTCTTTTAAAAAAATATTCAATGTACAGTTTTGACTTTCCTACGATTTTATTATATGTATAGATAGTATAGTAAGGAACAAGCGATACCTACATATAGACACAAAAATATGTCTTCCTATTTGTAACCTATCCGTCCGTTTGGCAAAACGGAAACAGACATTATTTACGACCGATCCTGTACTAAACAGAAGTATTTTAAAAAACGATAACATTTTATTTTTATATACATTTTCTGACCATTTTTTTAAGTTCATTTAATTCATCAAAAGATTTTATCGCTTTTATTCTCAAGCAATCAAAAATCTTAAATTCTGAAGGAATTGACTATATGCGAGCCGGTTACTTAATACAGTACTGTAACCACTACTGCGTTTTTCTTCTTTTTTATGGGCAAGTACAATAATTCTACTCGTAGTATTTCTTCGCCGACTATACGTAAGCTGCCGGAATCTGAAATTTTGTAGTTTAACGCATGTATGCCTGCTCTAGAGGTTTCCTTTTTGTCTATGATAACATTCAGGACGTAAATGCAAATTGAGAATTGGCGTAGAGAAATCACTAATCCCTTATTGGAAATATACTGGAACCTTTCAACGTGACCATAAATAAACCGGTAAAAAGAAAATTCGATGAATAATTTACCTGACATTTATTATAATAAATGGTCACAGCGTTCCAACTTATCAATATCATAGGGCAAGAGCTTGCGACAGCCAGATCTCCGTTTTTTTATAAGACTTGAAAGTTTAGTAAGAAAAGAACGATAAAGGACTGTGAAATTTGAATGATGTAACATGTAGCTAAGGTGTGTAAAATAGTACTCCAAATTCATTGAAGTATAAAGCTCAGTTTCTTGTAAGAATATTGTTTATCTGATCGTCCAAAGAATAATGCGTATTAAGCAATGCTGAAAAAATTGTTTTCATGCATATCAACTTCGCGCCTAAAAGTTTTGAGTTTTTTTTTTGGTGAAATTTTTTCATTTTTTGAGTAAAATATGTGACATTTTCTTATGATTAGGTATGCGGTTAATCCTTGAATCGATTTTACCTGGTCGTGGAAATGCGCAGAGAAACTTTTATGTTTGTAAAATAACGAAGGTCAGGTCGTCGAGAGCTCTTAGCTTATTAAAAAAAGTTATAATTATTAATAAAATGATATAATTATGCTGTAATAAAGTGAAAGGTCTGATATTTAATTGACATTATACATAAACTGGACTATGACTAGATTTATTATGATAATAGCAACACATACATAAAACAATATTTATTTCGTGGCATGCAGTTCAAAACCAAATATATTGTAACTGCAAAATATTGGGCATTGTACTGTAATGTTAGTCAATCATTACTAATTTTTGGTTCTGGAGAGCATACTTTCCATAGGAATTACACGATTAGATTATGATTTAAAGTAATAATTAACGAGTACTTCAAATTTTGAAAAAGTTGAACGTCTATATTTATGGAAACATTTGTAAAAATCGGAAAGAAAAAAACCACTGTCGGGTTAATTAGTGTTTAGTAAATCTATAACAATAACCCAAATAACAAGCAAATCAAGGTCTATCTTATCCATTAGATGATTCAAAAAGATAAAAGGCACGATGATCATTGAAGATCATTATATATATAAGAACCTAGACTCGATAAGTACAAGAAGTTGTTGGCATTAAATTTCCATCACTGTCGATCAAAGGCGATTTAACGAATTAATATCTCTGAGAAAGTAGATTATTTATTATTCTCAGTAGCGGGTACTGGGTATTGATTGTCGAAAGGAGGTTTGTGTGTCGAACTGTTCGTACTTACACATTAAAATAATATCAATATACATATCTCACAAATATTTTATAGGTAGTTAACATTTTAATTGCAGTGTTTTATCCATCAAATTTAACATACAAAGGAGGATAATGAAACATGCAAAGGAGTATAAAATATAAATAAAAACATAAAAATCAAAACATTACTGAAATATTTAGTTTTAATAATAGTTTAGCGGTATAGACATATGAGGTAGTGAGTTCAAATCTGCACCATCTGTTTGTGAGTTTTTTGGATCGTTTTTTGAATACTGTATCAAATTTTACACTATATTACTTGTAATAGTAAAGTGACACAAAATTTAAGTACATCACAAACAAACTAAATGAATATAAAAATAACAAGAAGGTATGAAAAATGACACAGCACTGGAATGGAACATACACACTAAATATTATTAGTACATATATTATTTTTCCCCGTGTTTTTCTGGCCTTTGAAGAAAAGACCACCTGCCGTTCTGTCAGGCAGGTCGTAAAAGGCGACCGACCGATTAGCTATATGTGTCAATACCGTCGTGGCCACTAGGTGGTAGAGTTCTCCATTATCTCGCCACCACCACCACCACTCGGTACCACCGCCCTACCTATTCCGGCCGCGATAGCGTCAGTGCTTGTCACTGTCGTGTTCAGATTTGGGGGTAAGGTAAAACCTTTCAACGTGACCATAAATAAGCCAATATGCATCGGGCAATAACACCGCGCCACAAGAATAGCAACGCACCATTAACATCTTTGGTTGATGGACGATGACGATGGTTTTCTCCTTTCAGCAGGAGAGTCATCTGATATGATATAAAAAATTTACTGATTAGAATAATTGTTTTGAATTTTGAATCAGGGCAGAACTCACAGTCACAAAATAAAAGTTAGGTAAGCAGCATGTTACAGAAATCTTATCCTTATCACAATATTTTACGAGAAGATATTTTAAAGTAATAAACTTACAAACGTAAATAATTCGATTTCAGGTCTATTATACAAATGTGTAACAAAATATGACAAATATTACGTTGTCTTATTAATATAACAGTATTACTTTAACCATTGTCCACAAACAAATAAAAAAGCTTAATCTGACTAGACATTTATTTGCAGACGCATAATAAAGTAAACCTTGCACTAGAAAATATTATCTACACTTACGTATCTTCACTCCAGATCCTTTACGGGGTAGGCAAGGAGCACTGTGTGTCATGTGTTATGATCCTTGCACATTGGTCTTGCTTTCTCTACATTCATTACTTTCTTCATACAAATACTCTGGTTACGAAGACACTTGTAACCACCTTCGGACAACACCCGATCAATCTAATCACCGTATGTCAGTCTTGGTCTTTCCCGGTACCTACATGGTTCCACATTCGCATTGCAATTTTGTTAACCGTTCTGTCTGCATATCCAAACCATCTGAGCATGTCCTTTCTTAATTCTACATAGAAACTTTCTTTTTGGTCTTACCTCTCTCTCACTTTAGTACTGCCAACCCGGTTATACCAAATATTCTCCTTAGCGATCTCATTTCAACCGCGTTGTTTCTAGTTTCATTCTCATGCTAGCATACCTAACTCTCACCTCTACATAATATCGTTGGGTACATAATTATGCAGGGCATGACGGTCACTCTGACCGAATACTGTGTTTTTAAGTAATTTTTCCTAACGCACACATACTTCTTTCGACATCAGCGCTGTATCTTATATCCCTGCTAGAAGCAAATTCAAGATATACTAACTCATCGATTTCTTCAAACACATTAAATTAAACATACATCATTGACCAAAACTCTACATCCGTTCGTTACTTCTAAGTAAGTTATATAGATGTTTTCGTTCAATTTACAAGTCTATATTCTAACAAAAATTATTAATTACTGTGACCTGCGTTCAAATGGAGGCGTTCAGCTCAGATGCAGCTTAAAGCTCAAAATATTATAATATATATTTAAGGAATACCAGGTAATACTAACTATTAAATTTTAGCGGCAAAGATACGTGCAATTTCTTAGGTATTTGGTAAAATACAAAGCAAAGGGAATATAATTTAAATATGGAAGAATTCTATTCTTTGAAGTTTACCAAAATGATACAAATCGAATTAAGTTTAGAAATTTTGAACACACTTCCCCAATTTTTCTGTTTATAGCACGAAGTGGTCTACACAAGTGATCTACATTTATCCATAAAAAAACTTGAAATAACAGAAAAGTCTTCGGATTTGCTTAAGAGGTTATATCTAATATTTCATGTCTAGCCTCGAAACATCTGGGCTTCTTTTGAAGAAAGCACTGCCTGCCTTCCCGCTGAGCAGTTTGTAACGAACGATGAACGATAGACCAAATGTTTTACTACCATTTTTACTACTCGGTCGTAGAGCTGTGTAACGTCTTGCTTGAGTTTGTTCACTATTGTATGCAAGGTAGCCGGTAAACTAATGCATAAGGGATTCTACCTCCGCCATACAAATGGCAACGCACCTCTATTCCCCTTGGTGTATATAGGCAATGGTTATTTCTTTCCACGAGCAGAGCAATCTGCTTGTTTATTATCTTATAGTTTAAAAAAACTTAGTAGTGGATAACCAGCTCTAACACGACAAAAGTGCACAAGAAGGAAGAAATAAGAAGGTTATATGTATGATAAAGTGCAAAATCGCCTAGACTGTTTCGAAGTTTTGAAGAGGATTTGTGTTATTTAACTAATCAAAGTTTCAGTGAAGTTCTTCTTTTGTTTCAAAAATTGTGAACTTACACAAATGCCTGGCTGGCCTGGCATCAATTAACCAAAAGGAGCATGCTATCGATCACGTCTGTGCGAGGAGATCGTCAGCCTCTTTAAACATCGACAAAATTTTATCTATTCATCAGCACCACCAGCTCAAACCGAGACTGGTAGTACTGATAAATGGAAACAGCTTAGGTACATTATATGCATAACAACAGTTCCTATTGAAACTGATTAAGTTTCGCTGTCGAATAAGAATCTTGTTATTTGATTTTGTCTATGTAATAGAATAAAATTTTGAGAAATAATATTCTGGTTTTTATAAACATCATTATTAAAAAACTTGTTGACATGGGCCTCTATGTAATACATAGCGTCACGGATGAGCAAACACTTGTTTATTAAACCAGCGATAAGTTCTTATCAAAAGAAAGTTACACATGACAGGTACGTAGTAGATTCCGGTTTGATATATAAAATGAAAAGTGAAATTTACATACGAAGGTTGTTTAAAGTTTACATTAAAAAAATGTTATTCCGTACACTTCGTGCAAATAAACTACGTTTTTAAAACAATGAAAATGTATTTTATTTTTTATTGTTTTAAATTTTATTATCGTTAATTATTTTATCATTTTCGGGTAAATAATGTACAGAATGTCGTTAGATTTATCTGTTTACCACGATTCACAGGATTGCTATTTGGCTAAATTGATGGCGACACCTTCGCCACATTTGCAAATTTTAACAACTGTTGCTCTATCACTCATTACTTGCGATTACCAGTCCTGACGACTTTACGTGGTCTCCGAGGTATAGCGATAAAAATATATAGTAAGAATAACTAAGTTCTTTAAGGCTATAAATTGTAGCATAAGAATCATGTACTATCAGAACGATCCGCGTGAAGTCATTTGCGTGCTCTACAAAATTTTCGAACTTAAAGTCAAAGTTCAATGACGAAGCACTGCTGACATATTTATATTAGATAACATCATATAAAAATAGAGAATCGAACGTAGATATAATCTTTAGATGAGAGCGACTGACTACGTTTTTCTGTCGCGAAAAATTTCTAAGTGATTCAAATTCAAATTATGCTGACCATGAGGGTTCTTTTCCTACCTTATCACTACAGACGCAAATGTAGTTTGGATTGCAATAAGAGCAGTCACATTCGTTACATTCGCTCCAAAATATTTCGCCGTTACAGCCGAGCCGGCCGCCGGTTTCCACTTCGACCCACGTCGAACGCTTCATCAGGACGGTCACCGATTACGAATGTTTAGACACAGTCAACCATTTACCATCACAATGATTTTAACGCACACAAAGAACATACAAATTTCTAGAGTTTCCAAAAAAAAACAATCCTTTGTCAATCGTTTAAAAGCAGTATCAAACACAGACAAAGCGTAACGAAAACCTCGCGCGTGGCGGCAAGACCGCCGCACTACGGCTCATCGAACAGACTGCACAGTGCTCAACGTGCCCGCATTACATCCCAGCGTTCACCTTCTTGTACGTTAAATCACTTAAATCCATCACAAAAGATTTAACAAAGTATAACTTCTACAGTACCTTGTAAGCTTACAATATCACAAAATCCTTATTAATATAAAAAAGCTAAAGAATTTGGTTTTTGTTTGAATGGCGCTAATCTCTGGATCAACTACTGTGATTTGAGAAAATCTTTTTGCGTTTTAAAGCGTATTTATTGAGAATGGTTATATATAAGTCATATGCTACAAGCCTTATGGGAAGAGTACAGATTTAAGATACGGCAGAAGACAGCTGTAATAAAGAATAAAAACCGATTGTGGATAATACGATAAAGTGCCTATAACATATTATCAACAATCAGTTAAGTAAGTCAAGTTATACACAATCAATCTTTAACATAGGTATGTATTTTAAACATTAATGTTATGAGAACTGACGGCCTACCTATTGTTTGATAATTTTGGCTGTAAATTAAACTAAATTCGTTTGTTTGTCTACATTACAACATTTGATTGCGGCTAAATTAAAATACTTACATATAAAATAGAATAGAATAAGGTTAATAGTAATTTTAAGTTAATAAGCATATCTAGAGTGTACAATGTACATGTATAATATTTAAATATATTTTTCTCTAAATACGTTAAATGAGAACTTTTAATTTTAATCTTAGTAATAGTTAGTTGAACATTTATCGAATAACACTGTAAACGTGTAAATTTTATGTTAAATAGGTCGAAAAAGTTCGGCTATGAAACAATAAACTTCCATGAGGTAGTGACACAGATAAACAATTTGTACACTAAACACAACATAATCTTATTTTTTTATAAATTATCTACTTAAATAACTGTATTTACGGCACGAAACACTAATATCACACGCACACCTATGGCAAATAATGATGATAAAGTACGTAACTCATCCATTGAATGTACCATGTTTTGTTGATAAAATATTCATAACAAACAAGCATTCTTTTCTTACTACGCATTGAAAGACAGTACGATAAATATTAAATTTAAATAATTCTGATAGAAACTTCCACACGTACATATCTTTTGCGATTTTTAAATCGAGCAAATTGGTCCCCGTGTTGGTCCCGGGGTCCTTTGAAGAATAGGCCAACTGCTATTCTGCCGGGCAGGTCGTAAAAGGCGACCGATTGGCTACACGAGTCACTAACATCATGGCTACTAGCTGGTAGAGTTCTGCATTGTCTCGCTCGGGTCTGGTACCACCGCCTTACCTATTCCTGCGGCAATAGCGTCAGTGCTTGTCGCTGTCGTAATCCGGTTTGGAGGGTAAGGTAGCCGGTAAACTTATGCATGTGGCATAAGACCTCGGCACAAGATAGCAACGCACCATTAACACTTTTGGTGTCTATAGGCGATGGTTGACACTTTCCATCAGGAGGTCCATCTGCTTGTTTGCTATCTTATACTATAAAAAAAAAATGAAATGAAAGCAACCAGAACGGATGTAAAAGTTGTGGTTGATGATGTAGTGCTGGAACAAGTGGATGAGTTTGTATATCTTATATGTTTTTTAACAGGGATGAATGTACACCGATGATGTCGAAAGAAGTGTGTGCAGGGAACAGAGCGAATGGAGCGTTAGGAAAATTATTGAAAGCACAAATTAAATAAGGGTGCATAGTAGCTCAAATTCGTTTGAGTTTCGTATTTCGTATCGTATTTTTCGTATTCGTATCAAATTTTCAGAGCAACAACTTGTTTGAATATGAAAATGTGCCTGTATGTCCGCACTGTCAGCTCAGGCTTGCAATTAAGGTAATACTTAACCTAATCAGTGCAGTCATATCTTCCTTCTTTGGGTTTATTTTACCAACTCTTATTAAAAGCGATGAGTATACGGATATCATTTTTGTAAAGCTCCTTTATGTAAAAGTAATAGAAATTAATAGTAGAAATGAAAAAAGATGAAGATGGAAAAATAACATACTCGAATCTCTAATTTTTTGTTTACTCTGCGCATCTAAATAAAAATATGCAATATAACATCAACAAGTTATATAGTAATCTCTCCCGCTAAACACAGTGAAAACCTAGTCCAAGAGGAGGTCATATATTTATTCTGACGCAAAAGCTCGTGGCCTTGAGCTCTTTAAGAAATCTATAAATATTAATAAATTAAATTTATTAATATTTATAGATATATTAGTTGCAATAAAAGTATGGGCATTAAAGGCACGGCAATCGTTTCAAATGTCGAATCATTAGCTTTTGGTGAAATTTAATTTTGATAGCTCGCATTTTGGAAAGTCTGCTCAATTGCCGTGCACCAGTGTCGTCTTCACCTACTGCTTGAATACGAAAGGTGTTATATTAACGTAACTATTATTATTGGTCCTTAATAGATCCATAATATACACTTTGTTATAACGAAGTAATTTATTATCGTTTACAGGAATGCGGCAATGAAAGTCTTTGCTTATCGAGTGGAGGTACAGTTTCTAAATATAGAGGTATTACATCAGAAACCCTTGTTAAGTACAGTCCAGTCAAACGCGTTCACTGGCAACTGTATCTCATAAGTGTTCAGGTACAATCAGATACGTGTTGATCGTGATTTTATTCTGTTATTGTTTATTTCAGAGTACCTTCCGTTCCTACCGTTAAATCACTTATTCTTTTAAATTAAATAACTTAGGTACTAATACGAACTGTTTTTAATAACTTACTAGTCTGACCGGATACATTTGCAGAATAGACGATCTACCAGCATTCCTGCCAAATAATTATACTGCCTGTTGTAAAATGCAAACGATTGGCCAAGTGTGTCACTATTAGTACTAGGTGGTAAAGTTTTGCAGAAAGTCACCCAGGATCGGTATCGCCGTACCTTTTCCTACTGCAAAAGAATGAATATTTGTCATTTTGATACTTGGAAGTCAAGTTAGTTGATTAGCATGTCACATAACAGACCGGGAAATAATGACACAAAATATTAGATGATTTGTACTGAATGTTCTTCAGGGGTCTAATTATGTAATGATAAAAAGGAAAATAATGGTCATAGCGCTGGTACCGGCGGTACGCCAACACATTAATTAAAGAAAAACAATTGATCAATTTGTACCAAGCTAGTTTTTGCACAGCCAATCATTACGAAAATTACCTTGCCAAACTTTTGCGACGGTTCCTAATAACCGCCATACCGCCGCAGAGTAAACTTTTTCTTTTTGCAAAATGATTTGTATCATCCTAAAACATTTTTTTAACTGTTCTCCGTGTGATCATAAATTGAAGTCTGATAATGCCATGCCTATAGGAAGTGACGAATGGGTACAACATTTTTTTAATTGTAAGATTTTGTTCGTATTTCGGACGGTTTGTACCAGAATGGCACTAATTTTTCTGTTAACTTTCAGGTTTAACGAATATAAATACAAAATTTCAAACACTTAGGTCGCGGCAATCTTGTCTTATAACCAAATGTTACGTTGTATAATATTGTACAATTTCTTCCTTCCACCTCTCAAACGATTCCACGAATTGTAGAGGTCTAGGTTCATGGCATACATGTAACAAATGATTTTATGTGTTGTACCCTAAAACCGTGAAACCCTGAAACCGAAAAATCAAGTTTTTCAAGGATGGCACCACTTTTTCCGCTTACTAGAAATATGGCAAAATATAATAATGGTCTCATTGCATCATATAATTTCCACAAATCCAAATGCCATACACATACAAATCGTCTGAATTTTTTTTAATATCTTGGCTTAAGTTGTCTCCCCCATGGTTACAATCTGGGATAATTTTTTTAGGTACAATTGTATCAAAACGAACAGAATACAATAATGCCACGCTGTTAAAAATATTTTACGTATTGTAGAGTCATATTTTTAAAACGTGACGTAAAATAAGTTTTTAAGTATGGCTACATTTTTTCCCGTACTAGAAGTATGGCAAATATAATAACGGTCACGTTTTATCAAATGCTTTCCAAAACTCCAAATGCAATACTGGTACACATCGTTTTGTAAGAAAAAATTACTTCTTTGCAGCGGTATGACGGCCACTTGGAACCGTCAGAAAAGTATGGCATGGTGAATTTCGAAAATAGCTACTCGATTATGATTAGTTGTGCAAAAATTAGCTTGGTACAAATAGTTGAATCGTTTTTTTTTTAAATTAATGTGTTGGCGTCGGTATGGCGGGTTGTAAGCTACACCGGAAAAGTATGGCATTACGCTACCGCCTACTTCTTTTTTACCGACTATCGAAAAATACAAGAATTTTTGTGCACCAAATCGTTCGACACTCGTAATTTATTCGACACGTTCGTTAAACGGCCACGCGATTGGGCCGCCGCCGGTCCAGCCTATGAACATTTCCCTTTCCTTCCAATTTTCCTTTTTGTTGTTACGCAATTAGTCCCCTGAAGAACCATCTAATATGTTGTATCATCTCCCGGTCCATAAGCATTTCAACGCGCTACATGGATGAAAATACATCATTAACATCTTTAGTGTCTAAAGGCAGTGGATGTTACTTATTACCAAGGGAGCTATTTGTTTATTTAATATCCTATGCTATAAAAACATCATTAGCAAATTTTACATAAAAATATTTTTTAAATGCAGGAGTTTTGATCTTTATATTGTTAACATTGTTTTAGAACAATGAGCTCGTGCGTAAATTGTGCCATATCAATGTTATGATAAAATAATTTATTTTTCACAAATATCGATGAAATATATTATTTAAAAAATTTAGAAAACGTTAGACATTTCAATCACTTAAATTATTTAAGGTCACGGGCACGCTATCAGACTAGCTCTTTTTTTAGCTGTCTACAGGCTATTCTCACCAATGACTTTCCAAAATCGAATGATGCTTTATTAATGTTTGCTCAGTCATCTCTTGTATTATTACAGCTTGCCAATGATCTTGGAAGCTTAGTAAACAAAAATTAAATTAACAATAACTATAATTTTAACGGTACTTATAAAGTTACTGTGTTCTTTTTAATTAGCCTAATTTAGATTATTTGACTAGATTTTTTGATATTTTGTAAGAGCAAAATGTTTTTAGTTCTCTGTTCCGTGTCCACAAGAAAAATAGGCTTACCGTCTTAGAACATCTTCTATATTCCTATAAGAATAACAGATCTACTTCCAAATAGTGGATCTGGAACTATGCTGTGTTTATTTAATCAGATTTTTAAGCTATTGCATAGCTTCTATCGCGGGCCTTGAGCGTGGAGACCGAATCCAGAAATTCCGTAACGAAAATAAACCTAACACCCCCCACTCCGACCGGCACAGAGGTGATACTTTTTAGTTTTTTCATTTTTTTTTATCGGTCACCACGCTCAAAGTGTAACTTGAATTAATATCAAAGAAAAAAAACAAAGAAAAACAATACTGCATAAATAAATATATAATTGTAATTGCATAAGTTGATAAAAAATGCTATGCAATAGCTTTACCGCGGCAGTCTCCAAGTGCCACACGTCTTTTTATTTATTTTATTTAAATGTATGCACAACAATGTACAAAGGTGGACTTAATGCAAAGTGGCATTCTCTACCAGTCACCCTAACTTAATCAGATAACAATATAAAAGATGCATAGAATTGCTCGATTAACATTAACACAAGCTAAAACTAAATATTATAAATATCGGAAAATAGGATACAAAAAGGCAAACGGCTCTCCTGATGGAAATAACTACTAGATATTTATTCATGTATTGAATAGTAGACACCAAACTTGGTAACATAGATGCGTTGACATTCGCGAGACGGAGATGTAATAATTCGAAGTTTACCGGCTACTTCACCCGCCAAACCAAAATACGAAAGTGTGTGCATTGAGGCAGAAATGAGCAAAGCGATGATATAAAACCCAGGTGACCCTTTGCAGAATTCTACAACATTGAATCATTGAATGTTAGAGCTGCGTTTGACCAAACGCTTGCTTCTTAAAAATCACCTAATAGGAAAGCAGCTTAGTCTATACTTTAAAAAGTCTCACAAGTTAGAACCAACACAGAGTATTATCGTAATATTACACACAGGTAGGGGGGTATGTATAAAAAAGGCACGTGAGCCCTCAGCCTGTAGATGACGGCTCACGTGATTTTTACAATATACGAGCACATACGTAAAAAGTTCTCTCGATTATTCCAGGATACTATTCACAGATCCAGACCTGAGTGCTAAGTGTGAGTTTTTCTTTTCGCATTCGATCGTGACCGCGTTTCGAGTTTACTAGGAATTTGTATGTGATTTATACAGCGCCACCTAGTGGTAAACGTGAGAAACCAGTTTACCACTAGGTGGCGCTGTACAAATCACATACAAATTCCTAGTAAACTCGAAACGCGCTCACGATCGAATGCGAAAAGAAAAACTCCACTTAGCACTCTGATGACAATGCGTTCACTTGGAAAATACACCCTTCTTAAAAAAGAAATCCTATGGGTTTGGTTTGGTTAAATCATACAACATACAACCTCCTCATTTATTTCAAGTTGTTCAAAACCGCAGGCTTAACGAAGTATAGTACTCGCTACCTTTAAACTTAAGTCTCTACGGAATATGACAAGAGTCAGATACATCATGTTTAAACGGACATCGCGTGTGAAAGATAGAACTGAATATTTAAAATATGCCTGTGACTATTCTGTACGTACATATTACTTGTCTAAGTATCATGAAGTTATTATAGCGCCGCTTGAACTGGAACAGAAAACAGTTTCTAACTTTTAAAACACAGGTTTTACCGTTTACAAATGACCGCTATTAAGTTTTGAGCTAATTGATACGGCAAATATAAATTAAGTAATGTAGAGATCTATTTTAATATTTCAACACTTTCAAAGGTGAAGGTCGTAAGAAACACTTAACAACGACTGGACTAATTATCCATTACATTATACATATTTTAGTTTCTTTTTATATCATAAGATAGCAAACAAGCAGATGGGTCTCCTGATGGAAAGAGTCAACCATCGCCTATAGACACCAAAGATGTTAATGGTGCGTTGCTCTCTTGTGGCGAGGTCTTATGCCACATGCATAAGTTTACCGGCTACCTTACCCTCCAAACCGGAACACGACAGTGACCAGCACGGACGCTATTGCGGCAGGAATAGGTAAGGCGGTGGTACCAGACCCGGTCGAGCCGATGCAGAACTCTACCACCTAGTAGTCACGATGCAATTGACCCCCCCCACCCCCCACTATTTGTTTCTTAAAGGAGTATTAAATCATTAAAAAAATACCAAATATCGAGCTGCTAGCTGCTACTTTGATATTCGTGGATCAACCAAAAAAGGCAATAACACTTTTGTCCAACCCGCGGATCGAACTCGAAATATAAATGAAATAATTTCTATATTAGTAGTATTACTATTAGCCATTAATATATATCAATGCTATTAATATAGAAATTATTATTTACTATTTTAGTAACTGAATTGATATATTCTACTCATTAGAGATTCAATTTCTACTAAGTAACCCTTCTGTTGGAAAATTCAGCAAACTAGTACCTTTTGTAATCAGACCATGAGCTTACAACATCTGATTCAATTTATAACAATTAGCTGTTGTAATAATAATCAAATCTGTATTAATTTTGAACGGTCTGAATATGCAGCCGCGTAGTCAGTCAGGGTTATCAACACAATCTACCTTGGTTTAGAGGATGTGGGCGAGCAACATATTTGATATGTGGCTAAAATCCTCGGACGAATGACGGCTTTGGTCATTTCATGTGCCTAAAATGGGAAAACTACACTCTTACATTTACAACTAACTTCTTATAAGTAAACCATAGCGATCATAACAGAATACAGACTCCCACTTATATAGAATAGTAAATAGTAAATATAGCGTTTTATATTTGCACATTGATTTTCTTTTGTTGTCGAATAATTTAAGCTGTCAGTTAGATGTACGAATATTAGGCAAGATAAAAAGGAAAGTGTCCTTTTACGCTAATATTTGAGTTAACTATAACAAGAGAATAATTTCGTAACACTCGTTGAATGTATATTATACAAATATATATCTTCGTCATTTTATTTCAGAATTTAACAATGATGTAGGAATATGTTAAAGTATTTTACATTTTACCGTGGTACATAGAAAAACTCTCACTACGAGCTATTGATGAGGAATACGGGTTCTAAGAGCAACACATTTTCTCATCAAGCGAAGCGGAACTTTGTGACAGGACGTCGAACCTATTGTTGTTTCACAACACCTGGATTAAAAGCCACCATCGTTTTTGTGTGTTTGAA
This sequence comes from Apodemia mormo, assembly GCA_036924255.1. NCBI lineage: Eukaryota > Metazoa > Arthropoda > Insecta > Lepidoptera > Riodinidae > Apodemia > Apodemia mormo. Next base: position 11,835,328 of record JAUPFN010000002.1, read on the forward strand.
AAGAAACGGCTCTAGTAACAGTTGTATAAAGTGGTAAAAGATTCATATATTTTTGACTTTTTTATGTCAAAAAATTAAAGTTTTGTATACAATACTATTGTCACAAAATAGTAAATATATATTTTACTCTGTATCGATCTCAAACCTTTATTAAAAATATACAATCTATTAGGAGCGAGGCAACTTACATGAATATTTGATAATATTATGGGGTATTAGAGTTATTCCTGTTGACATTACGTCATTGGTTATCGTTGTTGTTAAACTAAAACTTAAGTTCCGACGATAAAATGTACCTATATATTACGAAGTAACAATAAATTCAAAAATATTTAGCAAATTTATAAGTCAAAATTTTATGGGCCTTTTTAACGTTAGATAAACTTAGTTTATTATCATTAAAGTTTAATTGTATAATTAACTAGACCATCACGTTATTTTTACGGTTACCCAAAAGTTTAAGAACTAATTTCATTATAATAATATGCATTTATGATATCGCGCACGCTACGGCAACTAGAAACAATTCACATTAACTGTACAATTACAATATTACCATCACCTACTTATGTATTACTCGTTTTTTATATTACATGTAGCAAAGTCAATGGCTCATCTGATGGAAAGAGACAAGCGGTAGCACCCGCCCTTGATTACGGTAGAGCAAAATTGTCGTTCAACGTCCTTTGTTTGATATTGCCACAATTTACAAAGGATGCAACTCCGTCCTACGTAATCGCACGAAACTTATCGCTTCTGTAAAGGCGCTATCAAAATTTTATTTTTCGCTCTTAATTGTTTTTTAGATTCGGCAATTTAGCGTTCTGCCTTGGCACTTGGCGCATAGTGGCCGCTCCTCTCGCTCTACCCTAGTGCCGGCACTGACTACCAACGCGTAACACAAATAATTTTAATGGTGCGTTGTTATTCAAAAGGAATTGACATCTAAATAATATTTTGACCTGCTACCTTAGACTCCGAACTAGAACACGACAGTCACAAGCAATTTTGCGGCAGAAATAGGAAAGGCGGTTAGCCAAAACCGGGTAAGAATTAGTAGATGACAAACACCTAGTAGATAGTAAAATGTGGGTTAAGTGCTATGCCGGGCATAGACTAGATAGGGTTAGTATTTATATCAAAGATTATTAATCCAAAGCCATCCAGTCATTTCAACATAAAGAAGTTACAAAAATTTGTAAAGTGCGTGTCGGGCCAAATATTTGTAAGGCCTTCTAAGCCGTGATAGTTTTTCTTTTAACCCCATTATATTTACTACTACCATGATTTTTCCACCCTCAAAACCAACCGTTTAACCTGCAGAGGGAGGGGATACTTGACTCTAACAAAAATGGACACTTAAAAGCTTAATATTTTATAAACGAGCCCCTTAATCGAAAACTTGTTTCCACAAACCTACAGTATTCTTTTAAAACCTATCCAACGATACCCTATACAATGGGGTACGTGAGGAAAATATTAACATCCCCACTTTACATGTAGGGGCGTTACCCTGAAAAAAAAGTCACGATTTTATATTACCACTTTGGTGATGTGACTAATATGTACATTCGTGCCAAATTGCAGCTTTCTAGTACTAAGGATCTCTGAGCAATCGTGCGGACGGACGGACGGATAAGGGTTTCTAGTTTACTTCGGAACCTTAAAAACTACTGTATATAAAATTTTTTATATCATTAGATAGCAAACAAGCAGATGGTTCTCCTGATGGTAAGAGAAATCATCGCCTATAGACACCAAAGATGTTAATGATACGTTGCTATCTTGTGCCTAGGTCTAATGCCACATGCATAAGTTTACCGCATGAAATAAAATCACGCCAGAGGTATTCCTTAAGTTTTAGCTTTTTATTCGATACAATAAAATAGCGCAATATGACATATTTTTAGCGACAAAGCGAAACAATAAGGGTTCCTAATTTACTTCGGAATTCTAAAAAAACGAAGTAACACAAATTTCGGCATTTATAGAATAAACAATTTATTCTGGTCACTATTGTTTAAAACTTCATCTACCATATGGCTAAAAGCTGGAAGGCTAAAAAGTACAGATCGAGCTATAAGCTAGAATATTCCTCAAACCCATGTATTAGTCAGTGCCATACATAATATAGGTATTAATACAGAGGAAAAACATTAAATTCTTTAAAAGGTAATTTTTTACCTTTTGATTTGATTTACTAGGCTTTTGATATGGCTTAAAGAAGACACTAACACACGTTATGTCTGCTGATAACATGTGTTAGTAATATATGAAAACTAAATTATATTATATTATCACACTTCAATGCTTTAGAAATCTCTCTTGATTCTAGTTAGCGGAAACTGACAAAATTTTTTCACTTATACTTTCCTGCAACTCTCATGTACCGGCCGTCCACAAAAATAAAGAGACCCGTGATACACTTCGCGGTTAGTAGGAAAGTGCAAAATTTGCAAAAGTGATTAGTGCAAAATGATGCATCAGAGTTATAGCTTTTTGTGTTAATGATATCCGCAACAAGTATTACCACTATCTCCCTTTATGCTTTTAGTTGCCTTTTGAGTATACAAAAGTTGTACGTATTTATTTATATGTTCCCTATAGATTTCAAAACGTTTGCAGCGATTTTAGGCTGCCGGCCAATTCTGAAGATTGTTTGCAAGTTTTGCAAAACTTCAGATTAGCCCGACGGATGATCCTGTAAAGGGGTTTGGACAACAGATTGTTGTATAATTTTGATGTCCTATGGTTATAGTAATAGATAATAAATCACTACATAGTATAAAACAAAGTAGCTTTCCGCTGTCTGTCCCTAATCCCTATGTATGCATAGTTCTTTAAAACTACCCAACGGATTTTGATGCCGTTTTTTAATAGATAGAGTGATTCAAGATGTAGATTTATATGTATAATAACATCCATTATATAGTAGACAAATACTGTTATAAATATATTTAGCAAAACAACGTTTGCCGGGTAAGCTAGTTATAAATAAATGAATATCCTCTAAAGAAATAATTCAAGTTCGCAGCTTATCTCGCATGTTTATAATAAATAACGTAGTTAACAAGCGACACTAGTAGAATGAGATTTCAGGGTGTGCCACCAACTTGCCTTGGATTCTGTGCATTCTTTGCTAGGCAATTCGGAACTTAACAAATACCGACGCGTCGTTTAAATAAGTTTATCTTTTATTCATAAACACATTACCTATTAATAAAATGTGAAAAGGTACAGTAGCAAAATAGACTACTTTTTACCCGTCCGTCGACTATAGTATAGTCTGTCCGTGTAGTGTATATGTATGTTTATTTATTTAGCACGCTCTGTAGCCCAAACAGTTTGATATATTTTAGCTTAAGAAGAGTCGTTAGATTTGTCTTAATTGTGAGGGTGGCATATGCTGAGTCACAGACCATACCTTGTAGACCGAAAAACTACAGTGCCAAGCAATTACTCTATTGCGGCAGGAATAGGCAAGATCGTAGTACTAAGTACGGATAAGTTGTTGCTGAACTCTACCACATAGAAGTCACGATAGTAGTAATAGTTTCGAATTAGACAGTTTATTGATACTTGTTCGTCGCATCGGTAAATTGTCTGTATTAATGATAATATTAGTACAGGAACTTAATAGATTTTGGGCGGACACCTCGAATACTATTGAGGCTCTGCACCAAATATCAGGCATCTAGGTGGTAGAAAATTTACCAAAGTTAATATTACTGGATCCTCCCACTCCCTTACGTTACTATCAAATTTAAAAATTCTAAGATTTTATAAATTTTAGCTTGCATTTAACCCACCATACCTTAATCTGACTGGCTTCAGTGTTTCCATGTCACTGTGTTATTATTATTATTTGTAATGCAAATAAAATATTTTATAGTATCAGTATCAAGTATTAAATGTAATAAAATATGATCCGTTAGGTATCAAGTCTGATATGCTGTATATGAAGGTGGCAAACGGTTAAGCCCGTGCAGAGTATAAGTGTTCTGTGAACCCGTGTAATAAACTATGGCGCGATAACGGTAGTGCACTGTGCACTTCTAGAGATGAAAGGGTCATGCCCTCTATAAATCAAATTTAACATGCAATGACTTGATATATTCAATTGTCGTATTTGTGGTCGATTGTGCGTCACTTGGTTTATCATCGTTACGAATTACGATGCAAATTGCGTAGGTACACATTTTACATTTACATTTTACATAAAACATCTATCTCAGCTAAAATCAGTCATTGGGTCTTCTAATCTTCTTTTCTATAAGTATATGCCGTAATAGTACGAAAGAGAAAACCGAGGTTTGGAAATAACAATCGCCGAAATTATAGGATTAAAATTAAACTACCCTAACCCTGCAGTTAAAAATGTTTATTTTTGACTGTGAGGTTAATTTTAATAGCATAACAAAATACAACAGCATGCTAATATGAAATATCCACTGCCTAAAGACGTTAAGGATAAATAATGCGCTATTTTTTTATGATGATTATTGGATGATAGTCGAGGTGACGTCACCACTGTGGAAGTTGATAACATCACACAAGAATGGACGCGGATAAGGGAAGATCTTCCCAGCCATAAAAATGTGTGCCGCCTGAGGACTTTAAGTCATCGATATAGGCAGATAGCCGCACAGATCTGAGCGATCGAAGGGGGAGGCTTTGGCAGTTAGTTTGGACATAGCGAAGGCATTTGATCGGGTATGGCACAAAGCAGAGAAGTGCTTTGACTTCTCTCCAAACTCTTTTTTAATAGGCGTCCCGTGAAACACTGCAATTGGATCACCAGTTTTTTGGCAGATCGGAGTATTAAGGTCATTGTCGATGGCGCATGCTTTGAACTTAAACCTGGCAATGCTGGTGTTCCTCAGGGCTGTGTGCTATTACCTACACTGTTTCTTCTGCATATTAATGATATGTTGCAATTAAGCAGCATTCCTTGTTATGCGGATGACAGTACGGGTGATGCTTTGTACACCGGCCGCAGCGGGGTTTCTCAACAACAAATCAACGAGTGCCAGAACAAATTTGTTTCAGAAATCGAATAACAACTTTTCACAACCTCAAAGTGGGCTCGACTAAACTTAGTCCACTTTAGCCCCAAAAAGACAGAAGTTTGTGCGTTTTCCACTAAAAAATCTCCCTTTGTCGTATCTCCTCGCTACTAAAATACTTCCCTATCAGCCACAGCCAGTCTTGAAATTCTTGGGGCTGACATATCGAGTAACGTTCAATTCCGTAGTCACTTGAAAGGCAAGATCAAAAAAGCCATAAAAAGCTAGGTGTTCAGCAGGGCCAGGCAGTACTACATACCGGCCCAACTACATACCAACATACCTACAACTTTATAAGGCACAAATCCGGCCTCATATGGAGTACTGCTCTCACTTGCGGGTAGGGGCTCCTCAGTACCTGCTCCTTCCTATTGACCATTCAGCGTAGAGCGGCTCGAATCGTCGAAGACAGGATTATTTCTGGTCGGCTTGATTCTTTGGAATTACGTAGAGATTTGGCTTCGTTCTGCATCTTCTATCGGAGTGTTCAGAGGAACTATTTGGATTAATTCCTGCCGCAGAATTTCACCATCGGACATCGCGACAAAATTCGAAATTTCATTTTCACCATCTCGATGTCTGGAAATCCACAACTGTGCGATTCTCGAGGCCTTTTGATCCCCACTCTACTCCTCTGTGGAACCAATTACCGGCAGGAGTTTTTACGAACGGGCACAACTTAGGGACCTTCAAGAAAAAGCCTACTCTTTCTTTAAAGGCCGGCAACGCAACTGCAGGAGTTTTTACGAACGGCCACAACTTAGGGACCTTCAAGAAAAAAGCCTACTCTTTCTTTAAAGGCCGGCAACGCAACTGCAAGTCTTCTGATAGTGTAGTCGTCCATGGGCAGCGCAGGTAAGCCTACTGTCCGTTTGTCCAGCGGGCAGAATCAGGTTAATAAAAAAAAATGAGTGAATCAAGAGTTCATAGAGTTCAAGATCAAATCAAATATGATCGTATAGCTATTATCGCCTACGACCACTATAAATTATATTTTAAATGTGTTACCATTGCGTTAACTGGACCTCCTAAATAGTTGACAGCATTAATGGTTTTCAATCACGTCGCGAATTACATGAGAGCCCTATGATTGCTGGACATGCCTACAATATGAACACTTTCACTAGATACTTGACACACCATAAACATATCCTGTCATGTGGAACACGTCATATAACTCTTGCTATGTGACAACTATACATTGACATCAAAGAGTATATAATCACTACGTTTTACATTGACATCGTTCAATACGATTTAACGATTAAAAATCAATAGATCTGCAATGTTTGCCGATAATATACCTAATGTATGTATCAAACATACTCTAGAAAGAAATTTATTAAAAACTTCACGTTAAAATTACAAGTTACCTAAAAGTAACTACCTACAAGTTACGAGAAACTGATTAAGTAGGAGCCGGTACAAATTGTAAGGCTTCACATAAAACGTAACATAAAGTAACTGTAAAGTAATAGTGCTCGATAATGAAGACAGAGAGAAGATATTATATCCATGCAATTATGAACAATAATTTCCTATAGACCTGAATGTATACTAATGCTTAATGTTGTTTATATTCAATACATTGTCCGTTTGCACGTTTAAAATGATTTTTAGTGTAGTCAAATTCATTTAGAAAGTATTTAAATAGTTTGATGCAGTGAACTATATCGAATAATATGTTCTAGGCAAAAGGAAATCAAACATAGGTACATATTTCAGGAAGTCCCTCAAAGGAATTCATGTTGGGTCCGGCTTGACTTGAACATTTCCTTTCATTTACTATCTCTAATTAAGATAAATTAATACTTTTATTTATTCTTTTGCTTGTAACATGAAGTCATACTCGTATATGCTGCTTAAAAATATGAAAATTAATTATTACTAAAGAATGTATGAAATAACATTTTTATTTTAGTTGTAAGTTCATTTTATTCTTTTCGTTTCGTTATTATTATTGGGTTGAATATAAATAGTTACTTGTTTGCTAAGCATTTATTTATGATATTTTAGGTGTTATAACACGAGTCTTGATGACAGGAGAGCGACGTGATTTTCTTGTTAAAAAATTTAAACAAACAAAATCTTACATCAATTCTTAATACTTCAAGGATTGCGAGTTTGATGTTTTTTTAACATAATGATAGCAACCAAGTAAAAGCAATTTCATAATAAATATAAACCGGCCACGAGCGAGTCGAACTCGCTTACAAAGGGTTACGTAACTGCGAAAAAATATATGTATAATGTTTATCTATGTGTGTGTATATAATATTTTATGCGTCTATCGAAATTATCCCATATCTCACAAACTACATGATCGATTTTGTTTAAACCACAAACGACAAACTTTTACTACTTTAGAAAAGAATAACTCACAAAACATTGAAAAATTAAAAGTTTTTTAGAAACGTCCATATCGGTTATGATATGGAGGTTTAGCTATTCAATAATATCCCCCACACAGCTATGCCCCCTCAAAATTTTATTTTCTTCTCTCAGTTACATGTAGGGAGAGAGACCGTTTATGATTTTTGTTTTCAAAATCGTAATGCATCTTTTTGTAACATTTCACAAAATATACAGCTACTTTTTTCATCTACACAGTATCTATTATCTCCGAGTAAAATGGCAGTGACATACGGACGGATAGACAGATAGACAGACAGACGGACATGACGACCTTTCCGATCCTGATGATCTCATCACAGCTTACTCTCCTTCCCGGCCGACCGGCAGTGTCTCGTCATAATATTGGCCCTAAGTCGACGTTTGTTCACAGGAGACACTCGACTGCTCACCTAAAAACCTCAGTTTCGCACTAACTGTCACACAGACTCATCACCTTTAATTCGTGTTGAAAAAAACTGGTCAAGTACGAGTTGGACTCGCATATCGAGGGTTCCGTATAAACTTGCAGGTAACCAAGAAAAGCAAAATTTGCAACATAAACGTTTATTTCTTTTGATAGAGTTTTTTGTGATGTAACTAAAAATTTACGGTTTTTGGATTTTTTCATGTACATGTGTGTAAAACATTGCTTCTTGCTAAATTTCATAATTCTAGGTCAACGGGAAGTACCCTATAGGTTTTGATTATGAAATCGCAAAAAATCGCAAGATATGCGACATGAATGATCGTATATTTTGATTTCGTTGACTTACAAGCTTGATTTTTTCCCAACTGAGACAGCCGTAGACCCAAGTATCATATACATAGAATAAAACAAGTCGCTTTCTCTGTCTGTCCCTATGTCCCTATGTATGCTTAAATTTTTAAAACTACGCAACGGATTTTGATGCGGTTTTTTTTAATAGATAAATTTATATCCCACGGAAACAAAAGCTACGCGAGTGAAACCGCGAGCAGGTCGCTAGTTTATTATAAATTTCAACTCGATATCTCTACGCGTTTATCTAAGAATCTTAACAAACGGGTAGACGGACAACGAAGTGATCCTATAAGGGTCCCGTTTTTTCTTTTCAGGTACAGAACCCTAAATATGGATGTAAACAAGTTTGTGCGGCATAGAACTTGGTAACAGGGGAATATAGCTGTTTTCAAAATAAATGGCAAAAATCGCGAAATTGTAGTAAATTTTTGACGTTAAATTTCTGACGATTTTAATAATACGAATCTTATGTATTTATTCTATTTCCCAGTTTATGTAACCGTTATTGAACTATTTTACTGGTAATTTAAATATTTAATCGGAAGCAATTACGAATAATTTTACACATACCTACATACATTCTTGCATAGCATGGGAAGGCCCTATCTGAATAGAAAGCATATTCTAAGCAAGGCTCTGGTCACGTCACAGGTCGAAGCAATAACATGTTATGGTATGAAAGTTGTGCACTTTGGCATTTACGTTCGTGAAGTTAATGAGAATAAATTAATGTGAGTTAAACGTGAGTCTGAGGTGAGATCATCAAAATATTTTAAAATTTTAATATGAATTTCAAATAAATTATGTGAAAATTGTAATAAAATCTTCTTTTTAGTATCGATAAGAATAAATGTTTACTTACTAGCTGGTAGAGTTCCGCACCGTATCGGCCGGGTATTTGGTACTGCCTTACTTATTCCTGTCGCAATTGCGTCAATGTTTGCTATAGTCATGTTTTGGTTTGGAGGATAAGGTAGGTGGTAGACGTATGCACGTGACATTGCCATCTCGCGACACATATAGCAAAGCACCATTAACATATTTGGTGTCAATAGGCGATAATTTCTCTTAATATTAAGAGAACCATCTGCTTGTTTGCTATCTCATGAAATAAAAATAACTTCGTATTGGTAGTGCCAGTGCAAGTTTTTTTTAAGTATACAAGCGGGGCGAACGGTCATGAGACTGATGGAGATGTTATGAACCCCACCCAAAGTCATCTGGACATGGTTCAAGTGCTTGCAGGGCCGGCAACAATCTTACGGCCGGTTTCTGAAACGCAGATTAATTTTAACAAGCAATTAATCTGTGTTTAATAAATCACCGCTTGTAAAAATTATGTTAAGCACATATTAATTGCTATTTACAATTAATATGCATTCCGGAAACCGGCCGTTGTGTTATAAGAAGGAAAAAAGTGCTAAAGGCCTTTGCTGTGGCCAAACTAACGGCCAATCAGTTCTCTACCGCTTCTGTTCAACAACGAGTCAAATGTTATAGAATATCATTAGTCGCTAAGCCTCGACAATCAATCAGCTGATTATCTTCTTAATATCGCAAGAGCTGGCGTAAAATATTAGACATCAGAATTGTCAGAAGCAAAGTGGTTATCGCTATAGGTTTGCAGTTGGGCAGATCTGATTTCTCCGCGTTAGTCTTGATGCCCTTTGAAGAATAAACCTTCTCTGTCTAAGAAGCCACAGATCATCTCTGCTTAAGTCTATTCTGAATCCAGACTGGCAGCTTGTATAATGAGAACAAAGGTTAAACGTGTCAATACTGTTGTGACTACCTGATGGTAGAGTTCTTTGGTGACACGGTTGGATTGGTAGCACCGTTTTATACATACCTGCGATTTTAAGGTCAGTCGTGTCGATTTCGTGTTTGACTTGAGAAGGTAGTGTAGAAGGCAAACTTACACATGTGCTCTTAGGTCCATGTTACGCCGAAAGCAACACTCCACTTACATATTACATATACTATGTTGACTATGTTCCACTTACATATTTAATGTATGTAGGCGATAATAGTCTTTTCACATTTGGTGAGACCGTTTGTACGTTAAGCTATAAAAATATATTTAAAAATAAATATTTTTAAAAGACTGGGAATTATTTATATTTATAGCGTGATAATATGTAGCCTATATGTTGACCCGACCTGTTAGTAATATTCATGCAACATTTGAAGTAAATCCATGCAGTGCTTTTTGAGTTTATCCCGGACATACATTAACTTTCCTACGATTTTATTATATGTAATAATATAGATATAGATATGAAAACATACTGGAATGTTTTCTTCCTAATATTCTATAACAATATTAGAACGCCGAGTAAATATAAGAGCCGGAAAAGACGAATAAAGGATCATTTCTTTTAATAAGATAACTTGACCGAGACGATATATCCCTGATTAATCAATAGGTTGGCCACCTGTCACTCATCATGGGACGTAGCGCAGGCTAAACATGAATGCACTAGTCACGTCTATGCATACCACTTCGGGGCAGTGTTTTACATAGTTTTATGAAAGAGAGAGCGAGAAATTATCTACACACTTTATAAGAACAAACAAGAAATTTCCAATCAAATCCATTTTGAAATTTAAATAAGGGTAATTTTTTTTTTCGTTCGATCTAAATGCTAATTCTAATCGTGAAGAAAGTAAATTTTCTAAGACATTTACAAAATATTTCGAATAAAAAACAAAATATCTGGCTTGAAAGGCTTTTGTCGTTATTTGACTATGTCACAGGTAAGTGGTTTCTTTTCCATTTGTCCACAAATCCATCCTTTTGAATATAGATATATGATTAAGGTTTTTTAATAGGTATAACTTAACAAAAATAACATTGACCATTCTTTGGAATCTAATTTCACGAGATCAAAGAAGCAGCAGGAGGCCAACTATTAATGTAATAAAAATAATTATTTATTATTGACCATAAACAAGAAGCCACGTGCAGAGTCAGATATTGCTTTGACCTTGCTGTGACCATATTTTCTATATAAAGACGTTACGACTTTTTGCATAGTTTTCTCCAGTGATGAAAACTGGGGCACATTTGTACCTTTAATGTCTTTCTAACTGTATATTGTTTACTATATCATTTATTTTATTGCACACAAATTCATAATATTGACATACGAGTGTCAATATTGCATGAATTTAAACGGTAATAAGTTGATAATTTATAGTTTTTAAAAGTTGAGCATTTTTTATAATTTGGGTTTGGTTGAAATGTTGATCCGAATTCCGAACTTTTTCGTAATTTCTCTATAACTTCTAATGATACGATGCTTATGCCATGTTGATTCCTCTCATTCCAATAAAAACACTGATTATATAATTGCCTCTGAGATTTAGTGGTCCCCCCATCTCGGTACGCATAAGGCCGTAAATTCGAATTAGAAGTCGGGCAAATTGTTCTTTTTAACTTCCCGCTACGTATGTAGATAAGGAAGTTACTGATTTTGCCCCGATTTTTGAAAACCGTATTTTCATCAGATCTCCACGTTTTGACGTCCTAGGAACCTTTTCCGACTATTTTCACGATGAGGTCAGTATGTATGTGTGTGTGTGTGTGTGCATGGGTGTGTACGCGTGTGCGTGGGCTTGTGCGTGTGCATGTGCTGTGCGTGTGCGTGTGTGTGTGTGTGTGTGTGTGTAAACATCTCATCTGACCGATCGAAACACGGTTGATGGCATTCGATTAGATTCGCTCAACTAAGACTTCCTGATGAACTAATAATTCGGCTCAGGAGGAGAAATTTTGAAAAAGCCCCAAACAATTTTTGGCGTAACACTATTTTTTTCAACATAACTTCCAGATTAACGTACCGATTGAGTACAAAAACTAATCACCACATAAATTGCATCAAAATCTGTTTATACGTTCCCAAACGAGTAACCGTTGACAAAATATTTTGAAAAAAGTGTTTTTTCGACATAGTTTCGAACTTTTTGAACCAATAATTTTATGGTATTTTACGATATTTTAGTACTAAAAAACCTACGACGAATTTTCAAAAGTTATAGCTTTTCAAATATAAAAATTACGTTATTTTTAGCAAACTTACTTAATGTTTTTGAAATAACTTTCAGACTAATGCACAGATTGTCTTAAGAAATCTTATCTGATTTTGTCATTTTAAAACTGCGTCAAATACCATTAATTGGATCAAAATCGGTCAATTTGCTTGGGATTTATCTTTGACAAAAATTTTTGAAAAAAATGTTTTGTAACATTGCTTCAAATTTTTTCAACCTGTCGATTATGTAGCTAACGTAATATTTTAGATCTCAAAAATTGAGTTGAATGCCATTCGAAAGATCAAAATCGATCATCGTTTAAAAAATATTCAACTTTTCAAAAATCAATATATTACTGCCATTTTTAACAAAATAGATGTTTGATCTGAAAACTTCTATGCTTATAGTTTTTACTCGTTTGAGCATAAAATATCTTAATTAAGCGGGAAGTTCAAGGGATGGCCCGCAGGGTTAATTAACCGTTTAGATTTTTTCTTCATTTATTCTAGCTCAAACTCAATATACTTGCTCAAGACTTGTATGAGCCCAAATTGCCTATTTGGTGGCCACTTGTTATATTCTGTTACATTGATGAAAGTTTTTCTTCACACACAAATTTATATGGGCGAAATGGTTAAAAAACGGATGAGCATTACAAAAATTAAAGTTTCTTAGCAATGCCTATCTAAGTCATCAAAAAAATCTGTAAACTAGTTGCTGCTTGCCGTCTCTGAAACTTTCCACTAAATTCGGGGTATTTTAAGCTCAAAGGAGCAGAAACAATACCTAAGCGTAGATTTTGAGCTCAAACCGCCTTATTACAAAAACAGGCCTAGATCTGGGTTTAAACCAAGATTAAGAAGTCTAGACTTGTTACGGTATTAAAGTTAGATTCAGTACTAAAATTCATTCTTATTACAAAAACGAGTCTAACTGAGGACTAGCTAATACCGAAGATAGACCTTGGATGAACATGTTTCCACAGATTATAAGCTAAAATGACTCTAAACCATTCGTTCATTCACTCGGCGTAACATGCAACGTTCCATTACAACAAACATACTTATATGAAAAGAAAGCAAATTGTTTATTAAAAGTGATTTATGAGTTCGAAAGTGATAATAAAATAAAATATAGGTACAATTTTGCTATGAAAATTATCTTAAATCTGAAAACGTTGAAATTATATGAATTTTCTTTTTATTTCCACTATATACTTACATGTGTACACGTATCGAGTTAGCGTACAACGAAATAAACTAAAAAAAACAAAAAAAAAGTGTGACGCGCGTAATTTAATCCGAATGTTCATAATAAATACTATATGCGAAAGTAAACATTTCAATAATATATATACAGCAGCACTTCAAGTTACTTAATATTTCTGTATTTCCATAGGTAGTCTGTTTTTATTTATTATTGAAGCACAAAACCTGAGTGCCTCGAGTAGGTACGATTAGGTTTTGTTATAAAATCTAGCATTACTTTTTTTACCGTAATCAATCAGTCAGTGCAGTCTATAGCACCTATAACTTTCAAAAATTAGCTATACGGCGAAACTTCCTCATTGCTTCTACTTGCTGATTTAAAATAGCTGGCATCTTTATAAATCTATGGGGCAATCCATCTAAAATCCCTGCTATTTTCTTACAAGTTTTGCTAATAGTCGGCTGAGATACACCATGTAAGTCGGCAGTATCGTCTTGAATCTATAGAAACAATAATAATATTTCAGTAAGTTCTCCAGCAATTGAAATATCCTGGCATTGCTTGTAATGTAGATTATCATCAAGTTTATACACTCATGACGAGCCCAGTTACGTAATGCGCAAACCACTTGCAACTCAGGACTGAGAGCCTGTCCCCGAGGGTCATGAACTAAATCTTCTCGCAATAAATCCACTATTTGGCTGGCAAACCTTTTTGTGAATCTATATTTTTTCGAAAGTCTCCGTCAATTAAATGAAACGGATTCACTCGACTTTGGGGTCTATTAAGCTTTTGGTATGTTTCCGATACATCCAAATCTTCCAAATCCTTTATATCAATTACGTTTATGTCCATTTTTTATTATTTTAATTACAAATAATTATTTCACAACAAATACGACGTTTATGTCAACTTTGAAGTTTGACGTTTTGAGCTTAGTATTAAAGTTAAACTAGGGGTCGCGTAGGTTTATCTTTAGAACCATAGAAGATACTCGGACTAGCGCTAAACCCGGTTTTATAATAACGTTTCATCTAATACTAGTAATAAAACTGGTGTTAAGGTCGGTACTATATTTAGACCTCGTTTTGGAATAAGGCGGAAAGAGTTCAAAAAGGCATTTATATAGGGTTTTTGTTCGTAAAGTAAATGTTAATTTCGTATTAACAACTTTATACATTTTTTTATGACATTAAATTAAAAATCTGACAATTATGTACACACTGTCTGTCTCGTAGTCAGGTTTCTACATAGGTAAGATATGATGAGACTACGTCCTGCCAAGTTATTTATAACATTTACTCAGCGAGACTTGAATGTGTTATGCACATCTACAGTACATGTTAAATATGTGTATATAATATTCATTTGACAAATTAATGCAGTATACTCCTTAGTTCTACAATGACTTTTGTCCAAGCTAGGCCTATTGTATTAGCATTTTAAAACAGTTTACTTTCATAGTGCGGTGTACCTATAGAAGCGATGTTGCATTAAGTATTCATATCGCGAGTTTTCCATTATGATCAGAATTTTATGCACACATGCGTAAGAAAGTAGCAGTGCCGACATTCGACCTTCACCTACCACTTAGATGTCTATTATACTACACAACTTTACGGGCCCTATTGACAGTGACATGGTGATGTAATAAGAAGCAAGGAATTAGGAATCTTAAACAGGGCAACGAGAGGTTTTGATCTCCGGAGCTTTTTTTTTTTTGATTTTGATGAGATTGTTTTGTTGTTTTGATGAAATTGATGAGATTGCAGGGAGCAATGCAACCCTGCCTGCGGACACTAGTTATGTAAATCTCTCTTTAGACCAGATCAATAAACTTGAGTGTCTTCAAAATCTTAGAATAAGGTTCATATTTGGTCCGCGCAAATATGAACACGTTTCTGAATTTCGTGCCTAGCTCAAGTGGTTGCTTATTCATCTTCATCGGAATACTCATATTCTCTCACAGCAATACTCCACTCTTTATGATCTGAATTCTCCATCTTATTTGAAAGAAAGATCCATTTTCCGTGACAACCAGCACAAATATCTTAGATCGGTTGATAATCGTACCCTGTTAGTGCCATCGCAGAACACTGTTTATTACAGCCGATCTTTCACCTGACAAACTGTTATGCTTTGAAATTCTCTTCCAGAAGATATCAGAAAGGCGCTGAGTTTAAAATATGATCAAACGTCACTTTTTATGTACCTAGTAGTTTGTTTAATTTTTCAAGTTAATTTTACGTATTTCCTCTGTTTTATTTGCTGATTTTTGTTTTTGTGTGTAATCGGATGTTACTTTTATCATAATACTAGCGGACCGTCACGTGCTTCGCTACATATCGCCATTTATTGAATTCATTTTGTACAAAAAATGTGATAAATGAAGAACCGCCCTACAGATTTTGTGCAAACTTCACATAAACCATCTACATACTAAACAGTTCGAACAAAGCTTAAACATTTGGTTTGGATAGGTGAGCCCGTTCTTGAGTTATAAAATTACAACGAAAAGTGACACTGATTTTTATATATATAGATATTTTTTGTATTTTTTAAGTGCATAAAAACTGTAAATTATATTGTGGTTAGGTAAGGAGTATATTGTTATCCTTATCATAAAGGTTGTCTGGAAGAGATCACTTTATTAGTGAAAATAGCCTTTGTGTATCTCACTTGTGAAATATTTATTGTAATTGTATGTTGTCATATATTTTGGTGCAGAATAAAGTTATTGTATTGTATTGTACCTACCTCATTTAACTACTTAAGGGATGTCAATGATTTTGTTAAACAAAAATCGTTTGAGAATCAAACAGAAACCAATTTCTAGCGTCGCATCCACGGATAAATTGAAAACGACTTTCAAGACAATTTCTTAGTTTGTCAGTGTAGCTTGCAATTTCACACAGAAATAAAGATACAATACTACTTACCGATGAAATAAAATCACTTGAAGGGTAATTTTTAAACCTTGTCATCTCATTTGGTAAAACATGGTTTATTTCTACTTTTTCACTATATAATGTATCTACAAATGTATGATACTTTTGACATGCGCGGCGACACGTTTTATCCCCAATGGCGTGTCTATTAGTATTCACGTGATCTGTGGTCAGACCGTTTAATATAAGCGGCATCTTAACTAGAAGACTGGGCTCCTGAGGTACAGGGTCCGAAAAATCGTGTAGTGTAAATAGGCATTTTGAAGAAAATTTACTATTTTGAGTTTTAAGAAAATATGCTTATTTTAAAGAATGCGGGCAAACGAGTATGAGGCCCACCTGATGGTAAGTGATCACCGCCGCCCATGAACAACTGCAACACCGGCGGTTCTGCAGGTGCAGGTCGTATTGGTTTGAAAACACATCCGCTGTTAATTGGTTCCATAGAGCAGTCATGCGAGGCAAAAATCTTTTAGTAGACTTGCAGACATTCAAATGGTGAGGTTGGAATTTATAATTTTGGCGTGATATCCGATGATGGAAATCAGCGGGAGGTATTAAACCGAAAAACTCCTCCTAACACTCCCCGTGGTGCAAACGATAGAAGATCAGAAAGAGCTCGGTCATCGACGATTCGAGACGCTCTACGCTGTATGCGGAAAAGGAAGGAGCTGGTACTGCTTATCAAATATTTGCATTGCAATTTTGCAAAATTGCAATATGTGTATGAAAACATATCAGTACTGATGATTTTAGAGGAAATTCAGAGATTAGCGCGTTCAAACAAATAAACGAAAAAACTTCCGCTTTATTACATTAGCGTAGATAGATAAAAAATTCAATATCTGCGAATACAGAAGAGAATCACTGTTTTTCTAAAGTTCTGTTTCTAAAAGAACACGTGTCTATTAAAATT
The DNA here is from genome assembly GCA_036924255.1 of Apodemia mormo. Classification (NCBI taxonomy): domain Eukaryota; kingdom Metazoa; phylum Arthropoda; class Insecta; order Lepidoptera; family Riodinidae; genus Apodemia; species Apodemia mormo. The sequence continues at coordinate 11,852,677 of JAUPFN010000002.1, forward strand.
CCAGCCCTAGTTTAATATATAGAATAGTTTCCTTCGAACAAACATTTGAAATTTTTTTTATAGAAGAGAGGGCAAACGAGCAGGAGGTGCACCTGATGGTAAGTGATCACCGCCGCCCATGGACATCCACAATACCAGAGGTCTTGCAGTTGCGTTGCCGGCATTTTAAGAATGAGTAAGCTCTTTTCTTGAAGGCCCCCAAGTCGTATCCGTTTGGAAACACCCCTGCCGGGGGTGTCATTTTTGTGCAGAATTCAACATTTGAATTCTGCACAAAAATGTCCCTGTTATCATTAGTTATAAATATCGATTTTTTTATATCATAAGATAGCACACAAGCATATGGGTCAGCTGATGAAAAGAGTCAACCATCGCCTACACACACCAAAGATTTTAATGGTGCGTTACTATCTAGAAGCGAGGTCTAATGCCACATGCGTAAGTTTACCGGCTATCTTACCCTCCAAACCGGAACACGACAGCGACAAGCACTGGCGCTATTGTGTCAGGAAAAGGTAAGTCGGTGGTATCAGATCCGAGCAAGACAATGAAGAACTCTACCACCTAGTACCACCTACGATGGTATTGACTCACATAGCCAATCGATCGCCTTTTACGACCTGGCTGACAAAACGGCAGTCGGCCAAAGGTCAAATGAGCCCGGAACTAACACGGGGGAAAATGTTAATAGTGCCTTGCTATCAGTGTGCTAGGGATGTAATACTACATGCATAAGTTTATTGGTTACCTTACCCTCGAAACTGGAATATGTCAGTAACAAGCATCGACGTTTAGAGCGGATCCAGGGTGAGGGGGGGGGGGTCATGGGGTTCATGACACCCCCTAAGCACTGCCTGAACCTCAAATATGCAACCCCTCTGACCTGAAGGCTGGATCCGCCTTTGTGTTAGCAATGTATATTGTATAAGTTGAGAATAAGGTCCCGAGACTTTGCAGAGCTTTACCACCTGACTAGCTATTAGTCATGATCGTGATGTTGGTGACACGTTTAGCTTTCACTTTCCTTTTACCTACTACATAGTTAGCTCTTAGCTTGGCAGGACTAAAGATCTATTCTTTAAAAGGTCCCCAGACCAACATGAAGAAATATTGACAGGTTCAATTACCGACCAACAGATTAAATGTTAGTTTCGCTTTTTTTAATAGAAATTGATTTGATAAAAAATGAAGGCAATTCATACGTGGTTTAACAACTGCCTGGTAATCTATACATATAATAAAATCGTAGGAAAGTCAAAACTGTACATTGAATTTTTTTTTTTAATGAATACTTGCGGCGTGATCTACAACAATCGATATTGAAGCCAAAAATATAGTTTTTAGAATTTTTGTCTGTATGTATGTCCGGGATAAACTCAAAAAGTACTACACGGATTTACTTCATTATGCATGAATATTACTAACAGGTCGGGTCAGCATATTTTAGGCTACATATTATCACGCTATCACCTACGGGGGAGTAACTGTGCGGGGTAAACGAAGTCCGCGCGGACGAAGTCGCGGGCAACAGCTAGTAGTTTATAAAAAGGCCAAAATCTTGTAAGTATTTATGGTGAAAATTTAATCTTTTTCAGAAAGCAAAAAGAGACATTAAACAAAATTCGATTAGCATAGAAAGTACCAGTATCTATATCATATCTAACTTACTTAGGTACATGGTACAGCTTGTCTCGATGCGTTGCTAGTTTTTGCAAAAGCAAAAGTCATTATTTTATCATTAAACATTAAGTAAGTTTTTACACACTTATTCGCCTGTGGCTTAGGTTATTTAAAAGAAACTAATATTTTTACTGTGCAACCATGAAACTATTGATAATAATCAATCACCCTCTAGTCCTCTCGACCGTAATTCTAGTAATATTAAAGCTCTAATACCAATTAATATAAGCATTATGATTTTGATTGAGCAATAAAACTCCATGTATATTTGACAGTAGATTTTGTTGTTACAAATAAAATGTATAGATACGCGTGTATGTCAAACGTATGATAGTGTGTTACGATTTGCTTTTATTAATTTAATTTCTTACTAACGCATATTAAATAAAAAAATTAAGCTTTCCAAACTTTATCATTAGATAATTTTCGTTACTGCCTTTTTTTTGGGTTCCGAAGTCAACTAGGAACCCTTAAAGTATCGCCATCTCCATCCATACTCCAACCTTTCGCAGCCTAGCTCAGAGATTAATCTTATAGGTAAGAAAGCTATAATTTTGTTCGAATATTTATATTAGTTACTGCGACAAATTGGAGAATATAAAGTCTTGAATTTTTTTTATCTACCTGCTAGATATCTACATGTAAAGTGGATGTTTATTTCTTTTCTTGCGTACCCTAAAGTGTGGAGTGTCGTTGGATAGGTCTTTAAAAATATCGTAGCTTTGTGGAAACAGTTTTTCCATTAAGGGATCTGTTAGCAAAATATTTAGCTTTGAAGTACTAATGTTTGTTAGTCAAATGCTATTAGACCGTGGTCCCACGAACAAACTTGTTTTTGATTAATAACAAGCTGAATTTTTTTGGACAGCTTCGTTTTAATGAGACAAACATGTCTTCGAAAACTCTTGAATCGGGTAACTAATAAAATTATGGGACTTTCAACTTTGAAAATTTTGATTCGGTGAAGGAAAAATATTTATTAATAACAATAATTATTTTTGGACATTAATCGCTTGATTATATTATAATGAAAAACACGTTGAAACTTTTGTCCTACACATTTGATGGATTTTCTGACAAGCCCTCCACTCTAAAGTTTCGGAATTCTGGGATTTTTGAATTGATATGTCAATTTAAAAACAACTTAATTTTCTCACAACAGCTTGTTAATTAATTCAAGGGTAACTTTGTCCTACACGTAAAGTGAAAACTTTTCTAAGTTCGATACTGTAAATTTTTCTTTTTTATTTATCTTTACTAGTTACACGATTCAAAAATTTTCGAATATAGAAAATATGGTTGTCTCGTCAAAACGAAGCTGCTCACAAAAATTCAGCTTGTTATTAATAAAAAAAAAGGTTGTTTGTGGGAACACGGTCACGTTGAATTACATTGATATGCGTCAATAAACGCCACAGGTGAAGCTCTCCTTAGGCAATTATGAACGGTGGCAAGTGTTTACCACAGTCTATAAATGCCCAAGTTATTTATATCTTAAAAATAAAATAAATAAAATGAAAAGCATTCCGCCGTGTTGGTCCCGGCCTCCTTTGTAGAATAGGCCAACTGCCGTTTTGCCAGGCAGGTCGTAAAAGGCGACCGATTGGCTATCGAGTCACTACCATCGTGGCTACTAGGTGGTAGAGTTCTGCATTGTCTCGCCCGGGTCTGGTACCACCGCCTTACCTATTCCTGCCGCAATAACGTCAGTGCTTGTCGCTGTCGTGTTCCGGTTTGGAGGGTAAGGTAGCCGGTAAACTTATGCATGTGGCATTAGACCTCGCCACAATAAAGCAACGCACCATTACCATCTTTGGTGTCTATAGGCGATGGTTGACTCTTTCCATCAGGAGACCCATCTGCTTGTTTGCTATCTTATGATATAAAAAAGACACATTATATTACTGCAATTTAAAATTTCACAAACTTGAAACTAGTGACATCTATTTGAAATCACGCACATTTTAAACAGATGTCACTAGTTTTAAGTGTTGACACTTTAGTCCCTTTTTGAATGTACTCGATATAAAGCAGGTTTAATTCTCGTATGAGTTTACTGTACACAACATAATTTAACAGGTAATATCGGGTAGGTACGGTTATATTCTTGTTGGACTTCAGGCTGACTTCGTCAATCTTTTTTTATTCTATTTTTCTACGGCCTTCGGCTTCCATGGCCGATACGCCGATATAATTGAACATACAGTTACATTAAGACAAAAAACCTTCCCTTTTCAAAAATCAATACTATTGGGGGTAAAGTGTGTAATAAACTATATCTCATACGCGAAGCTGTGGACAATGGCTTTTACGACTTAATTATTTACATTTAGTTCGCATTTTTATGCATGAAAAAGATAATTCCCGTCTTGTTACTTTAAACAAGAAAATGAAGTGATGAAATGACATCTTGCGAAAAGCAATGTTGAGTAAATAACCTTAAGTTTTTATCGAATGCACATGCATTCGATACTCGATTTATATTATAATATATAATAACACATAAATCGCCCATATGAATGAGTTATTATACATTAATTACTGATTGAATGAAGTTCGTATAAATTAAGTAGGTATTGTTCTATCATTCTATCCTCTTTAGGATGACAACACAGTATAATTTGAAAGTAATTGACGCATCGTTTACATCCAAAATGACATTAATTTTCAGATAAAATAACCCCTTCTGCGACCACCTACCTTTCGCAAACCTAGCACCAGGAAACCAAGCACCTCCAAGGACGCCGCCGCCAGAACCAAGACTAGTGACAAGATGAAGCCCGACATCCATTAAGACCCCTTTTGTAAAATATAATTTCTGACTTGGGTCCAAATTTTTTCCTTTTGAAACCCTCAACAATAGTAAATCGTTGATTATGCTTAGGTACATTTAGTCTGCGCGACAAGTTGAAAATCGTCTAAAATCGTCTAAAGTTAAAATTAAAGTTAAAATTATGTACGATTGCTCATTGGATCCGGAATCATGCCTAGAAAAATGTACTAAAAGCGCGTATTACGTAATGTTACGTGGATTTTTCAGTTTTTGTTCAAGGACAATAATTATTATAAGCAAAGTATGAATATATTTTTTAACTTTTATGGCATGATATTATTAGCATATTATGGCATGTATATAAGAAAGGCTCCACGAAGCGGAACATTTTTACGATAATTATTTAAACGTTTTTTTTTAAAATGAAGGCGAAAGTACGAGAAAATGTTGTTAGTTAACAATAAACGATGTTAACTAACAACATTTTCTCGTATTTCCGCCATGTTGAAAAATTAATTTTAAGTAAAATTTCTATCAGAAATAAATTATGTATAGTGTTCAGAATACATCATAATTTTTTCAAATTTAAAAAAGAATATTTAATACCCTGAAATAAATTAATTTGTGACATATTTACTTTTGAGGCCGTGCGCGCAACATAAAAATGTTGTGCGGAGACCCATTTTCGTTAAATTAAAATTATAAATAAAGGAGACAGAGTTCCGGGATCTAAGAGTTTTTTCTTGGAAATTTCCTCTTCTTTCCGAATTTTTTTTTTAAATTACTTAAATATTAATAGTTTATGAAATATTGGCAAAAAAAGAAATGCCATTTTTTTCATCTTTGTTTATAACTTTTGCAATTTTTTATGTGCTAATACACGCTTTTAGCACATTTTTATAGGCGTCATTCCGGATTCAATGAGCTATCGCACATAATTTTAAGAGCAGTGTCTCTATTTTAGACGATTTTCAACTTGTCGCGCAGACTAATTGCAGAGACGTTTTAAGTTATGAGGTATGTCACGTCCCGAGTGACCACAGTATAATTTTCTAATAAAAGATATACAGAGTATAAGGAACGGTCCATCGAAAATTGTAACTATAGATTTGGACCATGATTCTTAATCGGAAAATGTAGGAAATTTGTGTGTTTCTTTTTTTTACGATTTTTTAAACTTTTGTATAATTTGATTTATTCTAATACTCTACTACGGTGTTTTTTTTTTCTAAAAACATAGTATAAGTGAAGAATATAAATAAGCAAAATAAGCAATGCTTTATTTTGCACAACTTAAACGGTTGGTTCGAATATCGCAGGCGCGTCGAGTTCGAGTAATGAACGCTTTAAGGCGATTACAGCTGCGAACGACCTTGAGTTTCTGACAGGAGCAGCGCAAAAATTATATCGCGCGCTAGCTTGCTCCAACGTCAAAGAGTATGTACAGTGAATGCAGATACCTACGTTTTAACATTTTTGTTCACCTATATGAACTTTTATCATCATGAATCGACTGAATGTTGTCAAACTCAAAACCAATAACCAGTAATCGCTCATTTATCGATTACATATACATTCGTTTTAGAAAAACGATAAATATCTAAAGAAAAAAAATGTACCGAAAATCGACAAAAAATCATATAACAATTTACACAATAATAACAGTTTCGTTTCCTATTTCTTTGAAAGTGTTGTAATATACAATACATCCCGTGTAGCACTTTATTTTAATACATACAATCAACAATTAATATTTAACAAAACCTTTCAAAATTTGATTTGGTTAAATATAATCTTTTGAAAAATATTTTAAAACTAACTAGCTTCTTAGTTTTTGTTTCAAAATCTCGTAATAAAAAAGAAGATATATAATTTGATTTAATGTTTATAGAGGAAACTACTAAATAAGTTGATTTATTTAGACTATTTGTATGTATAATATATTTAATTTATTTATTTTTTGTTGCGAAGTCCTTACTACCTTCAAATAGTACCAGTTTTTTTTTCTTTAGAGTTTTGCTTTTTATTCGCTTGCTTGAATTATCTTCTTTGTTTATATGTTTTATTTTTTATTTATTTTTGTACATTTATACAAAATATTGACAAAATACTTATCTATCTATAGCTAATAAAACATTCAAGCGTAAACGTAGGAAAGCGTAAACATGAATAGTCTCAAAATATTATTCAGCGTCTACTCGCAAACAAAACTATTTATAAAGTACTAGCTTTCAGCCCCTTTAATACCCTCTTTTACCTCTTTAAGAGATAAAACTCACAGCATCCTTACATGCACGTTTATTTAATTGAATTAAAGATCATGACTAATAAATTTGAAGAGATTTTGATTAAACATATTTTATTTTTTCTACAAACTTTACCACTTTTTTCATCCTTTGAAGAGATGACATTTGAAAACCTTAAACTCGTATTCATTTAATTGTATTAAAAATCATAAATACTAAGTTTTAAATAATTTCTACAATATTCTACAATAAACAATCTATTTTTTATACAAACATCAATGCTTTTTTTACCCTTTAAGGAATAAAATTTTAAAAAATCCCCAAATATATGATTCTTAAATTGTGTTGAAGATTATAAGTGTCGAATTTCATTCACCATAAACCTTTGATTTTTCATATAAATTGTAACACACACTTTTACTCCTTTAATGGATGAAACTTCGAACATTACATGCATGTTTCTTCAATTTCGATTGAAGAGCATAAGTACTAAAAAAATCCAAAAATTCGTACTTCTTAATTGTATTAAAAATCATAAATACTAAATTAAAATAATTTAGATTTTATAGTAATGCAATAAATAAACAATTCATTTATGATACAAACTTTAAAGCCTCTTTTTACCTCTCTATAGGCTAGAATTCCAAAAAATATTAAATTTATATTTAATTTTTTTTCAGTTAAAGGATAATTTAATTACGGCATATCATTCTATTTGAGTTGTAATAACTCAAAAATGACAGAGTTTCAAACAAACTTTCACCCCCTATTTCACCATCTTAGGGGATGAATTTAAAAAAATCCTTTCTTATTCCTTTTCTATATCATAAGAACAACATCTGTAAAAAAAACAGACTTCTCGGTCCAAGCTCATTATCTACTATAAAAAAACATCCAAGCGTAAACGAAATCTTCAATTTCCAAACGGCACAATCTTACTATTGTGCCAAACGTTCTATCTGTACTATTACTCTTTGACTCGAATATGGAGAGCGGAGCATGCTAACATGCGACACAGCCTCCTCGTATGAACGCTAACGGGAGACTGACTTTCGACGCGAGCGCTGTCGGCGAATTAAATAATAAGGCTTTTATTGATTTAATAGCACACTATAATGATTTTGTAAAATTTTGAACTTAAATTTTATAAAGCAATAAATTGTCTGTAATAAAAAGAAAAAATCATCAAAATCGTTACAGTAGTTTGGAAGTTATAAGCAATTTTTTGTGTAAAAATAAGAAAGATATTCGATTTTTTTCCGTCAAAAATAACAATAAAATTTGAAAAAACGAACTTAAAATTTAAACTTAATTATATTATACGTATAATGCATATTTTTTTTAAATTATTGGACCAATCGGTTAGCAGTAGTAGGCTTTCAAAGAGGTGTCTATTTCGTAGTTTGGCATTACCTATCCCCTTAAAGTGCGTGGCGTAGAAATGAAAAAAAAAAAAAACATTTGTTTTCAATTTCCTCCAAGAAAACAAATTGAATCATGACTAATACGTAAAAAAGCAAGTTTTTCAATAAACCGTCCCTTACGCTCTGTATACAGAGTTCATTTTAAAGGTCCGGCCAAATTGAAAATTAGGAACTAAATAGCGAATTGAAAGCGCGTTTTAATTAATATTGTAATTTTATTACAAGATAATATAAAAATATTCGATTAAAAATATCCCAATTAATTTATGAATTGGGTGCACCGAGTCTTGTGAATGAAGTTCTGGCAGTGTGTCATTTTACATTTAGGTACCTATAATTATTGCGATAGTAACTATTATGTAATCTGTGGTTCTAAGTACCTACATTTTTCCCGATTAATTTTAATTTGGTAGAAGGCACAAACATATTTTAGTTCGAATATTGCGTAATTGAAATTATTGCCATGCATTTTGTTTTTAGTGTCAGATAAAAATGAAATTTTGAATTTTTAAATATTTTTTTAATTGTGTAAATCGAACGTTTATCGATTCTGAACAGCCTCTGAAAATTTGTCTGGACCTTTAAAAGTAACCCTTGTTTACTTAGGATGTGTATAGTTACCGGCAGCGGCGGGGAGGGCGCGGGCGCGGCGGAGTGCGGCGGCACGGCGTGCACGGGGCGCGCGGGCCGCGCCGCCGCGCGCTGCAGCGTCGCGCGCTTCACCGACACCATCAGCCACACGTCCTCCACGCGCTGGGACACCTACGCACACACATACACCATTACAATCTCGCCACTAGATGCACCAAATTTAATGGCCTAGAGTCTAAAACACTAATTCCCAAAGTGGTCTAGGTGGTCCACCAGGGGTCCACGGGAGACTCGATGGGGGTCTTCATTGGCGTGACTTTTGGTCTTCAGTTTTGGGAGTATGGTAGAAATTTAATATTAGGGGGTTCACCAGAACCAGCAAAATTTTGAAAGTGGTCTATGAAAAAAAAAGTTTGGGAACCTTTGGTCTAAAACAATTTTGTTTTACTATTTCATGATGATGGACCACGTTAAAATAAATAATATCAGTTTTGCCATTGACCATCAACTGTTTGGAGGAAAAATACTTACATATAGAATGAAAAAAATGTTATTCTATAACTATAAATAAAACACTATTACCGGACCACTTCGGCGAAGTTATCACGTAAATCGCAATACAAAATTATCGTAATTATTTAGTTATTGCAAGACACATAATAGCCTTGTCTATTAGTGGCAGACGTTGCCACTCGATTAGTTCTGGAGCTGTGACATTGCAAAAAGTGTATCTAGTAACCAGTAAGCAATTAGCGACGTTTTTGATGAGTTTTTCGCTACGTTCAAAAGTTATCGCTGATCGCTGGCGCATTGCAAACGTTAGGTGATACACCTGCCAGTTTCCAGGAACCAACATATTCCGCGATACCCATAGCTAGGGAAAAGGGGCCGCGGGGCAGCCGAGTGACAGGATAGAATTTAAACACCTTATTATAAAAAAAAGATAGTACCCAGGACCAACGACTTCATATAGTTTCCAAAGCATGTATAATGCACCGATGATTAGTTACATTAATCGAAACTCGAGAAAATATAAATTCGAATCTTGGACGCTTTTACAGCTCCAGCACCGTCGCTTCTTAAACACGTCTTACTATCATAGGTAGCTTTGTGTGTAGGGGGCATGAGCGTATATGAGGGAGGAGGGGTGTTAAAGGAGTCCGGACCCCTCCCCGAAAATGTATGTATACGCGGAACAAATACGAGTATTTACAATTCGTATCCGACATGGGGTATCCTAGTTTATATATAAAATTAAGGAATTTATTGCAATATTTAGAAATTCGAGGTACAACTAGTTTTTTTGCACTTTTTGGAACCCCTGAACAACCCCCATAAAAAACTATACCATGTACATTTTTGGACTTTTGATCACTCACTATAACAAAGCTATAGCTACGTTCATGTGTAAAGGTGACACCATACTGACCGCACGGAGTGACACTCATGCCAGTTACGCCACTTTTATAGAATCGTCTTTGAAGATTTATAAATAATCCCGGTAAAATTATTTTTCCTCATTGGCCTCTCGATCTACAGCGAGACACGCTGACAATAAAGTCAGCGTGTCTCGCTGTAGGTCGAGAGGTTGCTATTTCATTTTTCCGTGACAAACAAAATATGTCTATAAGCTAAGCATGAGCCGCTACCAAGAAAAATTTATTATAAAAGTCTCGGCAGCGGTCTACGTATTTGAATAACACGTAAAAATACTAATCACAGACATTTCAAATTACAGTTGATAGATGTTATTCGATTCTCTCTATCTATTCTTAGTAGTACTACTGCTACATTTTTCAAGCTTTAAAATAATTACACGTTATAGACGTTATATCTCGTTTAATCATAAAAATATTAAAAAAAATACTAACTTGTGTAACAAGGGCCCTCGTTTCTTGCGTAGCAGATTGCATCAGCATTTCTCGAAATTCTTCTGGGGAATTCAGACCGAAGCTCTTGGCATCTTCTAGGAGTTTATCTACAGCGATGAGGCCACCTTCTCCGGCTAAGATTTCGACACCCGTCGCGCACCAATCATTAGCCTAAACAAATTGAAATGATAATTACTAGGCAAATCAAGTCGCAAAATTTGATTTGTGTTAAAAAACAATTATTATTGTTATATTGCAATTACTTTGAGCCTATATTTTTTAATATTTCCCGAAATTGAAATCATTTTTAACTCCTGACACAAAAGGGGTGTTATAAGTTTGATCACTATGTGTGTGTCACTCTCTCTATGCCGCAGCTCTTGAACGGGTGAACCGATTTAAGTGCGGATTTTTTTAACGTGAAAGCTGTTTTTCAAGCAGTGTTATTTTATTAAAATCGGTTGAGCCGTTTTAAAATCATCACCTCCTTTTAACTTGATGAAAATAATTAAGCAACTTGTACAAGCCTGATCGATACGAAATTTGGTATTCTGTTACTTCAACGATATTGCAAAAACATGGTAACTTTGACGTGTTGCTGCAGGATCGCGTTTCGGAGATCATCAGCGTTTTTTCATGTTTTGCTTTGCAAATGATACACATGAGTGAAGTGGTCTGGTAATTATTAAGAAATGTGTTTGTCATTCGCCGATTGGGGATTCATTAATTTTTTAATTTAGCGTTGATAAGGAACGTTCACAAATTGAACGGGTAAATTGTAAACATAGTTTTGTCAATTCCTATCATCGGCGTCAGTGCTTGACACTAATAACTGTTGCTGAAAAAATGTTGACTATTATGGTAAGGTTTTTACGTGACTTAAACCAGCACACTCTTAGTATTTTTGATGTTGCAGATATTTATAGGTCGTATTTACCAATTATTCACTATCGGCACAACCGTCTGTTGGTTTGTAATCTTTACTAGATGCATAATATTTGAATTACTTTCTATAATAATATGATGTAATGTTACTACTGCAACAATAAAGAGACATAATCTTTAGAAGACGATAAATATGATGGAGATTTTCACATTTAGTGCAAATATTTTTCTTTTGGCTATATCCTTTTTTGAAAATGAGGTAAAAGACTTCACCTTTTGAGAACATATCTTCGCAAGGCGCAAATTCTACCTCGCATAGACTCAGTTTATATTACCATATCTGAGCGAGATCTCACCATTGCTTTTTCATTTTGCTACTATGACTATTTCCCGAATGATTTTAAATAAATTTTTTCGAAGTCCTCGTTTTCCTCAAAAACTTTTTTTTATTTCTAACGTTGTTATTGATTGGCAATATAGTATATTTATGTGATGGTCGCGGCATGATAAAAATAAATAGTATAAAAATGAAAAACTTCCTACAAAAAAGTTCTTCGTTATGTAAATACCTACTCAGTTATAAATAAATAATCACCTCTTTAAAGAATATCACTAGTTTTATTTTGCCTTAGTATATGCGATAAGTAATGGGATTTAATTACGTATCCATACTAAGATGATGTCACCCAATCCAGACTAATTGTAATACCTATTCCGATCTATGGTTATAATCGATGTCATCTAAAAAACAAACAAGAAGAACATCGCAGCATCGTACTAAGGATGAAATAGAGCTGTACGGAAGAGTCTGTTCCAACATAAATAGCTAGCACTGAATTTGTACGCATTGTAATATATACCTACGTTTACATAAACGTAAGAATAAGTAATAAGTTCCAAAGCGAAAAGATCACTGGAAACTACTACTTAACAATTTATTGGAGAGCCAGTTCGAATATTGGGAATAAATTCATTTTAGTTAATAATTATACTACCTTATCTATACGATCCATTAATTCCCTTGCTTTTGTCAACAGTAAATTTCTTTTCTGTATTTTATCTATAAGTAGTGAGCTCGTTCTTCTTAGTTCTTCGCATTTTGATTCTATATGATCTAAAGAGCTCAAAGGATCTTTCATTAAAGTTTCGCCTAAAAAGAAAAACATGGAAATATTTAATACATTTTATAAGTATTATGTACATACATTATAGAGTAGGTACTTACTTTATAGTTTAAAATGTTTACAAGTTACTTTACATTTAAAGTAAAAAATATGTACCTACTACTATATATTTTTCCATTGCCAATAACCCTAATTTAAATTAAATATATTATTATGATTCAAGCACATAAAATGTGTGTGGATATTATTCAATTAATATAATAATAATAAAATGTAGTGATTATATACTCTTTGATAATAAATGAATTAAATCTAGAACTCTACAAACAAAAATATATGCGCAAAAGAAACTAAATAATATTTTGATTTTTGAATTCGAGAATTCGAAATGTTCAATTTAAATAGAATATCGTTCTATTTTTAAAATAATCCAAACAGCCAGTACAGTCACAAACTAAAGGCCAAATGACAAAATAAATATTTTCAATTACTCTTTATTGTATACCATTCTGCGTAGAAAGACTAAAACGTATATTTTTGTAGGTACTTAAAAAAACAATTACTTTATAGGAATATATAGGAATCGTAGGCAAAAACTTAGTCCTTTTTTAAAATAAATGTGCATATCGATTTTATGCATTACCGCTAGAATTTTTCAAAGGTTAGTTTTTAATTTAAAAAAAAACGTTTTTAAACCAAATACATGTAAAAAATCGGTGTAAAAAAGTTGAGAGGTGTCAAGGGACACCCGGATGGAACGAAGTTCCTTTCGATTAATTAGTGAAGGAATTGTAATATCTTTTTTTTAAAGTTATAATAATATTTTTTCATTATTATTATTATTTTTTATTATTTATTATGTACAAAAAACCTGTATACACTCAACAAAAATAATCGTCGCGAAACCACACTGTTCAATGCGAAATAGAAATGAAAATATCTGGCTTGCTTTCTATAAGAGAGAGAGAGAGAGACAGACAGAGAAACATGCGTACGCCGCACAGCTTACAATAGCTATAGCAAAAAGTGTCGTTACAACTTTTCGTGAGAATTTTTTCCGTCTAGCCCCCTTTCACAACGTGCGATAAGGAACTTCGTTCCAATAAGAAAGGGCATGCTCCATTGGTTCGAATATGTTGAAAGAATGGTAAATAAACGATTGACAAAACAGATACATAATGCGAATGTGGACGGATATAAGTACCGGGACTGACGTACCATGATCAAATTGTTGGGGTACTGACCGAAGGTGGTGCAGTCTTCGAAACCGGCGTGTTTGCATGAACAGATTTATGAATGTGCAGCAAGCAAGATAAGTCTGCCTGAACCCTGATATATGGAACTCAATTCTCTCTGTCTACTCCGTAAGGGATTTTGCGTGAAGATTTATTTTTTGATTTCCCACAAATCTTAAGGAAGAGCAAAGATTTTCTTGTGCTTTTTTCGTACTAATATTTAATTTTAATATTTACCTTCATCGATCACTGTCGATGCCAAGTCTAGGTCACCGTTGCAAAGTTTCTCAAAGTCGCTAGCCTCTTGGATAAGACTCTCTACCCTGTTTACTGTTTCACCAACTTCTGTCATGTCGCATGCTGTCTTAAGATGTCCATCTAAAGTAGCCTAAAATAATAAAAACTAGTAATATTATTTATAGTTCATTTATTTTTAAAGCACGAGAAATGTCACGCGTAATTTCCTTTATATTTATGTTTATAGCAAAAAGAAAAAACTACTTATAGTTTAACAAAAATCTACCTGGTTTAAATCAGTTAAATAAAATCACCTATCTAATACCTTTAAACGAGCAATTCTTGTATATATATATATATATATATATATATATATATATATATATATATATATATATATATATATCAACGATCTCGGAAACGGCTCCAACGATTTTCATGAAAGTCACTAATTACGGGTTTTTCGGCTCAAGGAATCGATTTATCAAGGTTCTAGGTCTAAGAAAAGCTCGGTTCCCAAGATATGGGTATGTGAAAAACCGAGCAAAGCTCGGTCAAACAGATATTGTAATTTTGTTTGTAAAAAAGTATCGATTGTTTTTATTGGTAGCCTTTATTTTATAGACAAATTGTCCTACTTGTAATTTAAAGCTAAATCTTAAATATTATGAAATTCCTTGAATACACAATTTAAAAAAAAAATATCATCACGCCAGTTTCCTTGTGGAGTAACAATTAAATAAAACGTCAATGGAAGTTCCGGTTCACAGCGATTCACTGGTTCGTTACTTGGCTATATACCCAAATTCCCAGAGTGATTCCCACAACCCGCACCGTCAGATTTACGTATCCATCTGAAGCACATAGAAGCTAACACACCACCATCAGACCTAACTTAGCTAGCTAGAATTTAATTTTCATGAGTGACCCTAAAAACACCTCAAAAACAGTTTTGGCCGAACCAGAGATCGAACACGGAGATTCCTGCCGCAATAGCGTCAGTGCTTGTCGCTGTCGTGTTCCGGTTTGGAGGGTAAGGTAGCCGGCAAACTTATGCATGTGGCATTAGACCTCGCCACGAGATAGCAACGCACCATTAACATCTTTGGTGTCTATAGGCGATGGTTGACTCTTTCCATCAGGAGACCCATCTGCTTGTTTGCTATCTTATGATATAAAAAAAAAAAAAAAAAACACGGGTTCATCACAAACATAGGCAAATAAACAAACCTCTTTATGTATTTCGAATAGGCTAATGACTACACCACGTTCTGAACATAAATTACGTATACTGACTGAGTCTAAAAACTAAATTAAATACGTAATGATGAAAATAAATATGATGTTTAAAATGTATGTTACATTTATAATATTATATTTATCTTCATTATTATACATTTAGTTTATTTTAAAATTTTATGATAAAGATCCAAATAAATAATACATGATAAAGATAGTTTTATGTGCTGTTTTATGCCTTGAATAAAACTGGCCACTATTGACTGAACGAAAAAAGAAAACTTAATAGATTTTATTTTTTCTTTTTTTATTCTATGGCATAATTATGATTCGGATGTCACAAATGAAAATCACTAACGCAGTTTTAATTTTTATATTTCATAATAAAACTTTAAGTAAAATAAAATGTAATGAAATAGTGTTTAAGTGTTAAAATGTCAATAAGTATGGTATGTAATTTTCGTAAATGCAGAAAATCATTATGTACTCAGGCGTGGGTCACAACATGCTCGCATGCTTTCTGTGTTGATCATGGTAAACGAGAATTTAAGACAAATGCTGAAAACTCCCTGATTTGTCCAGCTTGCGGTAGTGAACTACGTGATAAATTCGATGTAATACAAGCAGATCTCAAACCAAGCGAAACGTTTAAATCAATTGTTCTAGCAGGTTTAAAGCCAGATACAATTATGGATGTGGCTATGAGAGCAATATCTTTTTGGTCGTATCAAATCGAACAAGAAACCCTTTATCAAGAAAGTTTAGCGAAACATTCTAAAGAAAAATTGGAATGTATAGACGAATTAAATACACTGAATGCGCAAAAATCAAAAGCTGAAGTAGACACTTGTAAAAGAAAAATTGTTTCATTGCAAACAGAATTCAACAAGAAAAAGAAGCAGTCAGAAGAATTAACAGCATGCTTAGAAGAGAAGTCGCGAAAAATACAAAAATTAACATTTCAACTTGATGCTCTAAGGAGAAAAGATATAAGAACACGTAGTTTTACAGAAAAAAGTATAGATCAAGTACATTGCATGGATATTTCAGATTTAGTTGGTAAAAGAGGCCCTTCTAAATCTTTCGTATTTCGGCCTATGAAGGACAAAGAAAACTCGCACAATATATGTTCACCTAAAACACCGATGTTTGATTTTAGGCACAAGAATAAAGAACAGTCAAGTTTTCAATTTCGACCGTGGCAATCTTAAATGAACCTCGATAAATAGAGATTTTTGTGAACCATAGAATAATTACCTACCTGCATCTGTTTAAAATTTAATAAAAAAGTCCTAAATTTAAGCCAGTGGTTTAATTTTGTAGAATGTTTTTGCCAGAAATTATCAAATTGTTTTTCAGTCTCTTCAAGTTGCACGAGTAGCCTGCAAATAAAAACAAATAGTTAAAACGACATAATCTATATACATATAATAAAATCGTAGGAAAGTCAAAACTGTACATTGAATATTTTTTTAAAAGAATACTTGGGGCGTGATCTACAGTTGATATCGAAGCCAAAAATGTAGTTTTTAGAATTTTTGTCTGTTTGTTTATCTGTTTGTATGTATGTCCGGGGTAAACTCAAAAAGTACTGGATGGATTAACTTCAAATTTTGCATGAATATTACTAATAGGTCGGGTCAACATATAGACTACATATTATCACGCTATCACCTACGGGGGAGGTGCTGTGCGGAGTAAACGAAGTCCGCGCGGACGTAGTCGTGGGCAACAGCTAGTATAAATAATATAATTAAGCGTAAGTAATAAATATTCCTACACAAATAATACATATATATATATATATATATATATATATATATATATATATATATATATATATATATATATATATATATATATATATATATATATATATATATATATATATATATATATATATATATATATATATATATATATATATATATATACAATAATACATAATAATTATATCAAAAAATGAGCGAGTATTTTATGTTATTTTATAACAATGTTAATTATTTTTATCTCTTTTACAATTTAAAAGTTACAATTTTAAGTAAGCTTTTATTTAACTAATTTGTATATTTAAATTAATTTGTATAATAATCTTAACAAAATAAAATTTACCGAAAATAACTTTCAAATCATAGAAACTTTCAACCAATTTTTTTAACAACAGTAATATAATTATTTTTGTATAACTTACCGGTATCACAATTTTCGAAATTTTAAATCTTAGTTAAACATTTATTAGTATGTGCAAGAAATATATCGATCTATAGAATAATGTTGGAAGTGTATACCCATAGCACAGGCCATAGACACTAAAATTCATACATTAGTATCTTTAATTACATCTCACTTATAATTTTTGGTGTTAAAGGTAATCCCAACAGACCGCAAACTGCATATTCTATATAATTTAACCCCAAAGTAAGCAAATTATTTGCTTGGTATATGGGTGTTATTCAACGATACATACATGAATACTTTACAAAAATAATAAATATATAGAAATACATACATAAATACTATAATATATATAATAAACACCCAAACCCTCAATTCGCAGTTAGGTTCGCTAACCACTCGACCAACAGGGCGACCAACAAGTCAGGTAGCGACTAATCTGCGTGTATTTTGAGTCATGTAATAATATAAGGCAATTTACAGCACCATAAGTGATAGCTAAACAGTGCCGCTAGCAAAACTCTGTACACTTTCAATATATATTAAACCGGGATCCCAGGAACCAACTTTTATTTTATTAATAACAAGCTTAATTTTTGTGAACAGCTTCGTTTTGACGAGACAAAATGATGTCGAGATCCATGGAACGAGAGAACCACAGACACCACAAATGTTAATGGTACGTTATTCTCTGGTCGACGGGGTGTTCATGAGACATGCATAAGTTTAGTGGCTACCCT
The DNA here is from genome assembly GCA_036924255.1 of Apodemia mormo. Lineage (NCBI taxonomy): Eukaryota > Metazoa > Arthropoda > Insecta > Lepidoptera > Riodinidae > Apodemia > Apodemia mormo. Next base: position 11,870,897 of record JAUPFN010000002.1, read on the forward strand.
ACACTCAAAATCGGAGCACAATAGTGACAAGCACTGACGCTTTGTAGGAACAGGTAAGGTTATGGTACCAGACTCGGGCGTCTCTCTCGTGGCCAGTTGGTAATTTTACCATTGGCTATACGAGCATCGTAATCAACTGACCACGATGCTCGTATAGCCAATGGTTCGCCTCTACAAACTGCCTAGTGCCTAGCCGACCGGCAGATGATCTATTCTTAAAAAGGGAGCTCGGGCAAAGAAGGGGGGGGGGGTCATGTGTCAATGAATTAGAAGTCAGTATTAACAGACAGATATGACAAAGTTAGGTTCTTTCTCAGTTATCTTAAGGGAGGAAAGGTTACTTCTGAAACTCGAAGAGTTATGTAATATGTATATTGTTTTGTGTTTTACCATTGTGCGAAATGTTTTGAGTGACTGGATATGAAATTTGAGGTGACGTTAGATTCACACTACTAGACTAGGAGTTTCGTAGACTAGTTTTTATTAACGATTTCTTGCAATTGTCATGACGGAATTAATTATTTTAAATTAAAGCTTTGTTATAAAACCTACTTACCTTTCTACAGCGGCCACATGACTAATAATATTATAAGTTAAGTTTGGTTTTCTCACTTGCGTCAGTAACTCTTCGCCTTGTGTAGTTGCTGATGCTAATTCAGATTTTAAAGCTCTATAACTGTAAAAAATAAACAATAGCAAAATTAATTTGCCACTTCTACATTAATTTATGAGTTAATCAAGCAGCAATCTATACAAAAACTAGACGATATATAACTATTGTCGGCTGGGCTTTTTTCGGACGGATACGACTTAGTAACCTTCAAGAAAAGAGTTTGCTCATTTTTAAAGGGCCGGCAACTTAGCTGATATACCTCTTGTAGTGTAGTTGTTCATGGGCGGCTTTGATCATTTACCATCAGCTGCGATTCCTGTCCATTTGTCCCCCATCTTTGAAAAAGATTAAAAAGTATTAAAAAAAAACTGGCATTTATAGAAAAACAAAATTAGCCGTAAAAAACTAGACTGAAAAATAGATATCTTTTTCTCGTAGATGAAGCGTTACAACTTACTAGCTGTTGTTACCCGCGACTTCATTCTCGTGCCTCAAACATATAACTTTCTTTTGGTTAGTCGGGTAAAAAGTCACCTTCGCCTTAATATGGGTCATCGAATCAAACACTAAGATTATTTCGATGCGAAAAATATGGGCGCTGTCGGTTCAACCAGAAATAGCGCCCTACAGTTGACAGAAGAATAAACAAAATTGGATAGACATTAAAATACCAGCAAAGGTAACGTCTCATCTATCACTTGAATTTATTTCATAGCATTAGGTTATCATAACGATATTTACAGACGTACAGTAAAAATGAGTCTCTCCTTATAAGTTTACCATCTTAGAGGCATTGTCGCATTTGACGGGTATTTTGAAGTTTAGAGAGGTACCCAGCCAGTGCTGGCCAGAGACGGGCATTTTAAAATTTCGTGCTTATTTGTCGCATTTAGAATATGACATGTTTGCTTAACATCGACAACACACATGCACTGACTTGAGAGGGCAGGACCAAAGCAGGGGAGTTTGCTCAATAAAATTATAATTTGTTTATAATTTGTAATATTTTAGACTGGTTTTTTAAATAGGCATTTAAGGCATCTTGGGCCGTATCTCTTCACTTATGTATGGTAAACCTATTTTAAAATTGTATTTGAAGGTGTAATCATTACAGATTTTCAAAGCGTTGTCGATTGCCCCTTTGATCCAATTGTTAGCTTGTGTGAGAGTAAGACTCAAAGTTATTTTTCTTTTTTTTCTGTCAAATAAAATATCGGCACGGACGTAGTTTGCAAATTATGTGCTAACACACACATGCCTTAAAGAAGCATATAAAACTATTGGTCTCGATTATTGCTAAAAAAAGCAAATGTCAAATTAAGCAAAGGCGATAGGGATCATCAAGCATTTCATCAGCGGATATAGCTTGATGCCCAGAGTCGTGGCAAAGCAAGAAATTCTTAGACTTTCGATTAACTCTCCCTTCGTCACAAGAGAAAAGCCGTGATTATATTTATGCATTTTATTAATACTTATTTATTTTATTTTTTACAATACACGTACATCTCCTGTAAAATAAAAGCAGTTGTGAAAGTTGAGTTTTAAAATGGATTATTCGAGTTTACTGATACGAGGCTTATAATTTCTAGTTTCTAATGCTTACGCATTTCTGTTTATATAGTAACATTGCCCTATTTATGAAACTTGATTATTATTATATACTAGCTAACCTGGCAAACGTTGTTCTGCCTTTTTAACTACTCTTATTTTTTCTATATTTTCTCACCTTTTAAACCTTTCCTGGACTTCAACAATTAATTCAAAATCAAAATTAGGCAAATAGGTTCCGCGGTTCTCAAGTTTTAGCGAGACTAACGAACAGCAATTGATTTTTATATATATAGATGAATAACTTAAATAAATTAACATAAAAAAAATATGACACAGAAAGAATACCAACCTAGTTTCTTGACAGTCTAATAATTCTTTGGTTTGAGTTGGATCATTGCCCATATCGCAATCCACAATCTCGTGCATAAAATCATCTAATTTACTTGAGATCTCCTTCATAAGCGTCGAAAATTTTTCTAATGCCTGAAAAAAATATTTGATGTAAAATCTACAATCCTGGACGTTATAAGTTATAGAATTTATATACACATTCTCAGTGATCCATAAGGCGATCAGCTCATATGAATCTTCCATATTTATCCACAAAAGTGATTCAGTGCGCAAGGATAAAGCATCATTGAAATTAGGTATATACATATATTTATTACATTGACAACATACACTAGACGGATAAAGTTTAATTTGTTGCTCTAAATTAATTCTGTCTATAATCTGAGGCGCGGGGTAAAGGAATAAGATGTTCTGATTGGTTAATTTAAAATCGGTATTTTGTCGCGCGTATTTACAACTCACTGGATTAATCGGTACTAATTCTTTCGGATAAATATAAGATCTATTAATCTGATGTACTGACAGAATAAATGGTCTGTTATTAGGTCTTTATTCTTTTTACTCAATGAATAGATAGATGCTTAGCTTACAGATAGATAGATAAATAGATTACAAGTAATAGATTTTTGCGTGCTTAAGTACAGTTTTTAAACCACAGCCGACACAAATACTAATAGACACAGTGCTGAACGGAAAACGTGTAGCTGTTCATACGAGTATATATAAACAATTGCTTGTAATTGTCAAGCGCTAAAAGATATAATAGAAATATGCCATATTGTGCTATTTTATCGTTGGGAATAAGAAGCCAAACCTTAAAAAGTATCACTGGAGTGATTTTATTTCATCGGTAAATACTTTTACTAAAATTTCTGGGTGTAAATTACAACAACATTAATTTTATAAAAAAAAAAAACTACAAATCAAGTTACAATGACAACCTACGAAATTAAAAAAAGCCATATACGGTTTGATGCATGTTTAAAACCGAATGACTTACTATTCGTTGTTGTATCCACTCTGAATGTGAATACTGCATTTCGCCGCCGAGATCAGGCGTCAGCTGTGATCGATCAAAGTGCTCGTAAAGTTCATCCACAGAGGAACACACCACCACCCGAAACCGGAACTCTTCTTTGAATAATTTGTTACTAACTTCTGACAATGCTTTTTGAAAAAAACTTGCTGGTCGAAGAACATAAACTGTATGAATGATGCCAGGGAAGAATTCCTGAAATTAAAATAGATAAAAAGATCGTTAATTTACAATATATATTATTTTAACAATATCTATAAAATCTACAATCACTAAAATCTACAAATAACATTTTATAGATAGAACATATATATATATCTAAACGACAGATGTCTTACGGGGTAGGCAGAGAGAAGAGAGTGTCACATGTCACGATCCTTGTAAATTTGTCTCACTTCCTCTGCATTAATTACTCTCTTAAAACAAACACGCTAGTTGCGAATAAAGTAGCGTAAAATAAATAGAAACACTAACTTATAACGGCTCTATTCTAACTATTATATGACATTAAGGCAACTAGATTGTCCAGAAAAAATATCAGCACGGTAGATATTAATCGCTCATGACATACAGGTGAGAAAACAATAAAAAAAATCACACCTATATCCCAAAAGAGGGAGGCACAAGTGCAACGCACCCAAGAATCGCCTACGATACAACTCATTATCGTATATAAACATAACTATTCTTAAGCAAGTTATTACTTCCAAAATAACGATAAATTTACTAAGAATGATTTGCCTGTTTCAGAATTCAAACTATGCTATGACAGTCCTAGGCTATGACTTCATGCGTTTATACGGAAGCACCTATGGATGGTAGACTACTGAGGCAAACCATGGGCATATTATTTAGACCTATTTTTATCGCCAGATCTATTTTACATCTTTTTTATTAATATTATAAAAGCAAACATTTGGATGTTTGGATGTATTGATTTTTGTCACACAATCACGCCAAAGCGGCTGAACCGATTTAGATGAAATTTGACGCAAACATTTGATTTACATTGATTTCATCCAAATCCGTCCAGTACTTTTGGCGTGATTGGTGTTGTCAGTATTTTACACAAATTTATTTAAATTGAGTATATGCGGCCATCAATTTTAAATTTTTGTGTCAAACTTAAGATGAAGTGTTAATTCTTTACGTATTATTAAAATAACTCGTATATCTTATGAAATATTTATAATTGTTAATTATTTAGCACATTTAAAATTAATATTATTTTTGGGCTGCAATAAAGTCAACTATTTGATTAAGGTAATAATTAAGTCAATAATCTACTACGAATAGAATAAAATAATATAAAATACCTGCCAGATATGTTTTCGAGACATTCGTGCTTGTGAAATTGAGAAGTAAATTATAGTAAAATACAAAAAAAAGTGTAATCAGTTTTGTATTTTGTATTTAATATAATTCGATATTCCGTCAGTTGTTGTTCAAATTAATAAATCTTATACATTTTACCAAGTAGAGCGAACAATGGGTAACGAACCTCTATCATCAAAACATTCGCATTTTTGAAATTTAATATTGATTAGAAGGATAAAGGTTAGTAGGCAGTAGGATAATTAAAACCATGATTTTCCAAGTGTTGTACTAAATTAGGTTTGCATACTGTTTCATTATGTATAAAGTTTCAGGTAATTTTCCTTCCACCATGAGAGCCGTCTGCGGCCTGCGTCTACTATCCAATGCTATCTGTGAAAGCAGCAGAACTTGGTAAACAATGAAGATTTAACTAGTTAAAGACTTGTTTTGTAGGTCGCAGTAGCTGGTCTTTGTTGAGAACGCTGCTAAGATAGGCAACTTGCCAAGTTATAAGGCGCCAATCTGTCTGCTAATACTATTATACCATCAATGCGGCAAACATAGTTGAAAGAAACTAGGAATATGTATAGTTAGCACGAAAAAAAAGTTATGATAAGTGACGTCTTCCTAACTAAAGCCCTGAGTAATCGTCAGAAGTATTCAGTTTGCTTTTAATTTCTGAGTCAACACGAAGATTACAGTATTCCGGTTTCGATTACCGACTACCACAAAAGGAATAATTTCCAATTGTATTTTGTAAAAATAGTCCCATAAATATTTGCTGAAATTCTTATTCAAGATACGAAACAAAAGAGGGTAAATACAGTCGCTTATTGAATTGTTTTTTTTTTTTTGTTGTGTTGCCAACAATCAGATGATTCTCCTCGTGATGGAAAGAGATAACCATCGTCTATAGACGCCAAAGATGTGAATAATTTTAAATGTCACTGGACAAATTACACGAATTGATCTAACGTATCTAACGGATCTAATTGATCAAAGTAGGCAAATTATTTGTTTGTGTTGCGAGTGTTAGCCAACGATACTAATGCATAGAAATACATATACGAATTACTTTAACATAAGTACATAATAAACACCCAAACCCAAAAATAAAAACATCTATGCTCATCACAGAAACGTTTGTCTCTGACGAGAATCGAACCCGAGCCCTATCGATTTGTTGCCTATCCCCTAGGGGTATCCCCTCCCCTATGGATTCGCTAACCACATGACCAACGGGGCTATAATGTTGATAAAATAATGTTGCCACATGTTTTTATTGCCAAATATTTATATTTCAACTTTCAAACTGGAACACCATAGCGACAAGCACCGATGCTATTGTAGCAGAAATAGATAAAGCGATGTTACCAAACTCAGGCGAGACGTTAGTGTTCATGTGTTGGTGGCAGGTATTAATATTAGTGACAAATATTAGCTTACTCTCGCTTTTTACAATATGCCTAGCAGTAAGGCGTTTATGTATTCAATAGATGCCGATCAATTTGAGGATTATTTTTCTAGATGAACGGCTAACCTAGGGATCGTTAGTGAAAAGATCGGTTGGGTTCAGAGTGCTAAGTGTGAGTTTTTCTTTTCTCACGTTTACCACTAGGTGGCGCTATACAAATCACATACAAATACCTAGTAAACTCCAAACGCGCTCTCGATCGAATGCGAAAAGAAAAACTCACACTTAGCACTCAGCACTTAATATTCGGCTTTCCTTGGCAATCTGTCCCACTAGAGATTAAGTCGAGATCCTGGTTTATTTAGTGGTTTTTTATGTAAAAAACAAGCAGCTACCCAAAAATTTAAGAACAACATTTCTAATGTTAGTTATAAGTATTGTTAAGTACTCGGGTTCGCAATTGTAAGAAAACACCACTTATATTAAATCCGTGTATTTACACAACACAACGTAATACTAAAATACACTTTACACCCCAGTCACTCGCTATACTATCACTGAACTTAGAACACTACACAATAAAACACTTCTCGCTTCGCACTGATCGCTTGATAAAAACTGCCTTGTGTTTGTCAACACCTCTCTATTTATAGGCAGGGTAAAGTCCTAGCTGGATCCAGAAAAATCTAAATGTATCGGGAAACAATGAATCACTTCTTATCGGAAACATGTTATGAATCATAAATCCTAGTATACGCTACTTTCAACCTTATGCCATAACCCACAGAGTCCATTATGGCATAGCCCAGGTACACTATTTGTTTGTCAATAGGAGTAGCTATCTCTTTCTTTTATTTCTAGATAGTTAGCGCGCGCGCGCTCCAACTCTACACGCTTCTAGATTATTCGTAGCAGTATTATATCAACTTACAGAAATTCGGAGCAAAGTTGTTTTCACAGAATTCCATTTGTCTTTTCGGCGGTCTATAATTATATGGAAGCCCATTTCAGTTTCTAATAACCTAGAATAGAAAAATAAAACAAGTTGAAGTCATATTAGTCGTAATAATATCAAACTAATGGTAACATAATTAATCAATCGATGACTAATTGAATTTGAAAATGTCTCCTGAATTTCGGAAAAGACCAAGAAAATATTCACCTACCTATATTAATTGTTACAAATTGTAGGGTTTTATAACATGCATCACCTTTTGAAACTTAAAACATCTTTTTCATTCTGTCAGGCAGTTTGTAAAAGGCGAATGATTGGCCAAACTTGTCACTACTTTCGTTAATACTAGGCGGTAGAGTTCTGCAACATCTCGTCTAGGTTGGAAACCACCGCCTGACTTATTCCTGCCGTAATAGTATTATTAATGCTTATAACTGTCGTGTTCCTTTTAGGAGGATTAATCGTTGAGTAGCCGGTAAACTAATGCTTCTGGCATTATTATCCCGCTACAACGCAATATTTAAATCTTTAGTGTTTACAGGCGATGGTTATCTTTTTCCATCAGGAGAAGCTTATTCGCTACCTTATAATATAAAAAAATGTAAACGGGTGATCCTGCAGGCCATCCCTGAAACTTGCCGCTAAATTAACGTAATTTAAGCTCAAAAGAGTAAAAACTATAAGCATATATAAGATTTTTTCAGTTCAAACATATATTTTATTAAAAACTAGCTGTTGCCCACGACTTCGTCCGCGCGGACTTCGTTAACTCCTCACAGCTCCTCCCCCGTAGGTGATAGTGTGATAATATGTAGCCTATATGTTGACCCGACCTATTAGTAATATTCGTGCATAATTTGAAGTAAATGCATGCAGTACTTTTTGAGTTTACCCCGGACATACATACAGACAAACCGACAAAAATTCTAAAGACTATATTTTTGGGTTCGATATCGATTGTAGATTTAGTATTCTTTTAAAAAAATATTTAATGTACAGTTTTGACTTTCCTACGATTTTATTACATATATGTATAGATGTCAGTATATTGATTTTTGAAAGGCTTGTATATTTTGGAAACTATTCCAACTCAATTTTTGAGATCTAAAATATTGCTTTAGCTAAATAATCGATAGGTTGAAAAATTTCGAAGCAATGTCAAAAAACTTTTTTTTCAAAAAATTTCGTCATTGATAAATCTCAAACGAATTGACCGATTTTGATAAAATTATCTGTATTTGACGCAGTTTTTAAAGCGTATTAGCGTGAGTTATTTGAAAAATATTAAGTAAGTTTACCAAAAATAACGTAATTTTAATGTTTAAAAAGCTGTAACTTTTGAAAATTAAATTCGATTTTGATTTTTTGAAATGACATTCGACGTAGTTTTTTAGTACTAAAAGATCGTAGAATGCCAAAAAATGAAAAAAAAAACTCTTTTTTTAAAATTATCGTCAACTATTACCCCTAAATGGATAAACCTATTTTAATGAAATTTATGCATTATTGTGTATTATGCACATGTATTTTTTAAGGAATAGAGCTAATTAGTTTTTGTACTCAATCGGTAGGTACATTAATCTGGAAGTTATATTTAAAAGAAATACTGTTTCGCCAAATTTTTTTGGGTTTTTTCAAAATTTCTCAATATCTCCTGGGCCGACTTGGTTCAAATTCTAAGTTGAGCGGAATCCAATCGAATGCCGTAAACCGCGTTTCGATCGGTTCAGCCGTTCAAAATTTATGAGATGTTCAAATATACACATATACACACACATACATACATACATATATACATACAGACATACAGACATACTGACGTCATCGTGAAAAGAGTCGGAAAAGGTTCCTAGGACCTCAAAACGTGGACATTTGGTGAAAACTCGATTTTCAAAAATCGGGGCATTATTAGTAATTTCCTTATCTACATACGTAGCGGTAAGTTAAAAAAGTAAGCGAAGTCAACACATAATAAAATATCTACCAGGCAAGAGCACAGAACTATATTATTATCTAGATATATAATATCTTTACCTTCCTTCAAAAGAGCGCGCACAAATTTGGCAAACTTTTTGTATATGCAGAAAGTGCAGAAAGATTAAATTTATACAGTGTGTAACGAGAACCCTGTTCGATTGTTAAAGGCATTATTTGATAGCATAATACGATCATATTTATGTACTAGCTGTTGCCTACAACTTCGTCCGCGCGGACTTCGTTTACTCCGCACTGCTCCTCCCCTGTAGGTGATAGCGTGATAATATGTAGCCTATATGTTGACCCGACCTGTTAGTAATATTCATGCAAAATTTGAAGTAAATCCATGCCGTACTTTTTGAGTTTACCCCGGACATACATACAGACAAACAGACAAAAATTCTAAAAACTATATTTTTGGCTTCAATATCGATTATAGATTACGCCCCAAGTATTTTTTAAAAAAAATATTCAATGTACAGTTTTGACTTTCTTACGATTTTTATTATATGTATAGATATAATTATTCACCGGATTGATAAATAAATTTTCCCAATCAAAATAATTAGTCTTAAATGATACTTTAAATATTATCTATGGCAACACAAAATTTGACATATTAAATGTAGTCTTTGTAAAATGAACGACAAAAAAGCATGATCCTCCTGGCACTCATAAACACACTTTTTTTGTATACTAGAATTGCTCAATTGCCTACACTAAGTTGTTTACCAAACAGGTGACCAAGCCTACGATCCAGCGGCTCAAGGGCAATACTTGGGCGGATATGTGACCCGAGTGCGTCGATGTAGTAAGGATATCAATAATTCAATACACTTACGTAAATAAAGACGTGCAATTCAATATACTGTAAGTAACGCCTGAATCAATAAAATACTATATACAATTTATTTAATGAAGTCATGTCATAATGTTTGTGTCTTAGGTTTTTATTATTTATTCATTACTGTGACCTATCATTGCAGGTACATACTCAATGCGACAGTAACTAAAAATCCAGCAAAACCTATGTACAAGCGAGCACCTTTGGCCGAATTTCGACCATAGTCTAAACAATAAAATCGCTTTTAAGTTTGAAAACAGACTTTAGCCGTTGTAGGTATTAGTGTAGTATTCATGTATGTATAATTATCATATTATTATATGTCACATAATTGTATTGTATTTTATGTTTATTTTTATTAACTGTGCATACTATTTGTAATGCATATTATTAAAAATATTAGGTTTCTGCAGCCCTCCGCAATATAAACTTTAACTGTACTAAATTTCATACTTCACCGTTCGCTTGTCTTTAAAACGGGATACAATATTTTTGCTATATTAATATAGAGATAATACAGTACTCAATAACTATGTATAGTAAATCAAGTGCTTTTTATTGTGCTAATTATCTTACTTAACACTTACCGCGGATTTTTTTATAAAATTGAAGTTTTTCTATAAATAGATATAATAAGATACAAATTACATCTAAATAAATATTAAAAATGAAATCCTGAAATGTTGTTATGTTATTCATGTAATTCACCAAATCGGATACTAATTTTTTTTGTACACGATGTTGTAAGGGGACGGTTTGTGTAAATGGAAATAATATGGAAAGTAAATATGTGAGTAAGACTAAAGCACTATCTTTAGTTAGGTTAGGTTAGTAAGGAATCTTCAATATTTAGAGACAACTAAAATTTGTAATTTTATCACATGTTCGTACTGTAAATAGAACATTTTTTTCTCATTAGGTACACCATCCGTCTAAAGCCGGGGCGGGCAACTAAAAAAATAGCTTCACGCCCGTATCCTCGAAGAGGTAGGTAACCAGTGCACCCACGATTGGCCAAAGATACTAAGTCCCACAATATGATATGTGGCAAACCTTTCGTCAAATAGGCATTTATCTGATCTCGGGCAACGTTGCTTTTAACAGAAAACTGAAAAAAAAAACACATTTTTTGTGTTTCAACAAAATTTCATTTTAAAAGGAATACTACTATATAGGTAAATTAAAAACGCAAAACCTTATCTAAATACAAATTTTCATTCTAATCATTATTTCCGTTTCCGATATACTTACACAAAATAAATTTTCATACAAGAACCCCGCATTTAAATTTTAAAAGTATTAGATGGAAAGCCTAACGTGCAGTTCAGTTATGTTTAAAAGAAATTTCATTTATTTCCAAGATGGCATCAATAAAAAGTTATTCTTTGTAAAATACGAGTAGCACCATCACTTGCTGTTCTTGCTGCAAAGAAAAACGACACTTCTCCCGCGTGCGTTCCGAAATTACATGCACCCTATTTTATTTAGGGCAAAAATATTTCATAGTAAGAGATCTATCTACCAGTCAATAAATTTAAAAAAATTGTCAAAACAAAACCGTGTAAAAAATGATATTATAAAAAAAATCCTCATATCAATCTCATGTATATATTTTGTAATATTCTCATATTGTAAAAAAATATATGATATGAAAAAAAAAAAAACCCGCTGAGTTTCTTCCGCCGGATCTTCTCAGTGTGTGGCCACGTTTCCGATCCGAACCGAACATATGTTGTAAAAAGTTTTATTGAAAAAGTACTTCTGATTTCTGATTAATTATATAGAATGGCAACCAAGCAAAATACTTCTGAGTATACTAGCAAGGAATACCAGACATCTACACACAAAACATGGTACGGGGTGCGTTGCTATCATTGAAGCTGGAATGTAAAGTCCCTTATGCCATTAGGAATAAGTAAGGCAGTGGACATTAACCTAGCCGAGTGGTCGCAGAACTCTTCTTCTGACGATCACGACAAAAAGACAAATTTAACCTTGCCCTGATAAACAAGCTGCTTGGCAGACATAGATAACCTATTCTTTATAATACAAATATTCATACAAGGCTCAGAATTAGCGAAATAGAAGAGGAGATTAGTGGAGATGTATTATAAATAACCAATAGAATTTAGTGTATATATCGAAATTCTATTGGTTTTTAGTGTTACTCGTCTCAGCTTGGCAGCAATGGATACGACTGGTCAGGAAGAAAAGGATATAGCTAAAATAATCTAAATAAAAATATAAGATATCCTTCGCAAAGCAGAAAGTATTGCGCAGCGGCGACAACTAGAGGAGTAAGCCACACGCGCCCTCCACAGACTGAGCTAAACTGAGCGATAATAGTCAAATATCTGCCCACCTCTAGATGCAATACGATTTCGCATATGTTCGGTAAATACTTTCTTATCTGCTAAGCATATCCTTTCCTGCTTCTCCACATCTCCGGTTTGGTAGAGTCCAAGCCACAAAATACGTCAGCTCAAAGCTCTAATTAAACATTTAACAGTAAATTGGCCGATATAAATCTAATCTAGTCTAAAAAATTCTAAGGCAATGCTGGGCTGAGCTACTAGTATAAATTAAAACAACAATGAATACCGTTTCTCAACGTGCGAACAGTTATCTATAATAAATATATATCAAACTGATGCGACGCTACTTTAGTTACGGATTATCTCCATTTTCTATCAGTTCCGTCCTATTTAGCTCGCTACGTTTAAATTTCAGTGTAACTTTGAAGAAAACGACTTATAGTGTACAGTTGTTGATAATATGCGAACATCTGAATGGAATAACAATAAAATATTACTATGTTAATATCAAACAATATAACAGCAACTATCTATAATCTATTTAAATTCTTATCTAGATTTTTGCATTAAGGAAATCTAAAATATAAAGTATAGGTTCAATTTTAGCCTAACTGGTGCTACCATTTAGACTATATAACACATAGTATATAATAATTTATATAGATTTAGAAAAATTAAGTTGAGTGGGTAATAATGGCGATGGAAGAAAGTTTATGTTATGGAGCGATTTATTCTTGATTAATCGACTAAAACATTTATACTAACTGTTCGATTTATACAATTTTGTAGCATACAAAAAATTGAATAAACATTTTTTTTTGTATTCTACATACTTAAGCTCTAACTATGAAAAAGGAAGATCTAAGCCATTTCAAGTATACCGCGAATTGTAAGCCGCATTGAACCCATCAGGACCATTGACCCAATTGAGCCGTCGAGGGTGGCCAGGCACTCTTGGTTATTCGATTTCGTTTTCATTGGTTTTAAGAAAGAATCGTTGTGATTTTCAAATTATTTAACAGTACAAGTACACTACATTTACGAAATAAGAATCCCAAAATATTTAAATATAGGTTCACCATGATGCCTAAATGACAGGTGAGGGGATCATCTTAGTCAATTCAACACTAAAAATATGAAAAGATATTCTTTTTAGCACATATTGTGGAAGGAGCCCTATTATTATTTTAGTTGCACAATATAATTACCTACTAGTTTGATATAGATTTTTAGTATTACATATTAATATTTAATTGTGCAATAAGTTGAAATAAATACTCACGAAGGTACAGAGGTGAGGTAGAGCAACAGTCTGCGATACTCCGAGGCACTGAGGACGTGGAAATTGTTATTGTCGGGGAAGGTGAGAAGAGGGCGATGATCGCGGGCCAGCCCGCCTGTCGCCAAAGCATACTGCGGCAAAAGCAGCTCACCAATACTTCGCCCTTCATCATAGTCGCTGCCGCACCCGTCACATTCTGTTTCTGGAAAACAAATCGGTAAGGCTATTACTTCTATTGACATATAAAGGCTCAACATATTTAGAGTCAACTCATTCATGGTTTTATCAATCTTGTCGTTAACTTCAGTTATGTTCTAATTTGATAGGTAAAGTACGTAGTAGACTAATAGATTACGTGGTTTAGTAGATGTAACAATGTATTCGCGGTTGACTATTATCATCGGAACTACCTTTTTATATATCATAGGATAGCAAACATGCAGACGGCTCTCCTGATGATAAGACTCACTGTCGCTACAGACGTTAGTATGCGTTGGTATCCACCGAATGACACAGTTGTAACGTCACTTGGGTATTACAGACTAGTAACTACATTTTTGTATTTAATTTGAATAGTTCCGTAGTAACTACGTTACTTTCTAAACCTAGACACGAAATCATAAGCACTGACTCTATGGTGGCAAGAATATATAAGACGGCGATACAGGGATGAGTCGTCGTAGATTTAATTGTAGTGACAAGTTCAGCCTTTTTCCGCCTTTAAGAGTCACATTATCGGAAGGTAAATTATCTAACTCTTTATGTGCATGGACACCCCTATGACGCTTATGCAAAGAAAAGGTTGAATGATAATGTTAGGTAGTAACCTTATTGTGGAATACGACAACTGAGTTTTGTATACAATATGAAATCGATTTTGGATTAGGTAGCCACTAAACTTATATATAGTGGATTACATCCTTGCCACAAGGATGGTATCACACCGGTAACATGCTCGGTGCATATAGGTGACGACGAATATATGTTTCCACCAAAAAATCACCTGTTTCGTTGGCATTCTATGCTAAAAAATACTCTTAAATAAAATCCTCTACCTTTCGCTCATTTAGCTTTATTAAATATTAATACCTACCCATAAAGCCTTTGTATTTGTGAAAATTAAAACACTTCAACCTGCGTATGACAGGGTAATAACACTCATTTTATGAAGCTTCGTTGCCTTTTTAATTCGATGTTTAAAGAGTGTTGAGCTTTGAAATATGTCACGTTATGTAAATTGCGTTAAAATTATTTATAGGTAATTAACTGGTACACGATTAAATTAGGTACTTAATATTTCACAATCATAATCCAATGGTACCCCTAATAAAAACTCGTTAATTCTTGTTGGTCTAGCAATAAGCCTACTCGAGATACCCACCGATTATATACACCGATTCGGAGCAATAATATGGGCGACCAGTGTGAAGCCATACAGTACAGTGAAGAAGAGAAGTGTTTTGGTTCAGCGTAGTCGGTTAAGTTTATTGTCAGTACAGTGAGTGTGGCTAGTGTGTATAGTGTTTACACACTAGTCACACTCACTGTGCTGACACTAAATTTAACCGACTATGCTGACGCCCGTATTCATAAACAACCCTTACCTATGTACAATATGCTATGCAATTCACATGACATGTCATCTGTTTCATAAACAACACTTAAGTATTACTTGCCTGTGAGATATCATAGTGTCGAATACCCAGCCGTGATTGGTCGGCTTAATGCAGCTTATTTCACACTGTACGTTTGACCAGTGTCAATTGTCAACAGATCAAATTATGAAAACATTTTAAGTACGTGTTGGTTTTTTCAATTTATTTCTGTTTAATAATTAATATAGTATTATCAATATGGCTACGTTTTGGAATATAAATATATCTGGTGTAAATATTTTGGAAGAGAAAAAAGGTTTTGGGAATCACAAATAAATTATTTAAAAAAAAAAACATCTTAACGTTTTAAAAAAATGAGTGTATTATTACAACATAATTATGTGCATTTTCAATAGACTTCCCAAGAGGAGGAGATTAGTATTTCAGTTGTGTTTTTTATGTTTGTTACTTCAGAAGTCAGTCAGTCATTTATGAACCGATTTATGAACCGATTAATTTGGTGAAAATATGATCCGGAGAAACAGGAAACGGGAAGTCGATTGCTGCAGTTTTACTGTGTCAAACATATGTATATTTGTTCTTTATCAATATTTCTCTAAATTTCGTTTTATTTACGATGGCATAAGTGAAACAATTACGCCTTAACAAGGTATCAGATTCGATATTATTACAACTGTTATGTAGCCCCTTAGACCATTTGTTGGTCTAGTGCGGCCCATACACATAGTACCTTCTTGTTTACCAAGATAATGGTACCTCGGGGTCATTCGGATGGCATCTAAAAGACTACTTTATTCATAGATGGCCGAAAGCAATTAGGACAAAATGGAAGGCGTTGGTTATTAGCTTGTACCTAGTAAAGGCTTTCGATAAGTAAAGCTTGCTTTCTATAAGCTTTCCGAGAAATAATGCAATTGGTCACTAGCTTTTTGGAAGATCCAATCACTCAGATAGTTGCTCTCCAAATCTGTTAATGCTGGTGATCCTCAAAGGTATTTACTATCTCTACTATTGTTTCTTCAACTGTGCGAATATTTCTCGATAGGTGGGTCGGTAGTTGTCATATACGATTGAAAAGTAAAATTATCTATATAATATATATAAAATCAATTGCTGTTCGTTAGTCTCGCTAAAACTCAAAAACGGCTGAACCGATTTGGCTAATTTTGGTTTTGAATTAATTGTTGAAATCCAGGGAAGGTTTACAAGGTGAGAAAATATAGAAAAAAATAAGAGTAGTTAAAAAGGCAGAACAACGTTTGCCGGGTCAGCTAGTTTATTATAATATCTACTTTTGAAGTACAATGCCGCATGACGTGTCCAACAAGGTATCAAGTAGTAGAAACAATTTCTTCAATGAGGAAACGCTTCGAATTTTTTTATTGAGATGTTTATCCTAAGCCGGCAGGACACATTTATAGAAAAAAGGGAGAAAACAGGCATATTTGTAGACGTCAGAGAACTTGGGTTGACAACAAAAAGGACTAGACGAAGGACGGTTTCGTCTTACATGGACAAGAAAAGAATTTAAAGTGTCGCGATCCCAGACCCGTGAAAATCTAAGACAGGCATACAAATGTAAAATCGAAGCCACGACCTCGACTGTTGACCAACGAGGTTGTATAATTAAGCAATTACTGCTGACGAAATTTATTAGATATTCCGTTATTAAGTTTGTTACTTGATTGTTGTAATATCTTATATTATTATTAAACGAGCAGTTCTTATGAGATCATAACCTATAATGCTACTGATTTCGACGAAAACTGCAGGTTCGGGATTGTATTTGATCAATGAATTAAATTATTATAGTTACAATCTTAAAGATTCAGTTATATGCATATTAATAGTTTACATTTTAAGCACATCATCTATTGAGGAGTCAATAGATTTTGGTTAATAAAAAAGGCATTTAAAACACCGAACGAAGATCAGTTTCCCTGATATTAAACATATTATTCAAAATTGATATCGGCATCAGGTAATGTGTAGGACTTCTCCTTGAAACTTTAAAGCTAGAAATTTTAACACTACACAGAAACAAATAGTATTTA
Organism: Apodemia mormo; assembly: GCA_036924255.1. NCBI lineage: Eukaryota > Metazoa > Arthropoda > Insecta > Lepidoptera > Riodinidae > Apodemia > Apodemia mormo. The sequence continues at coordinate 11,888,222 of JAUPFN010000002.1, forward strand.
ATATTTTACGAAATATTTTAACGAAGTATGTATTAAAATTTTAAAATGTTGTCATAACAATTCCCTTGTAGCGTAGGCAAGTAAACCGAACGTTAGTAGCCATTTATATGAACAAGACCTAATTAATGCTTTATGTATTTTTCCGAGGCACGGGTTTGTTAATGCACCCCAGACTTCTGGCTCCTATTAGATTTGTCTAGATTAAATAATAATTATCGAACTCGGGAGAGCAAGATCTGAGCTATTAAACATTCTAACCACTAGATCAACTAGAGTAAGTTGTAGGAAAAAATATGTAATAAATAATGATGATACAAAAAATCCAGATAAACGAACAACATTCATAACAATAGAATTAACCAGACCAGACAAATCAGGCCCCAAAAAAATACGAAAAACTAAAAAGGTTTTTTCTTCTTTGTAGCAACAGGTACTTACATAGTTTGTAACGTTTTAAAAGTAATAAAACACTTCAATGAAGTGTCATAAAATACAATAACACAAATAAACAAACAAGAGATTGAATTATTTCCAACGTGAATTGCTGACAAATATACATTGTATTTTTATATCAATGATATCATTATCTTAATTGTACATACAGCAGAGTTTGAAATTATGATAATTATCAATCAGATATAAGCACAGCAATTTTGTAATTGGTATTACATATTAACATTTACGCTAGAAACAAGTTGTTTATAAATAAATTATACACATTTTATAGTCAAGGTAATCTTTTATTGTTATTTTAATTAATAATTTCGTGACCAAAACTTGTAAACTAAAATACCAGAAGTTAATACATACTGTTTAGTTAATTAAATTAACGAGTGGAAAATCATCCTTATCAACCTCAAATTCGTTAACTTAATGCATATTGTGTTTCTGAAGACTCAAAATTCAAAACAAACAAACGATTGGCAAGTATTTGCGATTATACTTATCAAAAATAATATTCAATCTATATTTATCTTGATAACTATCAATAATAATTATCACTTCGATCCCTTATGAGAAACAAAAACCCTGTACGATCCAAAACAGGCACATAGGGAGGTTGATGACATAATCAAAAATAATAATGAAATTATTTTATTTTTAAAAATAAAAATATAAAAGTGTTTCAAAATGCTCGCACTTTCCCTTCAATTTCTCTAAAATTCAGCGAATAATTTAAACTGGACAACACAAAGTCGAATCAACAAGCGCAGTCTCTGATTTCGTAGTCGCCTGTGTATCTGACGTGCCATTTTCTGTTGCCAAGGTAATATTTTGAAATACATGGGGCACACTAAAAGTTTTGCACTTCTAGCTAATCGGAACTATTTGAATTTCGAATGTTATATTTTTGAAACGTTGCAACTTTCTTAGTAATAAAAAAAATTGGCTGGAAATGATTTGTCAATTGTTTTTTTTTTATCACACATCAAAGTTCTACGTACGCAACGAAAATGGAATTAAGTCGAAAAGATTTTAGAGCGATGATTTTTTATGATTTTAAAAGTTCTCTTTCTCCGCAAGACTGTGCCGCTCGTCTTCAAAATGGTTTTGGGAGAGAAGCACCTTGTTGAGCACCGTGAGGCGATGGTTTGCTTAATTTGAGAGAGGTCGAGTTTTTTACATGACGAATTTCGTGAAGGGCGGCCTCCAACTGCCGTCAACGAAATTAATGTGGCTACTGTTAAGCGGTTAATTGAAGAAAACCCCCGGATTACCTATGAGACAACTCGAGGAATATTGGGGATTGGTATGAGCCAAATTTAGAAAATTTTACACGAAGAATTGAAAGTTCGGAAACTTTGTTGTCGTTGGATCCCTCATGAAATGACAGCGGAGCAGAAGTGGGCTAGCGTGGAATGGTGCACACAGATGCTACTGAAGTACGACCACAGAAATTCTAATGCTGTTTATGACATTTTTTTTCATTTATTGGAACATATACTTTAAACATTCGTTAACAGAAAAGCATTGCAAAAACCGTGTCTCGGTTTGTCCGCAAACTCGCTGTCTCGCATATTTTATACATAAGTTATTAAATAATCTATTTTTATACACTTGTAAAATATTTCTACATTGTCACAGGAGACGAAACGTGGATTTATTGTTTTGAATCCGAAAATAAACAGCAATCTTGTGAATGGGTGTTTGAAAATGAGAACAGGCCAACAAAAGTAAGACAGGCGAGAAATGTTGGTAAAAAAATGATCGCGTTTTTATCTCAGCTACGGGTCCCATCTGTACAGTTCCACTTGAAGATCAAAAGAGTGTTAATGCCGAGTGGTATTCTATCATTTGTTTACCCAGGGAGTTAGAAAAGTTCGCGAAAGACGACCCAAAAGCCGCGTTCCCCTACACCATGATAACGCTTCTTCACACACGACCAACAAAACAAAGTCATTGTTAGCTTCCGAAAAAGTAGGTACATCTCGTCACTTATCCAGCGCATAGCCCCGACCTAGCATGTGCAATGCCTTTGACCGTTGGACAGAGTTTTTTTTTAATACACATTAAATATGAATACATATGTCATGCGCAAGCAATATCTTACAAATACCACAAAATTTTACGAGATTGTGGATAGTACTGTACATATAGACGAAATTAGCATATAGAAAGAGAATAGTTTATTTTTTGTAAAAGTGATTTTTTTTAAGAAATACTAATTTTTTTGGGAATAATGTTAGGTAAATTTAAGAAAAAAATCTTAAATAAACAATTTAGAATTTTTGACATCTATATCTATACATGTAATAAAATCGTAGGAAAGTCAAAACTGTACATTGAATATTTTTTTAAAAGAATATTTGGGGCGTGATCTACAATCGACATCGAAGCCAAAAATATAGTTTTTAGAATTTTTGTCTATTTATCTGTATGTCATTATGTCTGTTTGTCTGTATCCGGGGTAAACTCAAAAAGTACTGCATGGATTTACTTCAAATTTTGTATGAATATTACTAATAGGTCGGGTCAACATATAGGCTACACATTATCACGCTATCACCTAAGGGGGAGGAGCTGTGCGGAGTAAACGAAGTCCGCGCGGACGAAGTCGTGGGCAACAGCTAGTAATGACATTATATATATATATATATATATATATATATATATATATATATATATATATATATATATATATATATATATATTGATTATTAGCTGTACCATGCGCGATTGGATACGCCACCAACTAAAATTACACACACCAGACATATTACACTACCTATATAACTAGCAAAAAGCAGAGCTTTGTAAGGGCTCGCAAAGTTATAATCAGAAATCAGAAGTACTTTATTCAATAAAACTTTTTACAAGTTATTTTGTCACGTCAACATATTTTTATAAAAAAACTACTTTGAAAACGCGGCCACTACCTAGTAATATTGTTACGAAAGTATTTTTATGAGAATTACGTCTTTTAATGTATGGACTTTATTTATAATTATCTAACCTAAAAAAATCCAGCGTATTTTTCACCCAAAAATTATATTCGCATCAAAGGCGTCGTCAGGCTTTGGTCTAGGGGGCGCAGCAAAATAAAACCAAAATAAAGAAAAACATGTTTCTAAGACTAATTTTTTTTGTACTTTACAAGAAAAATTCTTTAAAATTTTCTTAATTTATTAAAAACACGATTTCTATAATTATCAATGTTATCTACACAGAACAAATATAAAGCTTAAATCTACATATTTTATACCATATTTTCTGATTTACCTATAATATAGTACAGTCTACCTATAATATGTATAAAAAAATAGCTAAAAAAATAGTTTTTTTTATAGCAACTCAAGATCCATCTCGCGGCACCACTTCGCCGTTAAAGTCTAATATTGATACAAATCAATTTTTATTTATGGTAACTTTCTTGTAAAAGAGTTTTCAAGGAAAAATGAGTATTAAAAATGAAAGTTGATCTTATGAAGAAAAATACATTTTTTTAGTTTTTACCCCCGGGCTAAGATTGGAAATTGATCTCAATACAATATAATCAATTAATACACTTGTACTGTTTTACAGTAATCATATTGTGAAAAGTCTGTAAACGGTTGACCTTGCAGGCCATTCCTGCAACTTCCCGCTAAATTATGGTATTTTAGGCTCAAAAGAGTAAAAACTATAAGCATAGATTTTTTCAGTTCTAAGAAATATTGAAATGTCTCAATTGTTAAGTCACAAAAAACAGCAAGAAAACACTTACTTACTTTACTTACTTACTAAATCAGTAACTTCCTTATCTACATACGTAACAGGAAGTTAAAAAGTACAAGTGTATTAATAGATTAATATTGTATTAAAATGGAGGGAATAAAAATGAATTAAAACTACCAAGCCAATGCTCAAACCTAAAAGTGCAATATTTTTTCAGTAAAATATCCCACAAAAGGGCATAGATCGTCGCCTAGTGTAGCTTTGTAGCATTTTAACTCGTTAGTTTTGTAATAGATGGCGTTAGTAGTAATAAAATTCTAATACAACATGTGTCTTCTATTTTTTTTAATGTTTATAAAATGGTATTTAATTTTTAGAACATATCTCGACATGAATTTAAACTATCACGTCAAAGCTCAAACTTAAAAGTGCAATATTTTTCCAGTAAAATGTACCACAAAAGTGCATAGAAAGTGGCCTAGTGTAGGGCTCGCTTCGCTCGCCCTGATAATTTCTATAGATTCGCATGTTATAGGTTTCCCCAAAACGCCTCTAATAATTTTGACGAAATTTCGTATTTAAATTGTCTTTTACTGGTAAAATTGATTTAAGTAAATGTCATCTCCGAGATAATCCGTTTTCACATGAAAATATATTATCCAAGCCAAGCTCGGTTGGCCAGCTAATTTTCCATTAAGCAAATAGGATATATATTTACAACAAAATCAGTATTTTTAAACCGCCCCCTTGGTCGAGTGGTTAGCGACCCTGACTACACAATCGACGGGGCTCGGGTTCAATCCCCGACGGGGACAAGCATTTGTGTAATAAGCATATATGTTTGTTTTTCCAGGTTTGGGTGTTTATTAAATATATTCTAGTATTTATATATGTATTTCTATATATAGATATCGTTGACTAACACCCATAATAAAAGCAAATAATTTGGTTACTTTGGGTTTAGATCTAAGTGTAATTTGTCCCGTGAATATTTATTTATTTATTAAATATTTTTTTGTATGCGAGTGAATTCTCCCGTCAAACTCTTGAAATATGGTGTATATTTATGTTAAACAGGAAATAATACAAACTATTTCAGTATACTAATGGATCTGTAGGCATTAGTTGTATTGCCTGAGCCTGACTTACAGATCTCCAATACAGAGCTATGTACAGAACCCAACAAAACAATAAATGGTCAGGTGACCCCGTAAGTATCAAGTAACAAAATCAGTCAAGCCCAGCGTAGGAGAATAATTTAATTACTAACTCATATAAGCGTGATATAATTTAATATAAAAATATTATAATAATATCGCAAATAGTAAAATCAGGAAAGATATTGCATTACATAAATAAAATATGAAACTAGGTATTAAAAATTGATGTCTATACTAATACAGTACCCGGCGATAAATATTGCACATCGAACTTTGGAAAGAGACAATCGGATAATTTCGGCTTCGTAGAGCGTTATCTCTGTCCCACACTACCTATGTGACGTTTAGTCAGTCGTTGTTCAAGTACCGTAGTCGCGTCCCGATCAAAATATATATTAAGAGTTGATAACACCCACAAATTTAAATAATTTAAAGTTGTAATATGGCATCTTTCGGAAAAAGAGGGAAACCTTTACGCGGTCAGTCACGTGAAATTATCTACAATGTTTATAAATACTTTGTAACCGAAGCTGATAGATTTTAAAAAAAAGTAGATGAAAATGTAAGTTGTTATTTTAAGAAGATTCAAGAGCGAGTTGCAAATGCCACTGGAATTTCAAGAAGAACTTTGAACAATATATTAAACGAAGTCAGTACTGAAACACATTCGACTGAAATTAAGTTCAGCACTCCAAAAAAAGGGAGACCAAAAAAGCAATTTCGTTTGGATATGGACGATTTTGATTACGATGTTGTTCGAAGAATGGTGTATGATTTTCACTTACGATTTAATGAACTGCCAACAATAAAATCATTAAAAGCTAAATTATCTGAAGCTATTAATTACAATGGGTCTGAAAAAACGTTGAGAAAAATACTTCATGACATGGGATTTCAGTTCACTAAAATGGAAGATAATCGAAAAATTCTAATGGAAAAGCACGACGTTAGTCTCAAAAGAATGGAATACCTTGATAAAATATGCAAATTTCGCGAAATAGGAAAAAATATCGTCTACATGGATGAGTCATATATACATGCATCCCACACTAAAGGGAAATCTTGGAGTGACGATAAGAAAAAAGGAGTAAAAAAGCCAATTTCAAAAGGTCAACGTTTGATAATAGTTCATGCGGGAAATGAAAAAGGCTTTGTACCCGGTGCTTTTTTAACGTATAAATCCATGGACACTACAGGTGACTATCACAATGAAATGAATAACGATAACTATGAGAAATGGCTGGTTAACCAATTAATCCCAAATATACCCAGTGATTCTGTTCTAGTTATCGACAACGCACCCTATCACAACAAATATGTTGAGAGACCCCCCAACTCAAACACCATTAAACGGGAAATGATCAACTGGTTAAACAGACATGAAATTCCAGTTGATCCAAAATTAACAAAAACCCAGATTTACGCTATTATATGTCAGCACAAGGAGAGGTATACAGAGTTTTCTGTGGACAAAGTACTTGCCGAACATGGGCACACTGTGTTGCGATTGCCACCATATCATCCGGATTTTAATCAAATTGAAAATATATGGTTTCAACTGAAAGGCTATGTAGCCTCTAGAAATGTGGGTATGAACTTAACTACAGTAAAAACATTATTGACTGAAAAAGTAAACATGATCGGCGCTGAAGAGTGGAAAAAGGTTTGCGATCATGCAATCAAATGTGAGAATGAATATAGAAGCATTCAACACAGTTTAGACAATTACACTGATAGATTAGTAATAAATACGGCTGATAGTGGCAGTGATATTGACCTCTTTGAGAGCACAGATAGTGAAATGGAAGTAATTGAGAATTAGAATTATTATTATTTTTATTGCAATGTCTCATTTTAGCAATAGGTATAATGTTGTTTATTATGTACACTAACGCTGTAATGTTCCAAAATAATTAAATACGTAAACATAATGTAAACATGTTTTTTTATTTTATTTTACCCCAACCTAAAGCCATCACTTATAGAAAAATTAGTGTATTTTATACAAAGAATAAAAATATCAAAAGAATTAAATCATACTTGTTTTACAGCTCCTAATAGGTACCGGACTGTTTGTATTTTGTGCGACAGAGATAACGCTCTACGAAGCCGAAATTATCCGATTGTCTCTTTCCAAAGTTCGATGTGCAATATTTATCGCCGGGTACTGTACTAATATTATAAAGAGGTAATTTTTGTTTGTTTACAATTGATGAACTCAAAAACTACTGGACTGATTTTAATTCAGTTTAATTAATATAACGCAACACTATCACTGAATATATTAAGGCACAATGTCGAAGCCGACAAGTTCGAAAAGTCGTAATTGCCGACACGATTTTTTTATTAAGATAAAATGTCCTGGATAGTGCCGTAATTAGCGGTACCAGTTAGGTGAAATACAAGAAGTGTACTAGCAGTACAAATGAGTTTTATTTTACTTTTATTTATATTTATATTTAGTATTCACTCATTATTCAACACATATCCAATCACGTGAATGTATAATAAAATCAATTGATACTCTACACAAATATGAAAATTTATAAACACAATCACTTGCCTAATCTGTGTTTCTTTAAGAACCTTGCGAATCGAACGTGAGAGAAAATTAGTCCGTACTTTATGTGACACATACTCGTAATAACCGCGGGCGCAGTTCTCTACGGAACTGCTGTGAATCGTCTGAGATGAACGCACTTGTTACATTTTACTTCTTACACCATACATATATTGGTCAAGCATTTTTACGTTTGAAAATAAAATGGATTCTCACGCTTGTGTGAGAATCATCTGTTTTTAACTTTCCTCGTATGCAGACACAATTTTCTTATGCGTAAGTGGTTTATGAACTTTCACATTTCTTTTCTTCAAAAATATATTAAATCAAAATGGTGTTAAAATATATTAAATCAAAATTATGTTCAAATATATTAAATCAAAATAAAGTATCTGATAGAAGACAAATAAACATTTTAATTTGAATTTGTAAAAAAATTTAATTGACAGATAAAAGGGACTTGGACCAACACAGTTTTTATTTATTTACAAGTTGCCAAAGGTGTCAATTTTTAATAAATTTTCAATGTGAAAACTTCATAGTTTTGACAATGTTACATAAATGGGGAAACTTTTTACGATCTTGTTTACTTGCAACCAAACCTTAAAATTAAATCGCCTTTTCCCAGAAGCAACAAGACGATAAAGGGATCATATAAAACAAATTAAATTGTATCAACTTTGAATGTAAATTATTTCGTAAAGTATTACACAATCATTATGTTGGTTATTTTTATCGATTTTTGGGCTTATCTTGCCAACCGAATAATTGTGGTAAACCGGAAAGTTTATAAACGTTCGATTAACAGCACATTGTAAGGGAACCGGCGCGGCGCAATTATACTTTTAAGTCGATTTTTTTATTAGCTTTAGCTTATTTAGCTTTAAAAATAACTTAAATGCTATCGCGCCTATATCCCCGAAGACGGAAGTAGGGAGGCTAGTGTACGCGCAAGATTAGTCCACGGTGTTTAATCGCTTGATGTAACATGTGGCCAACCTATCCTCAAATTGGGCACATGCCCAATGCCAGCCAATTTATATTTTCCAGAAAAACTGACAAACTTATTTATCACTATTTGCTTGATCTGGGATTGAAACCCAAGATCTTATGCGTTTAGACCAAAGGAAGCACTTGAGTAATTTAACTATAATTAACAGTACCTGGATGGCCCAGCTTAACTCAGATTTTTTTTGTAAAAACGATAATTTATAAAAATTAAACCTAGCTAGACCGATTTATCGCCCTCGAAATTCCCTGCATACTTTTTGGCCTATATTTTGTGTCGCCAAAGTAATATGTTATACATATACGGCCTCTAAACAATGCCTCCGGGCTTGTCGGAGTCAGGAATGCAGTGTATAAAAAACCCTGTCAGATCGTCGGATCAGAGTGCTAAGTGTGAGTTTTTCTTTTCGCATTCGATCGTGAGCGCGTTTCGAGTTTACTAGGAATTTGTATATGATTTGTATAGCGCCACCTAGTGGTAAACTGGTTTCTCACGTTTACCACTAGGTGCCACTGTACAAATCACATATAAATTCCTAGTAAACTCCAAACGTGCTCACGATCGAATGCGAAAAGAAAAACTCACACTTAGCACTCTGATAGGGTTTTCTATACACTGCATTTCATTTCTCGAATTAAAAACTGATTTTGATTCATTTGTTTCATGTAATTGACACGAAGGATAAAGTACTCATTCTGTGCTCTAAATTATACTTGGGATACATATCTTGGGAACCGAGCTTTTCTTGGACCTAACCTTGATAAATCGATTTCTTGACCCGAAAAACCCCTAATTTGTGACTTTCATGAAAATCGTTGGAGCCGATTCCGAGATTCCAAATATATATATATGTACAAGAATTACTCGTTTAAAGGTATTAGATTAAATGCTTTACATCATTAATTGCAATAATTAATTTCCAAACATGTAATAGAGGTAGGAAGAAAGAAATTTATATTAAATGGCACGATTCAAAAGATGCAATTATTAGTTACACACACTATTGGTAAAGTCTGACGTAGATTATTAGCGGCCCGCGACTTCGTCCGCGTGGAATAATTTCTAAAATAAAAGTAGCCCTAGTAATTACTCCTTATTACCGTAGTTTAGAAGATGGACAATCCCGGGGTTTTCCCTGCATAGCACCCGTTCCCAATGGATTTCTGGGATAAAAACTTCTTATCCTCATCTTATGTCCTTTCTCGGGTTGTAATTTATCTTTGTAGCAAATTTCATCCAAATCGAATTAGTGGTTTAGGCGTGAAGAAGAGACAGACAAACAGACAGAGTTACTTTCGCATTCATAATATTATTAGTATGGATTGCCCATATTTTGAATCTAGTTGGTTTCGATTACATTACTATAATGAATTTATTTACTCGAGTTTAAGCAATAACGATGTTTTGCCAGTAATCAATGTTGTTTTATACCTAATTTACAAACTAATTAAAAGCGATTGTTTATTGTTTGTAAACAGAGTAACATTAGCCGCTGTAGTTCAGTAAGTAGGTGAGTGATTTGCTACGTGAAATGTGAACATAACAAAAGTAATTTAATAAAGACATATTGACATTTATCTCAAAAAAATATATTTTTAATAAATCAAATTCCTTAAATTATTACTGTAGTGTCATAAACCTTATCATGGGCAAAAATTACTACACTTACGCGTAACGGAAATTGTTAACTTTGAGATAAACAAAAGTAAAATGTTAAAATCAGATACATACAATTTGGAACGTAGATAATGTCGGTGTATCTCGTAATTGCAATAACAAATGATTACCATGGAATCCGAAGCACTGCATTCTTCTGCGCACGCGACAGCAAGCGCCGGCCGCTGCTAAGCTCACACTAGCACTGTCACGCTCTGACATCAGGTACAACAACTTGACTTACGACCTCAAATACCTAGCAAACCTTAACACGACACAATAAGGCTCAAAATTCTAAACTTATCCATTTGATACGTCATGCCCACTCAACCGCGACTGACATTCTGAAACTTCAAACATCTACGAAAATTTTATCAATGATTTGTCACAGTTGTTACGATAAGTGAGAAATAAGAGAATTTCTATATCAGTCTATCAGCTTCATAACCTTGTGATTTTGAAAGTGAAGAACAATATCATTTAGAGCAATGGCTTCAAGACAATAACGCTCAAATGAAATTAAAGCGTTACGGAAGGACTGGGTCACTGGACGGTGCATTAGGTCGGCATATCGAATTGTCGATAATTGTATTACTTCCAAAGGACAATCTCCAATAGAGTACGAGAACGTACTTAAATCTCAACCTAAAAAATTAACCAATGGCTTCTCGTACACAATTGTTATCACTACTTAAAGTTCATGTCGAAATTGGTATGGATAAGGATAATGGAATCTATGAGAGAAAGTGAAAAAGACCTAAGTGATCTATTTTTTTATCATTCATACATATTTATATGAGGTGATTAATTCTTATATTGTATAAGAAGATCCTGGAAAACGCCCAATATTAAAGACGTTAACAAAAATTTACGTATAAGGTCATTTGTACTACATTGATCCTCCAAACTCAAACACGATGGTGATAAGCATTAATGCCGTTTCGGCAGGACAAAGAAAACCAGCCGCAAATAACCCGAACGAGACCTTCTCCTTGTCCTCGTCCTCGTGAGTCGTGACCACAGTGTTCAAGATGGTAGTGGTTGTGATACGTTTTTTCGTTCGCTAAAAGGCGAACGAACGAACAAAAATTAAGTTAGATACCCTATTCTTCAAAAAGATCAGGGTCAACACGGAAAATATAGCATTTTATTATTTTGTAGAAGTTACGAATTCACAATAATTAGATATTATAATTTATTCAACCATAGCAATATCCAACAACAATGCAATAGCAAATATCCAACAACGACGTACCGTACAAATACCTCAGCAACCAAATAATTTGGTATAGATATCCAAATGATTCGACCGAAGTCCGGTGCCGCAAACAAGGTCAAGCCGTGGAATGCTAGTAAACAGACTGGAAAAGTTGCTGACGTTTAAATGAAACTCTCAAAACGTATTTTGTATTTGTTGAAATACACATTTCCAAACTTTAACGGGACTTTCGAGTGTACCGCGTGTACCTTCATGTCTTCAGGAAGAAAATTAATTTCTCCTTGAAGTCACGTGAAAGTAGATAATATATATCTGATAACATTTAAATAATACTCATAATAATATACCCACAAATATAAAAAAATATAAGCTCATACAATAATATTATGGTTAAGACAAAACTAGCGAAGTAATTAAGTATACAAATAACTTAAACGCAGTAAAACTGCAAATAACCGACTTCTTGTTTCCTGTATTTCTGGAACCTTGCTGGAGCCTTTCAGTTTTGCGCCAAATTACTATGGAACTACACGGGAAGTATATCCTCCAAAACAAAAAAAAAGAATTGTCAAATACGGTTCATAAATGACCAAAAGCCACGAACAGAAAAAAAACATACAGCCAAATTGATAACCTACTTTTGGGAAGTCAGTTGATTATAAATAATTACTAGCTGACCTGACGAACTTTGTACTGCTTTAGAATTAGTAAATGCTGCGTTATTAATTTTGTTGATTAGTACACATACATACAATAAAACTGTCATGAAAACAAACACAACGTCGTCAGAGGTTGTATCCATATAATAAAATATATTATTTGGAAATGAACCTACCAAAAGGTTTAATTTCTTTCATCTTAACTTTTTGAATTTTAAGTTACATTGCTTTTCATAAATAAACAAATCCAAAAGGAAATGTAACCATAAATTTAAATGGTAGGATTCTTCACAGTTTTACTGCTAAATGTCGTTATTGAAATTAAAGTACTGTTAAATCTTACGTTTCCTTCGTATTAATTACATTGATAAAATACATTACTAATAATAATAAGTATTGACTTTAAACCAAACTGTACACTACTAAAAAAGGTACCTAATTACACAGAATAGAAAAAACAAACCAAACCGTTTTTTCTATTCCGTGTACAATAATTATGAATTCATGTGTGCTTAGCTGTTAAGACATACATTTTCACGGTACTTATAATATCTAATTTTTTATTCAAGTATAAAATTTTCTGTTCATGATTTTGCAGATGTTAACACACATAGGTGTATATAATATGTAAAAAATGTATTTAAAAGCTGTACTAAAACGAATACATTAAAAAAAGATACTTAAATCTAGCCTGCAAACGTGTTATTGGCAAAACTAGTTTTAAACAGCAAACGGTTTGCTATAAAAGAATCGAAACACATGTTCTACTTAAACATTTAATAGAACTACGCCCCGCCCCGTGGTCAAAACTCCATCGCAACAATTCTATTAATTTTAAAGCACCAATAGCCATTAAAACGAACAATATAATAAACAAATCAAGACTAAAATTTGATCACAGACTACTCGTACATAAAACAATGACATATGACTATCAAAAATTAGCACTTAAAAGCTTAATATTTCAAAAATGAGTCCCTAGATCGAAAACTTGCAATCACAAACTTACAGTATTTTTAAACAACCTTTGCAACGATACCCCACAGTCCACACGATGGGGTACGTTAGAAAAAAAATAACATCCCCACTTTACATGTACGAAAGCTACCATGAAAAAAAAAATTTTTCAAAATTTTATGTTACCACTTTGTTGACGTGACGAATATGTTTATTCGAGCCAATTACAAATTTCTAGTAATAAGGATCTCTAAGCAACCGTACGGACGGACGGACGGACGGACATAGCGAAACTATAAGGGTTCTTAGTTTACTTCGGAACCCTAAAAACCACTGTATATAAGATTTTTTTATATCATTAGATAGCGAACAGATGACTCTCCTTATGGTAAACGAAACCATCGCCTATAAACACCAAAGATGTTAATGTTACGTAGCTATCCGTAATACCCAATGCATAACTCTACCGACTACCTCAACCTTCAAATTGGAACCAGACAATAACAAGCATTGACGCTGTTGCTGCAAGAAAAGATAGGGCGGTGTTACCAGACACAAACATGACGTTGCAGAACTCTACCATTTTATGGACGATGGTAGTGACACGCATACCCAACTATTGGCCTTTTACGAACTGCCTGGTGGAATGGCAGATGGTGTATTATTCAAAGCAGCTTGGACCAACACTGGATGGGAGGCCGAAAGGGTGATGAAAGTGTTGTATTTATTTGTAACATTTTATTTTCATTGTCCTAAAATAGCAATACATAATGTGTATTTTTTACTCATTCACAAAATATTACAGGACGACAATGACATCACTATTAAAAAATTGGAAAATTTGTAGTTTTTCAAAAACATTCAACGCAGTTTTTTGAGCAGCAATAAAAATTTTGCCTTGATTACAAAATCGATTAGCTTTTGAAATTATGCCAATAAAACACTTTTTTTCAAAAAATTTCGTCAAATATAACGCCACAAAAAATCAACAGATTTTGCTCCGATTTGCGGCATACAACAGTATCTAACAGAAAAGAGTTGATTAGATTTTAGAGTCAATTGCTATATTAGTCTTTAGATATTTTAAAAAATAAAATAATGTTTTTATCTTTTTTGGGGTTTTTTTAAAACTTCATAAAATCTATTTAGCCGAATCGTGAAATTCACAGGAAATGTACGGTTGACCAAACCTAATTGAAACCTAATCAACTGGGTTTCGTTCATACAAGACGTTCAAAAGTAATGAGAGTTTTACATGCGCACACAGTACGCACACGTATACGCACACGAACACACCCACACACATATATACATACACACAAACATACCTGTAGACATACTGATGGCTTAACAATCTCGGAACACCTTCAAATGACCTCAAAATTTCGAGATATAATTACAACTCGATTCTCGAAAATTGGGATGAGACTACAATTATTATTATTTTTTTAAGGTTTTTCCGAGACTTCAATTTATATTTGAAAATATTCAAATCATTAGTGGACAGTTAAAATATCTCATAAAAAATACAAAACCTTTTCTATTTTAAATTTTTTTAAAGTTAAGTCCATAATGTATTAGCCACGAGTGGTATGTGACAATGCAATATCACGCAGATAATACCGCAAAAAGCAGTTTATGGCGTCATTACCGTGAGTATTACTGTTATCAATGCACTTGTAGTCGTGAGTAGTGATCAAGATACGTCGCTCATTCTTAACAATTACAAATGTTTATAATGATTTGGTATAAAATAGAGGGGATTTGTTTCTAATTGTCTGCGAAATTTGATGACATATTCAATTAATTTAATCGAATCGCGCATAGCTGATTTAATTCTTAATATTTTGAGCCTAGAGTTTGAATAATAAAAGTAAGTCAAAAATTTAACCGACTTCAAATATCTGTCAACTATACTGCTTAATATAAGTCCATATAAAAAATAATTCTTTTGGATTTAAAATTAGGAAATATAGCTGACAGATATTTGAAGTCGGTTAAATTTTTGATCTATTTTCAAACTCTGAGTTAGGACATGCCAAGTTACATTCATACTATGTGTTAATATTGACCTGTCGCAGCTAAGGGATTAGACAGCAAACAAAATTTTATTTTTTAAACAATTGGATTGAAAAGTAATCAACGCGACGGGGATGGTTCACTACGATTTTACAGGGCGGTGATTCTAGGTTGTGACAGGTTGTGAAAAATGTGCGGTGTAAAACTCCGCCTGAAAAAAGACCTTGTATTCGAACCGCGAAGCCCCATTCTTCATTCGCACGAGAGACGACAATTGGTCCTAGATTTTACTTTTCATAACATTTCTAAAACTACTGCATTAATCAATTACTAAGCCTTTTAAAAATATTATAGTATCATCGGGTATTTTCAGAGCCGCGCACAGAATAAATTTTAGAAAAATGCCCTAGTTTTGATTTTACAGCAAAAAGAGAAAATCGGGAGCAAGTATTTCAATATTTGGCATTAATATTTTTTGGCCCGATGTCGTAAGGATAGATCCGAGCCCCTTTTCGAAGAAAAAGTCAACTGCCTTAATGCTAGGAATCTCGTAAAAAGCGAGAGAAGGAATAAGTGTCACTACCAACATGAGTATTAACTAGGTGGTAGAATTCGGAGGTGTGGCATTCAACTCCGCCGCGCCATTAACTGCGCCATAAACATCTTTGGAGTCTTTTATAGGCGATTGCTATTTATATCTTTCCATCAGGAAACCATTGCGTTGATGACCCATTATATCTTAGTACATACTTAGCTTTCCGCGTTACTTATCAATAAAGTAGTGGAAATTGCAATTACTGACAGACAAATATAAATACTTGTGTTATACTTACTTGCATGGCTAGTTTTTTTTAATATATGTGTTATGTATTTTTTAATTTATTTATATATGTATGTACATAGTTTATTATATGTTTATTAATATATATGTAAAGAAAGCAGCTTTCTTTCTTTAAATTTGGCGCGTTGCGCGTTGAACGAAACGTCATTGTCAGTGCTGGACATTTTTGAGGTTAGGAACGCATGAAATGGCGAATTTTATAATGTGAAGTGTTTAACTCAAAAGAACTTAAAATAGTGGAAAATAAACTTTAAATGTCGTTTCTTTGTTTTCAGGTGAGGTTTTACTATTAATTTGTGTTTAATTACGATGTTTCAGCACAGTTTTATTGTAAAACTAACGAAATAAAATCTTTGTTTTCAGAAGCAACACATGTTTATTTTCACCAAGAGAAATTGAGATTTAGCCTTATAAAACGTCATTTTGTTTATTGAAATATTGATTCTATTGGAGAGAACTATGGATCAGCTACGATTTGAATTTAAAATATTGCCGGCGAATGATGGAAAATCTAATGCCTATTGTGTAACCTCAATCACAACAAAAGATGAAAAGATATTTGCTATACCAGAGGAATTACAACCTGCCGGTCTACATAAAGAACTGATAAAGACAACTGCATACAATAAAGTCAAAAATAGCATTAAAAAAAGACATCAATCACGGAAAGTGTGGATAACAATGACCGAGGAGTTAAAACAAGTTTATATTGATGAAGATGGAAATTTACAGTTTTCAGACCAATACCTCGAAGAGATTGAACAAGCCTCCGGAGGTGTAGAGAAGGATACAAAATCACTGGAATCATTACTCGAAAAAGTAATTGAAATAAAAAAAGACAATGAAAACAAAAATAAGGACAAAGAAGAATACCAGATAAATTTTAATGAGCATATAAAGGAAGAGGATTTTGAAATAAAAGTCAATCATTTAGATGAAAATAAAAGAGAAGAAATTTATAAATTGATACAGGAACATAAATCAGTATTTGCCAAAGACAAATATGATGTAGGAACAGTTAAAGGATATGAAGCAAGAATAGATCTATTAGTGGACAAATACTGCAGCAAAAGGCCTTATAGGTGTACTTTAGAAGACAAAAAAGAGATAGCAAAACAAATAGCAAAGTTATTAGATAATAATCTTATAGAAGAATCCTACAGTCCATTTGCAGCACCAGTAACTCTGGCATTTAAGAAGGAAGAAAATAAAAAATCAAGACTTTGTACAGACTTCAGAGATTTAAATAAAATAGTAGTACCGGAAGCGCAACCATTCCCATTGATTGAAGACCTAATGATAAAAACAAGGAACTGCAAGTATTTTACAAGTCTAGATATAAACTCTGCTTTTTGGTCGATACCCTTAAGAATAGAAGACAGAAGGAAGACTGGATTTGTAACACAAGAAGGACACTTCCAATGGACTTGTCTACCATTCGGACTGAAGACAGCTCCTGCAATATTTCAACGAATACTAAGTAATATACTGAGAAAATATAAACTTACTGATTTTGCCGTGAATTATATAGATGATATACTAATATTTTCAGAATCATTTGAAGAACACATGAGTCACTTGAAGCAATTGTTAGAAGCCATTGAAACAGAAGGATTTCGATTAAAGTTTACAAAATGTACGTTTGCATCAAATTCCGTCAAATATCTAGGACACATCATCCAAAATAACTCGATAAAACCATTGAAAGACAACCTTATTTCAATAAAAAACTTTCCAGTACCGAAAAACCAGAAGAATGTGAGACAATTTTTAGGAAAAGTAAATTTTTACCACAAATACATACCAAGAAGCGCAATAATACTAGACCGACTACATAACTTACTTAGAAAAAATCAAAAATTTAATTGGACAGAAGAATGTCAAAAATCATTTGAAGAAATAAAAAGACTCTTGTGTTCACAACCAATTCTGGCAATATTTGATCAAGATTTACCAATCAATATCTATACTGATGCATCGATAGAGGGTGTTGGAGCAATTTTAAAACAGATACAAACAAATGGTGAACAGAAACCAGTAGCCTACTTTTCAAAAAAACTTAATGAAGCACAAAAAAAGAAAAAAGCGATATTTTTAGAATGTTTGGCTATCAAAGAAGCATTGAGATATTGGCAGTATTGGTTAATAGGTAAACCTTTCACAGTTTACTCTGACCATAAACCGTTAGAGAATATGAACTTAAAAGCCAGAACAGATGAAGAACTGGGTGATTTAACATACTACCTTTCACAATATGACTTTACAATCAAATATTCCCCAGGAAAAGAGAATCTGGAAGCGGATTGTTTAAGTCGGAACCCTGTTTTGGAACCAGAAGATAATAAAGAAGAACAGTTAAAAATTGTAAATTTGATTACTCTAAAAGATATAAAAACAGATCAAAAGATAAATGAAGAGATACAAAGAAATAAAAACAAAATAATTAAAAAAGATAACATATACTACAAAAAAATAAGAAACAAGGAGAAAATAATAATAACAGAAGAATTCAGTAAAAGACTTATAAAACAAATACATGAAGAACTATGTCATATTGGAATTGGACAAATGCTAAGGACTATTAGTTCATTATACGTAACAAAAAATTTAACAAAGAATATAAAAGAGATATGTAG